>OU015602.1:7500000-8750000 GCA_907165245.1 Habrosyne pyritoides | reverse complement strand
ACAAAAACAACATTAACTTGTAATTGAGAAACATAACTGTCATGACGTCTTTCTAAGGACATAAAAGGAAAGCCTCGTGGCAATAAAATAAGTATTATAGGTAAATCATAGATTACAAATGATTTTGCAACGTTGGTACATATGTTTATTATTTTCCTATAAAAAAATGTATGTAAGGAAAATCCCATGTGATTAATGCAAGTCGTGAGTAAAAATTATGCTATGGAAGGAAATTTTAAAGGATATAAGACAATATATTGGGGATAACGTATTATTTCAGGAGTTATTGTTTTATACGAAAATCGGTTTTTAATTTACATTTATCATATATATATAGATATTTTATCATAAACAAAATCGATATGGACACTGATACAAAAAATAAAAGCAACTTTTGTTTGATCATGTTTTTGCCGTTAATATAATTTTGTTGTCTCTTTACTTATCAAATACTATGAATAAATAAAAAATATATCTAAAACTATCCTCAAGTTAAACGTCTTGGATTCTGTGGATATTAATACCAGATAATAGAATTAACTTTTGATTTCCATATAAAAGGTGCAGTACATCATAAAAGTATGTGATATTGTAGAAAATATTTTTGAATATGAGATTATTTCTCATAGGCTTTTATGGAACCGTACTTTATTAAATGTAGAGAAAAGTAAGGCTTCATACCTATAATCCATATTTATATTATAAACTATAGATATATATATAAAATTCTCTGCCACTCTGTCTGTTTCGTCTTTACATTTTCACGGCTGAAACTATCTTGCTGAAATTTGACATTCACGTAGCCGTGGTACGAAGAACGACACAGCAAAGCCTACTTTATCAAACCACCGGGCGGAAGTAAGATTTAAAGTACATTTTGACTTATTACTGATTTTTCTATAATATCAGAATTTATCTGATACAATTCACTAAACTAACATATTTTTCCTATTTCAATTACTAAACCTTACAAAATGAAATTGTAATATTTTGAAAATATTAACTTACTCTTATAAATATGATGCGATAGTGTGCGCTGATTACGCTGTCCAAATCTGCAGTAAATATAGGTTTTCTCGCTTTTTCATATTTAAGATCGTTGTTTTCTGATTAAACTCGAGATAAATTTAAGAAAAGAAGGAAGTTACCTTTCTTATTTATATATTACTGCTAGGTAGAGCAAAACTAGATAACACCAGACAAATTGCGCAAAGATGACACCTTGATATATTTATAAACACAACACTACCGAGTTTGAGAAATACCAATAATCGCTCGATAAAGTCGCGGAACTAAGGATAACCTTAAAGCGAGTTAATTATCAGAAACAATAACATCCAAGGTGGGGGCGCAGCTGCCTGCAGGAGGTGCAGAGCCATAGGCGCGACACTCTGCAGGCACACGCCACAAGCCCGCGACGCTTCTGTCCGACTGCACGTCTCCGCACACTCTTAACTTTACAATAGCACGAACGACTTGAGTAAGCTACATTAAATCCGGTAACTAGTGCGCCGTGGTACCCGGTAGCGCAGTTTCCCTAGAGCGCAGTACGCAGACACCCTATGCAGAACTTAAGGACACGAAGTGACGTGAAATGTTTTCCACCAGTGTTATTTGACGCGAGTTTTCATTATAGTTTGTGACACTCAAAATTTTTGACTGCACGTAAACTTTAAGAAAACATGCTCGCTTTTGGAACTTTGTACTGATTTTGTTAAAAGAACACCGCTTCCACGCTTTCTTTCTTGGTAAGAATTTATTTTATATTTTATTTACACTTTTGTCATCGTATCAAATATTTCCTGTAAAATTCGATAGTTTAACTTTTAAAGTGTTTAAGTTTTATTTTTGCAACACCAAATATTTGTTCTTTAGGAATCTGTAGTTAATCATACAAATCCAATACATTAAAACAATGAGTTGTGTGTGTATGGAACCTTAAATTTCTTAACTATTAATCAAATAATATATTTTTATAAAACTATTCAGTCTTTATAATAAAAGTATGCCTAGTAGTTAATCCTAGAAATACAAGAAATAACAATAATATTTTTTTTACTAATAACCATGTATTTCTGATCAATAACATAGCAATTATCGTTTCAATTCTTCACAATTAACTCTTTGGTTAACGATTGTTGACAACGTATCATAATGGGATCAGTTTATCAGTTAATTTTTGTAGCCTTTTGAACTAATATGAAATAAATTATTTTATTTTAAAATCTGTCATATCTTTATCCAAACAAACAATATTAAAATTTGCAACATCCTTTTATTACCTTTATCTATGGTATTATTTATTAACTCTGTCTATCGCTTCTTACCTACATATTTCCAAAACAGCTGAAATGATTTAAATTCATTTGTTTGTATATCTTATGTAAAAGTTGGAAGGTACCTATTTACTAGATAGTTGTGTGATGATCAAGAAACATCACATTAACTTTTGTATAGGTCCTTACAATGTTAATTGGCAGAATATATTTAAAAGCCATAAAATAAAAAAGAAACATAACTAAATTAAACAACACTAATCGTCAATAATGTACAATAAAATTGGACACAAATAGGACATTATTAAAAATTATTTTCACATTACAATAACGTCCGAGTCACATTCTGACATTCATAAACACGTTTACCTTTATAGGGACTATTTTAAATTGATAAAATATAATTATACTATTTTGTTACTTTAATCGGCCCGCAGCATAGACTGTGACCTTTTCTTTAGGCCCTGTAGGTCAACAAGAGTAAATACCTACGCCTACTTACCGGAAGTGTTATTGGAATTATAACATACACGACAAAATACTGCAACAGTAATATTTACTTTATTTATTACTGACATATATAACATGAGATATCTATATAATATATTTTATATATTATAAAATATATTTGTATGTAAGTTTGTTACTCTTTCACACAAAAACTACTAAACTGATATGGATGAAACTTGCCACATAGATAGAGCATATCCTGGAATAACATAAAGGCTATCTTTTATCCCGGGAAAATGTGATATCCGACGGTAACGCGGGTAAAACCGCGGGGGACAGCTAGTATGGTATATAATATTTTGATAACACAATATTTTTGAAGATTTATTGAACGGACCTGCATGAGAATTAACATGGTGTAAACCAACCCTTAGTGATGTCACCTTTTGTGGTCAATACCAAATTTGGAAAAGCAGTGAAACCTCATTTTCACCTACCTGATAAGCGGCTGACACCATGGACATTTATAATGCATATCAAATTGACAGATTTATCATAATTTTTTACCAATTTGACATACGTCAGGAGTCGCATAAGTTTGGCATTAATTATTACAAATGTGTGTAATTTTAAAATTGATTAGCTTATTCACAAAGTATTTTTTTTAATTTTTGAGGCTAGTTTTGTACCTACTTTTTCTGTAATTAGTTCGCATTGCTTCGTGTGTGGTTTACGTATTCGTGCAACGACCAGACAGATTAGCGGCCAACATTTCGTTGCCATGTAATAATTTAACGATATTTCTATTTGGTTACACATCTATCTAAGAATAGTTACTTCAATATTATTTGTTAAATTAATTAACTAATTACTGTCAATGATAATATTAACAATAAACTAATTAGAAAGGTCCTTGTGTCATAATATGACAAAATTATTGATACCTACTTTATCCTACCAATATAAAAAATGCGCAAGTTTGTATCTATGGATGTTTGTTACTCTTTCACGCAAGAACTACCAAATAGATTTCCATGCCACTTGGCACAAAGATAGAGAATAACATATAGGCTACATTTTATCCCGGGAAAACGTGACATCCCTCGGGAACGCGGGTAAAAACGCGAGGGGAAGCTAGTTATAAATATTTTCTATACTATTCTATACTATAGATATATTCATTACTATATAAAGATAAACGTGTGTTAGATTGTATTCGATTGTAAAATATCAATTACTACTTCCTATAATCAAAATAATCAACCAATATGTTATTTCAAAAATGCGTAGCGCATTACACGTTTACTCGTTAACCTTGTATTTATTACGATGGAGTGAAAATATTCAACATGCACTCCCCATAACCTACAATCGAATTAATGTGATGTATCAATTGGGTTTATAATTATTCGATCATTTACATTGTAAAATGAGTTTTATAATTACTTACAATATGATCCAAAATATTTACGATTCAAATTACAGCAGTCTAGTTTCTTCCACAGTATTTTATATCAGAGTATTAAAGTGTAGGGGGTATGCAAAATATATTAAAAACACAGTTAAAACAAGCAACTTACAACAAATTATCGATATAAGTAAAGTTATAAGTCTCAATTCTCAACAAACCTGTGGCCGTTTAACCCAATTTATAATGGAAAAATGTATTTTTTATTGGTTACACATAACGATGTAATGTGGCATATGATACGCTTGGTTTTATGTTACATTATGCATTAAATTGACAAACCTGAACAATCAAATAAGGTCAGAGCAGACTGTAAACAGAAATATGCCATTTTTTATTCCTTCTAACTTTTAATTACAACAAAATGCCCTTAATCTGCCATCTTGCTACTATTATAGATACTCAATCACAATAGAGCGGCTGAACAGCTAGCATTTGGCACAGATATAGATTATAGTCTGGAATAGCAATCGTTTTTTCCCGGTAACATTGTAACATCCCTCGAAAACACGGGTGAAACCGCGGGAATGAGTTAATATCTAAATGAATTCCTAGTTAAACTTTTAAATTTTAAATCAGGAAATTCCGATCGTTTATTTACATAATAGACTCTTGTTTGAACACAATCTTACCACGGTAAGAAATAAAGGCACGCAGTAATAGCAATGGAACTAGCTCTTAACATCAGATATACCATTAATCACTTACATATCAATACTAGCTGTCCCCCGTGGTTTCCTTTGTTTATGGCAATCATATAGCTTATAACCATCTAGGAAAAATTCCGCGGCGAATGGTAGCATTCCCATCCCGATATGTTTGTATTTTCGAGGTGATGGGGCGTCAAAGGATCCCTATTTTGCTTATATATGATGATGCTATAAGTATAGGATACTTTTGTTTGTAAAAGTTTATTGTTGAAGTAGAACCCATACTTTTATACCACCATCAATGCCACTGAATTCATCGCACCATTGAAATGTGTCGATTTTTCCCGCTTACCGCTTATTTGTCTATGGTTCTCATAAATAATCCTTGTCATAGGATCTAGCTAGATAGATTAGAATAGTCTTGAAAAGAAATCGCGTGATGATACGAGAAAAATACCCGATTACTCACGATATAGAATTATATTATAATAGTTTGAAAGAATTATTTTTATTTAAAACACTTTGTTACCTTCGAAGATATTAATAACAAGAAAAATAAAGTTATTTTTAAAGTGCATATTGCAATGACAAAGCAATGCTTCTAGTGTTAGTATATTTTTTTATTTACACAATTTGCATATTAATGGCTAATATTTGTTTAGATTTTATATTTATCGATTGTTAGGTAGTAGGTATAATGGTAGCATAACAAGTGCGTATAACTTAAATCACGTTAATGTAATTTGAAGTTCATTACAAAAACGGCATAAAAGCAAACTTTTTTTATTATAAATCTGAAATGTTGTCAAAATTTCACGCAAAAACTACTAAACATATTTAGATGAAACTTGGCACATAGATAATAATTTATATGTTGAATTGCAAACTGAGCATTCATGCTTCATCTAATGGAACATTGACATTCGAATACTTATTCCTACTTCAATTCCCATACACTATGTATTCTTTATTGTTTTCTAATTAATTGAACATAATACTGATTTAATTTTACAATCTTATAATTAATTATGAATGACTCAACCTTGTGCGACTTGTGTGATCTTGAACTTGTAGCATTTATTTATTAAGCTGGCCACTTTTAGAAGTAGGTAGTAGAGCTCTTAGTGTGGAGTTCGTCCGGGGAAGTACCACCACTATACCCATTTCTGCCGTGCACTGGTATTACTGTGATTCAGAATTAAATAAAGCCAGTAAAATTACAGGCAAAGGACACTATACAACACCAAATGCCTCTGAAACAATCCTATTGTTTATTAAAAAATAAAATGATTAAAGAAGTATTAAAGTAAATAGAAACTATGTATTTTGCGACTAAACACTTAGTACGCAAGTAGCCTATCCCAAACATGACCAAAAATATTTCCTTACTATACTAATATTGTAAATGCGAGATTTGTGATATGGATTCATGTATGGAGATGTATGTTGTTTGTTACTCTTTTATAAAAAAATCTACTGAACAGATTTTGATGAAACTTGACACATAGATAGTTTATAACCTGGATTAACACATAGAAATTTATATTATATTTAGCAACAAACCATCATCTTAGTATTTTATGTCTATAGTTAAATGTCACAAAATGCATTGTGTGGTTTTTCCTTGAATTTATAGCACCTGTGTGTGTCCTTTACATTGTACCTAACTAGGTACCTTCAATACTTATTATCTCGATGGTATTTATCAAGTATTCTTGATAATTTACAACTCATGATTTCAAAACCTGTGACTTTCTACTACCTGGTCTACAAAATATCTCAAGGGAGTCAATTGTAATGAATTTTTTTTGGGATCAAACCGTCTTCCTACTATCTTATAATATTATAAACGCGAAAGTTTGTATGAATGGATGATTATTCCTCTTTCACGCAAAATGATTTGGATGTAACTTGGCACATAGATAGACTATATATTGGAATAACATATAGGCTACTTTTTATCCCGAGAAAATGTTACATCCCTCGGGAACGCGGGTGAAACCGCGGGGGATAGCTAGTAAATTAATAATACTCATTACAGTAGAAATGCCAAAAATCAAACACTATAGCCCTTCTAACAGTAATACTAAACTCGGTGAATGACATGTTAATATTAACATTCATAGCAATTTGTCCAAGAGTATAAAAAAAAATATAGCATAGTTGCCCATTAAAAAACAAATGCAGCAAAAATAAACACCATTTAAAACCGTATTAAATACTTGATTGCATGTTGAATAAATCAAATATGTTTAAAGCGAATAAAACAACAAAAGCCAAAAACAGATAAAATCAAATTATAAATAAATAAATTTCCAGGGACATTCTTTACACACGGCCATCTGATCCCAAACTAAGCAGAGCTTGTACTATGGAAACCAGATAACTGATATACTACATATACTACTTTTTTTTTCTAAATACATTCTTATAAAGATATTGACACCGAGACACAGAACAAACAGATATGTTCATGCACACAAATGTTTGTCCTGGGTGGGAATCGAACCCGCGACCTTGGACTTGGCAGTCAGAGTAGCTAACCACTAAGCCAACTGGCCTGTCAATTAGCAATTATTAGTATGACAGGCCATTTGATTTGGTGGTAAGATTTCCTTATGACTCCAACTTAAGACAAATAAGAACATGTCTATTTCCGCTGTGTCAACACGTATTTTAAGTATGTATTTATAAAAAAAAATGTACATGTAGTATAACAGTTTTCTGGTTCCATAGTACAAGCTCCGCTTAGTCTGGGATCAGGTTGCCGTGTGTAAATGTCCCAAGATATTTACAACGAAAAAATTATTGTATAAATACTTAATTAAAAATAAGCTAATACCTAAATCGCGGCCGCACCTCAGATTACGGCGCGATGTCGCGTGTTTCATTACTTTTAACCCTGACCACTAAAAAGTAAGTATACATTATGATTGACCCTCACACCATATTCGCAAGTAAATAAGAAATTCGACAAC
Source organism: Habrosyne pyritoides (assembly GCA_907165245.1). Taxonomy (NCBI): domain Eukaryota; kingdom Metazoa; phylum Arthropoda; class Insecta; order Lepidoptera; family Drepanidae; genus Habrosyne; species Habrosyne pyritoides. The sequence continues at coordinate 8,742,178 of OU015602.1, read as the reverse complement.
AAGTCGGATCAAATATTATTAAGAGTTATATTAAAGTCTGAGGCATGTTCTAACACGCCTATTATGATTTAGTACTTTTTTTTAAATATGGAATAATATTGTTTTTCTCTTGATGTAGAGTTGGTCAATAAGCAAGAGATATTCATATGGAACACCTACGGTGTTGCCAGCCACTTTTCAACGTTTTATAAACGAAAAATATAGCTGAAAATTCTACTTATTATGTATATATTAGTAATTGAAGTTGCGAATGCCCACTAAAAATTAAATTAACTAAAATGAATAATTCATATTTTGAACCAAAAATGTAAATTATTAGGGCCGAAAACATGAATATTTTATTTTAAAAACATTGTAAAGGTATGATTCTATTGTTTGTCGGAAGAAATATTTTTACAGTTATTACTCGGCGTATTGGCTTCATTATGTAGGATATTTAATATTCCAGTCCATTACAAATTAAAAACTAAAGCCGTGAATACATTATGTAATGGTGATATCATCTTTAGCAAAATAAATAAAAAATGTTATAGATAATTTCTTATGTGATAATGGTATTAATAGTAGAATATTTGACAACAGACTATTAGACTCACAAGCTGCCCAATACCTATGGATCTCAAATCTAGGTAAAACTGCTGTAGAACGTTTGTAATCTCTTTTTTTATTTTTTTTTTTGTTTGAAGATTCTACGATAAATTATTTTAAGATTAATTGTATCGTGTTTTTATAAATTAAAATCTTTCCGCGCTTGCTTAGCTCGTTGTTTTGAACTGAGGCTTGTGGTTCCTTAATATATAGTGTTACATTGAATTTTTCTATTGCTGAATAATATCTTATACGACTTACCAATAATTTAGCATAAGATTTGCTTAAAAAGTGATCTTGAAATTAAAGTATTAAAAGCAACGATGCGTTTCTTCTAAAAGGAAAGATTTTAACTATAAATTAGTTCAACGACACAAATGCACGACTCCGACGCTACGTGGCGCCTACGCAATGCTACGACGCACTTGTAGTGTTCACATCTGCGTCCGTTTCTATCATGTCAAATGTTGATAGGGTCCTTTGTGTTTAATATGTCTTGTAAGCAGCGGCGGCCTTACCCATTGCAAGGCTCTGGGCGGCAGGTCATTGCGAGGCCCTTTGTCTTTCGTGAAAAATATGTGAAGCGAAAGTAAGTCTGGTTGATTTAGGTATTTGTCATATTTGACAAGAAATGTTAAAGATTTATACAAATAAATAAATTTGCTTGTGTGGCGCGAGGCCCATGCAAGAGCGAGGCCCCGGGCAATTTCCCCGTTTGCCATCCCGTAAGGCCGCCTCTGCTTGTAAGAACGTTCATATTTAAATATCATTTCGGTGTACGAAACTGTTAGGTCGTCCTCAAAAATCCCAACACAATTTGTTAAGTTTCAAGTCATAAGTACTTCACGTCTCATGGTCTACAAGGGTGTTGTAAATGTCCATAGGCGGTGATCATCTACCCTCAGATGGACCATCTGCTTGTTTGTCGGGCTATGTGAAATATATATCATATCAACAAAAATAAGAAGTATCAGGATCAATAATGGTTCAAATAGGGCAAAGTAGATGTTAAAAAACGTACAGTAATATAAACTGGGATGCAATATGCATGTGGTGGAAAAACATAAATAAATAAAGTGAACACTCAAAACTGGGACATCAATTTGAATGCGTGAATGGGCGCTATTCAACCGATCTATTGACTGGAAATCTTTGAATAGCCGACCTGTATTGTAACCTTCACCTAACTTTTGGGTATGCAGACCTAAGTTACGTAAACTGCATTAACATTTTATTATTAAAACACTTCTCAGTTCGCATGATACGCCGCCAAGGACCAACACCTGAGAATACGTCGTAGCGGTCTGTTGTACTACATCAGATAATCAGACTAAATACATTAGTATACAATGCATACTTACCGTTTATACACAAACTGGAAATGCCAGGCTAAATATATTTACTTCCTATTTAATTAAAAAATAGTTCACCCGTGTTTTCCCTTAATCTAATGTCGACAACGATAAAATTATAGATAGGGGTTCTTTGTTTACGCGTCTATTATTTTAACTACATTAAATTACCTTCTAACAAGAGCAGGCTGTATTTAACATAAGTACCTGCTTTGAATTTTACCTATAGTTTCTGGTTTCGTATACCTATTGTGTATGTGATGTCATTCATTATCCGAATTACCAGAGTTTTTTAACGTTCATTGACATTGAAAAAAAATGTATTTACATTAGCGGCCAAATTATAGTAATCTACGGATTAGGGTACCTCTAACCAGTGCTGTCGTATAAAGTGTTCTATCCGATGTACTTAAAGTTATAATTGCTGAAACGACTGCGTAACTGTTATTACTACGCTACAATTACAAGCATTGCAAATCCAGGAAATAAGAACATCAATGTTAAAAATAACTTTACGTGGTCGTACTTTCACATACCTATTATTTTTTTTTATTAGGGTTGCCAACTGATGATACAGATAAAAAAAAATTAAGATTCAAATAAAAAAGAGCAAGCTTGGTGCACATCCACTTACAGGCAAACACAGTCAGTTTACTATCGTCTCTGGAAAATCGGTACATCTGTACAATTCCTATTAAGTTGTACGAGTATATTATATGTAGATTAGTACTAGTAGTTTGTAAGGTTGGCGTACGTGGTTGGAGACTACAGCACTTGACGATGATGGCTGCTTCCCGCCCATTGTTGCGACTCATCAGTGCGCGTTATTATAAAACTCACTCGCACATAACGCTACTACATTTACGCAATATGCGAAGTACTATATTTATTACATTACTCTCAAAGACGACCTTATAAAAAATTACAGTTATCAAAACCATTTATGTTTGTTATTATCCGCGCGAAGATGTAATAGCCTATATTTGTTAGATAGAATGTTGAATCATGAATAAAAATGATCTATTAAATTATCGATGGCAATTCATAAATATAATCAATTAACAAAACATTTTAATAAAACACAACACGTGTTTGATACTGCGTCTTGATTAGCCACTGTGTGTTACTGATCTAGTCATCATATTTATTATAGAAAAAAGGTTAAATTGATGATATACTCGTAATTTATAAAGATGACGATGATTAATGACTATATAGGTAAGTAAGTTATTTTGTATCCTTTAGGTAGTTTATAGTAGCTACATCTCACGAACTTCAAATTGTTCGAACCCCTCTACAGGATTCTTAGCACGTGACGTAACAGAGACAGCCGTGACGTAACAGACAGCCATGACGTAACAGAGACACAGTCGTGACGTAGCCGGGACGTAACAGAGACATAGCCGTGACGCAGCCGGGACATACCAGCGTCGTAGCCACAGTATTTGTTCAGCTCTTTTTTATAAATTTTTCGTGCCCAAATTCACACATACTTAAGCGCCGTCCGTCTGTGTGTCACATGACTGTGTCTTCTATATAACCTTAGCTAATTAACCTTATATTTATTTTATTACAGCCTTAATAGATAGCCAGGTAAACGAGTGCGTGTTTTACACAATAATAAAAACGAGTCAAGGCTCTATTTTACTCTACTTAATTCTGTGGTATATAGATATAATATTTTTCTACAGACCTGCGGCCGAAAGTGGAAATGTTTACCATTCTTTGTAGAAATAATGTCGCATGCGCGAGCATGGTGCATTTGTTTTCTCGTAAGAGGAAATACGACTTTCGTCCCGCAAAATAGGCCAATGATTTAAAATTTCAACCCTGAGATGGTATATATTTTTTAACTAATACGTGTACTCAATTTTTTGCAGCTATATACCAAATACTGGTTTGTTTAGTAATATCATCTATCTGATGACCAGATGCTAAGTTTAAGCTCAGCCCCCTTAGACAAGAGCGAAATTCTGTAGCATACATTTTTTGGACAAAAAGATATAATCAAAGCATTTTGGTAATCACATCTCTGATACAAGAAGGACGCTGACGCGCTACGCGACGAAGCGGTTTTACCGTCGTACCGAAGAATCTCAATTTGTATAAAAAAAACACTGACAACGCTGTTCCTCCCATCGCTGGAGGGTTGCATCGTCGTTCCAGACTCCGCCGCGTGGCGCAGCGCAGTATGAAAACCGTCTTAAATCTGCTGATATAGCTGTGTTTGTTGGATGTCTTACGATATTTTTATAACTTAGAGACACGTTTAAAAACTTAACAGGTATATACCTGAACGAGTCGCTGTACAATAATCAATAGTGACATTAAAACAAAGACATTCACCTACATTTAAAATACTCACTAATCTTTTATAGGTTTTAATTAGTAATTGATATACCTACGTGGTTTTCGAGGAGTTATCTAATTAATTTCGCGCCGGTTTATCGCCGCTATTCGACTTTATATCGCATCATCCACTTGTTTTTAAGGCAATCATTATAAAGGAGCTGTCTTTATTCCGTGCATGTTATAATTTAACATAATGAAAGTTACAAATTATAAATAGCTATAAATGGCTTTTAATAGATACAAGTTTTATAAATGAAAAACCTACATACATAACTTAAATAATGCGCACAAGTATTCACAGTAGCAATAACTATCGTGAAAACAAACCACAAACTCATTGGCCGACCAAAAGCATCGAATGTAGAGTAAACAATGTAGATACATAAACTTTAAGAGCTTTAAGTGATTACATTTATACTTACCTTTATAAAATATAAACTAGACAACTTTCTCAAGTATGCATATTTAAGTATAGATTCGAAGCTAGCTATCAGCCGCATCATATAAGAAGCTTGTTTAGGACATTTCAAAATGCTAATTGGTGTCGTGTCATAGATTTGTCGCATGTCATTTTCTATGCTATTGGAGACGTTAAATTATTGTCAATTGATCATTTTGTTTAGAATAGGTTAATTATTTTGCAATGATTATTGCATGCTTTATTGTTTATATACCTGCAACATGGCATTACTCTTGATGTACTAACGAAGTATTTAGGAAGGTGTCGTAGGAACTTCCTGAAATCAAAAACAGAGAATGCAAAAGAATTAGCATTCTTTTTTAAAATCTATGTTATAGGTACTTATTTTTGGAGAATATATCATTTCATACAATCTTTGGCAAGTAATGAATCAGTGCCAATAAAAATAAAACATTTTTACCGTTTATTTTTTATGCCGTGTAAAATAAACACGTCAGTATTTGCCGGAGTCAAGAATAAACACGTGTTTATGTGCAGTATTTACTTAAGAATCTATGTATAAGGTGCGTCTGGAAGTTACCGGGAGCAGAAGTACCTACCTACAACTGAAATATCCATTTATTTTTACGACCAACGTACCTCGTAATAATTTCAATGTTAAGGCTATAAAACACGATTGATGTTCCGGATTTAGAACCATTTTGCAGACTCGCTAAACGCTTGATTTTTCAGCAAAGAGATTATGATGTTTGGTTTCAGAACACGTCTAAACGAAGCGTGATTTCGAAAATCAAATTATAGGTACTAAAGCCTCACTTTTTAATAATTCAAAATTAAGAATCATTTTTTTTTTTGAATTAATAAAATATCGAATTATCGCACACTTAATCATACCTAATAATTATAATAATGCATATCTACCTTATAACCGACTTACTGGTCGGTATAACATCACTTCCGACTAAGCATAGTTAAGCATTTGCACACACACGCTGTAATTTGACTGTTATCAACACAACACAGCTGATCGACTCCGGAAGAATTATGAGTCTAAAAGCTAAGGCAAACGATGGGCATAGCTCTACTAATATAGATGGGGCTTAACTCAAAAAATCACTTTTGGCACATCTCTGATTGGGTCACTTTCGCACTGAGCGGGGAGGGAGGGTCTCGGTGTTAAAGAGGCTGAAGTATCGGTATGCTTATTCTATCATTAAATTGACTATGTTTTACTATTCATCGCATAGAGTACGCTATATCCGAAGAATAGTAAACAAAGTACGCTTTGTTTAGCCTCTCTATGATCGTAAATCGTCGACGAAGTTTGTATTAGCTTGAATAAGGGGGCTGCATTCTTAATATAATAAATGCTATTGTTGTGCTAATGTATATTTTAGATACTTTACAACCTAAAATATATAGCATACTTTTTATCTCGGGATAATGTTACATCTGTAAGGAACGCAGGTGAAACCGCGAGACACAGCTAATAAATACTTATAAATATATTTTTTTGATTGTGTATTTACATTGTTACAGACGCGCCGTGCGCCGTTGGAAGCGACCCACAAGCCAGTGAGAGTATCTTGAGAGTCCTCGCGACCGCGGACATACATCGCAACCCGCCCGCATAGGATGGTAGAAACTGACCCCGGGCCTAAGAAACCTCACAGTATGTATACAATCACTATAATCTAATACCTTTGAACGAGCAAGTCTTGAATATACATATATATAATTAGGATCTCGGAAACGGCTCCAACGATTTTCGAGCTTTAAATCGATCTAGCTAGGATTCATTTTCAGAAAATGTCGTTTTATCCGTATTTTTAGGCAATAAAACTGCTACAATGTCATTAGAAGGTAAGGTTTTCAAGTTTTGCATCTTATGTGAGAAATACTGTTATTGGTAGCCCTTTATTATCGCATCTAATTCGTATCCAGGTATATATTTGACAGTGCTTTAAAAAAGAGAATACGGTAGAAGTCACGTTAGTAAAGAAATCCCAAACCGAAGGTCGCGGGTTAGATTCCCACCCAGGACAAACATTTGTGTGCATGAACATGTCTGTTTGTTCTGTGTCTGGTTGTAAATATCTATTTATTTATGTATTTAGAAAAAAAAAGTAGAATATGCAGTATATCAGTTATCTGGTTTCCATAGTACAAGCCGTGCTTAGTTTGGGATCAGATGGCCGTGTGTAAAGAATGTCCCGGGATATTTATTTATTTAATAATTTAACTTCCATATTTATATGATGTAGAAATAATAACCTTTCGTGGACACTGAAGTTGTCAGAAGTAAAACTTTATGGATGTGCAGTGCACTACACAAATAAATTTACACATTTTTTTCATGTAAAGCCCTTCATACCTAACGAACCTCAAGACCTTCATTACCATTACTAAACACTTAAAAGGGATTCTCTTGCCATTCCCTTTTAGGATGTGCCCCCCCACTATTTTTGGCCACATCATGCAATGGTAAAGTTTTAACACAAAGCAATATTGTAATATAATATTTTTAAAATTGTCATTTAATAATGTCAGTTAACCTAACCTCATTGGTATTCCAAATTAAAAAATATATTAACTGGTAAAATGTAATTTTTAAAAAAATACTTTCCCCCACTAAAGCTCATTTTTTGTAGTAGATTTCTGTGCATCAAAGACCGAACATTTCAAAGAGCAACGATCTACATGTAAAGATAGTAGAACGGAATCATGTAGGAGTAATGCAAATATTTGTTTAAAGCATCTCTCTTGTGTAGAAGTGAACCTGGAATAAAACTGGATGCTATTACTAACAGACTGTTGAACACGTGATAAGCACTAAAAACGTTTGTCGATTAGTAAAGTCGATTGTTCTTAAAATTCAGTGGGTTTTTATTGACAATCTACAAAAACAAAATGTTTTCTGCGAAATTTGTAAAGGTATTTTTGAGGATTTATTAACACTACACATACTTACCCGTTTTAGGTACAGAGGCTTTAGGAACATTACTTCTTATTGAGGTTTTTGTATTAAATGCGCATTTACAAACATACATAAAAAAAGGTTGTGTTCAATTAAGAATGACAAACATATGATATTTTTTTTGGTTATGTAAAAAATGGAAAAAGACCTTTTTAATAATGCTTCTTATTATATAAATACGCACAATTTGAGCTACAAAAATAATTTAAAACAATATGGTATTTTTAAACAATGAATAAAACTTAAAAAAATGTTGTAAAAAATCATTTTTTCTATGTGAACGCTGTTGTGTACATTCTTTGATACAAAAAACAATTTCATTTAGGCAAAGTTGGATCTCAATAAAAGGTATTCAGCCTCAGATAATTTATATAAAAAATCTTATAGCCTAGAGCATAATTAATCCCTACTACTATTATAAATGCGAATGTAAGTTTGTTTGTTACTTTGTACACATATTCTTGGAGGTATTAGAAGTAACATACTTTTTGTGCCGGGAAAATGTTACATCCCTGGGGAACGCGAGTAAAACCGCGGGGGACAGCTAGTAGAGATATAATTATCACCAAAATTTTTACCACAGTATCGAATAAGGCCACCGGTAGAGAAAATACTGTTCGCAAATTGTTTACCACAAATGTTGTCTCGGGTAACCGGCCATTTAACATGTAAGTGTTAATAACAAAGTATTTTAAACGTGCACCTTTATTTCTTCACTAATGTATTGTTCGCTTTGGAAAATAATAATGTCAGACCTTGGCAAGTAGGCGATTGCCTTCCATTCACGTCATCCATACAGCCTATACCATATGGGTCATGCATTAAAGTAAATAGGTACTACCTATATACCGGTATGATCGTAGTAAATTTAAAAATACTACTTTATTTACTACTATCATACGGTAGTATTTACTATGTACTGTATTTAGTTGATCTATCTATATACAACACTCCACTAACGGAAAAAATTAATATGCAATCCCCAAAAATACATTCATGTTGTACCCTTTGACAGAAATTTTAATACACTTCATGTCAAAATTCTACATCAATCTTGCTATTTTAGATCGGGATCGTATATTAATTTTGACCGTAAAACTATGAGGTACAATCAGGATCTTACATATTTAACCAGAGTTCTTGAGTAGGTACGGAGATTTCTTGATTCTCTTATTTCATTTGTAGACGGCTCAACTATTACAACAAGTCTGTCTCTGTAAGTAGTAACAGCGCTTGTAAATTATGAGAAGGGCGTCAGATATTATATCCATGGTTATATATTTATGCTCAAATTGTCGGTATACATTATTTTAATCGCCGTACACCTCATATATTTCGTCTCAGTCACACAATCACAACAATCTATCTTCATCGGTTTGTTTCTTATCGTATATCAACTATTACCAGAGATGATACTGCTTGTGAAAGGAAAATCTATATGATGAATAATTTTATTCAATAAGTAACTTCGGAAATATAGAGATAAGAGCCCTCTACTTTTTATAATGGTACCCTAATTCAAATAATTATAATACTTATAATTATGTGGGTCATTTTAAACTGCAACTTTTTGTGCAAGCGTGTACCTAAGCCTTTATATTTTTGTTCCAGATTGTGATGTAAAAAGGGACCTTCAGCTTAACGGCCCAGGTTCCAAAGCTGCCGAGCTTGGTGAGTCATTTTTTCGAGTTCCGTACCCTCCTTACCCTTAGTAATAACTAAGCCTCCATTGTCTATTAAAGATAGACATTTTCACATTGGATGTTCAACATTTCCTTAAGATATACACAATGACAGTAGACACCACATAGTCATAAAACTTCGTCTTAATTAATTTTATAGAGGAATGCGAATATTGAGTTTATTTAAAAAATCTTATACTCATAGAAAGCTACTTTATTTCCAAGTGATAGAGGCTATTTTGCAAACCCGGGATACATTTGATATCTCGGGAACTCGGGTGAAACGGAGGGTTAGTTACGAATTAAATGTCTTTAGTAAATTACTCCTCATTATGAACCCGTAGCGCCGTAGCGACCGACACGGCCATTCCCGCAGGCGGTTTTAAGTCACTTATATTAAACAAGCATTTTACTGCTCTTTCCTGCGTTGTCCATAAAACAGAGGTGAGAGGGCCACACTCCGTGAGTGCCAAATTTCATCAATTATATTTATTAAATGTCAAAGCATCCAAAACAGTTTGCGGGGCCGTTAACTATCCCCTAATAAATAATTCGGTCAAAAAAAGCGGCAGGATATTTTCAACCAGCAAGAATCTGGAGTACCTACCTATTTACCAAACTTATTTCTTTAGGACTTATTACATACATAATATACTATTTAAAATAAGGACTTACAGTTATTATTATTATGTCAAACTTATAGGTTAGGTCCCAAATTATTGTTTATTCTAGATCTTCTTTTATCGTCCAGTAACGTCATGCTGTTGTAACTGTGTTTAGTGTTTTATTATTATAATATTTGTTTTTTTTTCAGGAGTCGTACCGTCGCTGAAGACACCAGTCAAATCAGACACGGAAAAAGGCTCAAACTCGGAAAAGGCTGACTTTGAAAGGGCAATCGAATTAACCGGTAAATAATAATAATGTTGACAATTTTTCTTTCCATACTATAAAAACTGTGGTGACATATCTGAATGCACACTCGAGAAGCCTATATCGCACTATCGTAGTTTTCTCAGGATCTGACCATATATAGAAGCTTCTAATGCAGCATGATCACTTAGCCCGGCGGAAGATCTTCCCATTTAAATGGAAGAGTCTCTCACCTCGGTCCGCCATAAAACAATACCAGCAGAATATATTTTTCATGTAAATCGCGGTCCGCTATTTATCTTTAATGGAGCGTATTTTTAGACACATTATTTGCAAATATATTAAAATGCAATTGATAGCTACCTAACAATAGTAATTTACACGTGTATTTGTAATTTTAATACAATCTTCACGTGCTTTGCGGAATTGGTTACACTGTATTCAAAATTTCAATACAGCTTTAGTTTTGGTTTTACAAATTGACATGCACAATCCACTCTTCAAGTCTCGTGAGCACTCGTACCATCTTCATTTGGTAATACAAATAAATTACACACAAGTGTTTTTTTGTCGGAAAAATACTAAGCATGTAAGTTTTAAAATACATGAACACAATACGGCAAGAAAACGCACTTTTGAATAATAATGACGAAAATACTTTGTTAAATACAACATAATATCTTTTGAATAGATAATAGGAAATAGATTTTCTGATAATTATTCGAAAAATAGTTTACCAATAATTATGTATACTTAGCGAGATACTAAAACTTTTCTTTCTATACTTTTATTTAGGTATAGCGAATACATGAGAGACATCAACGATATTGATGATTGTTTATGGATAAAATATTTATTACCTGTGGAACACAGTTATATCAATATTTATTACCTGTGGAACACAGGTACATCAGTATTTATCTTGACTGTATGTATACTAGGTACAACTTCGTAGGTATATCTTATAAACGATTCATTCAAACTATATCTTCATTTCTCTTAACTAACCAAAACGTCACTTGATTGCATTGTAGGTATCTACTAAATAAGGTCATTATCCTTATTTAATGTACATCGTGATGTGAAGTCATGATATGTTAACGGTATACAGATAGACTTTTTTAAACTCGGCAGTGTTCGCATTATTGTAATGTTACTTGTTTGTGAAAGAAATGAATGTGAACTCCAACTGCTGTCGATATTTTTTGTTTTGTCATATACCGCCGCCTTTGGGCATTTGAAACACCAGAGGCATAGCCAATGCGTTGTTGACCCTGAGACGTGAAGTCGTTAAGTCTCATATGCCTGTAATTTCTCCGACCCCCTTACCTTTCTGACCGAAACACTGTACTACAAGTGCACTACTGCTTCACGGTAGAAATGGGAATTTAGGTAATACTTTCCTAGAACATTAAAGTATTGAGTAATATATCTAATAATGATAATAATTTATTATATTTATCTCCACAAATTACACGTAATGATAAAATACAGTTGACAGGAAGATTGGGAAAAAATTGCAATTTGAGGGAGATCTGGAGTCCAAACTAAGCCTGGGCCTGTATTTTGGAGCTCCAGGACCCCATTTCCTTTAATTAAAGTGTCAACGTGATGCGTAAGTGTGTATAAATGTGTGAGTAAATGAGTAAGGGTTTGCGTGTGTGTGTGTGTGTATCACAACATTATTGATTGTTGCTAAATAACTTGATATTTGATTCGAAATATGAACTGTCAGTAATTCCGACCTACAATATAAGGCAATGTTAACATTTCACTGACATTTTATTACATAATTAAATACGATACTTGCAATAAAAACTGTCACTAAGTTTGTAAATAAAGTAGTAACACGAACAAAGGAAATCTTAATACTATTTATGAATGAGTGCTCGCGTTGCATTCGTCGTGGAATGGCGGTAGGTACTTCCGCGGTGTAAACAGGCCACCTTTTCCACGAAACACGCCTCGTGTAATGTATGACGGCCACAGGGAGCTGTCCTCTAAAAACAACTCTATTAAAAAGTTCACACGCGTTATTGTAGATAAGAGAACTTCATTAATAGAAACGTGGTACGGTATTCCTTTTGGGAGCCAAGAAATTCCAGAGCCACGGTTTGGAAAACGATGGTAGCACATGTTAGTGACGTTGTATTTAATGGCGATGGTCGTGGGATACATCGTGGGGAAATCATAGCACGTAGGTAGGGTACCATGTAGTATGCCGCCAGCTGGACTGGAGAGCCAGTTTCGTTACCAAAATATAGGACAACCCAACGGTAGCCGTGATGTTGAGATGTACCTAATGTTGTTGCAGGATATGGACGGTTCCACTACCTGCTGCTGGCGGTATGCGGGCTCGTCAGCACCTCGGAGGAGATGGACGTCATCTCGATGTCTTTCATCCTCCCATCGGCGCAATGTGACTTAGATCTCACCACGCAGACGAAAGTAAGTGTTTGCTATTCATTATTAATTTCAGTGAAGTGTTCTGGGAGGTCTTTACTAATCTGCGAGACGCCTTACGGTACATACAGTACGATACAGTTTAATCAATTTGACATGAAAAATGGATTTAAAATTTAGACAAAAAGAAATCAGGAAGATGGTATACAGATAGTACTGAATTAACATATTGTGCAAATAACACAACCAATTAATAACATCTCCCAAATCAGATTATCATTTAAAATAACTTAACGACTTCCTATCTGCTACATTGATAACTGCAAAACATACGTTGTTAACGTCTTACTAATTCGTTATGCAAAGGAGAGAGACAGCCTAATATTTGTGATTATCGTTAATAAAGCTGTTTGACTTTTTATCAACATGCTGCTAATGACGAAGAATAATTAGGCACCCGTTCTGGGAACTGATTTCGTTATTTTTTACTTGATTCGGTAAATCCTCAATTTAGTTCATTGTTTGAGTTTTATTGGCTGCGAAAAGAGAATCTAAAATATAATCGAATGTGCTATGAGAGATCATATCTGTTTTAAGATTGAAACTGGCAATTAAAAATTAAAATAAAAAATATGTGAATGATGGTTGTTTTTAATATATCACGGAATTGAAAAATAAGGGAATATTTAATCTTCAACATGAGCTAGTCGAATTCGCGGGACCTAAAGCGGTAAAAAAAAGTTAAAATTGTACCACCAAAGAGTATTCATGATGGAGATAATCTGATCGCAAAAAGTTTGTAATTTTGCATGTAAATTTTGTTTTTGATTGTGGAATGAGTACTTCCATACCTACGGACCGAATTAATATAAATTCGCATATCATCCAAACCAGAAACCCAATTATGTTTACCGAACCTTTTCTGTTCAAAATAACACAATGTTTATAATGGACATGACAGAGTGCACAATAAAGATCGATATATGTATCTCTAAAGGTATGCATACGCAAGCTTTAATTTGTCAACAATTAACAACTACTCGTAAAGGAAATCTTATGTCGATCAAAAAAACAGATTTCCTATGATTCTGACTAAAATTGGATGATGTCATACATAACAAAATTTTACGTGGTGCAAATTACTAAACATATTTGTGACGTCCTCTGAGGTAATTTGATGTCGTCGCAGCATTGTGGTCTGGTACAAATATTTATGTACTTAGTTAACAAAACACTTTATGACCTCTAGGCAGCTGACAGCTTAGGGAAAATCATTAGGATTCTGTTCAAAATGCTAAATGAACCATTATGGTGAGATTTCGGTGTGTTCATGTCATCGCGGCTTTTGTCGGCAATTTCAAAAGCGACATGTAATTAGGTTTGTTAACTAGCTTCACTGCATCAGCAAATTAAAAGAAGAGAGAAATGAGAAAAAGATACGGAACATATTTCAGGAATTGTTACAAAATTAAAACTACACAACAACTTACATTGTAGTAACTTTTGAAAAAAAAATTCCGTTATAGGATCAATTAATTCAATCTCTATTATTCTTGAAGATCGGGCGACTATTTTAGCCGACATAAAAAAGGAGGAGGTTCTCATTGGTTAAAATATTTATATATACACTGGTAACTTAAGCTGGAATGGAATAATATTGTAATAATGATCTCATTTGAAAAGCAAAAATAATAATGTTACTGTTTACTTTTTGTACTAGACTACTTCATAATTTCAAATATTTCTACATCTTAAATGGTAGGTACAATACGTCGGCCATTTTTATTTAAAGATCATTCTTGGAAATAATTGTATTCTTATCCTTCTGTTCTTCTTTTGTGTTTTTTAATAAATGGTATTCAAGTCACCGCAGCCAAGATAGACGCTTTAATAAATGTTTGATTAGGTACTGAGCAATGTTGATGTTGTTTTAGGGATGGCTAAACAGCATAATCTTCATTGGAATGATGGTGGGCGCGTACGCATGGGGCTCAGTGGCCGACTCTCTGGGCCGCAAGCGCGTGCTCATAGCCATCTCCATAATCAACGCGCTGGCCATCGTCGCCTCCTCCTTCAGTCAGAACTACGAACTCTTCATGGTTTTCCGCTTTATCAACGGTGCTGCGTAAGTATATATTATAAACACCTATTACAGCAAATATTCTGTGATTTTTACACATGGATCCCAACGAAGGCCTGGTACTATGGGACCCAGACATCTATTATAGGTGAAGAATATTTGGGACGTAGCCGTATCATAATTTTCTCCATACCACTCAGGGCACTATCGAACACGTCACTTCGTTGTTTAAAAAGCTAGAAGCCTAGATTTTCACTAATCAAGAGTTCATACTATGACTAGCAATTTACATCTTCGACCTATTACTACTTTATAAATACCCACATACATATATTTACGTCCAAAATCAGACAATTTCATGTTCATTTCTACGGGCAGTTAATCTGACTAATAAGACACCGGTATCTACCAACCATCCAAGGATCTTTGTATTGAACGTTAAGTAGCTTTGATCGTTGGATTAATCTCACCAGGCTTTGTTACTACTTATTACTCATATTATGAACTCAGCTTTTCTACTCTACTCTTAATAGCTGGATTAATAATAATAATGATTGTTCTTGTTACAGGTTAGGTGGATCAGGTCCCGTAATCTGGTCATATTTCGCAGAGTTCCAGCCTAAAAAGAAGCGTGGTGCTATGTTGAGCTTCATGGCTGCCTTCTGGACTCTTGGCAACTTATTCGTCGCTGGCCTAGCTTGGGTTATTATTCCTAGTGGTATGCATGTTTTCATTGTTTATCTAAACTGAACATTTGTCAGTTCAATTACATGAATGCAATTATATGAATTCTGAAAAGCTGTTGTTCATGCTTTGTGAAGTTAAATATTCTAATAAGCGCAATTATTCGGTCTGTTTAACACTCACATGCCAATTGTATTTCGTCTTTTATTTCAGAAATCGGTGGAACTACTGGTGGTTTTGTATACAACTCATGGCGAATCTTTCTGCTCGTTATGTCACTGCCGTCATTTTTGGTCGCGGCTTTATTATTTTTACTACCCGAATCACCCAAGTTCCTGATCTCCACTGGCCGCCACGACGAAGCCCTGGAGGTGTTCCGCGGCATCTATCTCATGAACACGGGCAAGAGCAAGGAGGAATACCCCGTCAAACAGATTCTGGTAGACGAACCTTACCACACGAAACCGGAGAAGCCACACAAAGAATTGAAAGAACCGAAGTCTAAGTTTAGAAAAATGTTGAGCGACATTGTGGAACACAGCAAGCAGTTATTCGTGCCGCCTATACTCAAGTTTACTCTGATCTCTATCACTATCAACTTTACATTCCATATCGGGTAAGATGCTTTCTAAAACAGCTTAAAAACAATTTTACACAGGGCCATATGATCCCAAACTAAGCAGAGCTTGTACTATGGAAACCAGATAACTATTATATACTTTATATATATACCTTTTAAATTAATAAAATAAATTCACACCAAAACACAAAAAAATATATATGTATATATCTGATGCACACAAATGTTGGTCCTGGATAGAACTCGAACCCACGACCTTTGGCGTGGCAGTCAGTCTCTAACCACCAAGCTAGTCCCTAATCTGTACTTTGATTCGGATTTTATTTTCATTGTGGATTTGACGAATGTTCCATTATTGCTCAAATGTATATTCATACTGTCCAGGTATTACGGGCTCATGATGTGGTTCCCCGAGATGTTCAACCGGTTCGACGAATGGTCCCGCGCCAACGACAACGCCGAGGCGGACATCTGCCAGGTGACGGCGTACGTGACGCAGTACGGCACTCACTCCGCAGAGGCGCAATGCGACGCTCACATACATTCTGACGTATTCATGGAGTCACTCATCACTGTTGCTGCTGCTATACCTTCTAACATTTTCGCTGTTATTGGTATGGACAGGCTGGGGAGGAAGTTCTTCCTTGGTAAGCTGATACTATTGCATAATTTTATTTCGTAGGTATAAAGGAGAGTAATGTTTATTACGTAGGTATATGTATCAAAGGCTGGGCAATCTTTACTGAATCTTTAGCGCTGGAAGCCTCTATGGCGGAAAGGACATTAATGCAATGAGGAAATCCTTTGGGAGAACACAGTAGTGAGCAGACAACGCTTAGAACACTCAGAGATGCTTTCTTTATTTGTGGGTTCAGGCTGCTAAGAATCTAGTACAGTCCAAAGTTGACACTTATGATATTACCTATCTAGAACCCCATAAATCATACGTCAATCTAAATTAGCAAATATAGCGGTCTGTAATAGGTATTTTTATTTATTTTCAGTGTTTGCGACATTCTCCGCTGGCCTGTGCTCAGCCGCCATGTACTTCGTGTACAATAAGACGAACAATCTCATCGTCAGCGCCATTTTCAGTTCTGTAATATCCTGCGGTAACGCCTCACTGGACTGTCTCATCACGGAAGTCTTCCCTACTAATTTACGGTAAGTAATTATAGGAACATAGGTAGGTTCAATACTAGAATGTATCTACTTAGTTTTTATTATTCTTTTTTTCATTCAACTTCGTAGACCGTGTTTCTAAATTGTTGAGCTCCTTTACCAACTAATATTACGTTTGTCCACTTTTGATTTTTCATAAAAATTTACAACTGCGTTTGAAAAAACAATTGATCAACACTACTGTCAAAGTATATTCATAAAGTTACCGCCATTAACGACATGGCTTTTCTCTTTCTCCAGTACTTTCTACAATCCCCGAATCATACATAGACGTGGTAGGCGGATCATTATGAATGTTGCCCTTACTATTTCAGAGCAACTGGTGTAGCAGTCTCGATGGTGGCGGCCCGGCTGGGCGGCATCATCGGCAACGTGGTGATCGCAGCGCTGCTGGACCAGTACTGCCCCGCGCCCACCTTCATCGTGGCCGTGCTGCTCGCCGGCGGCGGTCTCATGTGTCTCTTCCTGCCCAACACCACCCGGCAAGCTCTGCAGTAACACGACAACTCTCCTTCTGTCTCCGACACCCATAACATCTTATTTAATACCCTAGTGCTAGGTACGACTATATCAGGGTAGTTGAGAATTACTGAAGGATGGCATTTAGACTGAGCTATTGCGGTCTGTCATGTGATATCATTATAAGCATTAATCTCATCGAAAGATATTGATGTAACTAGTTTTTTCATATTTGTACAATAATTTAATATTAATTTAAAATGAGAATATTTTTATTTATGAAATGAAAGTTACGTGCGATATTTCTAGTATAACCAATTGACTGCTGTAGGTTGTTATAACTTATTAGTTTTTGTTTTTTTTTCGCAAATGCCACATTGAAACAAAGTTTCGCATCAGATTATTGGATAAAGTATTATAGGATAAGAATCATTCATTGAAATTTTGTTGTACATTGCAACTATTTTCTTAATACGAATTTATAAATTACCATTGTTACTGTAGTATGTAGTTGTGTAGAGTGTAGTATTATAACTAATTTTTAAACCATGTGAGTTGTGAGATTATGAGAAAATTCTTGAAATGTTTGCGTTGTATATATAGAGCACGTTCTATACATGTAACATTTTGAATATGTAACCACAATGCAATATATTTTCCTAAAATCAGGTTAGGTTCTGATTTTGAAAAGTAGGAAATCGTCACATGGAATTGAAACGAGTAAATCATAAATGACTCATTCTAGTGTTTTATTTCTTCTGATATATATTTTTTTCCTATTATGAATCTTCGAGAGAGCTGTGTATGTGTACCTACCCTCATACTAATAAAGTACTGCTGGCCTGTTAGAGGAAATATGCGAAAAATAACAAACAATTATTCCTAAGGAAACTTTCGTTTTCGGATTGGTATCTATCTAAAAACTAGTACGGTACCTAGTCAAAACAAAAATACAGATAAGACCTAGATGCTTAAAATAAAAAAAATACATTTAATTTACTCAAGGAAAGGGCGGAGAAAAAAAATATGTCGATTAAAATTTATTTATTAAAACTACACAGAAGTTTATTACTAAAGACTCCATTTTCAAAGATCGACCTAGATTTGACATAGATCACTCAAACAAACCAATAAGTGCATGTGACATAATGTTTATAAAGTTAATTCAACAATATTGTACTTAACATTAACACTACATTATGATATAAAGTCATTCCATACAAATATATGTATGAGTGTCGCTCGACGTGTGCGCTCTCGTCCCGGCATGATCGCGCCGCCACACAACCTCGCCGCCACTTCCCGACATGCCGGCATCGCGTCGGCTTCTAACTACAGTTTAACATAATAGCACAAATTTCCACGTACAAATTCATGTACAAACAATCCAAACTCGCTAATCATTATAAAAATATCATATACCTATTTTTATATATTACAGATACGATCCAACAATATCATTATTCATTAAAATTTACAAACGTAAATTCTTAATCATAATTTTGTCATCAAACGCAGTACACTTAATTGTTTAAATGACAAATACATGAAGGACTTGGCTTACATCCTATTCAGCTCTGCGTTCCATAGATATAATATTTACAATCAACTATATGTCCGCGTTTGAAACACGCACAAACTCTCAAGTTTTAACGACAATACTAACATTAACACCATTTATACGCTTAGCAGTCCTCCTCCATGGGTAAACATTATAAAATGTAACAGAATATTAATATCTTGTAACACCGAGAGAGAACATTCATATCTATTGCACAACTTGTATTCATATTTATAGGATAAAACCTATCATAAATAAAATTATATCAATTCAAATTATAATGTACCTGCCATAATGCTCTCGCTTTATTACATTATTGTTTAGCTGTGGTGAGACATATCGTTCACTGAAAGCTGAATGGCTGGTTGTAGGGGAATTTCAGAGGATGTTTCCGAAGAGTCTGAGCCGGGTGTGAGCAGCCGCCGCGACCACAGCTGACTTCCGTCTTCAGTCTCAGATTCACGTACGTCAATCGACGATGGAGAGCCAACCGCTGATTCAACAGAAGAAACTGTCCTTTCTGTTACGTCATCTGTCAATATCGGCATCGATTTCCCGACAGACTCATCGTCTGTAAGTAATGGCATTGATATGGGACCTACCATCGGCATATCTTCTGAAGTCGCAAAAGTCATCTCGGTACTAGGTGACGGCAATAAGTTCGACCCATAATTATTGTTGCTCAGGGGATCGGTAGTTTTGAGTGCTATTCTTGGATCTGTCACCGTTATGGGCAGCTCTAGGGAAGTAGGTATTGTGTGAGGTGTTACTCCGATAACTGCAAGACCATCATCTATATTTACGGGAACGGCAGGCTCGCTATCACATTTTGTCGGCATCTCTACCGGTGTCATTATGGGTTGATTCAGAGTGGTACTAGTTTCTGATACACGACAATGCACCGATACGTTAGCGTTCAAGTCTCTAAAATCTGGTACTTCGTCTCTAGGTGGATCGGCGTGAAATACGTCGCTGTTAGCGAGAGCCGCTTCTAAAATATCTCTCCTTTCCGGCTGCGTAGCGAGAGCTGGCACGGGTTCAACTGCCATAGGAACGAGCTGATTATTCTCCAAAACCAAAGGACGATTATCGATGGGAGTCAAAGTTCCATTGTCTTCCACGCATAGATAAAATGAGCCGTGAGGTCCGCCAAAATGTTCTCCGGGTACTGCCAGCAGTTGTCCGTCGGAGAGTGACGCAGGCGGAGCAGCCAAAACTGGCTCAGGCTGAGGTACCACAGGCTCTGGTTGTTTTACTATAGCCGTCGTAGGTAAGAGTTCTTCGAAATTTTCTAAATCAGAATAATTTGCTGTCGTCGTTACCGAAACTGTATTTGATACGGATGGAAGTAATGACGTTGCTCCAGAATTCGATAAAGTTGTTAGAGGTGGCATAGGTGAAAATGAAGGAGCTGGGGCTATTGCTATATCCTGCTTAACTTTCTTTACTGGCATCGGTGATTCCATAATTGTTTTCCGTACTCTCGGCTTTGGAACTGTAGTTACGACAGGTTCATTAGTAGAAATATTGAAAGGCTTATGAACTACAACTTTATTTTCTTGAATAGGTGCCGCCACTGTCTTTTGAACAATTTGACCAGTCCTTTGTAAATGTTCGAACTGCGCTGCAGTCAACTGCATCACTGCTCCAGATTTTTGTTGCAAAAATATTAATGGTTCTGAAGAAGCTTTTTGAATTGTTTGTACAAGTTTTTTGGGTTCAGATGCAACAATTCGTTTTGGTACCGTTCTCATTTCTGGCATAGGAGCTATATTTTGAGCAGAACTGGCAACACGCCCTCCTACAATCAGTTGACCTTTAGACGTAATTATAGCACTTTTTTGTTTAGGAACTATTCTCGTTGGTGCCTTGTTTGAGTGCGCAACGGCTTGATTTTTTGTTGACACAAGTCCTGGCGTCTTTATAGAGGCTATTCCTTGCGCCTTGGCTGTCGCAATACTTTGTGCCCTTACAGAAGCGACACTTTGTGTTTTGGCCGTCACGACTGACTGTGTCTTCAAAGGAGCTATTGTGCTAATAGCCGTTTTCTGAGCAGAGCCAGAATTCGTTGTAATTCGATGAGCAATTGTTTTTAACTGGGATACATTTGGTTGTTGTTTATTGGGAAACAGAATTTTTTCATGTTCTGGCGTTAGAACTATACGAGACTGTGCACCTTGCGCATTCGTTATAATCATCACAGTATTGCCAGGAGTGCTAGCATCAGAAGATGACGGTACCAATTTAGCCGAAACGGGCTTATTTTCAGACGTACTTAACGACGTTTCCGAACCCTTTGCAACGAGAACGTGAGCTTTGCCCGTCTGGGGATCAATCAAAATTTTCTGAGTTCGACCTGGACGAGGCGAGCTAGGAGTAGGCAAAATTATATACTTTTCCCCTTTACCTGGATTTTGAGGTAGAGATTGAATCAATGCAGGTGCTTGTTTTATTTCTTTAACAGTCGGGTCTGGTTTCGTCATAATAATTTTTTGCTTCCCGGTTGCTTTATCAATCACTAACATCGGTTTAGCTCCTCGTAACTTTGATGACTTTGAAAGAATATTTGGGGTCGTCACTTTATTAGTCTCCGTAACAGGATTCATTAACAATGTTTTTACTTCAGGTTTGCAGGGTGATGCGCTTATTGCCACTTTTTCGCTTTCCACTAAAGTGTGCTTTTTAACAAGTTTCGGAGGATTGGTTTGATGGGTGATGATGTTACCGTCTGACATTACAACTGGCATTTTTTCAATGTTTTCTGGAGTCAAAAGGTCTTCTGATAATACTATTGGCATTGAATTAATATCGAATATCCCTTCATCAGGCGTTTCATTAATTATCTTAGTTTCATTTGCCTTCATAGGCGAAACAAGTGAATTTTTAAGTTTATGTAATTTCGTTGGTAGTTTTGATATTTTTCTAATTTTTTGTTGAATAATAATTGAATTGGCATCTGATGGAGTTTCAGGAGATGTTTGAATAGTGTAGGTTTGTACCGCTGATCCATCCTGTGTCGAATTATTACTACGCGAAAGAATTATTTTCTCTGATGTGTTACCCTCATTCATATTTTGAATGATATTTTTACTGGGTGCTGTGCGGCGAATTATAATTTTTTGTTTGGGTGATTGTGATTTATTCGTTTTAAAAGAAGTTTTCGCAACATCGAAATTCAAGATTTTCTCTTTCCCTGTGGGAACGACCGGTTTTGTAGGCGTCGTTTTAATTATGGAAGCCTTTGGGACACACGGTTCTTCTAACATTTTTAATAATTTGGATGTAGATGTATCGAACTTGGGAGGTTTGCTGATTTTGGTGTCACTACTACCTTCAATTGGTAACAATGCTACAGTTGGTTCTGCTGCGCTAATGTTTTCTATTCCGTTATTTTGGTTTATACCAAACGCAATAGGGTCTGGTATTTCATTTGGTTTTATAGCACTTGCTTCAAGGATATTCATTTTATGATCAATTGATTCCGACATCTGAACCAAAGATTGAGCAGCATTCAAATTTTCACATTTTTCTTGTTCAGTTTCAAAACGGAGATTTATACTTTCATTATTTTTAAGCGAAAGTGATTCTGATTTAGGAGACGAATTCTTTGGTTCGATTTCTTCCTCCATCTCATCATCTTTTTCGTCTTTTTTGATCGTACTTTCTGGAATATGAATAGTTGTTTCAGTGAAAGTTTCACTGTCACAATTAATTGGTAAATCACTTTTCTCTATGTGATCAATCGTTGTTTTAATCTGGATGGCTGTTGATGGCAAATTTATCAGGGCTTCCGCAATTTGTAGATCTGACTCTGAAGGAACGCTTTCAATTACGTTTTTAATTATTTTATTATTTACTTCTTGTTCTTCCTTTACACACATATCATTATCTGCAGGTAATATAACCGCATTTCTATCGTGTACAACTTCATTCTGTAAAATTTCCGTTCGTTGCAAAGTGTTAATTTCTTGTGTCAATTCAACTTTTTCTACTTCGGGTAAATGTATCACATTTTCTAATTCTATTTCTTTGCAAACATCGTTATCTACGTCCATACTTTCATTGAATCCGTTTACGCTATTAGTTCCAGTGTCTTTAACATCATCTTCAAATAAATCCTCTGGTGGATCATTACTTATAAGTCTTGTGACTCTGTCTGTTTCTCTGGACACACTCAAGAGAGCGTCTACCGCCGAAGCAGTTGACTCATTCATAAACGGTTCAATTGCTTGTTCATAAGATTGTTGAGCATTTACTTCGGGATACTCAATTATTTCCATCATATTTTCTATGTCTTTTGTAGTGGTATCTGGTTCCGGTTCATTTGGAATATCTATTTTATCTATTTTGTTATTTTCCAATATATCTTTTTCCTCAATGGGTATTTTTATTTGTGTATTAGTGTTAGTATTAGACTCAATATTTTCTTTGTTTATCAAGGACCTTGTCAAATGTGGTTCTTCTGTGACCGGTATTATCTCTTGTGTGGGATACAGTACGTCTTGCAAAGAACTTACTTTACCAACATTTTCTTCATCTTTAATAATCTCTTCATCTGCAGTTTCTATGGTAGCTTTTATGGTGATGGAAGTAGACATTCCAGACTGATTAAGGTTGAGATCATGAACCTCCTCAAACTGCTCGAAATTGGTTTTCTCCAGCTCTCGTAATTGAGCTGCTTCTGCTTTCATTTTTTTCAGTTGTATCTTTGGCGCTAAGCGAGCTACTTTAACTTGTTCGATTGGTGGCGACTCTCTCGCCTCCGGAGACGAGACCACATCAGAACCGTTAATTTCACTTTCAGATATATCCATTCTCTCCACAGCATTTAATTGCTCAGCAACATATTTTCCAATGGCATCTTGACTTCTAGAGTGACGGCTTCGAAAAAACGTCTTTGTTTTAAATATTGCTTTAGTTGGTACCGTTTCAGTCGCTGATTTTTCAACTTGCTTCTCTAGCGATTTGTCATCTTTTTTGTCTGGAGATTTTACAACAGAAGGTTCAGGAAAATTTTCCTCTACTTTAAGTGGTTCTGGAGCCGATGGCAAATCCGGCACCGTAGTTTTATTCAGCAATTCAGCTACTTCTCTAGCCATATCATCATCATCCAAACTAAGGCTTTTTGTTTCTTCCTTCCTTTTGGGATTCTTTACACGAGGAATTTTCCTGCCACCATCAGCCTCCAAAGGCCAATCTTCATCTTCACAAAACTCGTACTTAGAATCGCTAGAAGATTCAGGTTTTTCATTGGTGGGTGAACATTCTGGTTTCTTTTCAAGTGGAGATGGTATTTCGCTTGGGACTTGAGTCGTCGGTAATTCAGCCGGAGTAGGCACCGCTGGCGAGCCTGGGGCAACCGGTATTTCAGGCGACCCTGCCATAACCATAGTAGAAGATTCATCGTTTGATTCCTCGTCGCCATCATCCCAGTCAGCCAACAAACTGCTTTTAATTTCTTCATCGGTTTTAGTTTTCTTAGCTTCAGAACTGTCAGAATTTTCATCCGCTAAACGTTTTTTAGGTGAACTTTTCTTGGATGTCTTTTCAGTTTTTTCTTTTCGTGGGCGACGAGCTTTCGGTGTCGTCGATGAATTCGGAGTAGATTTGGATGATAGCTTAGTGGCAACCTTTTTTCGTACTGGTGATGGTGTATAAGGCATAAATGTTACGCTGTGTGTTTTATTATGTAGAATTAAAACATTAAGGCGTGTCGTGGTGAAAGAACACGCATGGCATGCGTATATACCAGAGCTTGAAGCAACCGGTGTAGAAAATGATGAAGCAGGTTTTGCAATATTTTTAGGTTCCTCAACAACTGGAGTTGTGAGTTCAACCTCATCAAATTTTTGTTCCACAGATTCCGATTCCGTACAACTTGTTGATGGTGTTGCCTCGATGTTTGATGCTGTGGCGTCCAAAATAGATGGAGTTTTCGATCCTTGTAACAATATGTGCACTTTATAATCACTTTTCTCTTTGAGGAACTGAAACGAAAATTTATAAATCAATAGTTAATGTGAATAGAATACAAAGCACCTTATAGTTATACAGGATGGTCGGGGAAGTGACGTCCAAAGGTAAAAATTTAGTTTTTTTTCGATTTCGTGATATGATATTGTTGTGAATTTTTAATTTATTTTAAAGGGATCAAACGTTAATATTTTTATTATTGCATAGTAGATATTTCTTTTGTTTCACTATCTTTAAGAATTGTACATTAATTTAAAATAATAATTAGGCACGTATTTAGCACGAAAGGCACATTTTTTTCTATCTAAAGTGGCAAAATTGCATTCAAGTGAATCAAACATGCAATTTGTACTTTAACTAAAAATCACATTTCTTGTTTCTGACTAGAGGTAAAAACTGCGTTAGACGAATCGGCCTTCAACGATAGAAAGGAGGAAAAGTCCTATGAAATTAATTAGATTTTCATTATTTATATTATTATTTTTTTTTTGCCTATTTTATCGTTCCTTAGACCTTTCAAATGTCAAAAATACTATGGCATCAAGTAAAATAATACAAGAAATTTTGAAACTGACATTTTCCTGTTTTATTATGTTTTCTGTAAAAAGTTAATAATCTGCAACTTCATCGAACAATGATATTTCAAAATGACGGCGCACCCAGTCACTATGCAAAACAAATGCGATACTACTTAAACGAAAGATTTCCGAACAGATGGACCGGACGAAACGGACCAATTAGGTGGCCTCCACGCTTTTTTTGTTTGGGGTTATAATAAAGAAGCGACGTACGCCAAATAATGTTCGAGCGAAAGCGAACTAAGAGTGTGCATTGAAGAAGCCGGACGTGTGATGAAAGGGAATAAAGAAGCTTTTATGTGTTTAAAAGTCAATTTTTCGCGAAGATGTAGATTCTGTATGCGTGGGCCGTCATGTTGAAACTTAAATAGGGATGTGTCCTGACATGTCAAATCAGCAATTCTTTATGAAATGTCAAAACGATCGAATGTATGGAGTTTTGTATGAAATAGCACGTTGTGACGTCATAATTGTACAGCATCAAATAACACCCTCTTTGTGATTAGATCGGTACTTAAAAATCACTTTAATGATTAAATTTTGATCATATTTGATGTTTTCGTATATTTTTTTATGTTCAATACACTGGTTAGTGTTTGATCATTTATCTTTAATACAGGACACATCCCAATTAATAATTTTATTTTATCATACAAAGTGTTTTATTAACTTAGTCCAGAAAATAAAAATAAAAAACAGGAGAATGTCAAAGGTTTGAAATAAACCATGACGTTCTTGTATTTTGTTACTTCATCGCATAATTATTTTTGACATTAAAAGCTGTTTTTAATGTAAAAAAATGCCTTAATGACCCTAACGAACCATAAGATAGGCAAAAAATATTATTGAAAATCTAATTAATTTCTTAGGGCTTTTCCACCTCTGTATCTTTGAAAGCCTATTCTAGTGAATTAACGCCTATTAAGTAATATTTATTTTTTATTATTTCGAAAGCTACCGCAGTTTTTAATCCGTTATTAGTCAAAAATATGAAAAGTAATTTTTAACTTCGAGTTGAAAATTCAAGTTTGGTACACTTCGCACAACGCAATGTTGCCACTTTAGATAGAAAAAAATGTACTTTCTGTGATCAATACGTGCCAATTTTTTTTCAAATTAATGTTTAATTCACTGAGAAACAAAAAAAACTAGAAAGAATGTCTACGAGACGGGCACTTATGAAGGGTGACAAACTAAAAAAGGTAATTTGTTTTATAATCTCGCTAAACCTTCTAAGAAATTACAGAATTAGGCATACCTTTTTTATTGGAGTAGAATTTTTGGGAGATTCAGCAGGCCTTCCTCTTCCGCTTTTTCCTGAAATACAAAAAATATACATGTAAAAAATATCAATATGGGCCTATGGCCCTTCTTGTGAATATTAAGCTGCAATTGCTGAACAGACATAAGATAACATTTGACACAAAGTTGATATTTTTTATTATCTGACACTAATAGACTGAAAGAAAGTTGTTACAACTGTGAAAATATACATTGTGTGTAATTAAGTTGGTTTCATTGGCTGTGATGATTTCCTAGAATATTATAATTTCTTAACTTTGAAATAATGTTGTTTGATTGTGTACCTGAGAAAATTAATGTGAAGTAAATGAGGATTTTACAAGAGCTTGGAAAGAATAAAAGGATCCACCAATCATACAGGTGACAAGGATAAGGTGAAGAAGATGATTACCTGTTTTACCTGAGCCAGAAGGTTTCCTAACTTGATCACCAAAGAGACCAGCATAACTTTCCTTCTTTGTTTCTTGAAATTCATCTCTTGTGAGGATCTCTATGTCACCACCAACTGCAGATTCTGCACGGATGATATCCTCAGGAAACTTTTCCATAAGCCCAGGTCTGGTTCTGTACATGTCTGTTAAATAAAGAGAAAATTAGTAAAAGTGTAATCAATATTTATCTTTTATTAAGTAATGAGCTCCGGTAGAACACATTCTCATGGACTTAGATAGGCAAGGAAAAGTACAATACATGTTGGTTTAACACCACAAATCTTGTGGTGATTGTTTGGTTTAACAGTACATAAAAAACCAAAGTTTAACTTAAGGTTTACACAAAAGAAAGTACTCACATAGCCCTTTGCTGATGAATTCATTCTTACGGCTGCAATTATACTTGTAAATAGTGTTGATATTTTTGACATATTCACTGGAAAAAAATTGTCATCATTATAATTTGTAACTACTAGGATGTCCACTATAAATATACCAAAATAGCAATTTTTTTAATGTTTCAGCTAAATGAAAACTTAGATATTCAATGTATAAAGCCCAAGTTCCCTAAATTTTGGAGCATTGTTGTATCAATTTTGGTTAAGATCTCTGTGGAATCAACTTCAACAAATTTATGAAGTGGTAACTCACATGGACCACAGATGGGACATACCTAACACGAAATTTGGACCGCTCAGCAAAATCTTTCACAATTCAATTTATCAAAAACTTTTCACTTCGGAAAAAAAATTATTACCGCGTAGCGAATGTTTTCGCGATTTTAGTGGGAAATACTGAGAATTATCTTTTATCGTACTAGTATGCTAAGGTTGTTGAAATATTCGTAAATAGTCCTTTTTAAAAGGCCGGCAACGCACTTGTGGCTGCTCTGGTGTTAGGCGATAAGTCTGCTAGTTTGCCTACCATAACATAAAAAAAAAAAACAAAAAAAAAATCGTAAAAAAAAGGGCAAATAAAATAAATATTTTATTTTTACATTATGGATGTTTATCACTTAATCATGTCATAGTGGTATTTTTTCAATCCCGAGACACATTCAATTGTCAACAACAGCGACAAGACCACAGAGTAGATGCTAGTAAAACTGGTTCCACAAAATTTTATCTGCAGTGTGGATTAAGCACAACTTTTAATAATCTACTTGAGTAATACCTACTAAGTAAAGGATAATTTGCTGCACAGCAAACCTTTCTCACTAGTTAATGATTACTTATTCGAAAATTAATTACCTGACTAAGATTATAAATCCTATATTACTTTTCCATGAGAAGGAAGCTACTGACCATTCTAACATTCCTGACCCATGGATTTGATGATCATTGTAATGTGAAATAATTCTATTTTGATGCTACAATGGCTCTACATTTATGGCATCAGTTACACAATTGGTAATTTGGTTGAAGACTGGTGTAGATCAAATCAGCTCCTTTTTATAAATGTCAATATTAGTTTTTTTAACTTGTTATGTCATAGTTGTACAGCATCAAATTATCGCCTTATACCTTATTGTTAAAATTGGTATTAGTTATGTGTAAGTTAATAGATTTTTTTTTCATTATTTAAAAATGGGTTTGGCCTTGATTGACCCCAGGAAGAGTTATGTCGATGCAGAGGATGTGGCACGCTTACTCGGAAAGCACTCTGGCCTAGAATATATCCAGGTTAAAGGTGTCGGGAAACACTGACCGTGGTAGCTTCAGTAACTTTAAATTTGACCTTCATAAGTGCCTTCTGAGGGCCTAAACTGAATAAATGGTTTTGAATTTAAGAGAGTTGCACTCCTTTGCTGTTTGAATGAGGAACGAAGAAGCAAAATGTTGTATCCATATGTGGGGTGGAAATGTTGGAACATTTCTCTTGACTACAGTCAACTTCCGTATTGCCCACCAACATTGACATGTTCAGTTCTAGAATGACTGATTCAAAGTTATATCTTATTAGCATGCATATGAACAAGACTATGAGCTAAAAAATATGTTATTATGTTATATCAAGACAATAGTAAAATTGTGCTATTTATAGCTTTACTTGCTGTCCCCTGCGGTTTAACTCACATTCCCGTGGGATGTCACATGTATTATACATAAAAACTTTCCTCTTCAATCACTCTATCTATCAAAACCGCATCGAAATCCTTTGCATAGTTTTAAAGATTTAAGCAGATATAGGGACAGAGAAAGCAACTTTGTTTTAAACTATGTAGTGAAACTCTCTAAGGTCTATGTACCATGCCTACAACTATTTGGATGTATATTTCGCATGAGCATTTTTAAAATATGTAGAATATCTGACTTCTGCATACTATAATATATGAATAACTCAGGGCATTTCATCTTGTGTTGACATCTGATCCCAAACAAAGCATAGTTTGTACTATGGTACCTTATGCTCTGCAGGGCAGTTAGAGTATCTTAACATTGCATATATAATGATGTCCAATGGTAGTTTAGAATACATGTTACACTAAGGAATTTAAATAAATGAAGGCAATGGGATAATCATAGAATAAGCACCCGCATAATTTGCCTTTTCTAATTATAATGATAACTACAAAAGCCAGCTTTAAAGAATATAATGAAAAAAAATATTATATTCATAATACTGTAATGAGCAGAAAGAGGAGTGGCTTTTTTTTTGTGTACTGATGCAAGTGACAAATGGTTTTTAAGTAATAAAACCTTTTTATAATCTGTAAAATGTAAAAAATAACAAGTTTTGATTACTTTCTTTTGACCAAAGTACTCATATTTAGAAAAAGCTTGAGTGAACCTACTCATGGATCTTGCTTGAGCTTTAATCCTCTTAAAATATATCTTTATCGATTTTAGAATTTATGGATCTAAGAGAGTGAAGTAGACCCATTCTGACTGAATTCTTATAATATATATTATTATGTAAAAATATTTTTTCAATGATTTTTAAACAAAGGCAGTAAAAATTTTTGATGAGTGGTCCATCAAGAGGCATATACTTCTAGAAGTTTCAGGTCATGCTTACTAAGTGTCCTCTAGAAAGAACTTGACAACAGCAATAGGTGGCTTCCGAAATGATGGCAAGAAATCTGGTGGAAGCTTCTCGGGGCCGACCACCTCGCCAGGCCACCAGCAGGAGCCCAGCTTCACCCATACCACCTCGCCGTCCAAATAATTAATTTCAGTCTGATCACACATCACCACTTATCTGTTCAGGCAAAACGTACGACCATATTTTGTCAAGAAGACACTGAAAGCCGAGAGCAACAGTTACCCTATCATATTCCCTACAATCAACTTAAATATTTTTGTCTTTTACACTTCCATTGAATATTATGCGATAGAGAAACAAATTAGACGAGATTTTGGACTATATTTGTCAAAACATTAGCAAAATATTAGTTGTAAATATCACCGACTGCGTACGAAATTATTACATTTTGTCCTTGTGGTGGCAGCAATGCTTTTAAAAAATAATTTAATGGGTCTTTAGAGTGATAAATGTTAAAACTTAATTAAAAAACAATAATATTTAATAAATTTTGCCATTGTTTAATACCTATACTTATTCTATTTATGTACAATATATAATAAAGGATTGTAAATGGTCTAACCGGAAGTGGCTAGCAGAGACGGCGTCAGCATATACCAACATTATGAAAATGATTTTAAGTGCTGCCATTATAATGGAAATACGTGTGTGTTATTTAATATAAATTCTATAGCTACAAACATTTAAATTAATGTCGAATCAATTCTCTATTAGTGTGACAACCATGTCTACCGGATCAAAATATATTGGCTTGATTGGATTAATTGCCTTTGTAAGGATTTATTTCCATGTAACAATTTGGTCCATGGCTTTTAATAATTCTATAGGGACTAGTAGTAATAGTGGACTTGAATGTGTATATGTTTATGGATGTTCGCATTGACATTATATTAAATCAACTAAATAGTACTACGTACGCCCTTATAATCCGAGCAATGGTAACATTTATCTGATTTTGATTAATCTGACATCCAGGCAGGCTAGGAAGGTCAACAATAAACAAGATATATCTAATACTATACGCCCGGTGAAGCTTAGACTAACAAAAACGCAGGATGTTTCTATCACAACACAGTCAATTCGAGAACCGAGATCATATTATAGTGTGTATTAGTCATGTATTAGTTATGACCGAGATATCTCTTCGATCGCAAGCTGGTCGCCATTTTGTCTTCGTAAAAATAATAGTAATGATGATTTTTTAAGGAACCCATTTAATTAGTGGTCGTCTGCCTAAATTCAAATGTCCTGTTGTTCAAACAGTCCACGAAGTTCCTGGCATAGTTTAATTTTTTCTGCAATAGTCCATGCACTAAAAGGGTTGTTTTTGGCTATATCTCATCACTCACAAGCAGATATTGTAGGAAGTCTTTCCCAACATATTTAAGTCTCTTTAAGGGACCTAACGAGTCGGAGACATATACAATATCTTTCAAAACCGCTCGACGGCACAGGAAATCCATAAGGAAAGAAAAAATAATAATTTTTGATATTACTTCTAATTTGATATACCTATGAAATATTAATGTCGATATTGGGTAAACGCAGTCTTTTTTACCGCGGTCATTGCGGTATTGATTGCCTGATTGCCTTATCCCAAATAGAAATATATTAAAGTAAGTATCTCTCGATATGATAGAAGTAATCTGTTTGTTGAGTACTCGAATAGCGTTGGTAATATCCGAATAACCAACACTATAGATTATATTTTGGTATATAAAATCAGGATTTCATAACATGGAGGCGTTTCTACAAAAAAAAAATTGAACCTGTAAAATAAATAAATAAAACTATTTTTAAGTTAATAATTTACAGGTAAACGTATAATCTACTGGTTTCATTAATCATTGATCTTTATTGAACAATATACCACCGATATTATTCAACAAAACTCGCCCGACACCGGACAACTCAATGAAAATAAAACGAAAACGCAACGGGACTACTCGGGACACTGTTGTTCTAACTTCACTTTGAAAGTTCCCGCCAAAGTAATCGGTGATTTTGTCTATATATAATGTCGAAACTTTATTAAAAGGTCTTCACACATTTGAGTAGTAACCAAGTCACCTTGGTTGCTGTCAACAATTTCAATTAACCATAGTCATTTCGCCTATAAATATTAATATTTCACCATAAAATAGACCAGTTAAAAATTAAGACCTATTTTTTATTCATATTCCGTCGTGGCCATATCTTTCGTATATATAAGTACAATTAAAATTGATTTACTTAATATGACATTTATTTCGCCTATTTATAAATCAATACAATACAATATAATTACTTTTAAAGCAATAATAAAGTACATTGAACTTTGGCCGGAACTTGCAAAGTGCTATTACGAGTTTTAGGCGTTTTCTTATAAATTTTTAGTTTTTGTTTATGTTTTATCTAAGGAAGATCAATTAGTTTTCTACTACAAATTAGTACTCTATTTATAAATCCGTGTATGTGATTATACTCGATTTAACTCGACCTACTATTTTTTTTCTGTCCTACGTTACTTATTTCCAGTCATTCCGACGTGTTTCGACACTAAAACATTCCAGTTCAGCCTGAATTGAGATTGAAATGGGTATTGTAATGATCCATGTGCTTTTTTTTGTAGAAAGGCGATAATTTTCCTTCAATCAAACATATTTAAGCCATAGTCACAAAAAGTACTTACTAAAGTATAAAACTGAACTGAATTGAACTAACCACTCTTTTCGCAATTTGATTTTAATTTATTCTCTGACAAAAGCAGCAAATTGTTGTTTTGGACCCAATTTGACTTAATCACGCTGTATTACTTTAGTCTCTTGTTTGATAATCTCAAAAACATTATTTTGATGAAGTTCGACTGTAAGCGGGAAAATTAAAAGGATGCACTAAACGAATCATAATCAGCTTAATTATAACAAAACTTTACTTAATTTACAAAGAAAGAATAAAACATGTGTAGGTACTAAAATAAATAGCTAAAATATATTTTGTCATTTTAATTTTATGAGTAAACAGAGTTTGAATATGGTTTCCAATCCAAAGTTTTACTTAAATATATTTTAATGATAGAGTTCATAATAAGTTAAACATCGGTGAACAGTTTCAATTATTTTAGTTTATAAGTATGAAGGTACTTTTATCAACAAATAATGTCGTATCCCCGTGACCTTACTTTATTGCTTAGAAAACTTCAAATGATTATTTGCATTGTCTGCATTAACCAGCGTACTGCCTAACTATTTTAGTCCATTGCTGTGGATAATTCCTTTGCACATATGACAAAGTGCGTTGAATCTGCTTCGTCTCCTGCGGTGAGCACTGAGGACATGCGCCCCGTAGCACAAGTGGTGCCAGAGCTGAAAACAAAAAACAATAATTAATCGTTTTCAGTGAGTCAAGGTCTTTACAGAAATGAAAGTTAGATACGCAGAAATTCTAAGCAGTCGTCGGTCAATGCCAGCCGTAGCACGTAGCACGATCGTTTTACGTGTAGTCGAATAAATCCAATTAGAAGAAATATTACAGATAGGTATATAAGTACCAAAATGTTTGTGTTATAAATTAAAAGAATACTTGAAATAAATATAAAGATATTGCATACTCTTCAAACGTTTTCCAATAGGGTCACAAGGTGCTTCTCCCAAAGCGCATTTGAGTTGTCTCTGAATGAATCGTTTATCATTGAGCGCATCCTCTAGCGCCGTGTCGGATACTGGAGGCCGCTGCGTCTGCGCCACACATGCAGCAACTGCTGCACACAAAACTAGCACGTGTGTGATCTGAAACAAAAAATGATTTGGTTTTAAGCATGTTAATAAAGTTAGTTAATTATATATCACCAAAATATATCATCAAATTTCTCCATATCGATGGCCCAAAATCAAAAAATATAATTTAAAAAACAGGGTGTCGTAAAGACGATTATACGACGATAGAAGTGAAACTTTTGTAATACAGGGAAACATTTTAATTATTCATCAATTACTTTTGAATGGATTGTGTTCATCATATCAGTCATTTATTTACATAAGATTATATACATATGGGTCACTGTGCATCATCTTCTTCGGTCTTTTTCGTTAAACAAGGTTTTCTTTTTGTTATTCTGTTCTTTGACATTGCCAATTTCTACATGGCCAATTCCGGCGAGCGCAGAGGGCTCTCAGCCGAAAAATAAAAAGGGAGCGGATCAGAATTTGAAAGCGCTCCCTAAGTAGTTGCTGGTAAAATGGTTTGCTGATAAGTATAAACTATAGAATGGTGTTAATTGGCTTTAGTTGGTTATATAAAATAGCAACCTACGAAATTGTATCGATTGTCAATACGAATAAATAAAATGTATAAAAGTCGTGTGATATAAGACCTTTTTTCTTATACGCGCGGGTTAGACAGGTGTCTAGATGCGTGTGTAAATAATAATGGTGATTGCATAAGGGTCGCCGCACAATGCGCGGGAATTACTGCGAGGACAAACTCGCAGTGTGAGTGAGTAACGTGCGGTTTGTAAAGCTATGAGTAGGTTTGTACTATCGATGACAAAAGTCGTTCATAGACATTTTAAAATTCTGAATTTTTTATATTAATGTTACTTAGTAAATAAATATTTTAACCTCAGTTAAGAGCTCTAGGCGCTTGCCGAATGCACGCGTAAGGGTATAAAAGCCATCAGAGGCTAACCTTCTAGTCTATATCTTTACTAATATTATAAAGAGGAAAGATTTGTATGTTTGTTACTCTTGCACGCAAAAACTACAAAACGGATATAGATGAAACTTGGCACGTAGATAGAGCATATCCTGGAATAACATATAGGCTACTTTTTATCCCGGGAAAATGTGATATCTCTCGGGAACGCCGGTAAAACCGCGGGGGACATCCTATAAAAATAAAGTACTAAATAAAAAAACCATGCTTTTTTTAAAACTGTGTAGGTAATTTTGTAGGGCACTGAGCACTAACGTAAGCGCATCGTCATCGTATCTAGTGCGCCAAAAACCAATCCTTTGGAAAAATGTACATCGCGCTACGGCTCGGTATGCGGGGTGTTCAATACCATAAAAACCAGATACGATGACGCTACGCTTGCGATACATGTTCGTGCTTAGGGCTCTGGCCTTTATGGTTTTTGAGCCCATACTTTAATCATGCTTACAATAATTGGATACAATAAGATATCGGTACGGTACACTTAGGCCGCTGTAGGTACTTCAGATTCAGCATCTTACTCGGATAGCGGACCCTATAAAGCAGCACATGTGTAATAGGGAAGTAAAAACACCAAAGGCAGGTAATTTTAATATTTCTGCCTCTAGTTTTGATGTTGGTTGTTGTTGCATAATAAGTGAACGCAATCCAAAGAGTTTTGACTCTATTAAGTTGTCTCTTACATATTTTAATTCTTTTCTGTTTTAAATCTCCTCGAGGAGATTTGGAGTTGACAGGACTTGAGTGCAAATCACGCTCCGTGTAATATTAATTATATTCATTGAATAAGTTGAGATATAAGTATCCCGAGTGTATTTCTTATTACATCAGTTGTTAAGCTGTAATGTAGAAATATATATAAGTTATGTATACAATAGTACAAGTGACAAACTCGTACAAAAGATTCACCCACAGCTTACGTGTACGTGCGCGGAAATTTAATGAATGTGTAATCAGACCAATACAAGGCTTCAACTTATACAACCAATACGTAGTTTTTACGTTAACTTTTTCACATAGAAAACATGCAATACGTATTTTTGTTGATCTTATTTCGTAACCATTAAGTGTAAATTTTTTAAATAATTTTATTATTTATTTATTTTATTTGGATATCCAACAAAGAATGCACCTCACATTTAACTTATTTAACACTAATAATAGCGTTTATACACCTAGTGCTTCTTCAATAATAGGACATCACGGAAGGCAGAATTATAAATCGGGGAATATAATTTTATATTGTAAACTTAAATGTTCACGGGAAAGTTGACCTTTTGGTTCAAGACCCTGTCTGTAAAGGTTCGATTCCACCTAGGACAAATATTTGTGTGAAACAATTGTGTGTGTGTCTGTTTGTTCTGTCTCTGTCTGTACTGCCCCCTTATTCAGCTAATACAAACATCGTCGGCGAGCCGCTTCACGGAGGCCGCGGAGAGCTTACCTCTCACGTGATAAGAAGTATTAGCGTAGTAAGTGACAGAGATAGAGCTCGGAGGCCGCGGCGTAACGCCTCGAGTTAGTGTCATTTTCCTTACAGAATCGAGCCCCTGTTCATACAAGTATGTATTTAAAAAGTTGTATAGGTATGTAGTATTTTGTTACCTGGTTACTATAGTACCAACCTACAAGCAATAAATGGTTTTATTTGGAATCAGATATGGTGTATGAAGAATGGCCCAGGATATTTATGTATATTTAAGATTATAGAATTTTTAGTAGTGGATATTATTTAAATTATATGTAAATTAAATTCCGAGTATAGTCCGAAAAAAGTATGCGATTCGTTAACCCGTTTGTTTATAAATACTTAAATGATATATTTTTATTACTAGGTGTTCCCAGCATGTGTTCCCATTGCGTTTTTTTGGTCAGGAACATTCCTAGGCTTACGTAGAAGAACTCGCAGTTTCATCGTCATCAGATAAATAGTATGAGACGGTATAAAGTACAAACATATAAAATACTAGCTGACGTCCGCGGTTTCACCTGCGTTCCCGAGGGATGTAACATTTTCCCGGCACAAAAATGATACTATGCTACATCTAATACTTCCAAGAATATGTGTATAAAGTTTCATGATGATCGGTTGAGTAGTTTTCGCGTGAAAGCGTACAAACATACATTAACATTTATAATATTAGTAGTAGTTTTGTATATTGAGAATGTATAGGTATTTCATACATTTAAAATGGGTAAACATATATATATTATATGGCAAGATTACTTTCAAATAAATATTTCGAAGGGATTATTTTAATATACCTATTTTATGTTGGTGCCAGAAATAGAGTATGAACTTTGAAATTGACGTCAGCGACCAATACCGACCTACAACTGTTACATTAATCATAACTATTATTTTCATTGATTCTTACACTCTATTTTAGGTAATTTATATTATTTTTTTATTAAGTCTTGACTTTATAAACTATGTGCAGCGAAGTTTTTACTATTGCCGCTTGTAATTGCGTGCATAAACCATGTTGTTTTTGATTAGTTGTCACCTTGATACGTTCATTTGGAAAGTTTTCAAAACCTAGAAGTTAGCTGATTTGAAGTGCACCGGTAAGGAACAGGGGCTCGATTCTGTAAGGAAAATGGCACTAACTCGAGGATGTTTCGTCGTGGCCTCCGTGCTCTGTCTCTGTCGCTTACTACGCTAATACTACTAATCACGTGAGAGGTAAGCTCTCCGAGGCCTCCGTGAAGCGGCTCGCCGACGAAGTTTGTATTAGCTGAATAAGGGGGCTGACCGTATGTGCTTGTCAGAAGAATTTCAACATGTGGTGGTAGCTAGGCTGGTACTATATGTATATATAGTACTCCAACACCGTGCGTGATGGTTTCCTCGCTTTGTTTTCCCTTACCGAAAGCTCAACATCATTCTGTGTTTCGAAACCACGACTCTCGTACAGGCTCAGATCTAGGGGGAAACCGGGGTATTTACCCCACAATTTCAGGCACCAAAATTATATTCTTGAAGAAAAAACACCTGTTTCACACACATATAATCAGCTCGGCGTAATCGACGTCATTACTAAATCTCTCGGGAAGCCTAGCGAAACCGCGGGGGACAACTATCTATAAGTTTTGATGGGGAAAACCTAAAACTGAGACAGATTTCGAAAATCAGTTGACGGGCGGCTAATAAAGTGGGTCAAACATTTTCACTCCAAGAATGGAAATTTCCATATGAATTGTTTCTCTCGTACTCGGTCTTTGAACGGAGTGTGAACTGAAAGTGTTTTATAAGGTTATTCTCCGTGTTGACTCAGTGAGTGACACATGTGGGGCTCCACAGCGTCTGAAAATTAACTATATTGTATGAAACGTCATTGAATAACCGAAACAATTTTAAAATAAAAAAATCTCCACGGCATTTATTACACACGGCCATCTGATCCCAAACTAAGCAGAGCTTGTACTATGGAAACCAGATAACTGATATACTACATATACTACTTTTTTTTCTAAATACATACTTATATAGATTTTGTTAGTTTATTACGTACCAGGCGTATCTAATAGATCGAAAAAGCACACCTTTCAGAGCAGCTATTTTTAGGTGTACGTTTTATCTGTAAATTCTATTTTTATGTTACTTAATTACTTTATTTATCATAGAAAAATTAAAGCAATCCTATGTATGTAATTCTTGCCTATTAGGATGTAAAAAAACATATAGCTATTCACGTCTGATATGGAATATGGACCGCGCATTGCTGTTTATTATCATGAGATTAAAAAACCCTCTCGATACGGCGGCTCGGACCTCACTTTCAAGAGGAGTCTTGAAAGTTTACTTCGAGTCGCCTCCCAAAACCGAATCCCCAATAATGATGTATCCTGGGACCTCCGCAACGCTCTCAGCCGAAGTCCAGCCCAACAGAGGGCACCATGAGTCTTAATTTAAAACCTCTTTTGAGAGCCCTTAGCGCTCGCGCTATTCTACAGTTGAGGATCCATAGGTTTATTAGCTGACTAAAAAAGCTGCGCAACATTTGTAGAAATCCAAAATTTTTAAAACCAATAAAATTTTGAAAGCATTCAGTAACTTTGTGTAATTTCTTTGATGTTAAGGAAGGGAAGTGGAATACAAAAAAACAATAAAGATCTAGACAACAATTTAAGTTTAGTAGCCTTGTTTTTTTCCTCCGTAATACAACTTATACCTAGAGATTATATGAGTAGTCACCTACCTAAGTAAATTGTTTTCAATCAATATTGCATTGAAAATCATTTAAGTGATTAATAATCTTTTGCCGTAAGGTTTCGTCAACGTCATAAATATTTGCCAGTCTCTTTGTTTGGCAAGGTTAATTTTGGGTAAAAACCAGCAAATAAGTCTCGGGTGAAAAAACTGTACGTCAAAAAAAAATATAAATATTTAATTCGGTGATCAGTTTAGAGCATAGATATCAAAACCTGATAGAAACCTAAAACCTACTAAGATCGCGTGAAATCGATATCACGCCTACCATTTGATTTAGTGGTAGTATCCAGTCCTACAAGTATTCTTAGCAATTATCCATGAAGGTGTAAATCGGCTTGAACTTAATGATTACTACCGGTATGGTTAAAATCTACATAATTATACAAAAGAGTATAGAATCACTAATAATAAAAAAAAAAACAGACTGACGTTTTGGGCATTGACCAGCCTTGAAACGTCGAATTATCATTGTCAGTACTTGGCACGACCATGTACCTTATACCTACATGCAAGACACAATAGTAGGTACTCATCTCCGCAAGTTCTCACCAAAATTGCAACCGCGACTCGTAAAAATTGATGTCCTTAGCCTACTTCGACCGTGGCATGTAAATTTTACTGCAAGAGCTATAAAATCTTAAGACTGGACTTTGCCCATGTCTCTCTAGGTATCGCCCCAACCTGTACACAGCGAGCTTAGAATGAGTTGAAAATCACAAGCTACTTTAATATTTATTAGCGAACCACCCCGGCTTTATCTGGAAAATAAGTATATTATACTGATAAACTTTGCGAGAGAAACTTCCTAATTTATGCTGAAAGCACCATCAAAATCTATTGCGAAGTTTATTAGATAATAGAGCACAGACAGAAATGGTGACTTTTTTTTTATTGAGGTCAAACAAACAGTATCACAATAGATATTTGTAAGTAAGAATATCTTAAAGTAACATAAATAATTATGAAACTAACATCGTTCACCACTAGTTATTTAAAAGAAATAACAAAGAGAAATAAAAAAGATAAAACAAGCAACTTAGATAAAACTTTGAAAATAAATCTGAGGCAAAATACTTAAAACTATTCACGATATAAAGCAAAAGAGAAAAAAAAAGATATATTTAAACAACGGAATTGTGACTTTGTCCAATACTATTTAGAGAAAATCTTGTTATAAGTTGTTATAAAATGACAAACATTCCATTCTAATATACTTGTATGATATTTATATGAAGAGGCAATTAGTATTTAAGGTATTCTTTATCAGAACACAGAGATATAAGTGCACACCGTTTACATTTTATACGTATGTATTATATTTTCGACAAACGGGTTTGGTTTGAGAAAATTTTGGCAAAAAAAACACAAGCTTTAGGTTACTTCAGGTTGAGTGACACACGAAATCGTGCCGTATTTTGAGCTCCTTAATATTTATAAGTAATTAATACTGATTCTTAGAAATGTAAAATTAGTTTGTTGGTAATACAATAATATAATATAGGATAGGTTTTTATCGAACTGCGGCACTTAAACTATTGAAAAAAATTGTATTGAACTTCGGAGTATGTACCTTTAAGTACCGACATCATAACGGTGTCTATTTACTTAACCAAACATGTATCTGTGCATGTATCACTTCTACAATATCTTACAAAAACTGCATTACTTAAGTTATAGTCGTGTAATGTTATTCAATCTACATTACTCTTTTTTAAGATTGATTTTCGTTTGTCATGCTCATGCGACTTACTACTCTATATGTTTTATAATGCGCTACTTCGGAAATGTGAAAAGAGTTTCGTTGTTGTAGAAAAATGGGACATAGTTAGTCCTTAATGCAAATTTAAGTGGGGCATCATCATCCGTACAAAATTATATAATAATATTATTACAACAACAGTCATACATACGTAACTGTTTGTGTTTGCAACGTCTGATTATGATGAATTAATTAAGTGTTTGAAATTATTCTAGTCTAAAATAGTCTATGAACATAAACATACTCTACCCATAAACATTTTTTAAGTAACATTTGTTGTCATAAACATGCCACAAATAAACTTCAGTATTTTAAACACTTTACACCAAAAGTTAATGTAAACTGGTAATCGAATTAAGAATCCTACCGTCCTTCGCAAAATCAACAATCTACAAGTGAATTTTCATCAAAAGCTCAAACGTGTCTTTAGCAGGAAAACGGATAGAGATTATAGTGAAACTGCAATAATGCAACTCACCTGCATGTTAGTGTAGTGACGTGCAGTAAACAACCGTTGATCAGCTATTGAAACACTTTTACTTTCCGTGCACTGTGTCGCAGTCGGTTAGCAATTGACCCGGATCTCTAATATTATGATTTCTACAATTTATTTCGCGACGTTTTCTCGTAACTAGTGAAGCGTTTAAGCCAGTGTCTGAGTGGAGAATGCTGGAGCGGCCAGTGCCGTAACCTCTTACTTAACTCTACAATCCCCACTTTTTAACTTTACTGCGTATACTCGACTCGATTGGACTGTGATTGTGCGTTACCTTACGTTACGTGAGCGCAGGTATGAATAAAACTGCGATCATCATTAAATTATTATTTATTTCGTTTTGGGCACATGAGACATTCGGGACAATACAATGGACATCTCTATTGTTGTTTACTAAGTGAGAATAAAGGTCAAAATTATCGTAGAGGTGACACAAGAGTACCACATGAGAGCAAAGCTTATGATTATGAGCTTAAAGCTCCAAAGTGTTGAAAAGGAATTGCTAAAGATTCCTATGAGTTGTTCGCTAGGACCATAATAGTATCTATTAAGTTACCTACTTTACAATTACAAATGATAGCCAATAAAAGTATTTAATTTAGGTTACATGCTTACTGGAATCAAAACAAATTAGGCCAATAACAACTCATTACTGACAAACATTCATTATAAATACCAACAAATTAATATAATTAATTATTTAGACATAGAGCTGTCGTATCTTATTCTCTTCATTAGAAAACAACAATGATTTACGGTAGAGGTAAGATGCTAAATTGCATTAAAAAAATCATTATTATTACTTGAATTTAACCTAAGGTTTGTACCCATTAACAATTAATCAGCCGTTTATCTAATGAACAATTTCGGATGCTTAACCAATGATGATGAACAACGGCTACAGTATAATGGTAGTTCAGCCGTACTGGCCCACAATCTTCGCCCACTCCCAAGGGTAGTTCCTCTGTACGTAGGCCAGGGTGCGCCGGATCTGCCGTGTCTCCTGCACTGAGCATTGCGGGCAGGCTCCTCGAAGAACCAGTGGTGCTAGAGCTGAACATAATATCACATTTAATTTTCGTGTTTACTATTGAAAAGCTTACGCCTTTCATGTGAGGTGAAACTAAAATTGCTCTACACAAACTACACAATTAGATGATCGACTTCAGACTTGCGTTAAAATTCAAAGCCCATGTCTCTGTACCATAGGCTAGATGTCTGCCGAATTTCAGCAAGATCGAGTTAGTCGTTTAGCCGCGAAAGCGTGACAAAGAAATAAAGAAACAAATTCAGTTTCGCATTTTATAGAATACTAGCGACCCGCCCCGGCTTCGCTCAGGTGCAATGTAGATACTAATACATATAAACCTTCCTCTTTAATCACTCTATCTATTACTAGAACTTGCTACAACAATTTATGTAATGATCTTGTAACCTAAATTTAGCTTATTTTATTTATTTTTTTGTTATTTTCATTTAATTTAGTTATGTCTCAACATTGTAAATTGTAGCCCATGGGAAGTTGCGAGGTAACCCGTAACACCCGTACATCACAAGTATCCCTATAACTTACCGGGGTTGCCTCAATTTTGCGCTGTAAACACTTGTATGAAAAACAATAAAAACTTTTATTTATTTTTATTATTAAAAAAACCGCATCAAAATCCGTTGCGTAGTTTTAAAGATTTAAGCATACATAGGGATATAGGGATAGAGAAAGCGACTTTGTTTTATACTATGCAGTGATAAAATGACTAATAAAACCTAATGATAACTCAGCATTAGGTTAAATGTGACAACATGGGATGGGTTATGCCACGTTTAAGTGAAATGCTGGCCCAAGAAAGGGTCTTGCATCTTGGGTATTAGTGGTCCTGGACATTGACTGTTAGCTTTTAATGAGTGATTCAGCGATGATTTTGTGGGAATACCGAGGCTCTCCGTGTGAATAGCTTACTGGCCTCTTTCCATCACCACTTTTCGAATTTAATTATATTCAGACAAATTTCGATGCCTTATAATAAAAAAAAAACTCTCAATGCTATCAGAAAGAATATGCAACCTATTGATAACTTCCTATATTGGTATTGGTATTCATCAAGGTAATTTGTCTTTAAGATTGACCTCACAATTTAGTAATATATAATATTATACATTGGTACATTTAAAATTCAAAACGCGCTGAGGACTTTGACAGAGAACTTTGTCGATAATAATTAATAGAATTCGCCAGCCATGTGTAAGTTATCATAGTAAAGAAAGATTTGCTTAGTAATAATTGCATGTTTAATTAATCCCGCCACTGGTATTGAAAGTGTTCGTTCGATTTCCATGATGTTTCATTGACCTCAGAGTAATAAAATTACGGATACTACTGTATCCGTGAGCTTTCGAAAAAAAAAATTGTAAGTCTTTTAATTAGACGAAGGTACCTAAGATATTGTTTACTTAGACTTATATTAGGCAAAAATGCCACTGGAGTCTATTCTAAGGTTCTAGAAAACTATAAAGTGTACTTCGATGATTGAATTGAGCGTATTTGACAAGTGGAGTCCTAATTTTTACAACCATAATTAATTCATAGTTTAGGAATTTCCTGGAGGAATATATGTCAGAAGTTTTTTCCAAAGAGATAGAACATACTTTTGCCTCACTTGGCGTACCAAAGTAGAGTCACCTAGGCTACAGAACAATAGGTTATAGAACAGAATAAGTATTGCTTACTTCTAAGTCGTCTTCCGACAGGATCGCAAGGTCCTTCACTCAGCGCACACTTGATATGCCGTTGCATGGTGCTCCTGTCAGCTAGGGTCTGTTCGAGCTGGACATCTGTCATCTGTGGTGCCGCACTTACTGAAGAGCAGAGAGCACACGCGCTCAAGATGCTGAGAAGTATAGTAAGCTGCCAAGTAAAAAGGTTTCAGTCAATAAAATTACTTATTATAAATGGAAATTGAAAATTCTCATTTCTACCTTC
This sequence comes from Habrosyne pyritoides, assembly GCA_907165245.1. Lineage (NCBI taxonomy): Eukaryota > Metazoa > Arthropoda > Insecta > Lepidoptera > Drepanidae > Habrosyne > Habrosyne pyritoides. Next base: position 8,697,515 of record OU015602.1, on the reverse strand, counting down.
ATAGAAGATTCTTCTAAGTTTGACACACAAATGACTAAATATTGCTTTATAATATATAAGTACTTGGATGGCCGAGCATTGCTCAAGATTTCTTTACTAACGTGACTTCTACCGTATTCTCTTTTTTAAAGCACTGTCATATATACCTAGATACGAATCAGATGCGATAATACAGGGCTCCCAATAACAGTATTTCTCACAAAAGATGTAACTTGAAAATCTTACCTTCTAATGACATTGTAGCAGTCATTGGTTAAAAACACGGATGAAACGACATTTTCTGAAAATGAATCCTAGCTAGATCGATTTAACGCCCCCGAAACCCCCTGCTTACTAAAGTTCATGGACATCGTTGGAGGCGTTTCCGAGATCCTAATATATGTATATATGTATATACAAGAATTGCTCGTTTAAAGGCATTTACCTAAGGATAGATTAGATTAGACATCATAATTTTGTAATATACATATGTATTTATTAATAACCCTTTGGTTAACTAGAATAAATGAAAAAAGAACATTGTACATATTTGGTTTACTCTCTTCTCTTGCACGGTGGGTTCGTTATATATTTCAACCGAGCTAAATAGTGATAGGTTGTATTCTACTTAGATACTTCGCTTTTTTTAAGCTATAGTGCACTTTGAATTCTTGTTAGGATGAAAGATTACCTAGGTACCTACAATTAGGTACATAATTCAGTTTCTTTGTCGTTGATAAATCGATGCATGTTTGCATGGCTATTTTTTTTTTTTTACTTTATAACAGCAAAACTTTATGCCCCAAAATAATACTCTAATAAATAATGTCGTTTAAATAAGCAACTTAAAAATCGAATGAGATCAAGTAAGGTAACACATTTACTATTTTTATATGGAACCTTCTAAAGGTATATTTTCACAGATTTTTCCTTAACTTAGTAATTTTTACTAAGGCAGCCTTGAAATGGTTCTGTTAACTATGGCCGATGCTATATATGCTGTGTGTAATCAAACTGTTCTAGTTACATTAATATTTTCATTTTAAAACCTCGTATTTCTGTATATGAGGAAAATAATACGTAGTTCACAGAAGAGTTTCGTCTTGTTTATAACGTTTAACGATCCTAAGAAATGGTTTTTTAATTCGCCTTAAGCAAGCAACCAAGGCGTGGTACAAAATTTGAAATTGGAATGATGTAACAGCAGCTACAAGTAAACCAGCGAAATGAGAATGAATGAAGTCGCACGTTGGAAATACCACTTTTCAACGGATACGGACAAAATTGCAGTTTATGTAAACCTGAATGCATGTTACGTGATTATTGTATCTACTGGCCAAGAATCCATTGCTTGTTATAGCTGATTGAGTAATTAGTTAGATATCGGATCGTATTGAGAGATCCGGATAATTATTCTTTACTCAAACCGGACCACTACACATAGTGTGCCAATTTCATTCTGTTTTGTTCCGTCTTACTCCGTATACAAACCAAACACCTCATTAGTTATCTGTGTATTTTATTTGTGTAATTACCTAGTTACTTATCATTGTTTGATTTAATTATTTATTGTTGCCAATTTTACGAAATGTACTCGTTATTTAGTACTTTATCCTTGATGATTGTTTACTTTACCTACTCGGCAACCATAGACCACGATGTGTTTCGATTTTCATTAGAGTTTCTACACACGAACTTTTACGTGTTTGGTAAATTGCCAACAATCAATACACTTCAGTTGGTACCTAATCTACCTTAGTTAGTATTATGCCATCTTATACCTTGCTAAGTAATGCTTAATCAGTCATAATGTTATAAAAGATACTAGCTTCCTATATATACATAGAAGTTCATGTGTTTATCTGGGATATATTCTATGTGTGTGGACAATTTTTTTTTTATCAAATCAGCCGCTTTGGAGCTGAGAGGTAACAAACCAACATTTTGCATTCATTAATAAGGTAAGATATAGAAAACCTATGATTAGGCACTGCTAAACTAGATAACTCATCGATAGAAACTAGGTAATTTTCGATCTGTATCAAAATCATACAATGCGTTTTTCCCATTATATCAGAGAATATATCTGTGAAACTGTGGACGTAACCAACGATGGGTTGAGTAAGATTAGTTGAGATAACCAAGTAAGCAGACGTTAAATAAAGGGATATATTTCACGAGGACAGACGATGATTAACGACATCCTTCTTTTATTAAGCTTAACTGTTGAATTATCTGTTAAAGGCCTTAAGCGTGTCATCTCAGTAACAAATTAAGATATAGGTACTTTATGACAGCTCTCCCAGGCGCGTATACGAGCGAGGAGGGGTAAGGACTCAGGGAGTAAGGAGTTATAACACTCCGGGACTTAAGAACTATCAAGAACTAAGTATAAAAAATATGAATTATCTTATCCCGTCTGTTTATATTTAAATAAAATGAATATAGAAAAAAAAGGAACTTTAATATTCTTGTTTCATCTGTCTGTATTTTATCACCAGATTATTCTGAGACCATTGGTTAAATAGATAAAACAATACGTGAATCGCTTTACAATGGGCAATTTTTATTTATTTATTTTATTAAGAATATATAGTATAATATAATAAAATCTTGTAGCTACAAACTATGGTAACCAGATTGCTGATACAATACCTACAAATAATCAACTATGTTCGTAGGTTAAAGGAAATAGGTAGGTATTTTTTGATGTCCTAAATTAACTAATGACGGGTATATACGATCCCGATCGAAAATCCATGGATTGATGAACCTTTTGACAGTAATTTTAATACCTACACGTAATGTCAAAATTCTACTTCAAACTTGCGATTTTAGATCGGGGTCGTATATAGTAACCCGGCATAAGTATTCTTCGTTTATAAACTTTCAAATATTATTTTTATTAACATTTCAATCGATGTGTATATTTTTTAAAGAATTTTTTTTATGAAGCATAAAATGTCCCCACAGAATAAATGAAACTTTAAATCTATGGTCGCTTTCTATACTTTAAACAGTCATTTAGCTATAATATTCATATGGTAAAAATAAAATAGCCAAATATGTCAAATATAAAAAAATATATAACCTTCCCGAGTTTCTTGTCGGTTCTTTTCAATTGTAGGCCAACTTCCGGTTGTAACCACAATAGGCTTGAACTTAATATCCAACTTGAACTTAAACTAAATAAATGGCTTTAATAATAGCTAAGTCTAACAAATTAATATATTATTTTAATTATACTAATAAGAATGTACGTAAACAAAAATATTGAATGCAGGTAGTTTACACAAAATACGGTGCCTGCAATCGAAACGTAAAATCTTATAACCGTATGGGGAGATGACTTAAATGTAGGCGTCAATGAGTTAAATAAATAAAAAAAAACTGAACTTTCAACATGAAATAAAATCATACCTGCATTTCAAAACACCACTTTCTGAATCGGGATCACTATGCAATAAACCAGCGATTATTTTTATAAATAATGTGTGAATCTGTCAAATATTTGGGTTACGCCTAGCGGACTATTAAGGAGCGGCCAAAGGTACTCTGCGGGAGCGACTGGCCACAATCATCGTATTAACCCGACGGGAATGCTCCCCTTCCCCCGGGGTGTGGTGATTATTGTGTGAATAGGCCTCCTTAGTGATAAGCAGTTACGAAGAATTTTGATAGCACGCTTCTCACACAACCTATTATTGTTTTTGTTTAACGAAACTAAGTTAAACGTGAACTAAAATTAGTGAATTTATAGTACTTAATAATCATCACAAAAAAAAATTAAGTAATCTACTTAGCTCATTATATAATTTATTTAAAAAAATAGGTATGGTGCATGTTGATTTGTCAACATCAACGTAATTGGTAAAGAGGTACCAAACTATTGGTTACAAAAAATCACTTCTCATCTGCGGAAATAACGCCCTACATGAAAAGGGTAGGCGGAAGAAAAGGTAAAATAAATAATCAGTCCTTCAAGCCGGATGTAAAAAAATATTGTGACGTCAATAACCGGTTAATGTTATAGATACATACTTTATCATTTTAAATTGTAAACATGGTTATTCATAAAAGTTGAATAGATAGGTTAAATACTATGTTATTACACGTCATGTGTTGAGTCATTTATCTATTACTTGGAGTCAATAGCCGGTGATGAATCACCACACAGCAATTCTACAATACCTATTTTAATAGTTGGTCAGATTAATGACATTAGAAATTACATTTCAATTCCCCTAGACAAGATGGCTGTCGACGTTTGGTTTATTTTCTAGGAATGGCCTAACGATGAATATTGTAGCATAAAGACAGGGACCAAAATGAATTTTTAGGGATAAGATGATTGTAAGTTAAGGAAGCCAAATAAACTGTCCTGCCACTAATAGCCAAAATTAATAATAATTTCGATCCAATTTTGGACCAACTTCAATCTAACGATTTTGGTTCTAGATCGAATATTTATTTTGCCTGTTAGACGAATACTTTCGGTTGAGATAGATAACTTAGTAGGTACCTATAACTAAATCTTTAAATGTCAATCCGATATCAAAGGCTACTTCTACCTAGCTAGATTAGTTTATTTTAGATATTTTCACAGTTTGATGTCCTACGGCATCCTCCTTTGGGGTAGTAGTGTCGATATCAATACTATTTTTATTCTGCAGAAGAGGGCTGTTCGCGCAATCTACAATATGAGTCCTAGAGACTCTCTTAGAGATAAATTTAAGAACATTAATATTCTGACAGTGCCGTCACAATTCATTTATGAAAATTTAATGTATGTTCGTAAAAATATAAATCTATTTTCTAAAATTAGCGACACTCATAGAATTAACACTAGAAACAAGCACAAACTCGAAGTACCTGTAACTCATCTCAGTAAAGTAAAAAAATCTTTTAAAGGGCAAAGTATACGTTTCTTTAATAAACTACCTAAAAACATACAAGAATTACCCGTGCATAAATTTAAAAAGGTGGTAAAGAATACTTTATATCAAAGAGATTTTATAGTATATCTGATTATCTATATCTATACTAATATTATAAAGAGGAAAGATTTGTTTGTTTGTAATGAATAGGCTCCGAAACTACTGGACCGATTTCAAAAATTCTTTCACCTTTGGAAAGCTACATTATCCCCGAGTAACATAGGCTATATTATATTAAAAAAAGAATTAGGGATCCTTACTAAAACTTCAATAATGTAACCCAAGGTGTGAAAAAATTACAAAACATTCTTGCGCTGCGAAAACTATTGATGATAGAATGAACAAAATAATGTAACATCCCTCGGCAACGCGGGTGAAACCGCGGGGGACAGCTAGTTTAGAATATAATAAGCTTTGACAATGAATTGCTCGCCTGACAAACTACCCATTAAAGTATTTTTATAAGTGAATTTATATTCTATTCTAATGTACCTATTACGTAGGCTATTACTTTTATGAACATGTTATAGTCACAGTGATAACACTTTATGTGTATTTTTAAATTCAATATTCCTATTTTGATGTTAACAAGCTTAAGTTAGTCATGCTCACTTAAATGCCTTTGCTTGCGGCGGCGTTGTGTGGCGGGTCGCTCACTTCCCTACAGTATGGCGAGGAGGGCGATGGCTGCCACATGCGTCATGCTTGTGAACAGGTGCTGCTTGTGGGGGCTGGTCAGCTTTAGTTTGTTTGTATTTTTTTTTTATTATTAGATATTCATGTTATTATTGTTTAATAATTCTTCACTTCTACTATACAACACAGGTTTTGTTAGTGAGACTAAATAAATATTTTTTAATAAATCTAAGATTGTTTTTAAAAAGAGTAATTGCTGAGTTTATAGCCGGCTCTTCTCAGTAAAAAACAACCTTCCGAACCGGTATTAGAGTCTGACTATTCATAAGTGCTTGTAAAGGCCTATTTGAATAAAAATATTTGAATTTGAATATGTGTTTGAACAAGAAAAAAAATGTGCAAAAATCGTTTATTTTAGAATTATTAACCTAATAATAAAGTTGAAATTTGTAAATATGTTATAGATATTCTTGCGAATACCATTCCTAATAACACATGAAATGGCACAATTGTATACTAAACAATATATAATATATGACTCAAATATTACAATTGGAATTAGCAAACGGATGGCTATTTGCATTTGGTGGGTTATGTGAACTGAGGAAGGGACACTTTCATAGTTCGCCTCCCTTAGTGAGCTTAATTCCTTGAAACAAGTATTTCTTCTTAGTTATAATTTCATTATGGCAACCAAATACTATTCTTGGGACTAATTTCTAACCAGTGTCGAGCTTTACGTTCAAATCACCTAAATAATAAACACAAGATCAATAATCACCTACTAAAAAATGACAGGTCGTAGGACGTCATTATTTGAAAAGTGCATTGTCACTTTCTGACTTCAATCGGACATTTGAAATTTCATTTGAAAAAGAAAATATATCCAAAAGAAAAACGTTTTCAAGTAACTTATGTTGGTTCAGTCTATTCTAAGATGAATCTATGTCTTGGTGTTAAAGAATGCCGGTCGTGCCCTGCGTGCCCCTCATCTTGCACGCCAGAAGACCGGTATATTGCTACAGACTACACAGTACGTCTGGCAGAATGCTGGTCTAAACAAATTTAGCCAAAACGATCGACACGCAAAAAAAAAAGAATAATTTCAGCCCCATACATAAAATTAACGCTAGTCGCCCCACTATGCACCTTTGATTTCGTATATTGTTCGAAATGTATGAGTACAATCTATTATTCGTACAAGTTCACGATAGTAGAGGATGCAACTACACTACTTACTGTACTTACTAATTCGTGGTGTGCGTGAGTCACAAATAGGAGCCCCCCCCGCCGCGCCGCTAGAATCAATATTGGCGCTAGTATCGCTTTTCCGTAAAATACATTATTTTATATATCAGTAACACAGTAGGTACCTACAGTTATAAAAATATTTGGATTTCTTTATTGTTAACACTAAATTTATTTATAATTGCAGGATTTATTTCGAAATCACCAAAAAATTTGTTGGTCTTTCGTCGAAAACAATCCAACCAAAGTTGAAACCAACTAAAAAACAGACATTATTTACTTACCTCAGATACCACAGATAATATTTTCGGGCTGCATAGGGAGATATTAACTGGACTTGCCTAATATTTTTTTAATTAGTAGGTATTTTTTAGGGAAATATTATTATTTCCGATTAATAAATAAAAACACCTCAAGATAAATCTTTTCTAGTTATGTAATATTTTAAGTTAAACAGATTAAATGGGAATCGCGTATGTATTGTGAAATTAGTTTATCAGGTGTTTTCTTTAATTGACAGTCAATCATATGTTTAACAATTAACGATGTCAGTGTTTGTTTACTAAATGATAGATTCGGTGAAAGTGTTTCAAATACTCAAGTTTTCGTGATGAATATTGGGGAATCGTCGAGTGAGACGTCGTGTAAACGACAAGAAAATGGCGACGCTTCAACAGAATCAGAGCGCCCACTCAAGAAAGCACGTTTTGCGTGGCAAGTCAAGGGAAAATATCACTTGAAAAACGAGAAATCCGACTCTTCTAAACCTTCTGCACCGTCTACAACCGATCCCGAGAGAGCTGGCTCATCTTCGGGGAGCGGAAGTAGCTCCAGTGACATGGGAACTGAACAAAATCTGGAAATTCTAGGGGATTATTTACTGAAACAAGACTTCAATACATTGGATTCTGTAATTACAGAAACAGACAAATCATTGCTGAAACCAAGTACAAGTGTATCATGTGAAAAACTAAACTATCCACGTTATGTTAGCTCCTATGATAATATTCCAAATAATGTACTGAATAGATCTAGTGACAGTAGCGAGTGCTTATCTCCAATATCAATGGTCAATATTCATAACTATACAGAAGATCAATGCATAGCACGATGGCAAGCTAGACAGGTAAATATATAATAAATTGAAAATATTATTTTATATATCCAGCTCAGTTCTTTATCTCAAATATAATAATCAATTTTTAATGTTAAATTTGCTGTAATTTAATTTTTTTTTTTTTTTTATAAATATGATTAAGTTTAATAAAACAAAGTGTACATACTAAACTACTTAAAATTAACTTATAAGTAAAGCAATAACCTATAAATAAAAAATATAAATGCTATATTTAAATCCTAAAGATTAAAAACCTCCATGAAGAACTTTCTCTATTTTTATTAACACAAGTTGTTTTTTTCTTTTCAGATTGCAAAAGGATTTGTGGATAACACTATTAACCGTGTATTGGATTCTTGGATACATGTACCTTTACCAGTTGAAGAGGACAACTCCAGATTTCTAGCTCTTGATGTTGCAGAGTTTATTAATAATCTACCTGGTGATAACAGTATTGAAAATGAAGGCATACTTATGGCAATATCTGCACATGGTTTACAAAACACCTCAAATTCCAGTAGTAACAATGTTAGCCATAACACTGAGGAACCCAGTATCTCCAGTAATTGTCCACCTTCCCCTCTGAGAAGTAGGTCTTCTTCATCATCTGATGATGAAAGCCGAGAACCCTCAAATGATAACTGTGAACAATCTGACACAGATGATGTTACATCTAATGACTTAAATATGTCATGGACTTATTCAGAAGAACAAAAAACTGACCAGGACTTGGCTTCATACTCATTGTTTCCTGAAACAAGCTTATCATATCAATACTTTAGTGGTAACAGTCTCAGAAATGATAATGTTGAATGTAGTGGAGATGATGCTATTGACAATCACTGTGATTTCTTGGATACAGCAGTTCTATTTGCTATACAAAATAAAGGTCTGACTACATTTGGGACTGATTATGGCTAACATCAAGATTGAAATCAACATCCATATCCGTTGCTAGAAAACTAGATCTTATACCAAGTTATACTATGAAGTAAATTTAATTGAATGCAGAAATAAATTTAAATAAAAGATGAATAATATAGTTTCAATGAAATCTTGATATTTGAATTCTTTCTGCATGTCATAATATATAAGCACAAAATAGATCTTCAAGTAGGTAATGTATTGAGATAGATAGTTCTAATCTGCCATAAGTTAACTGTATCAGTATTTTAACGTAATATATAAAATTTCCAAAATGTATTTGGTTAATTTCCATGTATAGCATTGTGTGATGCTAAATAACAATTGTGATACATATTGAAATTCCATAAATAACTACATATAATCTCATTATTATAAAAGTACAAAAGTTTCAAATCAATTGGAACATATCATGTGACTGAGTAAAGAATTTGTTGTATAATGGCCAATCTGTATAATGTACTTGTTTTTTTTTTGTCATCAGTATTTAATATAAATTGTTTACCTTTTTTAATAGATTTCAAAATATGTTTTATTATTAGGTCATAGATATTATTAACTGTTCACAATTTTATAATCATTCTAATTGATTATAATTGCTAAGCCATTAAATATGTATCAATATATATTTTAACAACTGCATTGACTTAATAACTGCATTTGCTTATTTCAACAGTATATTATTTTTAAGGGAAGTGAATATAGAAAACTTCTATAACATAATTTTAGATTGTAAAATGTATGCCATACTGACTATTGTCAATAAAAATGATACTCAAGTACTTGTATAATTATTTCTTAGGGCTTTGGGACATGGGTAATTGATAATAATTGTAATAAAATACCTCAGTAACAATTTTATTATTGCTTGTTATTATTCACATAATACAAAATAAACTATGCACAAGTTTAAGACCACTGATGTTCTATTTAAGACTCCATAAAATTTTCTGAATCACAACTGGCGACAGTGGTGTCGTATATGTAACACGTAAGTAACATTTACAGGTGAAATTAATGTACAATAGCAGCAGTCTTCCATGAACAAAGTGTGATGTAGACACTGCATGTGTCTGCGTTCAAATCATTACTATATTACATTCGGCCGAATATAATCCTAAATAAAGATCTTATTTTTAGTATCTGTACAAATTATCATCAAGACATTTCTTATTAAATATATTTACAGACATGTTGATTTGTTATCCTCTCTTTAGATGAATCTTAAATTTGTATGCTCAATAAAATATATAATTTGATTAACGTTTCATCGGACTATCTAAACACTTATAAGTACAAATAAAAAAGATTCGTCGTTATTGGTAAACTTAACCAAAAAAATTGATCGATTCTTACAATAACATCTACTATTACAATAAAATTCTGCTGCTTATATAACCTTGGTACTATATACAATCGTCAGTTATTTTTTTTTGTTACATGCTGACTAACTGCTGGTCATGTACATTTTGAACAGCATGGTCATATTGAAACAGTATTTTTATTATCTTCTCATCTGTTATACTAGCGACACCGTAAGTGGCACTTCGGAGCTCATTCTATATAGCTGACATAAAGAGGTTTAATTTTTGTTTTAACTATCACTATGCAGTGCCACTAGCTTTGTGGAAATTTCCAAAAAACGACTACTTTCGCCGTAACCTTGTTAGCGTATATAACTTTCCTGGAGTCAGGATACGCATCCTTTAATTTAAAAAATAACTATAATGTTATTAATTGGCTGTTCAACATTGATAGCACGTCATATATCATAAGAATGACCGGCTATTTAAATGACAATGACTGACAACCAGAATTAATATTCTACCCTGAATCAAAATCGTTGGATTGAAGTACTGCTAGACAGAAATTTCGAGGGAGGTAGGTAATGTCAATAACTAAATCAATTCAGAGATTTTGAATCGGGATCGAATATTAATTCTGAACGTAAAGCTCCGAACAAATACTAAAGCAAGAAATATCATTCACTGACTAGTCATTGATGCTTGTAAGTATCTGTACATATATTTGAAAGATAAAACAAGTCCTTTCAAAGTAAATGGAAGTTCTTATCTGTGTAAAAAAATGTAAAGAAATAATACTATATCTATGATATAAACTGATGTAGTAAATGTAAGTATTACATACTTTTAACACAACCCAAGTAGAAATTAAGTGCGTGTGCAGCAGTACAACGATTTTAAAACTAGGAATTCTTAATTAATTCATAAATAAACTTTCCAGAAATTACGTAGATACATAGAAGTCACAGAATTATAAAAAAGGGTGTTTTTAAAATCAATATCTGATGGAAATTCCATTGTGGAAAGGCAAATCGGAAGTGTGATTATGTACGGGTTATCTAATCATTTTTGCTTGTGCAATATTACAATCAATAAATACTATAAAATTACACTTGTTTTGTATCAGTATGAATGCAAAGTTCATCTAGGTTTCATCCCTTCTTCTCTCTTACCTTTTAATACAATATTACATTAATACATGTACCTATAATAAAAAAATATAAGGCAGGACAACAATTTTGTTGATATATAAAATTAAGAAGTCCCTATTCTATTATTTGATATAAATTAAATAATTGACCATAGGGTCAAAACTGTCAACATATGACCATTATATGTTGTGAAAAAAAAAAAACATTCTGCAGTTTTAATTTCCTTTTCATTTTGTTCAGAACATACCTACATTATTATCCTACATATTTATTGAAAACTGACAAAAAGACAAATGACAATAGATGTATTTGCCACATAAAATGTTCACTGATGGAAAAACCAAGATTATGTAATTGACTCCAGAAAATAATGTATAAAATAACCCAATTTCTGCATGCTAGTCCATGCAACAGCGCATAGGTAAATGCCTTACAACTAGCTCTGGAGTCAACTGACATTTTATTACAATCTTAGTTCACTAAAAGCTACAAATTTATTTACACAACTTATATTACAAATCTATAATTAAAAAAAATCTCCAAAAGTTAAAAATTGACAAACACATTTTAACACCCTTATATTTAAGAAAGCGTATGGATTCATCATTAATTATGTACAAGTTGAGTTAAACCGCGCGTAATGTTACATGCATTAGAGTACCTACCGAAACAATAAGTACATCTATTGTTTTTTATGAAGGTAATGATCACCTTAGGTATCGTCCAAGCCGTCCATGGCTTCATGGTGACTATTTCGAATCGTTCCGTGACCATATCACATAATATGTATTACAGGCATTACTAAATCTGTCTGAACTCTATTCAAAATAACATTTGAATGTACACTTAGGTCACCATAATATAAGGCGGAAACTGTTTAATCTTATTTCCTAAGAGATATTTACAGTATGCACATAGACTTAGCGACACATTACATAGGCATCATAATTCTCACGGTAGACATTGTTATTGCTTATAACTCGAGATTTGCTACCTAATGTTCTATCATAACGCTTGAAATGTAAAACATACTTAGTCACTCGACAGATATGCGCAAACAAGGAACACGTGCCGTAGTTATTCCATACTAATTTCACCAGAACATCATTCTTACAATTTATCTGTGAAAAAATAAATAGGTATAAAATGACAATTATAACAGACTAGACATAACAGGACCGTCTGCAATATCATCAATAACATTATTTCCCATTCGACTGTCAAGTATCAGTGACAATATTCATTTATTTTAGATAAAATTAACAGATATAAGTCTTCATCAATACATATAACTTTTCCTAATTTAATGTTACTATCCAACATGAGATCTTCTTTAGCAAGACAAGTGGCTAATCAGTAGTCACTGTCTGACCAATTTCATATCCAAGTCTAATAACTTAATTGTGTATTGACCGTCCATTCGATGAAGTGTAATAAATACTTGTTATGTTAGTGGGAGATGTTAGGCAGGAGCACAGGCGAGGGGGGTGCAGCGTATCGCTATGGCTTGAACTTCACCAATGGTATGTTCTTTGAATGGAGGCACTTGTCACACACCCACTCTGCATACACTTCCGCCGTCAACAACTGGAACGCTGGCTCAGTAAGCCCAGTACAGCCCCTGGAATTAAAATAAATTCAAACCCAGTTATTTTAGAAAAATAAATACTGTTTCCACTAGACTTGTGCACTTCTATTCATGCAAATGGGACAAGGGTAGTATGAGTTATTGAAAATAAGGTTTTGTATTCTTCAATTTCTATATTTTTATGTACCTATGACTTGCTTATATGTAGGAATTACTTGTTAAATAAATACAGAGAGATCTGTTTCCAGTAATTTAAAATACAGCTTTTACAGAAAGTATTAAAATCTTGTTCTAAATTAAACTAAATTTAACAAGATTATATCAAAATAAAAATAATGGAACTAAATTAATTTAATAATCAATAAACAGATTTCATAATTAACTTTTATTTATTTATGCTTACCTATGAAACCAAAAATTACACCCAGATTCACATAATATAGCTTGATCATTATCATGAACTTCTTTGTGACATACACCACAAGGGTATATGGGTGGGGCATTAGGATTCTGTGGGTTGAACACCATGGGTTGATCAGGTGGGTACACTTTACCAGCACTCACTGGCATAGGCTTAGGCCCAAACATGCCCATATTTTGGCCCATAGGTCCCACTCCTTGCCCACCTGGACCACCCATAGCCATACCACTCATGCCAGCTAATGGACCACAATTACCCATATTTCCTGGACCTGGTCCCATTCCCATGGAGCCACTTCCACCCATTCCCATTGGCCCACCATGTCCCATATGACTACTTGAGTATGGAGGCCCAGGTCCCATTGATGACATAGGCCCATTACCACCCATTGGGCCACTACCCATTCCAGATCCCATGGGACTTCCATGCCTCATGGGACCACAATGCCCAGGTCCCATTCCACCACTCTGCATTGGATTAGAAGACATTATAGAACTACTAGGTCCCATAGAACCATTTGAACAACTAGGTCCCATTGGTCCATTCATACGAGGTACATTCATGCCAGGTCCTCCTCCACCCATTGGGCCATTCATAGGTCCATTCATTGATCCTGCCCCTAGTGGACTGTGCATAGGTGGTCCCATAGGACTGTTACTCATGTGGCTTCCAGCCATGGAACCCATATTCATTGGACTTCCCATTGGGCCAGAAGACATAGGGGATCCCATCGGCATAGAATTCATAGGACTCATGGGACTTCCCATAGACCTAGAATTTGGACCCATTCCTGGTCCCATACTGTGATTACTCATACCCATATTAGGGCCTCCCATCGGTGACATGCCACCCATGTGCCCCATCGGGCTCATATTACCCATTGGACTGATACCACCCCTCGGTGGCATTTGCTGGCTCATGGGACTCATACTGTGTGGAAGAGGACTCATGTGTCGCATTGGAGGTCCACCCATACTATGCATAGGACCCATCATACCCATTGGGCCATTTTGACTCATCATTGGTCCGTTTGAACTCATCATAGGACCATTGTGTGAAACTGTTGATGGGGAATCATCAAAAGGGTTAGATGCAACAATGGTATCTCCATATCCAGTCAAAGGAGGTGGTAACAAATCTTGGGCTGTAGGTGGTGGTTGAGGAGTGTGGGTATTATTAGCATTTGAGGTTTTTCTTCGCTTTTTAGGGTTGCTTGGTGCTGGTGCTGGTGGTGTTGGGGTGTCCATGGGTGGCTTAAAGTCTGGGGGTCCAAGTCCTGGCCCTGGCATCCTATAGGATGGCATCCCAGCTAGGTTATGACTCATTATGATATTATTCACTTGCAACTCTCACAACATGATGGATTATTGATGACAGAGTAAATTTAGAAATTGAATTCACACATAAGGCACCTCATTGTCACGAGAAAGCGCAATAACGTGCCGGAAGACTGCTTGTGTCTATTTCTGTAACAAAATAATGGGGTGTAATATCATTTTTACAATTAATAGCTTAAATTCATTTTGGTTTTAGATGTAAGTTATTGCACTTGAGCATATTATCATCAGCTAAAACTGTTGGTAAGGATCATAAATCTCAGTTTATGAACGAATGTAAGTAACCTACCAATAAAAATGCATATTTATACAAAATCTCAAATAAATAATATAGTTTTGAATAATGATGATAAGATGAATGAAATTCATCGTTAGAAAACTTACGGCATCATCAATTTAGCATCGGAATTACTGATTATTTTTTTTGTCTTCTTCGAGATCGTAAGACAGGCGTGCAACATATGACAAAATACCAAAAGTATACCACTTTAAATGCCTAATAATGGCTATTCAATCAAGGTTTATTGGTTGTATAATGTTCTAGCACATACGAAGTTCACTAAAAACAGAAGTTAGTACTCAATCTGATGAATTTTTATTTACGACTCACAATATTCCAAACAACACACGCCACATTCACGACGTATTTTTCACGAAAATATTCACGCTAGAGGGCGCTAATCTCCCGTTATTACATTTCAATTACAGAGCGAAGGTGATGAATCATTCTGCCTTCTATGACATATTTGGTCTTAGTTCCTTTTTTATGCAAGAAAATAAGAATGTATGAATGGGCATTCACCAAAAATTATCAACTTCCGCATTGGAAATGCGTTTATCACATCCCTACTACAAGTGTGTGTTTCAAATCTACATCATACTTTAAAATAAGACAATAAAATCATTTTCTAGGATTTATCTTTGCCAGTTACAGGTCTCAATATCTAATTCTGTAAATAATATTACATTGCACACTCCCTATCACAAAGTCGAGTCAGTCACCTCCTCACCAGTATATGAGTTTATAGACAGTTAAGTAGTAGACTCTCTAAATATCGTTATATTGTATAGTTATCGTTCTTGCGGGTCGCGGTAGCATCATCGCCGCCTAAACAAGTCGGGAAGTAAAAAGGTGTAAATATTACTCAAACTTTTTACACGTATTCATTTTTCTTCACTGCAATTTATTAATAATAAATTAATGGACTACATATATATGAACTCAAATTGCAATTTTTTTTTAATTCGTCACCGGTAAAAAGAATTCGGTTTAACATTTTTATTAAATAATATAGCTCCATTGTTTTTCTTTACTTACTTTGATACTGGGGGAACTGTGTAAATTAAATAAATCATGCCAAAGATATGAAGTGAAAACGCAACGTCTTATTATAGTTTAGTTAGTTTACGCCAAATAGCCAATAGCTATGGTTTTACAAATCTAAAAAATTCTTATATATTTAGCATGATCTCACTGTCAGAGTCTAGATTTCATACTCTTTGGTCATGCTTATTTGTTATTAAAGTTGTGATTTTGGAACGTGCCTCTTAAATTGCGTGAGGTTATGTTTTGTGTAATTAATTTACTGTAAATAGCCATTTGGTAAATTGGTATATTACGATGGCATTGAATAGGCTATTTGCTAGCTTATCTATATCACCAATTCTAGTAAGCAGACGAGCCATTCATGTCGCTGCCGTAAATCTTGCTAGCAAACCTAATATCGAAAAACCTAAACCTGGATTTGGTAAAAGCTACAGGCGGATCGTGCATTTTCCTGAAAGTTATACTGTCAAGCCTTTGGAAGTAACGAATCTTGCAGGCCGAGATCCCGACAGTGGTAAGTGAAAGCATAACACGCCATCGCAGCTTGGAATTTAATGATTTAAAGGTGTTCAATGTCCTGTAACTATATTATCTATTTTGTGCTTGTAGGTAGAGTTGTAGCGAAAGGTATTGGAGGAGGGATCAAACACAAATACCATTGGATAGATTGGGTCAGAAATGGCCCAACTGAAGGACCACCCTTGGAGGAGAAAGTTATTCAGGTGATAACTCTTTAAAACTCTAAATAAATAAAAATTTTGTGTTTGTTATTTTGCTACTATTATAATAATAATACAGGTACAAATATAAAATTTTTAAGATGTGAAATTACAGTGAGACAGGCTATAAATTATATGTTCAAGATCGAATTACCTCAGACTCTCATACTAGGTGTATACCTGTATTTTGAGTATGGTACATATGAAATCCTGGATTTGATGTCCTTTTTTTTACTGCAATTTTTTGTGATAAATGTTTGTTTTATGACAAACTGATGTCATTCTACTATTTTTGAAATTTTTTGTCTGTATGACCTTTTATAATTCAACAATGACTTGACTGATCTTGATGAAAATTGGTATATAGTCAGAACATACTGATTAATAATAAAGCCGCAGGGGAAAGCTCGTAAAATATAGCCAAATATATATAACCAAATAAAACTGGAGCAAATAAAGTAATTAAAATATTGTCTGTAAACTTTGGAAATGTGGTTATATTTAAGCAATTGTCACAAGTCATTTTTGAATAAATATTTTCATTTTTATTACAGATAATGGAAGATGGTTGTAGAACAGCTCACATTGCATTAGTGGCTTGTGGAGACAGATTAAAATATATATTAGCTACAGAGAACATGAAGGCAGGTGATATATTGAAAAGTTCTCGGGAATTGCCCAGAATTCCAGGTATTTTTTACATACATATGTTTTGGTGAATACTGGAAGAATATTGATTTGATATCAATATTTAGTTTTGTATTTAGTAATGCAAACAATTTAGTATTTGTTTTAACAAATGAATAACCTATGAAGTACCTTTCTGGCTGGTTGGCAATAACCCCTAAGGGCTTGTTTATGACTTATGTGAGGTCAAGAGGTGGAGCATGGGTGAATGGGGGTCTGTCAAATTCTCATTTAAAGGGAGTGGGGGAGTCCTTGAGAAATGTTAGGTCTTATCACTTATTAGTAGTGTATACATTGTAAATTATTTTCCTCCTATACCCTCACTATTCATGCTTCCAAAATTGTAATATGTATGATCACTTGAGGGAACTGAGGTCCTACCACATCTTACCAAACATTCCAAGAAAAAGAGAAGAACAAATAAATAATATAAACACCAACATATTTATTGACACCCCCCAAGTTGATTTTTTGGTGGTGTTCTAGCAGTTGTACTTGAAAGCTAATATCTTCCCAGGTTTTGTATACAATAACCACCATTCACCACATCATTACTACCATGCTTGGAAAATTCAAATTTTGTTATTTCTTATTTTCAGTCCGTGCCAATGAGGGAGATGCTTATTTACTAGGAGCTCTTCCAACTGGAACTATTGTACATTGCATAGAAAAGGAACCAGGTTGAATAATTTGTCTATTATGATATTATTTTGAACCATAATACCATTGATATAAGTTTAATTTTGATTTATAGGCCAAGGTGGTCTCTATGTCCATGCTGCTGGAACATCTGGAGTTATTCTGAGGAAGCAAGATGACAGAATTATTGTACAAATGCCTTCCAAGAGGTTATTCAGCTTTGATCAGCATTGTATGGCAGTTGTTGGTAAGTACACAATTTTTTGTGCTTTTAAAGTTCTGTTCTAATTGTATGCATGTATTAGGAAAATTGCTAACTAACATTAAGGTGTCTATACTGATATTTATGTCAATTTCAACCATTTTTTATTGTGTTAAGGTCGATTATCAAATGTACTGCACGGAAGCACGCCAATAGGGTCACCACAACGTAACAGATGGCTTGGTAACAGACCAAGGTCTGGTCTATGGCAACGAAAGACCGGCAGACACGGCAGGAAGATCAGGCCACCGAAACCTGTTAAAGTCATCAGTGCACCTTCTGATAAAACTCTCCCAACCATTCAGCTGAATATGCAACATTAACTTATTGTATTTTGTAATATAGATTTAATAAATAATATGTGGATAGACATTAACCCTTTTTTTTTTGGTGATCATTGCATAACATAAACTCTCTTTCTCTCAGACTATAGAGGAGAATGAAAATATTTATTTATTCAAGACAGTAATATAAAAATAATATTAATTTTGTGTGCTTGCTCAAGCATGAATTAAGAAAATACTATCTATATTATGTATCAATTTAATTGTTATAGTAAATCATTTGATTATAAAATGCTCTCACAGATCAAATATCACATTTAAAGCAGTTTTATGCTTATGACATTACAGTCTTCTATTGCAAAATAAATGCAGATACAACAGCATACTACAACTGAACAGGCTGATTCCATTGTCAGTAAAATTATCCATCTTCTCTTCCATCATGAAGATGCTCATCATCACTGTTGATTAATCATCATCATCTGATAAAGTTAATATCTGCAAAGAAAAGAAAAACATTATCATTACATCATATTTCATAGGGATTAGAAGGAAATTATATAAAACTAGCTGACCCGGCAGACATTGTCCTGTCTTTACTATGAATATTAAATTCTAATCTTTCGATTGAATCAACTGTGAAATGTGCACTAAGAAATTATAAATTAATTATGTTTTCAATATAATTCCGACCCATGCCTCTATTTTAAACGATATTTGCAGCGCGCATTCTGTCAAACGACAAACAATAATGTCAAACAGGTTACATTAAAAAAAGTTTATATTGTCAAAAGCGCTACTAAAGTATAATAAAGTTTTCTTAAATTCTCAAATTTTCCGCGCTATTTTCTTATTTTTTTCTTTTATAAGAACCTTCTCCCGACAATAACAAACATAACAAAAAAAGAACCCGTGATGCCGTGACCAAGGGAAATATGGATTCATTTATTTATATACCTATGTATTTTCTTCTATAACAATTATTTCACATTTGTTTTAAATGGCGACTGTTGCCAACTAACTACAACATTCTTCGAAAGTAAAAACAATATAATTCAACTCACATCAGTCATTTCTGCTGACAATTGCAACTCTGACAAGCCGGTAACTTCTTCCAAATAGTTACCGCTGTTGAATACTTTGAGCAAGAACTCAATTCCATCGTTCTTGTACATTTTTATGACTACGTCAGAACACGCTATGCATTGCATGAACTTGGTGCAAGTTGGGACTACAGTCTGGTAGGAGTGTAGGAATCCTCTGATAGAATGGGGTATCGGGCCCAGTACGCCCTGCATTGCTGGTGGTAAATCTGCATCGCTGCTTATGTTGTATAGGGCTGGGGCTTCTGCTCTGAAATAAGAATTTTAATGATAAGTGGCGGAATTATCTATCTTTTTTTAATTCCAAATTATAAGTAGGTATTTCTTATTTTTTTTTTCTTATAAAAACGCATTTATGAAACAATAAGTTTTTAGGCTTCCTCCGATTTTTATTTATTTCTAATTCTTAAATAAACGAAATTTTCTAAAGCCTAGTTCAATAATAATGTAACTTAAAAAAATATTTATTATGTTGTTATTGTGTTACAATTGGAAGTTGTGTGATGTTTTTATTTATTACAAATAGGCTTTTCATTAGAGTACTTACTAAATTATAATTTTAGATTCACACAATTTTATTTTAATATTGGATTTTTACCTATATTAAAAAAAGAGAAACTTAATGTCACAAGACAATGTCTCTTTATTTTAACAATTACAACGGTTTTCACCAATAACACTAATTACACATATCTACTAAAAAAAGGATAACAATAAATGAGATCAATAAATTTACAAAAACTAAACCTGTCACTCTAGCTATTTTTTTTACAATAAATTACCTGAGTGGATGCTGCAATAGACCAACAAGTATTTCGACAGCCAATGCGCCGGCAATGGCTGCCACTCCGGGCCGAGTCACCGTGCACTGTTGATCTAAAGTGCGATCCTTCAATGACTAAAACAAGACAAAAAAAAATTATTTATTTATGGTTCTCATTTCTAAGTTATGGGACGTTGCAATAAGCCATAAAGAAATTTCATAACTATGCTGATATCAAAATCATATGACATAAGAACCAAATTTGATTAACTTATGCCATCAAATAAAAAGTGGTCGGCGAAAAAAATTCTATATTCGGAATGTTTTTATTTAATTTTATTATTAATAAAATAAGATGTTGGTGCGTATAGTGACTAGTGAAGTTGAAAAGTCAGATGATCGAGGGCCTTCATTAATTATGTAAGATGATATTTTTTATTTGGACTAGGGGGAGGCCCCTTGGTGAGAGTGAGTTGTAGAAACTTCTCCCCTAACGTGACGTTGCTTTATCTAATACCTTTAAACGAGCAATTCTTAGGATCTCGGAAACGGCTCCAACGATTTTCATGAAATTTAGTATGCAGAGGGTTCGGGGGCGTTTTATTTATTTATTTATTTATTAGACGGTAAGGTTTTCAAGTTACATCTTTTGTGAGAAATACTGTTATTGGGAGCCCTTTATTATCGCATCTCATTCGTATGTAGGTATATATGACAGTGCTTTAAAAAGAGAATATGGTAGAAGTCACGTTAGTAAAGAAATCTCGAGCAATGCTCGGCCATCCAGGTACTATCACTAAATACCTAAGCGTTAATACTGATGCCTAAAAATGACCTAAGGACCTGTAAGGTTCACAGCTGGTTAAGTATAATAGATTTTATTAAATATGGACGTTCACATATTACTTACATTACCAGGCGCGGTGACGTCATTGCAAAAGTAACATCCCAAATGTCCACCCGGTACGGACACGCTGTTGACAGAAGTGCCTTCATATGGAGTCGCTCCTATACCGTGTCGCATTACAAGATAACTGTCGAATCCAAGGGCAGCATTTATTACTATCTGAAAATAACATTAACAAAATTAATTGATTATTGGACGCTACCTTAAAGGGGCTTGATATTAAACCGACACAGTAAGTCAAAATTCATCATCATCATATCTCTGTCCACTGCTGGACATAGGCTTCACCTAATTAGTAATTAAAAGTGGTTAACTAAACTAAATTACGGAATCACTTATGTAGACAAAAAATACATCCCGACAACAGCGCCACCTATCGGGACCAACTATACCTAAGAACCGTTCAGGTCAAATACTAATACAATTTTTTTTATTTTCTTTAATCATAATTCGTAAACAACAAAATAATGTACCTTTCCATAGTGCGCTGCAATAAGCGTAGGCAGCCACCTTGCTTCCCTCGTGTCAAGCAAAAGGAATATCACGTCATGGTTCGCTATTTCCTCCGCAATGGTTTTGATATTGGATATCGTCTCCTCCATCAGCGATTCCCCTATGGGATGACCCGGCATTGGAATGTGAACTGCTATACCATTACTTTTCTGAAATACAGATGTGGTCCTAAAATACTCAATGTGTCTAACAATAGACATAGGCGCGCGGGGTCGCCGCGACCTGCAGCGACGTGATCTGCAAGTTAAGTTATTTTTATACCTATTAACGCTGTCAACCCGCATTTCTTGCTAGCTTCCTAACTCTCTAGTCCCCTAGTTCTAGGTCTAGTTTCTAAATTCATACCTATCAATTTGGTAACTGCAGACCCCGCGCGACTAACAATGTAGTTTATTGGCGCGCCTAATTAATGGTTAACCTATCTATAAAATTCCATTCATGGCTGTCTACAATATTTTTAAATATTTTTTTTATTACAAATAAAAAAACTATAGAGGTCCGACTCAATTGCAAGTAACAAAATTGTGCATATAGGCTAGCAACAACAATAGCTAGATACCCACGTAATATTTAAATAATTAATCACTGCAATAAAGTCCCAATCTAAAGAAAGAGACCAAACCATCATGAGTTCATAAGATATTAAAAGCGTGGTAAAATTAAGTTAATGGTCGTATTTCTTGATAGAGGACAGGCACAAGGAAAGAAATTAGACCAAATTAAGACAAACTGTGTTGTTTTCCTCCACTTTTTGTTTCATAGTAGAAACATCTATAATTTCCACACAGCTTATGGATTTATCCCATTAATATTAATAATTAAGATAATTAAGACAAATTTTAATAGAGTAAGCAGGTACTTACAACTGATGGTAGAATATTTCTCAAGCTATCAGCAGCTGCCTCGGCTTTCTTTTTCCCTCCATTGAGACAGTCTTGGAAATTATACAATACTTGACGCGTCGGATTAGAGTAAGACACTTTGCCATTGTCTATGAATGTTATGTGACGGAATCCCCAAGCCTGTGACAAAGTTATGAAAGTATACCAATAATTAATGCACACATGAATTTTTCATTTTACTTTGATTTATTTGTTTGTTTGTCAATATGCATTTATAACAACTTAAATAATGAAAAGCTTTAAATAAGTAGCTGTAATTATTGTTTTATTTTGAAATAATGTTAGTGCTGTGGATATTGAAATTAAAAGAAATAAATGAACTTAAAACTTCTTCATTATCATCTGAGCATAAGAAACTTTTCTTTAGAATTAAAACACTTTTAGACCACAGACAGTTGCTTCATCTTTTGGAAATCAATTGAATCCTAATACCTTATGCTCTTACATTAAGGACCAACATTGAATGTATTTTTATTGAATGCAAAAGCTCACCAATAAATCCCGAGCTACATGGCACCCAAGGGTACCAGCACCCAACAGCAAACACTTTGTAGTTTTCATCACATCAACATCAATATCTGGTACCAAACGCCATTTCATTAATTTTATGTTGAGATCTGATGATGTGTCTGCCAAGCTGAAAATTATGTTTGATTTTGTGATTGATGACAAACTAGCAGCTGGTTTAAATATAATGTACTTATTTTATGGTTTTTAAAGGTTTATGAAATCAGGGTTTTTTAGTTCAATTTTAACAGCAGCAACACAGTCCAGTGTTCTTCTGGTCTTATGGAATAGACTCTTCTGGAATAACAAAGGTACCTACTTTTTTGCTTGTGGTTGATCACCATCTCACTATGCTAAATGGAGGTGAATTTTTGGCCAAAAATGGTAGGCACATAAAATATATAAAATAATAGGTAGAAAGGACTCTCTCAACTTACATTACCGGGTCCATTGATGCAGACATATTTGCAAGTTTTGGACCAAAGTTCTTTTTGTCATTCCTCTCCCATCCGACCCAACCTGCACTTTGTACTGCTTGGACATCCTGAAAATATCAATCAGTAATTTAACGTTTTCTTATTGTGAAAAATTTCATCGAAAAGGCTGTCATGAAGTTAAAGATATTGCGGCTATTTATTATTTGCATTCTATTATTTTTTTTGTTATTGCCTTACTAGCAATAAGCCTTCTGTAGGAAGTGAAGAGGATAGAGACAACTGCTTTGCTTTAAGCTTTACCTTGACAAATGTTGAAGAAGTTTTTGTGAAATAATCTTGTTCATTACCTACAGTGCATATACCAATTTATAGAAATTGTAATAATAAAAAATACAACTATACCTGTGGTACTCTAATCGTGAAAATACGACTATTTTCAACACCTCCATTCATGTTAAACCTCAGTCCTATAACATTGATATCAAACCTAATAATACTTGGACAGTATTCCAGCAAAGCGGCCAGAAATGACCTGAGAGACCATCCAGGGTTACTTCCATTACTTGAATCTAGGAAAGCAAAATATGTTTTTGACATATCCACATTCACATCAGTATCAGTTATTACTTTTCCCAATATTGATGATAAAGTGTTAACAGTAACACTGACTTTTTCCTTATAGACTGTGAAGAAGCATTTCTGTGTGCTTTCCAGTGATTTATATCCATGCACTAAGTCATCCAGTTGCTTGTTGTTGAAATGTGCGGTTATAGTTGAGCTTTTATCTTTTAAATATATGGTTGGTTGGCATGGAGCAGGGAATGCAAACCAGTAGTAGTAGTGGAATTTCTTGAGATCCTGTAAAATAAAAATAATTGTATTTAAAAAAAGTTGTTTATTAGTTATCTGGTTTCCATAGTACAACATCTGCTCAAGATGATACATTAAATAGATATGTTCATGAATCATCATCACATCTTTGTGATATAAAATGAAATATTTGGTACACAAATTGTTGGACAAGGACAAATATATGTATTCGTGAACATTTTTCTGCTATATTTGGGTGTTGATATAAATACAAGTTTAGTAAGTATTTCATAAGTAATTGTATGCCATAGTACATGCTCTGCTGAATTTGAGATCCGATGTCTAATGAGGCCATGTGTGAAGAATGTCCAATATTGATTCATATAGAAATTTAAAGCTTGTTTGCAAGTGATGTTAGCTACTGAATGAAGGTAGTAAAATATGAAGCGTTATTTCATAGGGTATTTATATGAAGTTGTGCAGCTTGAGTGAAACCAAAAGGCTGCATCATACCATCCAGGTGAGCAATATAGTCCAGGAGGAATCGGCGCATGAGTACCGAAAACTGTTCCACCTCAATTTTTTTATGCGATCCTCTTCAAATTGCCCTCCTAATGATATAAATGCATGTTGCCATGGCGCAACCCGGTGCCATATTGTTTAAACCGAAATTGTTTAAACAATTGCAAGGAATTGATTAGAGAAGAGAATTTCTTACTTAGACACAATCATACACACACTATGATACATATACGTAAAATTATTTTTATTTAATTCATTTGAATGTTTAGAAAAAACATTCAAAGTGCGTACCCAATATATTTTTATTATTTATAAATAATTGTGATTTCAAAAAATAGTCAAATACCATTATATCTTATTATTGTTGATATAAATGCAAAAATTACTATGATAATAACAAAAAAGTAATATAAACTGATAAAAAAGTAATTTTAATTACATGTTTCGATTTATGCTTAAATAACTTTTGAAAAATTGATTTCAGAAAAAAATTTATTAAAAACAAATTGTAGACAATTTAATTATTAATAACATTGCTCTCTATAACAATCTTGATAAAGTTTAAGATAAATGATAAATAATGATTCAAGACACAGAGGCCGACGCAACGCATGAGTCAGAGAGAGACAGCGATACTTAAAGGTAAGCGACGCATACTTGTGAGCGCGCGGAATTAACAATTAAAAAAAAGATATATACAATGAATTTTTTTTAAATCTCTTTTAACAATATTATTAACAATTGTATAGAGAATAAAAAAAAAAATTACTTAGACATTATGTTTTTCTAAATATATTTTTCATGGGTCGAAAGTACCCAAATTTGAGATTTTTCGAACCTTTAAAAATTCATATCTTTAAAAATATTAACTTTATCGTTAAAAGTCATAGGACCTTTTTTATTGGTATTTCAATAAAGAATATAAATGCAATTGTTTAAACAATATGGCACCGGGTTGCGCCATGGCAACATGCATTTATATCATTAGGAGGGCAATTTGAAGAGGATCGCATAAAAAAATTGAGGTGGAATAGTTTTCGGTACTCATGCGCCGATTCCTCCTGGACTAATATATTTCCATTTGTTTGGAAAAACAATACAAAGCACAGAAACTCAGTTTTCACTATCTACAGATACAGTGAATAATGCTTATTTCTGAATAGGCCTTTAGGTGGGAATCCAAACCATTGTGACATGCCAGGATACCAAATTGCCAAACCAACCAACCTATGGGTATGTTATATATAGATGGTATTTTACTCACAGCAAATGATAAAATGAAGAAGTTTAGCAAAGAGCTAGGGTTGAGAATCCATATATGACCCTTCAGGTTTGACCAGATCATTTCTCCCACAGAGTTGAGAAGGGCTGCCTTGTCTAAAGATTTAAAGTCCTCTATTGTATTTTTGTTCATTATTGTGCCTGTCACATTTTCATAGTACTGCTCTAATTCTGGTGACCTGAAATATAGATGTGATTGCCTATGTTATTCTATTATTAATTATTTTGCAGGTTCTATGGAATTCAAAAACACATTACAATAAATTTAAGTTTTAATATTCATATGGAAACATAATTGACTCAGTTTTGAAAACTCCATTACAAGATTACTTATATTATACAAAAACCAAAAATCTAGTAACAAATTCAGTTGGAAATAGGATTTGATTTTAAGGACACACCTGAGTCAATTAGATTTTTGTACAATCATACATATGGAGTTTTCCTTGGAACATGGGATACTTTTTATGTTGTAAAAACCACATCCCTTTCAAATTGGGTATTTCTCTGGGTAAGAACTAGTAAGAATAGTATATATAGTGTTAGTTTTTTAAATTCTGTTCTGAATAAAGGATCCCCTATGACTTCACTACTTGCTGTGTTTGCCTGTCCTGTATGCCAGAGATGCTTTTCTCAGCAAATAAAAATGCTATATTTTTTTTGTTTAACATTAATATCAAATTAGATATAGATCTACATTATGGTGAAAACAATATGTTTATTGTTAACGTATTGGAAATGGGGGATAAAATCAGACAGTGGGGTGGAGTTGCTACAGTAAATGGGGTGTTATAAGAATAAATTTTATTTGGACTTTAAATCAATTCTTTTTTTAAATAATAAGCAATATTGTGTTTAACATTACTACCAAAAATTACTGTCTGACAATTTTAGGCATTAGATGGATTGTTGATTTGAGATTTAAATCAGTTAGTGCCTTGTTGGATGTCTTTCATTAAAATAAACAAAGGAAATCTACTGTGACAGTAAATTTGACTAGAATTAGGCAGTAGGCAAGGAATATATACACAACATGAGAGTATTCTTCACTCGGACCCTTTTTACACACTTTATATTAGCTTCACCTGTATGTATGTATGTTTGTAACCGACCCCTTTGAGCTCAATTTTGTACTAATTTGAAAGATTAGATTTAATAAATATTTGTTATTAATAGTTCGAATAAGGAAAAAAATGTTTTAAAGTGGGGGTGCTTTTCAAGATATTATCGAAATGATAATCCTTCTCATATCTGTCAATTAAATATTTATAACTATTGACACCATGCACCCCACGCTTTTTACAATAAAACATTTTTTTTCTTATTCAAACTATTAATAACTTATGTTTATTAATTTTTTTTACATTATTCTTATTTCCACTCAAATTAGTATACAAACCACAAGGAGAGCCAACTATTTATACCGTTACCGTTGTTGCAAAACTGGATCTTAAGTAGTGATCACACAAAAACTCACCTATTAAACGATGTGCCATCAACTTCGAACACTGGACCGATATCGTCTCGGTAAGTAAATCGCCCAAATATTTGTTTGGTACTCTCGTTAAGTTTATCAATATCGAGCTTCATTTCAGTCAATGTATGCCAGAATGATGGATGCACGAACGACATAAATGGGACATATTGGATTATCTCCCCTTGCCCGTTGTCGGCCGCCATTGCTTACTAAGTTAAGAAACGAATCGAAGATGACTTGATGTATTTCGATGAACACGTATCAAATAATTAATAATTTTATAGTTTACTTTTATTAAAATCAATCAGCCAGCCTCAGTTAGACTGACTGAGTGACTGTGCTGTCAATGTCAGATATTTATTAGATAGTGTCAAACACAGCTGTAAAATAGGGAGTTGCATCGTTTTATTTCCTATACTGTCGTAGAGGGACATCCCTAAAATGCAGATTCTATAATTAAAATATCTGGGGGGATAAGCAGCAAAGATGGAGAACGGAAGCTAGTATTGGTATATATTCTGATTTGTATCCTCTGTTCATGTACTTCAAAATTTTTATATTTATATGGTGGACTTAACTTTGTCACATCTGATATAATTAACTCGACACTGGTTAAAAAACCTGAGGAAGACATAGGAATTATTTTAAATAATTTCTAACTGGCAGTCAATATGTAAAATATTTTAATATATTGGGATTACGAAAAAAACGGACCTAGTGATTTATTTATTCGCTTTGAAAGAAACAAAATAATATTTTCGGAATTGTCGTTATGACAATTATATTTCAATGGCTTTAATATTTTTTTGATTTTGTCACAAAATAAATTTGTTTACTATAAGTTTAATTTCATGTAGGGGTTGTTCTTTTTTGGTAATTAGAATCCAAATTATTGTGGTGAAATCTGTAAGTATTTTTTGACTTACCAAGGCGTAAATAAGTATGGTCCTACTCAGCGCAATATTCGAACTTATAACAGTGGGAAGTCAAGAAATTGCATAGCACTTAGCTCCTTGCTTTATTGTTCCAGGTATACAAAATAAAAATATTAGAATCAAACTAGTTTACTTTAAGAAGTTATAACGGACTATGGCCGTTAATTCTTTAGAAACACATTGCGAGCCGATTCCTTCAAAGTCTTTGTGTTCTTCGAATAGTTCAAAGGGATGCAATCTGCAACCTTATCGATTGGTGAAAATAAATTTTGCAGCAGATGATAATATAAATACTGCCACCAAACGAAATAAATCTAAGAAACCTATGGATTTTAAATCACCCTATGTTACTGATGAGAAGATGTTACTACGTTCTCAGGTAACTGAGAAAAAACTTGTTCTAAAAAAAGCCAAGGGTATTGTCTCATCTTTTAATTTAGCAGCAAACATCTACAAAGCTAACTCTGGCGAATTCAAATCTACGAAACGTAACAAGAAAGTTAAAAAGTCCGTTCTAACACTTCCTAATAAACAAGTACCTGCTCCAAATACATGCACAGTGAGTGATATTAATGATTCGGAATATGATAATCACAAGTCTGAAAATGTTAAGCTGAGGATGAAAAAGAAACTTCCGATACAAAACAGTAGAAAGTCCCGTATGAGACCCAAAAAAGATTTTGAATTCTATGACAGAGATGCCAGATATTGTTCGCAAATGAATATAAATTTGGATTGCAGTTCAACAGACATATTTAAAAACCTTAATGGCGATGGTAATATATTTTCAAAAAGATCGCCCGTCGCGAAACATTCCAACATTGAAGCTGATTGTAATAATCCGCATGACGTGTGGGCGGTGCTAAGAGATATAAACAGATTTCAATTCAGGCCTTCACCTCCTATGTCGGTGGAAAGCGACAAGTCTCCAAAGAAAAAGAAAACATTGAACAAGAAACGTAATAAGCGTAAAGATACACGGTAACATTTATTTTGTTTTATTAGGGATCAACTTGCAATATAATTAACTTATTAGTACCTGTCTATATCAGTAATTGCTGATTTGTCTAGAGCAAACGCCTCTTAGAATATTTATACTTCATTTGTTAGGATCATACAATAGGTTCCCCTTGCAGTGGACGTGCCTCATGGCAAATTGGAACTTCCAACGACATTGTACAAAACTTCCAGCTCGATATCGTTCTCGATTGTCGACGACTCCGGGGGAGCAGCCCGTGCCGCCTCTCAAATGATCCCCAAATCATAATTTCTCGTGGAACCGACGTACTCAGCAGGCCCTGAGCCGAGATGCGAGCTCCACAAGGAGACCTTCAGCATTGTTAATTAACTTACCATTGGTAAAGAGCCCTCAGCTCTCATCGAACTCTTCGCATAATGTTGTAAAAGCTATTTGCGACCAACACCCTTCAGTTCAATTCGAAAAATTCAAAAGTTACTATTCGTAGGAATAACATAGTACCTACAGCTTCTGAAGTATTCAAATAGCACAATAATTTACTAACTCACAGAAAATTATATTTATTATTATTTATAGCGTTATAGAAACTTGTCGCACAGAAGAGTTTGCTTATATTTCGAGCTTCGACACTTTGAACGTTAATAGTAAATCACCAACCAACGTATCTCAGACTTCTAGTTTTGATCGCATCACTGTGATAGACAAGCAAGACAAGTTTGAAGAAATGTGTCAAGAGTTTGAAAAAAGTATCGCTCAAACGAGAAGCTCTAGAAAAAGTCCAATGAACATGAAGGGTCGAAATAGAAATAAACATATAACTCAACAAAATCAAAAATATCCAAGAACTATTGCTAAGTCATCTAAAGCAAGTGACAATAACAATCAGATTGCGCTCAGTAGTAGTAGAGATGAACATATTCCGAACATTATAAGTATCAATGAGGATGCTTTCATAGCTGTAAAAAGTGATCAGAGAAAATCAAAAGTCACAAGTCCACCTCCAAATACCATTCGATTACAAAGTCCTCGAAATCGTAATACCCCTCATACTGAGAATAATGTCGCAAAGAGTAGTTTGACTAACTGTAAAGGATTTATTAATCGATATGAAGAAATTGATGATAATTTTATTTATTCCGATTACTCTAACTCAAGTAAATTAGATTTATGCAGCGTCCATAGCAAAAAAGGTAAATATAAAATTGAATTGATTTGTATAAATAATTTACTATTTTTTATAGGACTACGAAACCAACCAACTCTGTAGGTTCGACATGACTGCCTGTATCCGTATGTGCGAATGAATTCATGTGGACCTTTGAACGAGAACTTGATACCTTAGGTTATAAGTAGCTCAAATATTACACGGCATAATAATATATATTTTATGTATAGTCTTACTACGTTATTTTAGAGAATACAATAGAAAGTGAATAACTTTAACCATATATTACAGATATAGCTATAAAGCTCCCTGCAAAAGAGTCTGAGCAGCAAATTAAAGGTATAACAAAAGTAGTTCTTAGTAAAGGACAAAATATGGCTTTGTCTAAAAGGCTTGAACAACAAAAAAGAAATAGTAGACTAATTACTACAATGCCTTGCGGAGTTACAATGCCGCCTAAATTGACTAAAGCAGAAATAAAAAGGCAACTAGGAAACCTTAAATTTCCACTAGTTATTTTAGGTAAAGATCAAGTCAGTTCAACGATACAGGTTATGAATCAAGATCCACCGCAATTTAGTGGCCTCGATAAACAAATTTGGCCTTTCATGCTCGAATGGGATGATAATAAATCCAACAAAGTTGAACTCTACGCCAAACGTCCCCCAAAACTTATAAATTCTAAAGCACGAGTACAAAGAAATATTGAAGTTGATGATAAACCTTCGCAATGTAACTATTACAAAGATAGAAATGCTAACGTAGATTCATTACAAACTAAAAAGAAATTGGATCAAAAGAAGCTGTTTGTGCCTACTGATATCAATGTCAAATTACAAGCCAACAAATTTAAACCAATGCGCCAATTAAAGGACAAAGTAATAAAATTCTTGTATAAAAAATCATCTGCCAAAATTACTAAAGACGGGACAGGTGATAATTTCAAACAAATGGATGAATATTCAAACGAATCTATAAATAAAATCGACGCAAGTCCAGAAACATACAATGAAAGGGTTTTTGCCGAAAATTCTAGTCACCTAGTAGTTCCTCCATTGATAAAAAAGAGACCGCATATTATACATCATCCGTGGTCTAAAGCGAAATGGGCAAGCGATTTTATAGATACTGTGATCAGAAAAATTAAAAACGGTGTCTACTACAACCAGGAAGTGAAAGAAGTACACCAGAAACCTTTATTTGGTAATAAAAATGTTTCAACTTCGTAGTTTAACTAATAATGATGTATTTTAATAAATGTGTTAGTTAAGGTCTCACAAACGTTATTATATTTATAGGTCCAAAGGTAGTATCTATTCAGACTATTAGAACACCAAGAAATAGTAACTCTGCATACTGTGATACTGATGATCTCGAGACAACAACAACAACAACATTGTTAAATCCTGATAAAATTAATGATTTTAATACTATACTGGGATTCGACAATTCCTTACCTGCATTAGAAATAAAAACGCTTAATATGAATCAGATTGAAGTAAAACATAGCGTTACAAATATAATGGTACAATTTGACGTAAAAGTACCAATGGTACCCGAACATTTGCTGAATGTTCAAAAGTCGTCATCTGTAATCGCTATGAAAGTAACGGAGAGCAATACACAAATATTTAAATGCAAAACCTCAATCCTTAACGCTATGTTACCGGCTGAGCTCTGTAGTCTGTTACCTAAAATGCTGCAAAGAATAATGAATACAAATTTAAAATTAGCCACTCCTTTGGTTGTTAATAAAACAGGATCTAATTTATCGACAATTTCGGAAATAACTCGATGTGAGAGTCCTCTTTCTATAGACAGGAGTTTAATACTGACACACGTTTACGTAACACCTGAAATGCAATGTTTGTCAGAAGGAATGTTTTCGAATGAAGCGAGAAGATGCTCCAATGACCTTCCTAAAAGAGCAATATGGAAAAGCTGTTGCAATAGTTCGATGGTGGTGGATCTATTACCAAAGTTATCAAAGGATCTTATATGTGATTGTTATAACTATCCCATATCGTTAATTACAACTGGATCTAAACTTACTCCGGTATCACATACAAAGAATAAGACGTTTTGTACTAATACTGCATTGGTGCCTTATACTCGTATCAACCAAAGTACCAAGCCAATTTCAACCTTCAAGTCATATGATATTATGACTATGATAAAGAAGTTTTATATCAATCACAGCTTAACCGATAACGTAACTATTCAAATTAACTGCGATATGAATAACATTTCGATAAACATGACGAAATCTAATTGTTTTACTGATCTCAAAACAAACGTATACATAGACAGCAATTTAACAATGTATTCGCTCTTTAAATGGTTTCAAAAAGGTTTATTTAATATAAGGAAGGCTATTAGCCATCAGTCAGATAAAAATGATTATGACTGCATAAGAAGTATTGATAATAATAAATGTCACTTGAAGAAAATAGCTAAAATGGAGAATTGTAAGAAAGTTATAAACACCAATCACAATAAAATTAGGAGAAAAAGTTTCTTAAAGCTCTACAGAAGATACAGAACAACTTCTAACAAAAGCTTAAATAGATGTATATCATTGAGTGAAATCTCAAATATGGACGATTTTTTGGGAGTTATCGGACCTGGAAAGCTGTTGTCCAGTGTTTTTGACGATCGCATTGGCAAAAAGATTTTATCTTCTTTAGAAGAGGTAAGTCAGTTAATTATTTATCTTAAAATGGCTATTATTAATTTAACTTTCATAACTTTCATAACATAAGTTTTGGTAAAAAAAAAACAAGAGCTTCAAATTCCATCGATGGATCATCATAATAAATGTGAAAGTTTGGACGTTTATGCGGACAATGTTTGTTCTATATTTTTATACTTTCAGATGAAGAGTTGGATATCAGAAATAAATCCACAACAAGCTCTGCTGATACTGCTACTGACGAGTAAAAAAGATACAACAAATTTAGTGAGATTTCGACCACTCTTGTTGCAAGGCATTGCTGTGAATAGAATCACTCGGGCTGCCGAATTGGATATGGAGATAGAAGTTATTGAAAGAGAGAATTTAAATAAATTTTCGAAGGTTAATCATCCCTTATTTTAAAAGAAACACTGAAAAAATAGGTACCCCACATTGTAAATCTTGTCGGGTTATTTTTAATATATATTTTTTTATTTTCGTCTACAGTACGAAGGAATATTCTACCTCGAAGAATCTATAGAAAATCACGATAATCTTTTGGAAGAACTGTATTGGATCGCGAAGACCACTGTAAGATATTTGTTTTTATTTCAGCATATATTAGTTTCACTCTATTCCCCCAAATATCCTTTTTTCCACTCTACGCAATTTTCTTACGTTTCAAAGAAGCCACAATAGTATTCAGGGTTCCATACCTGAAATGAGTAAAAGGAAGCCACAAAGAACCATTTCGTTGTCCGTTCCTATCTGTCAAAACCCATTTTCTCAGGACCGCAAAGGTATGAAATTAAAAATTTGGCCTGCCCTATGGAGCTGTAAAAAAAACAAGTTTTATATCAACGTAATATAAAACAATGATATTGCATTTTTACTCCATTATTTAATCATAATATGGAGTGTAGAAGTAAAGGAGGACCTTCTCAGTGTACTAAAAAGTGTCCGTTGAATGGGAACAAATTAAGGTGGCGCTACTGTAGCAAGTGGAAGAATTTGAAATAGAGCGCCACAAATTATTAGAGTAGGATACTATATTAATAAAAAAGGAAAGAAACATTTCCGTTTTGTTACAGCGCATTTTTTAAAATTATTATAATATATAGACAAACATGAGTATGGTATATAATTATACAGTGTTTTTAAGTACCCCAATTAATTGTAAATAACAAATAGAAACCAGTATTACAGAATTACCGGAAACCAACCCAGCAAACTTCACTCTGTTCATATCATTTCCACTTGCTACACTAACGCTATTTCGGTGAGAATTCGAAAACTAATTTGCTGTTTACAAGTGGAGACTTTCGACTAATCCCCCATACAAGATGATCCTCCTTTACTTCTACACTCCATAAATCATAACGTGAATCGAAAACTTTGTATGAAACTTTGATGACACTGTACTGTTTTTAACTGAGCCGTTAACCCCAATATCGCCGTTGCTGGCGAAGACCGTCGCGACGGCCCGCCCAGTGTCGGCACGAGCCTCCTTTCAAACGAAACCCTCCGTAATGATTTGTCGTTCGTGAGTCCGGCGTGGGACACAAAACTCTGAGCCAAGGTCCTAGCTGCGCAAGGCAGATCCGTAGCACAGTTTCTTAAATTTATTCTCGGTTTCGAGCCCTCACCAAAACGTCCGCGAGAGATTTACGAAAACCTACAACCCTTTACCCTAGAACCCTCGGAGCGAGTCTGACTAGCATTTCATCTTAGTCTTACTGCCTACATCCTCCAACGGAGCCAAATGCATGTCTAAAGAACCATTCGTCGATTGTATTGTATAGTGTGGAAAGTTAGATAAGGTGCAAGCAAAGTTTCGACCATGTATCAGACATAATAAATACCTCCCGGCGCCAAAATACCGATAACTTATAAACAACGACTAATTCCGATATTTATTTAGCAACCATTTTTTTTTTGCATTGAAATCAATGATCGTGGCCCTAGCAGGAGCGCCACACTTCATATTAATGTACTTAGAAATTGTATCCGGGAGTTAGGTAGGTACCTACACTATTGGAGCTGTGATTTGGGTCCGGATAGTCACCTTTACACATACGTTTTTTGATACAGGCATCCGATTACCAAAGGCCGTTTGACGAATCCTCAGAAAATCTGTTAAAATCCCTTCTTGAGAAGAGAAAGAAACTCAATCCATCGTATCTTCGAGTGATGGCACGTTACGTGGGCCTGGGTCTTTTAAAGTCACCTAATAAAAAAAACAAACAATAAGTTATTAATTTGTTTTGAATTCGAACTAAGTTCTTATGCGTCTTTAATAATGAAATTGTTGTGATTTAGTGAATGTTATTTAAATTTATATAAGTATTTACTCAATAAAATATTTTTTATGATTACTTACCTACCTGTTGTTTTTATATAGCTACCTAAGTCTGGTAAACTATCTAATATATAAAATTCTCGTGTCACAGTGTTAGATACCGTACTCCTCCGAAACGACTTTACCGATTCTCATGAAATTTTGTGTGCATATTGGGTAGGTTAGAATTAGGCTCAGAATAGGCCAACGTCAATTTTTCATCCCCCTAAATGTAAAGGGTAGTCCACACCAATTTTTTTTTATGATACAACGTTGTAACAACAAATAAATATAACCGTGAATTTTCAACCCTCTACGATCAACCCCTATTTTTTATTTGTAAATTATAAATCTGATTTTTTTTGACAAACTTTTATTATTTTGTCATGACTTGGAATAAAAAAAAATATATTACTCTTAATTTTCCACCTCTCTACGATCAATTAAATTTGATTTCCCGCCTTCGCCGGTCGATAACTGATCGATTGATAGTTGACCATTTTCACCTTTCACCCAGCAAACATTACCGAGTAGGGATGGGAACGAAGCCGGTCTCCTGTCTTACTTACTATACAGTTTCCGGCCATTTTTTTTGGAACGAAGTTCTTTATCGCGTGTTGCGAAAGGCGGCTAGACGAAAAAAATTAAGACCAAAAGTTGTAACGACACTTTTTGCCTTTATTTATTATTGCCAAGACTTATACTGACTATAAGTGTTATAGTCACACTATTTTCAATAAGTTTCTTTTTACCAATTAGCGGACTGACGGACTGATGGACTGACGGATTGACGGACTGGTGGACTGACGGACTGCCAGACTGACTGACTGGCGGACTGATGGACTGGCGGACTGATGGCCTGACGGGTTGATTTACTGACGGTTTGACGCACTGATGGACTGACTGACTGGTGGACTGACGCACTGGCGGACTGGCAGACTGACGCACTGGCGGACTGACTGACTGGCGGACTGATGGACTGATGGACTGACTGACTGATGGACTAATCAACAGACGGCAAAGACGAAGATGTAAGGGTAAATTAATTTGCCACGTGACTATGGAACCAAATATATTTGTTTCTTTTGTTACTACTAAGGTGGCAAACAAGTTGACAGCCGGTCTGATGGTAAACGGTCACCGAAGCCATGTTTTTTTTTAATAATCACAAAAATTATACTTTCTCATATTATTTATAATAAGGAACTTCGTTACACGTATGTTATACGTATTTTTTTTCTCATGTAAATAAACACGTGTTGTGAGCGTATGACGTAGTGAGAGTCCTTAACATTTTTTAGAAATAGTTTTAAATCAAAACGAAAACGTGTTACGTGTTTAATAAATTTACCTGTTTTATTATTGTGAAAGGTAAGTTAAATAATAAGCAAACGAAAACAATATTAAGTTACTCTTTTTTACCAATACACTGATAGGACGATTTATTAACTATTAATAACTTAATTTATTTGAAGACAATCCCTATCCCTTCTATCTAATATTTAAAATTCTCATGTCGCGGTGTTTGTCAACAAGCGCCTCCGAAACGGCTGAACCGATTTGTATGAAATTGTGTGTGCATATCGGGTAGGTCTGAGAATCGGGCAACATTTACTTTTCATACCCTTAAATGATAGGGGTGACCCACCCCTAAATATTTATTTTTATTTTCTTGACAACATTTTTTATTTTTATTTAATTATGATTTATCATTGACAAACACTAGTTCAACTTCATATTTTCACCCTTCTACGATCAACGTCTGTTTTTTAATCGCGATTTTTATATTATTCTGTTCCATCCACAGATTTGCAATAGGGTTGCTAGATGGCAATCGAATATAATAATTGTAGTACGATAAATTTTCATGTATAGTTTATAATAAAGTAAATGTGACAAAACATTTGCCGGGTATGAAAATAATAGATTTTCATAAAAAAACTATTAGGTATCTTATTATTTAATATCATAGTGTGCAAATGAGTAGGTATGCTTTATGACTTGACAGGCCAGTTGGCTTGGTGGTTAGCGCTCTGACTGCTAAACCGAAGGTCGCGGGTTCGATTCCCAACCAGGACAAACATTTGTGTGCATGAACATGACTGTTTGTTCTGTGTCTGGGTGTAAATATCTATATAAGTATGTATTTAGAAAAAAAAAAAAAGTATTATATGTAGTATATCAGTTATCTGGTTTCCATAGTACAAGCTCTGCTTAGTTTGGGATCAGATGGCCGTGTGTAAAGAATGTCTCAGTATATTTATTTATTATGACTGCTTTTAAACGGACCCATCCGATCAGATTATATTCTTGCACGGGTTCCAGGCGAGAAGTATATAGGCTGGTCTTCACATTACGGGTGTAGCTATTGCGTAGTAGAAGCTTAAAATAAGTACTAGATTAATATCTTTACATGTAAATATTGTAGTCTAGTATTGAAATACACTTTATCAAAACAATACTGCAAGTACTATCAAGGAGGCATATACAAAGAATTCCAAATTGTCGAATTTTCATCCGATATATGTAATTTAACTTTTCAATCTGTATTCCATAGGATTCCATTCCAGAATTTCTGAATTTAATTTTTTTTGTTTC
This sequence comes from Habrosyne pyritoides, assembly GCA_907165245.1. NCBI lineage: Eukaryota > Metazoa > Arthropoda > Insecta > Lepidoptera > Drepanidae > Habrosyne > Habrosyne pyritoides. Next base: position 8,659,044 of record OU015602.1, on the reverse strand, counting down.
CGATGTTAGCGTATTTATTTACTAAGCTCCATCCTACTAAAGAGACTTGTCAGTCCAGGATCTGATGGATACAGAGTAAAGTGTGATCTAGTTGAGTTTCTCTTAGAAATTGTCACTTTCAACTGCATCTTTAAGGCATCATTCATCAAGGGATGTATGTTGCTCTATGGAATTTACAACCCATTCTTTTAAAACTTCGCAGTACAAACGAGATTCATTGTATAAATAAAATGCATTATTATAGTAGGTTTTATGTTTTTTTAATGTAAAGAGTAAAATCACTTTTGCGGCGCACTCTTATCGGAGCTCTTTGAGTCACGCATTGAAGCCGAACGTCTGCGTTTGAGCTCTTCCTGCCGACGTACCTGTTACAATGAAATATTTTCTGGTTAATTTAATGTTTGAAATGTTATTTATTGTTAGTACACAAGTTATTACTATATATATTTATTTGTTGCTGATTTAATACCTTAGCTTATATCAAACATTTGCTAAGGGGTAAGACACAGCACCTTGTTCTTACAGCTGAGTATGAATCCCATACATAAATATGGTCTTATGATAACAGCTGTTACAGATACTAAATAAATTTATTTATTATTATGATATTGGAACTAGTTTTAATAATAAAATAGGATCAGAATGCTATTGCTTTAAATATTGACAAACCATCGAGTACATAGCTTATTGGGCTACCACCGAAAGATCAATGGTGCATACATGGTGTAAAGCACAACAGTTAAAACAAGCATTATGGAAACTAAATGTAAAAGATTTATATTCAAGCTTTATTAAATATAATTATTTGATGATTTTTTTTACTAATACTGTGTAATAATGGTTAAAATTTTACCTTGGACTCCTTCTTTCTCTGGGCGAGCAGTTTAGCATAATCATTCTCTGCAGCCTTACGCTTGGCCAGACGCTTCTTCTTCAGTGCCAGGCGGTGACGTCTGCGCTGCAGGACTACAGGGGTCACTAACCTCTGGATCTTAGGTGCCTGTCAACATGTTTAGATTAAATTAGAAAGATCGGTCAATAGATAAAAGGTAAAGGACTTTTAATGTAAGTCAAGAAAAGGATAAAAGCAAATATTGTCATAAAATTTTAGTTTATATTTACAGTGTAAACTCTTTATAACGTTATCCTTTATAATGATAAACTCCCTATAACGTTGAAGTGAGCCCAAGTTGGTTGGTTTGTTCACTTTGTTTTGTTTTTTTTTGTTCACTCCATATAACGATAACTCTCTATAACGACAAAAAATGCTCAGTCCCTTGAGTTTCGTTATAAAGAGTTTACACTGTATCTAACAACTTGAGGTATTATTAAGGCTATTTATTTATTTTAAATAAGTTGAGGAGTAAAAAAAGCAGTTAAGTACTGATTTTATAAAGAATTGGTAGAGAAACTGCAGGGGATTACTAGTTTCAATTTTTAGCCAGTAGCACTTTTGGCAAGAAAGAGTAGAAATAAATGAGGTGGTCATTAAAAATTATGGAAATAATTAGATTGTTTAGCACACTGTAAAAGTAGACAGACATTGAATAGTCTGAGTCTTCTGCTCGGCGCCAATATGATATGCCCTGATGCTGCTGCTCACAAGCATTAAGTATCTTGTGAACAATATTTTAATCAGGTACTGTCAACATACCCAATGTTTACAGTCAACTTCAATTTATAATCCTATAATTCTATAAGCCAATAATCCATTAAGTATATGATGTGATGTAAACCTGAAGGAGAAATAATAAAAATTTTGATTATTTTGGTAGATGCCTACCTTATGTCTGGGTTTAGCATTATCCTTTCCCTCCTTAGCGGGGAGAACACGTTTTACAACATAACGACGGACATCATCTTCTTTGCCTAAGTTGAACAGCTTGCGGATTTTGGACGCACGCTTGGGTCCTAGACGACGGGGTACATTGCCGTCGGTAAGTCCGGGAATTTCCTGTAAATAGCAATTATAATACTTTAATGAAACAGTCACAAAAATACAAAGGATCACCATTGTATTGAAAGTAATTAGAACTGTATGGTATCAATTAAGTTCATTGAACAGAAAATTTCAATGTTTGTTTAAAAATTACCAAATTATTATTCCCTGGCGCATATAATTACACAGATTTGGGGATCTGTGAAACAGTAAGAACAGGGTTTTTTTTAAAACAACTTTTACAGAAATTTACAGATGCGTTTATATTTAATGCGAAAGATTAAAACATTTCTACATCCAAAACAATTTACACAGTTTAGGCCTGCAGAGAGCACTTATAAAGGCATTGCATTTGCTTACAAATTCTGTTAATTTTGTTTTGATGTTTAGGTCTGCTACTATAACATGGTTCATCCCACATACGCTTAGTGGACATATAATAGAATATAGTGACAGTTGAAGGTTTTGTACCCATACCTTGTGAAATAGCACTGGATTATTTATTTATTTATAGAAGAGCAGCCCAAGTGATTTTCAACACTATGTAATATAGACATATCACATACGTGTTGAAAATCACTTCACACTTTATAGTTTACTTTTGAAGATTTTTAGTCCTTGCCTAATTTCTTTTAAAATGAGTTAATTGAAGTACCAGATACTTTGTTAGGTAGTCTGTTCTAATACAATACGACTCTGTTACTGAGAAAGTGATGTCCAGCATTTTACTACGAGATAATACACTATAATATGCTTTATAATACCTTGGTCTATTACGGTGCCCCTTTATTATGTCAAAATAAACATAAATCATAGAGAAACATTATAAAACACCATGTGTCACCCAACTCTTACTATTTGGAAAGTACTTTAGTTGAATCAACTACTTGCCTGAAAATAAATAATAATAATAGGATAATGAGGGTAGAAATATAACTTACTTGGGCACCCTTGCGAACAATGACGAGGGCCAAGACTGACAGGTTAGCATCAACAATGCAACCACGGACAGACTTGCGTTTCCTCTCACCATCACGACGTGGTCTGTAGCATGAGTGGCCCTTTGACATGAGCAGACGGACACGGCCTGGAGTAATAATTAAAATTTTGTGAAGTAGAAAGTCAACTAAATTAACAAATATTATAAAGCGATTTTGTGACAGAGTCAATGTGAAGGACAAACCACAAACAAGACCACTATCTAAAAACCACCTATTTAAAAAAAAAAAATGTCATAGAAATCTACCCCATTCTTAAGAAACACTATAGTTGTAATTTGAGGATACATTAGATCCAGCAGGTATGTGTGATATCGCAGGATGCCAGCTAATACCCAATATTCTAAATAATGGTATTATTAAAGATCTGTGTAAATATTTAGTGTATGTATCACTTGATGCTCCAATAAAATCTCCCTTAATTGGTTTACTAAAGATTTTTTAATTAAGCCCCTACCAACTGCACTCCCACCAAACCATAGTAAATTAAGTAAACATGGAAACAATGGGCATAAAAAATACAAGCGGAATTAAATATGTAGTTAAAAGTACTTACTGTTGGTCAGGACTCCCTGCTTCATGGGGAAACCCTGCTTGTCGTTACCGCCGGCTACACGGAGCACGTAGCCCTTCCATTCATCGCCTAGCTGGTCGGCCTCCACCTCAGCGCCCATACGCTTCTCGTAGAAGATACGAAGCTTGTGCTCGTCCACCACTTCGAATAACTTCTGGCATCCCGTTGCCGGGAAGGAGACGTTTAACTAAAAACAAATTGAGGTTATCATCACAATCACGCATTTAAATTTTACACTCTTAGCCAAATGTAACAGTCAATATTAAACATATAAACTTTGGGTACGGCACATGCTTGATTTTATTCACAATTGACAAATATTTACGGCATGATAGTTTCACTTCCACAAGACATTATCGGACTTTTTCACGAAAATCCCAATTTATATTCAGGTAAAACAAGTTTAAGTAAACAACCAATAGGATAACGTGTGGGGTTTTCACATTATTTTATCTTAGTATTTAGTAATTTTAATAAATTTATTGAGAGAACCTTCATGACCGCAGTTAGTTCCTTGGAACGTCAGCCATGAAAAAGACCAAAAATAAGTATAGAGTTGCAGACTAGAGATGTACTATGTTTCTTCATACTTTTTTTATATGGCAATCAAACCCATGAGGGATTTATTCTCAGTCAGGGTCGAGTTAATTCAAAAGAATGTGATATTATTGCGTGCACAGGGAGGGAGCTATCGTGATCATCTATGTGATTAAAAATTGGCTTCCGAGAGAGAATATATTCCGTTTGACTCACTGTAATTGTCATGTATTTCTATATATATTATAATATTTTTATATTTCTATCTGGCTGATTAAATAAAAAATATATTATTATTAATTAAACATTAATAATCAGTATTTTTGTCTTTTATTTTGGAAATAGATATTAAAAGTGAGTTTGTTCTCACTAACGATTAGTATTATGAATCAAAATTACTACCTGTTTTACCCATTAATAACTGTTAATGTTTTTTTCGGTAAAACTGCGACACCATAATTTTCATCAAAAAACCAGAATAGGTACATACTGTTAATTCAAGACTGATTTTTGATTTCAATTTAATAAAATAAGTAGGCATGGTGCATTTTGTGGCATTCACAACATCTGTAAAAAGTCAAATCATTGAGCGTATAGAACAATCAACTACTCTCCGCATAGGGCCAAATAGATGGGGATATCGAAACTGCTGATCGATGTCGGTGGTATATCAGCCCTTTAATGTCACACATGCTAAACAGATACAGTTTAGCTACAAGTAACAAGACTCCACATATTTTTAAATCAGTTTCTTCATAATTCTTCATCAAGTTTTTAATTTTTAAATCAATGAATATTAAGTACCATTAGCGCAGGTCAACCGATACTCAGCTGAAATTCAATCCTGTCAATGTGAGTCTAATAGAATGCCAACCATGTTAGTAGACAAAACTTTAGAATTCTTCTAACAAGAGCGGCTTATATATTAATGGCTGGTTTTCTTATAACTTTGATTTTTCTGAATAAGTATACCAGCATTTTATTTATTTATTTAAGGTCTACCAACAGTTGTTACAATAATACATATGAACATATACATACATATAAAACTTAATCTAAGAGCACAACCAATTATAGGCAAACCCCACATGACATAATACAATTAGTTAAAAACAAGAAAAAAGACAAAGTAAAAGTAAACACAGCATAATAATGAGTGTGATGAACTACTTACACATCCAGTACAAAATAAATCACTTACTACAATTATATAAGAATATTACCTCTTAATTTATACATAATGAATAAATTAAGAGAGAATGTGATCCGTTTTTAATTAATATTATTTCTTATCCTTTTATTACTCTACTACATACATAATGTTTTTCAGTGCCGGGTTAAACAGGTAGCAAGAGTAGCAATTGGTAAAGGCCCCGCGCTAAAGGGGGCCCACCTCCGCCTGAGCGTAAGTTTTTGAGTGAAACATTTCTTCGCTTCTGCACTCTAAAGCATTATACTGAATTTATTTGATGTCACAAAAAAGTGTAACGTAACACTTTTTCAGACTAAGACGCTCCACGTTAGACTAATAATCGAAATAAAACAGACTTTCATACTAAATGCTGAAATTGTCTATCGAGAATTTCCGTATGTTTTTTTACCATTTTAAAGTTATGAACCCATGGTAGACCAAATGCTCCTCAATAGAATTTGCGACGGGCCCCGAGCTTGCTCAATCCGATCCGGCACTGTATGTTTGATGGACCTAGAAATAAATTATTAGGCGGACGCAGGTGGTACTTAGCTGGCACGCGCTGATTTTGATACCGTCTCGTCATCATTATATGCTAACAAAATTATTAAGAAGAAAAAAATGTTTTTTTTTTATTGATTTGGTGGTAAGGTTGCGATAAATCTATTTGTTAAGCTTTTATAGGGCACATCCCTAGAGTTTCTGAGATCTATGCAACTAAAGCCGACTACTCAGACGCCTACTGCAGGACAATCTATAGCAGGGTTTCCCAATATTTATTTCGCCGAGCCTCCCCGAACCAAAAAAAATTAAATCGAAATTGCTAAATATATAAATAATAATATATAAATAGATAAATCCTACCTATTACGCCCCCCCTGACATTTCTCTACGGCCCCCTAGGGAGGCGTGCCCCATTGGTTGGGATGTCTTGATCTAGTCGCAGGGCCGAAGAGCAGCAGGTAGAACGAGATTGTCCTTCGGCTCCCTTTGGTCGACCCTTTCACACCATAAATTATTGTATTTCAGTTCGTGTGGTTTTTGTGAGCTAAACGGTGTATCTCCTTAACAAAATACATGGTACAAATACTTATTTTAATGTACATATTCAATAGGAATAAACGGATAAAAATATTGTTTAATATTTATTGTTTTCTCAAAGTTAATTCAGAATTATTTCCCATAAACAGTGACGCGGCGTTATTACGAACAAAACGCGGGTGCCGCCGTAGCCGTGTCCCTGTACTCTTAATTTAATTTTCTTAAATTCAAGTTTCATTTTCATTCGGGGCAGCCCACCATCTCTTGGAAAGCGCCATAAAAAATATATTTAGAAGAGGCAATGAAGAAGCGCTTTGTGCGGTTATCAGGGAAAATGACCCTAACACTATCAGAAAATTATATCCTTGCCAATTTTCATGCTGCTACAACAAGAAAAGAAAAATAAAGTACTGGGAGTTTACTGGTTATAGAACCGTTAGGAATTTTGCCACATGAACATCAAGCAGGACGAGCTGACAGTGAAATTGAATGTCTGGAGATTCTACAACCTGCGCGCCCTACCGAGAGACCAATTTAGGAAATTGTCCCTGCGGCAGGCGTGTGAATAACTAGCTTTAATCAGTCCGACCGCCCACCCCCTAACCCCTTTGCAAATAAACCATTCCCCTTCAACATAAAGTACTTATGTATATTTTGGTTGGCAATTAATTTCACATTTGACAGAAGAACAGTCAAGTCAGTTAGATTGAACAAAATAAGTTCATGATTCTTGTATCTAGTTAGCTCGATGTTTTTCGAGTTTCTAAATTATTATGTGATTTTTATTGAAGTTCAAATAATTTTCCTTATACAGATATTACCTTAGCACAGTAATTTCGTGTCATAACTTAGTCTTTTACTTACTACACAATTTACATGACTAAATAATATTTAGATCGTGTGTAAAAAAATATTTTACTTCATTATTTGTAACATTTCAAGGTGAAATTGAAATTGTAACGATGAATTTCGAAGAAAATAAGGATTTAGCACACAGGCAGCATGTCAAGTACTTTATGCGGTTTTTGAATATTTTGCCGTCTTCACTATCGTCTCACGATACAACCAGGTAAAAAAATATCTTACTATTTTTAGACTTATGAATACTTTACTGTATGTCTAGCATTAGAACAATCTCAATTTAACATCAACTATTTACATTCAGCTAATATAGATTACTTTCACTTTCTGAGTAAACCTGTCTTAATATAACCTTTCACTCTTCGGTCTTGCTGGGTCTGAAATTCTCAATTTTGTTAATATTTTGAATCGAATTTTGGTTTCACTAATAATTTACTTACATTATGGTTTCTAAACTAATTTAAAATTTCTTTACTATATGTACTAATAATATATATCCTTAAGATATTACTTACCACACAAACAATGAAGAGCTGTGATGAAATGATAAGTGTATATTTACTTTTTACACCAATTAGTCTCTCAATTTGTTCACCATCACCTAAAGCTTAATAACAAGGCACCTTTATAAAGTTCTTGTTATTCTCATGTTTGTGATTCGAAGAAGTAATGACTCACAACTATTTCCGCCACTACCTGTTTCCCTTTTGTCATTAATCAGCTATTTATTTATTTATCAGACTACAGGAAGTATTGTTTATTTATTAGAATACATTGAACTTGTTTTTAATTAACAGGTAGGTAATTATGCTTGTTATCCTGATGTTGTTTAAGCCCACTCAATTACAGTTAATGCCAAAATGTAGTCTGTATTTTAAGTATTGTTTTTGGTGATATACCTATTTAACTAAGTTAAGAATTTTATTTGAATTTAAGACATTTCAAAATTATAGGCTGTGGTCTGTAGCCAATTTTCTTGAGTTTTAAACATAGTAGAGACTTGTGGCTTTTTGTTCATAAATAGTTCTAATATTTTAAAAAAAAAATTGCATTGTACTCTGTAGCTAAATTATAACTTATAGATAAGAGTATTGGTATCACAATGATGCAACACTTTCAATAATATACTAGTATTTGTTACAATTGTATTTAAAAAAAAATAAAACTCTTTTATATTTATGATAGGATGATGGTGCTGGTATTACCTATTCTACTTTACATTTTTTTTAAATATACCATGTTGTAAATTTCCAAATTATTATTTATTCATAGATTTTTTTTATTAAATGCACGATTATCTGTTTCAGAGTGACAATAGCTTATTTCTCTGTATCTGGTCTGGATATTCTTGGTGCAATAACCTCAGTTACACTAGAATTGAGGTCTAGAATTATTGAATGGCTGTACAGGCTGCAGATACATCCCAGGAAAGAGGGTAAGGATTTATGCATAGCTATTAAGGTTTTGACAGAATTACATAATCAGGGGACAATAAAATACCAAGTCCACCAGTTAAAAAAAAAATTCAAACCTAAAAATATACTGATATATATGATGTTTATCTATATTTTAATTCATTGAACAACCTTAAAGACTATAGATGTTTCTGTCAACAATAAGTCTAAACACTTTTATCTGAAGGTTAAAAAAAACCTTTATTATAATGTCACACAGTAGTAAAGTATATATATATTTGAGAGTAATAAATGTTCATTTATAAATTATATCTACATTACACAACAATTTAACTGTCTTCACCTAATTTAAAAAGTCTTAATTAGTTTTTATTACTATTATTAATACCTCTCATATCTCTAAATAGTATAACAACAGTCAATATGCTGCAGTCAACTGCCTGTTTGTTTGTTGTGATTTTTACCATAATTTTAAATTTTATTCTGGATTATGTGTAGAATAAAACAGAATGCCTTCACAGGCTCTTATAAAATGTCTTTACATGGTATAATTTATTATATTTTTCTAGTCAGGCAAAGCCAGGGTGGGTCATCTAGTCCTATTATAAATCAATATGTATTATTTTATATGGACAGTTCCGAACAAGTTTTTCTATGAACTACTATGTCCAACTTTGATAAATTTAGCTTAATTTTTTGAATGCCTGCTTTAAATGTATTAAAATGACAGTGCAGTTGGTGATTAGAGACCCTGATTTCCACACTGCAGTTTGTTGGTTCGATTCCCACTCAGAACAAAAATTTGTGTGTCATCATGTCTTTTGTCTGTAAATATATAAGTAGTATATGTAACATATCAGTTATCTGGTTCCCATAGTCAAAATAAGCTCTGCTTAGTTCTCTGTATGTTAATAATGTCAGAGGATGTGTATATTTAATTTGTTCTATTTTTTAGATGGGGATCAATCAATGTGTGGTTTCCAAGGGTCGTCCACAATAAACATACAGTTGGACGGAGCTAACAGCCACTATCGCTGCGGCCATCTTGCCATGACCTACACGGGGCTGTGCATGCTGCTGACCCTGGGTGATGACTTCTCTAGGGTTAATAGACGGGCTTTAGTTGAAGGTATTGCTTAACAACATAAGATTATTTTTCATAAAGTGTCTTGAACAAGGTACATAACATAGGAAAGCGATTGATAACTCTACGTTTTTATAAAGATCTGGGAACTTATTTTTTTAACTAAAAAGTATTTAAGTTGTGTTATGCGTTATACTTGATTGTGTACCAATGTATCTACCAATATTTTCTTTTGTCTATAAATTCAAATATCGTATATTTGTTGGAGTATAATACATAACACCATTGAAATCCTTATATATAGTTATTTTGTAACTGTATATTATCTTCAAAATGAGTGAAATCTGCATAGAAAACACTAAATAAAGATATAAACATTTTTGGATAGAAATTAATAGCTTACAGTTACTTGCACATTATTTTTTTTTTAATACCTATGTGGTACAAACCGACAAACAAGCGGACGGTCCACTTACCATCAGGTGATCGTAAGTGGTCACCGCCGCCTAAGGACATTTGCAACACTAGGGGATCGCCAATGCGTTGTCGACCCTGAGACGTGAAGTTGTTAAGTGCCATGTGCCTGTAATTTCACCGGCCCCCTTACCTTTCTAACCGAAACACAGTAATACAAGTGCACTACTGCTTCACGGCAGATAAGGTGGTAGTACTTCCCCGGGCAAACTCTGCCCTAAGAGCTCTACTACTCGAAAGCCTTAATCCACGTAGCACAGATTCTATTTTTATAAGCGTGGTATAACCTAGTTCTCTTTCTTTTAGGAGTCAAAGCATTACAAACAGAAGACGGTCACTACGCGGCTACGCTCTCCGGTTGCGAGTCGGACATGCGGTTCGTGTATTGCGCCGCCTGCATTAGCTACATTCTAAACGATTGGTCGGGGTTCAATATTGAAAAAGCCACCGATTATATAATTAAATCTATAGTGAGTATTTTTCTATAATATTTTTGAAGTAAAGTTAAGTAAAATTTAATTTTACCTTTTTACATTTAGCCCTTCAAAATATACATCGATGATTAAACAATAATTTGAAAAGTTTATTGAGTAATTATTATCATTTATTTTATACGAGTATAATACATGAAAGCAAAGTAAAATAATAAAAAAAAAACAATAATAAAAAAAAAAATTATAACTATGAAATAAAATCAAGTAATGGTAATTGACTACCAATTCGAAGTTTCCAAACTTCCAAACTAGGCAGACCCTATATCTTGGTGATCCAGATAATATGTTTTTGATATTTCAAATATTCAAAATTTCAAAACCATTTATTCGGTTTAGGCACTTATGAAGGTCAAATTTAATGTTACTGAAGCCAATTTTTTTTGTATTTTCAACAGAATTCGATTGTTTTCACGCCTCAATGACTTTAGTTTGCATGAGTTAATTGAACTAATTTAGATTTCGAGGTACATAACTTACGCCAATTTACGAAGTAAGCGACGTATCGTTGAGGGTCGTCAATATATTAAATAAATAGACTGTTCTGTGTCGCGTAGGAATTTAACAAATAAATTTAAACCGTCGTTTGAATAACTAACAAATATATACCAAAACAATTACTTTATTTTTGTGGTAAGTGATGATTTCATCCCAAAAGTAAATATTTTAATCTAATCTCTAGGAGGCTGTAATATACAGACAAGTCTGCTTCCGTATAAAACATTAACTAACTTAAATATACGTGAGTCTATTATGTACGAACACAATTGATAACGTTATAATAAAAAGACTTAGATAAAAATAACTATTAAGCACTCGCACATTTAAAACATGAAACAATATTATAATTACTTCATCTCGAGTATTAATAGACACTTATTCACCCCGCACCCGAATTATTTAATTGTCGGATTCAATGTTGCAGCCTATTTCTTAATACATTGAAGGTTGCGCGCACGAGAACTGTAGGATAACAGTCATAGTGCCGGCAATGTAATACAACATTGACCGCAATGACAATCGCCCTGCTAATTGATATTTTCGACTGACAGAAGTCTAATGACTTATTCTTCCAGGGTTACGACTACGGAATAGCACAATGCCCAGAACTAGAATCTCACGGCGGCACCACATACTGTGCTCTAGCCACGCTCAGTCTAACAAATCAACTCGACAAGTTAAACAAAGATCAAACTGAGGGTCTCAAGCGATGGCTCCTGTTCAGGCAAGTGGACGGCTACCAAGGCAGACCGAACAAACCAGTCGACACGTGCTACAGTTTCTGGGTAGGAGCGTCATTAAAAATTCTAGATACGTTAAAATATACAAACTATGGTAGCAATAGAAGGTATGTGTACGACACGCAAGACTGTGTCGTTGGTGGGTTCTCAAAATGGCCAGAAACATGCACGGATCCAATGCACACGTATTTAGGCTTAGCCGGTCTCAGTTTGATAGGTGAGAAAGGCTTACTTGAAATTGTACCGACGTTGAATATAACAAAAAGAGCTCACGATCATTTACAAAGTTTGCACGAACAATGGTCCAAGGAATCATAGCTTTGTTTTATTTTAGTTTTGTACCTCGCGCATTTTTTATATGTCATCGTGGACACGGTTTTTTCTAGTTGCGATTATTATAACTGAGATTTTAGCTCTGTTACTTGCTCCTTGATTATAAACGGTTTTGCTATGAGTTATATTACATTAAATTATTATGGCATAGCTAAATGAATTATTCATTTATTGTTAAAATTGTATTGCAGTTTTGCTAAATTTACAAAAAGTAATACAGGTATGTTTTTATCTTTTTAAATAGTCTAAATGAGGCAATGAATAACTAAATTTTAAGCACGCACTGTAGTGAGATAATGTACATGGCAACTAGACGAAATTTTGGTTTTTAAACGTAAAACTAAAGAATTTAAAGTTACCTACCGATACACGCTTTTCAATGTTGTTTTTACTGATATAGTTAGTGATCTAAATGTTGTTATGCTAAAGTTTTGCTGTTGCATAATTTTTAATGATGGTCGGTTTTACATTTCTTGATTAGCGATTTATTAAATCACATCTGAAAAAATGATTGCATTTTAATTCTACTTTTAATACGAATGCGTGAGTGTGTATGTTTTTTTTTTCACATCTAAACGATTGGGGTATAGGTGCTAGTTGGCAAATAAAGTTTCTATTTAATTATCAAAGTTATTTTATTTACAAACTATATTTTTCAATATATATTTAAATAAGAAATATATTTACAAAGAGATGTGAAACCAACCGCTCATTATAATTTGTTAGTACTTAAATTAGTGTTTATGAATAAGGTGCTAATTATTATGGTATCAATTACCTAACGATGTCAAATTTGCGACAACGATTTATTAAATATATTTATATGTATTTAAAAGCGTTTTAGTACAATATCAATATAACTCGCATTGTGCCATACAATTACGTATTAATATTGGCGTTAAGTAGTTAGGAGTCTTAACAAATTATTGCACAAATAAATTAATTAATGCATTTTTGGAACGTCTTTGTTACATTTTAATCTGAATCTAAGTTGTACAGAGTGTTGCAAAACTACCCGTAAAGCCGAAAGGAGGTTAAATGGGGCATTATAAAGAGTCCATTCACATTATTTAAGAACCGTAGTAATGCTGTATAACATACTCGTACACAAAAAAATATAAAAAAAACTGATATTAGGTAAATTAGGTACGTAGGTAATCTGGTTCCCTGACATGACTGGGGTTGTTGGCTTTGATAATTAATTATATTTTTACGGGGTATTTTGTAACACGTTGTATATGTATATGGTAATATGCGGTGTATATTCTAAATAAGCAAAAGTTTTTAAATTTATGAAGTGAAACTTCTTGCTGTGAAATTCTGATTCAACCTTATTGTGTCGACGGAAAATAAATGAATGTTAAACACAATCTATGTTATTCAAAAGTGATTGATGAATAATTAAAATGTTTCCCTGTTCTACAAAAGTTTCACTTCTATCGTCTTTACGACACCTGTTTTTTGTTACTCTGGCAAATAAGCGATATTGGTCTGAACCCAAACTAAGCAGAGTTCAGAAAAGGTTTGTATAGAGAAATTTCCGAATAAAATGTAACTAAGAGTAAATCAAAACGTGTCGGTCCATTAGTTGGCGTATTCAATTATAAACGCTAATGACTAATATTATTTAGGCAATTTAGGCGTATTTGGTTCGATTCACTTATTTTATGCTACGTGTGGACTGTTAAACTGTTCTATGAGGCAATGGGTTGGTTGTAATATATTTAAATGCAATGTTTATATCATTATTGTTTACTTACAAGGTTGTTAACTCATTAAAAATTGATACTGCATAAAGACGCGGTCGCACCTTGAAATTTTGGAGGGGGTCACTAATAATAATACAGTATGCTTTTTTATTTTGTAAATTTTTTGAAGATTTTTCAATTTGACATGTACTATTTTGGGGGGGTCATGTCCCCTGTGACCCTCCCCTTCGGACCGCGCCTGACTCCATAAAAGCGTATCTATACTCGGCGGTGACCACTTGTCATCGGAGACCACATGCGTGCTAGTGAAACTGAACATAACAATAGTATACGAGTATATTATTTGGTCGCAGTATTACAATCAGCCGGGTTATAGACATCTTAGCATACCATAGGAAGGTGCTGTTAGAAAGACCTCTTAAGGTGGGTACTGACCGGGTTTACGCGGTGATGTTTCATTCGCAGCGAGCATGTTACGTTTCCGTGTAACATGCTCGTTTCAAACTGTCTCGTTCGTGCGCCAGATTATGAACTAAGGACGTAACACTCAAAGGACTCGCCAATAAACTAACAGAGGAATGGATCACTTTGTTCCCCGTACTGAGTGCACAAACGCTTGCCGTGTAACACGTTACATTACGCTCCGTAACACTGGTTACTACCCACATTTAACAAGCTTAGTACAGGTTTCCGCATAAAAAAAAATACTAAAAGTGTTATTGAATTACTGCCTTAATTACAGGTACTGTGGTCGGTTTTTGTTTGCATTTCAATTAATTAAATTTTCTAGTTAATGTGGCACCACTAATATATAATGTAGCCAGCCAAAGATACTTTATATGGTACAAATATTTCATAACCGAATACTTTACGTGATCTTTGTTCACTTTCGTTGTTTGTAATGTGTTCTTCGAATTTATAAATCGCAATTTTACATCCTACTAATATTATAAACGAAAGTTTGTATGTATGGATGTTTGTTCCTCTTTCACGCAAAAACTACCCAATGGATTTGAATGAAACTTGGCACATAGATAGAACATATATTGGAATAACATATAGGCTACTTTTTATCCCGGGAAAATGTTACATCCCTCGGGAATGCGGGTGAAACCGCGGGGTACAGCTAGTAATTTATATTTATATCAACAACATGCCCATTTAAACTGTATTTGGTGAAGTTGCGTTTATTTGAAATGGTGTTATTATCTGTAAAGAAAATTAGAGTTTTATTGCTTTTGTATACTTTGTAATAATGTAATTAATTTTAATACTTTCAAAATTTGTTCAAATGAATGTTTTAATTCATATTTGTATTATCTTTATAGTATTATTTCTTTAGATTTTGTATTTTGGTATAATATATTTATCTAAATTAATATATATATGATTTTTTATAATTACATACGAGGTACATATATGTAAAATTATACGAGTTATTATTGTTGAAGTTTCATAAAAAAAAACATTACGTTACGGTGCGAAAAATAGTTTTTTATAATTATGTATGTATGACCAGTAAAATTTGTCAACCTCGAATGTGATTAATATTCTTTTATTTGCGTAATGTAGTTTAGGAAAGTTTTAAATTATTTCGTGTATTTATGTTTTCAAATTTGTTTTTAGCTACATAAGAAAAATCTCGAAAAATATAAAAAGTTTCAATACAATTTCTTTGTTTAATTACAGTTATATCCTTTCTTTAAGCTTTGTTTAATATAGACGATAATTTGGAAGACAAGAAACCTACTAATATTATAAATGCCAAAGTTCGTATGTATGGATGTTTGTTACTCTTCCATGCAAAAGCTAACCATCAGATTTTGATGAAACTTGGCACATATATAGAAAATGCCCTGGAATAACACATAGGATACTTTTTGTCCTGGGAACATGTTACGGTTCTTGGGAACCCGGGTGAAACCGCGGGGGACAGCAAGTTAAAAATATTTTTTATAGAATGTGGCTAGAATCGACATGATATCGTGGTCATATCAAAGAAGGAGGTAAGTATAGTGGTTGCCTCAATTCCTACTATTCTCAACGCTTGAAAATTGACTATAATATTAAAACATTGAATGAAAATTTCCATTTATAAAATAGAAATTCTTAATTTTCTCGCCTCTGTTATCATTATCATGAGAATAAGTGGATCTGTGGCCAGAAATATAGCTCGATCACTGATCTAAGCGTTAATTATTATCGGACGAAACATGGGTCGTGAAACTGTCAACAAAACGTCAAGGGGATTGAAATCTGACCCTACGTTTGCGTAAGTATTTGCGCGCTGAAATTTTCTTACTTCCATTAATTAAACAAGAAAACAGATCGCCTAGATAAAGGACTATAAATCTAAATGATGAATAGGTAGGCTCACGCGGTGGATCAGAATTGTAAATTGCTTATTTGTGCGTAGGTATTTGCGGCGGGCCAGATGAAATCTCTACAGATAAAATTCTCCCTAATGCTGTCAGTCGGTGCGGCGTCGGCGACCGACTTGTATCGGAGCTTTGAGTGATTAATTAGCCATAGTAGAATGAGAAACGAAATAACTGCTAAACAGTAGGTATTAGCAGATGTTCTTCAAACATTTCACGCCAGCTGAGAATTAATTATTAATTTATAAATCACCTACCACTTAAAGAGAAATATTGTAGCGAAGTAACATTAAAGGACTAAGTTAATACTAAAATTAACGCTCACGTAGCACATGAAATCATCTAAAACTGAGTATCTAATTTTCGAGTAGTAGAGCTTTTAGTGCAGAGTTCGTCCGGGGAAGAACTACCACCTTACCCATTTCTGTAGTGAAGCAGTAGTGCACTTGTATTACTGTGTTTCGGTTAGAAAAGTCAGGGGGCCGGTGAAATTACAGGCACATGAGACTTAACAACATCACGTCTCAGGGTCGACAACGCATTGGCGATGCCAGTGTTGCAAATGTCCATAGGCGGCGGTGCCCACTTACCATCAAGTGGACCATCTGCTTGTTTGTAAAAAAAAAATAAAAGAAAATCTATATCTTAAGACCAAATCAAATTTTATTCCAATTATATGTAATTAACACCCTTTTATTAGCTTCGACTAGGTATCTATGTAGCGGAATATTTGAACGTGATTTTCACCCCCTTTAAAACGTCGAATACAATTGAAACTATGCACACTTATTAAGGACCCATGACAATAAAATAATTTGAATAGTTTGTCCCATTAACCATACCACGATCTTCAGGATTAGCAATTTGGAACAAAAAAAACACGTTTTAACCATAACGCGACCTAGAAAACGAAATTGACACCACCCCACGCTTTTGTCCAATATATTATACTATATATATTTTTTAATCACACTGTTCTTAAATTAAATTAATTGTCTACTTTTTAGTTTGTTTTTCTAGCGTGTTTTTTCGTATTATTTTTTTCCGTTTTTTTTTAAATCAATATTTTTAAGTACCCCTATGTGACCTACTTAACAACCTACTACATTGTCGCAATGCAAAACAATTGAACGCTCCTCATATTTCGGAACTTTATGTTAACATCCAACTTTAAAGCTTTGCGTCAAACTAATCAAATTCGAGCATACAAAAGTACTTAGCAGAACTAACACTGGGAACAAAACACTGGAACGTAGAATTTAGAGAACTAAAGCGTTAGTACGACACCCCAATTCTGTATTCCTTCGTTCTAATAAACCTTGGATGCGCAACTGGGCGAGCGAGATAGTGCACTACTCACTAATACTTCACTAAGTCTAGTCTACTGGCTGCTTGTGCTTGCCTTTAATGTGTAGGTATCTGAAAACCACAGCGCTTTGAGTAATGAGCGGCGTTTCGTAATGGCGCACGAAATGAGGATTTTTTGTGCTTAAAGACTTAGACGTACAAACTTATCCACCTTTATTTTTGCTAATAAGAGTTTAGTGGCTTTTCAGGGATCCATCTATTGAAGATGTTTACTAAGCATGGGTTTGTTGCTAAGTTCACTTTAATAGATAGGTACTACTGAAGAAAATAATTTGGAAGAAAGCCTAGCTACCCGATCAATAAAAAACACGGCGAGTCTTAAAGACACAGGATATAAGTGAAACTTTTGTTTTATAGGGAAAAATTTTAATTATTCATCAATCACTTTTGAATAACATAGACTGTTTATTCTCCATTTATTTTTCATTACAAAAAGGTTGTAGATCAGAATTTGAAAGTCTTATGAAGTTTCACTTTAAAAATTATAAATAGAATTTCCAATTTTAGTAGGTACCTTTCATGATATTATCATCCATAGCTTTCTCTGTACATTACGTATGATACATATGTGTCACATAATGCAGCTACCTAGTCGCCATGCCATTCACGCCATGAATGCAGGCAATTTCACGCTCACTAATGTGATAGATCGACGTCGCAAGGCGTCAGTGGCACGCGTGACGCCAGCCAGTATGTTAATTCCCCTAAGTTCCCGCAACTCGATTCCTCAAGTCGGAATTAGGCGTCACTGTCTGTAATTACAAGCGTCACGCTAATCGCCCCACTTTCCCTCAACAAGTTAATTGTATAAATTATTTACTGTAATGTTCGTAAGACATTCTAATTAAATGGAGGACCGAGGATCTGTTACTTCAGGTAATAATTCATTTTATGCAAAAAAAGAATTCTGTGTGTCAAGTTGGGTTTATTTATTTATTCTAACTTTTTAAAGGTAGATACTAAACTTACTAAATCTTACCTAAAAAGAACATTTTTGTTTCTTTCAGACCTTCGTAGGTACACTGGGTACCATTAAATAGATTACAACGATCAAAACCGTAGACCTATAAGTTTTATCTAAATTCAAATTGCAAATGATAAACAATCAGAACAAATCGGGGGCGTGCTCTATCAACCATTTTGAAAATTGCTTTTGCGGCTATCCCAAATTCTTTAAATTTATTAAAGTTGTTCAATGAAATCATATTTATATTGGTTCTTATTTGACCGCAATATAGATCACAATTGCGTTATTCTATCCAATACAATAAAAGTGGAAAGGTTTCTTTTATTAGTTTGCTTTTGTGAGTAGATACCAAGTATTGGTACAGTTGCGTACACTGCGTAAAGATATCTGAGAGCCATTCAATAACATTTCGCTATAATTCAACAAATCTTATAAAGGAATGTGAGTAATATTACGTTCTATTGTCTATGGTAGATATTAATGCATTCTTAAGAGGATATAATACATCTTTGGCATTATAAGGCTTTAGAAAATGTTCTAGCGTAAAATTTTCCGAGATTATCGTTCCATCAAGATATCATTACTTTCGCTAATTAGTCAAAGCGTTAAGTTCACCTCGGGAATATAAAGAAGAAGAGAGATAAAACATTTCATAATTATACCTACGTTAGTTGGTAGTTCAGAGGCTTGATTCTGTAAGGTAAACAAGATTAGCTCGAGTATGTTTCGTCGCGACCGCTATGCTCTGTCCTTTTTGCTCACTACACAATCACGTGAGAGGTCTGCTGTATGAGGCCTGGTGTCACTAGTTTGCTGGCGAGGTATAAATTAGCTGGATAAGGGGACAGGGCTTAGGTACTTACAAATATATATTACAGCAACTATTGAATAATATAGGCGATCTCTCGGGAGACTAGTCTATGTTGTCTAGTCGCAAATAAAATGGTTTTCTAATTGCCAATTGTGTACCTAATTTTATTTCACAAATTTTAAAAAGTACCTACAAACATTTGGTAGTTTATACGGAGATTATTACACTGTAATAAATCAGTGTGACACAAAATTACATGAAACCAAATTACATATTTTATTAGATCAGAAGTTAGATAAAGCGGCAAAAATCTAAACTTTGCCCCAACCCCGATGTTGTCTTTGTAACTTAGCTTTAACCAAAAATATTCATTATCGTGAACAAGAAGCTTAGTAGGGGATTATGATACCTACACATAAGTGCTATATATATCATCGAAGTATTATGTAGGTGATTATATTAGGTATTTATATAACACATGGAATGTGTGATATTACCTAATAACGTAACGGCTTGGCACCTTACGCGTCAGAACATTAATTAGTAATTAATATCCCGTCCTATAGAAACTCACGTCAATTTAGTGGTGGTTCAAATTTTAAAGCGAAATCGTATTTTGTTTATCTGACGAACGCTTAGAAGTTGGCTAAAAGGTACCCTTTATACTTGTGATTAGATTGCGAAATGTTATCGGATTGGAAGTTAAATGTTAGTGCTTTCCTATTCCTGCACGATCGAACAGACAGAGAGAGCAGTTGGCGAACTGTCAATATAGTCTTAAATCGGCATCGTGGACTTGGGTCCAATAAAGTCCTTTTTTCTAAATTTAAAACCACGAAAGTAACTTCTTTTAAAGCTGAAATTAAATGTAGCACAGGCTAATGAACTCAATTCCAAAGAAAAACATAATCATCTTAAATCTGAATTCATAATAAGATTCAAAATGACTTCCTTGTTTAATATTCTTTGTGTGGCGAATAAAAGTTAAAGCAGCGGGAGCGTTATCATTTCGGAAATTTTATACTTCGGGCTGAGTCGTGACTTAACCCTCTAAGTTTGGACTAAAACGTCTAACGTTTAAAAGAAGCTCTCGAGTGTCATCACAGACTCGCATTTCTTTGTCCATTTAGGAGTTCGTCTTGAGAAATGGCCGTTTTAGCCAAGTGATAAAACGCAACTTTTGTTTAAAAGGACTTGAATGTACTTTGTACTGTTTCTGCTAGGAGTAGGCATTTCCTTTGAATACCTCCTTTTTATTTACGCAAACACGCAAAGGAAATGGGAAGTTTCATTAACATTTCCAAAGTTTTTTGTTTTGCC
Organism: Habrosyne pyritoides; assembly: GCA_907165245.1. Lineage (NCBI taxonomy): Eukaryota > Metazoa > Arthropoda > Insecta > Lepidoptera > Drepanidae > Habrosyne > Habrosyne pyritoides. The sequence goes on along the minus strand of OU015602.1, from coordinate 8,638,311 downwards.
CAAGATTTGAAAAATCTACCTTTATTTTTTTACCTGTATTCTGGGAAATGTAGGTATACATTACAGTACCTACTGTACTGTAATAGTGTACATATTTATCTTCGTAAATAACTTAAGTATATATTTATATTTAGGTTGTACCTAATGTAAATGTACCTAAAATCCACCGAAATCCTGTATACATATAATGCTTTGAACGAGTATAATGTTTTTTTGTAAGAAGTTCCTGTTTTGACGATTCTTTTCATATTATGCTGTTTCCGAGGTAGGTATTCTATATGTAAATATGGTTGAGTATCAATGCTGCGTTTTGACTGTACCCGGTGAAGCCTTTTAAGTTTTTGATGCATTTTGATCGAGCTTTAAAGAAGCTTTTAGGTATTATAACGTTAGTGGATACCAGAATAGTATTCATAATTATCATTATATATACATTCTATCTATCCAAGAGAGGTTCTCCTATAAAATTTTATGAAGAAGCTTTAAAGAGAATAAAGGACCATTTCCTTTATAAATAACATAGTTGGTATTTATTTATTTATATATTTATTTGTGTAAGTATATTTATAATTATATTTCGTTATTTCATTTTGTATTAAATAGGTTTATGCACAGTATTTTATCTAAATTGTACACTGGTTCTTGCCCTCAATATATGTAGTTATCTCTATCACTCATCTTTGCTGGTGGAAAACTCAATTTTGAGTTAAGCTCGCCTTTGTACTTCTTGTACTTAACTTCGCCTTTCTTATGTATGTTTTTATGTAAATTATTGGTGTACAAGAAAGTATAATAATAATAATAAATTATTCCCAAGTTTTCATTCGCTTAAAATCGGTTATAGGACTACGCTAACATAGAAAAAAAATCGGTTCATCCGTTCTCATGTGATGCGCTTAGCAACAACAGCGTTGAATTTTTATTTAAATATAAATAAGTATTTATTTTGTAGAAGCTTCCGCCCCGCGGTTTAACCCGTGCTCCTACTAGATATTTTTTTCTTTGTATTAATTCAGAAAATGTTCGATGAGTTTACCAAATTTCATTCAATTCTTATCAGCCGTCATGCAGCTTCAACAACAAACATACACACACTAACTTTCATATATTTTATGATTAGAAAGATATTTTCTCGCGCTGTTTTTTTACAAGAGATATAGTTTATGTTTGACTATCAATTCGCAATGGTTATTTAAAAATGTATCTAAAGGTGGTAAGCACACTAAGCGATGTAATAAAATGGTTCTCAATACAAGTAGAGTTCTTGGAACACACTGGCAGACTGAGGGTTATATTTTCATCATAAGGGTGGTATCCAATCAGGGGCTCGATTCTGTAAGGAAAATGACACAAGCTCGAGGATGTTTCGTCGCGGCCTCCATGCTCTGTCTCTTTCGCTAACTACGCAAACACGTGAGAGGTAAGCTCCTCGAGGCTCCGTGCGGCGGCTATGATATTTTATCACATCGAAAGTTCAAACTCATAACACTACCATAAAGGCTAAGAATTGGGATGTGTCTTGTATTCAAGATAAATGATCAAACACTAACCAGTGTATTGAACATCCAAAAATATACGAACACATTAAATATAATCAAAATTAAATCATTAATGTGATTTTTCAGTTCCGATCTAATCATAAAGAGTATGTTATTTGATGCTGTACAATTATGACGTCACAACTTGGTATATCATACAAAACTCCATACATTCGATAGTTTTGACATTTCATAAAGAATTGCTGATTTGACATGTCAGGACACATCCCTATTATACCACCTATACAGTCATTATGAAATAAATATCTAAAAAGTAATATAACACTTAGATTCCTACAAAACTACATACTAAAATAAAAAGGTATGTAGACTACAGTGACATGAAGCAATAAAATGTCGAACGATTTCCTTTGAGTGACTCCACTCTAGCGTAGATTGCCTCTGCAGGATATAGTGTGTATGTAAAAATGGAAGGGTTGTCAAAGCAAGGAGAGCTCTATCTATTATTGATAAGTTCAACGTATCTATAGCTACAGTATAAAACTAGACGTATAAAATCGATTGTCAAGAACAGAAAAAATAAAGGTAAGTACGTGATAGCTAGGTGAGATGTGACACATGGCTTTAAAGTTTCGCCAACTTAGAATATTATTTTTATTAATTGAATATACATTATAACTATTTTCTCTACTTGTTACTCAATTCGTTTATGCATTTCGACTATAGATTTACAAGTGAAATCTTTACCAAGAAATATATTGTTCATTACAATATTCCTGAAGAATGTTACGTCACTCTAGTGTAAACAACATGTGTCTTATGTTTTTGTCGTGTTTCTATGTCGTGATTTTGACTATCAACTACATCTACCCTCGTACTCGTTACCTCGGCAAACCTTTTATGGAACTTTTGTTTTATCTAGACATGAAAAGATAATAAAAAAAATATTGAACTCAACATTTTCTAGCATTGACCTACATTACTCTAACCTTGATGAGCTAACAATTTAATTTAAATCCTGTACGTAGGATGTAGGGTTTATTTTAAATAAATATTATTATGTCTACCTAGTTTATTTTTTTTGTTTTATGACGGGTAGTTGTTAAGTCTCATGTATCTGTAATTTCATCGGCCCCCTTATCTTTCAGGCCGTAACACAGTAATACAAGGAGTAATGCCTGCACGGCAGAAATTGGTAAGGTGGTAGAAGTTCCCTAGACGAACTCTGCACTAAGAGCGTACTATCACTATCCTTCTATTACTCTACTAGTTTTGATTCTCATACTCAACAAATATTGAATACTCAACTAGCAAATTTTCCCCAATTTTCTTGTCAACTGTATTTTGTCATAGCATTCAATTTTATGTAAGCTTAACGTAAGTATTAATTAGTCTAGTAATTATAAAAATATACCTAGGATGTAGTAAAATGTTAAATGCACATTAAGTTCACTATACTGTCAATAAACACAATATATTCTCAAAACCTATTTGTGGAGATAAATAAAATAAATTATTATTATTATTACATAAATATTGCGCATAAAACGCCGCGTCATTGTATCACGTGATAGCTGAAAAAGCCCGAGGGGGAAAGCGCTACGGCGCGCGGTGGCACTTTTTCAGGACACGAAAAATGCATTTGTGATTCCGTCATAAACGTTTCTTAGCGCGGCTTATAAACGTAAACGTGTACGTGTCACCCGTACGTAGTGGTCGATTCTTTATACGCCATACCGCACTGCCATCGCCGGCGCCCTGCCACTGAATACAAAGCTCGTACTTACGTGTGTGGACGTCCTTTTAATTAACTGAAACACCATAGCATGTAACTACTAACTACTATTAGCAACAGTACTGTATTTTGTTTCGACAATTTTAGACTTCATGTCTCTTTGTTGATTTGTTTTTACAATAAAATCGTTTGGCTTTGCACCAAGCGAATTCTTTCGATATTTATTTTTGTTGGAGTAAGTGGTTTATTTATATTATTGCCGATATTTACTTTATTGGCCATGATATTTTATTTATTATTCACAAAAATGACTGTCTTATTCAATATTCAGTCCTTTATGTTACTAAGGTAGATAGGGATCGACCTCATAGTAATTCTAAAATAAACCTCTTTACTATTTTCGAATTAGTTTCTTAATCCCACAATTTACGTCATTTAACAATAACATACCTTAAAAAATATTAATGATAAATATATAAATATTATATATACATACCACTTTTGAAGCTTCAATACCGTCAATCTCGCAATTTACGTTAGTTTACAATAACTTACCCACATTTTTTTAAGATGGTTTTGATTAATGAAAAATTTACATACCAGTTTTAAAGTTTCAATTCCGTCAATCCATACTGCCAGACATGACTTCCCTAAAACGAACCTGTAGGTATAAATGATCAAAGCCAGTTTGACTAGATAAAATATTTAGGGTTCTATGTTTTCACCCCAATAAATATCTAAAGAGAACTTATTGGTATTAGCTACAGGGTGGATTAGTTTTGGACGAACGAGTGATCCTGTATCTTAAAGGCTGGGTTAATGGGAGCAAACCGGAACAAACGATGGCCATTCGTCTTTGTACGTATAGGCTTCACCGCTACGGTAAATAGAGGTAACGTTTTTGCCTGAAGCCGTTTCGTGTTTATCCTAATTCTACAACGAGCTTAGTCTGCGACTTCGCTTGTCTATATACTAGCTGTCCCCGCAGTTTCACCCGCGCTCCTGATGTTATATTTGGGCAAAAGTATCATATGTGTTAATCCGTATAATGCTATAAGCTATTGTGCCGATGATGATGATGATTGTGCCGAGTTTTATCAAAATCAATTTGGTAGTATGTTCGTAAACGGTACTGGGGCCCAATTCCACTAAATACAACGTTCGAGTAGCACGTTTGGTTCGAAAATGGCAATACCATTTACGATTAATGTCAAATTGAAGTTTGACATTTCATAAATATGGTATTCCTACGCACTAAAACCGAAAAAAACATACATTTTGACGTAATCTTTCAAACGAATGTGAACCATTACCGAAAACAACCGCAGTTCGATCGTTGGTGTGTTTAGTACAATACGATTAAACGTCAAATTTGACGTTTGGTTGTGATATGGTAATGGTTCGGTGCATAATATGTTAGTGGAATTGCCCCCCTGAATATCCATACAACCGTACATTCATCCTCAAAAACAGGATGTGTCGTACAGACACACGATAAAAGTTAAACTTTTATATAACAGGGCGACATTTTAATTATTCATAAATCACTTTTGAATAGCATAGATTGTGTTTATCATTGATTTTTCGTTCCACAAAAAGGTTGCGGGTCAGAATTTCAAAGCCCTTCGAAGTTTCACTTCAAAAACTTTAACATTCATATTATGTGTTATACATAAATAGTAGGTTAGGATTTCATGGCTGTTCAAGTCAGTTATCTTCGATTGACGTTATAAATGATCAATGCTATTTCTACCTCCGCTAGCTCGAAGCAGTGCAACTATTTTTGTTGTATTCCTGTGGGTACAAACTCGATAGACAAGGTAGAAGCAAGTCTTGACTTTTGCCATAGACTTTTAAAACTTATTCATTTAGTTCATTCATAATTTCCTGTTCTCTAGAGATCATTAGGGGTTGTGTTCGTCGTCGCTGAACAGATTTAAATTTTATTTTTTACATTAAAGAACATAGCATTTGTTCTTTATTTAAAAATAACAAAAAAATTATTAATATTTTTTTTAGCTTAGATGGTATTTATTTATTCACGATAGTATCAAAAAGTATTTACTTGTGTATTTTATCGTCAAAAAAATCTTTAGTTTTCCAACTGAACGCTAGCTTTATAGTAGTAGAGCTCTTAGTGCAGAGTTGGTCCGGGGAAGTACCACCTGCCCAGGACCGTCTTCCTATTGGCTTTATTGCTATAAAAAGCTGAAACAAAGTAACAAAAATCTAGCGTACTAAAAACATTGTTATATTGCATAAATTTGTATAAATGTAACTAATAATCCCTTCTAATATTATAAATGTGAATGTAAGTTTGTTTGTTACGCTTTCACGCGAAAACTACTTAACCTGTCATCATAAAACTTTGTATACATATTCTTGGAGATGTTAGAAGTAACATAGGATACTTTTTGTGCCGGGAAAATGTTACATCCCTCGGGAACGCGGGTGAAACCGCGAGGGACAGATAGTTAGAAACATACATAACAAGTTTAGTGTAACAAAACAAGCATCATACATCGAAATAATTATGTAACTATGTATAACAATCTAATAAATACGTTACAAATAAACACAATATGGGCCTGATTAAGGCTGGATACAATTTACGTACCGTTACTTATACATTGACGTATTCTAATATAGACACATCATTCACAAACATCACCACTCTCAAAAACAGCACAGATTAGTTAACTTATACGCACGAAGAAAGGGACGGAAAATAATTGCCACTTTACGGTGTACCTGTTAGAGAGAGATACGAGTGAAGAAAGGGAAAGAAAATAATTACCACCTTTCGGTGTACCTGTTACTAGAGAGAGATAAATATACATTTTATTTTACTTATTAGGATATCTAGCAGCGTTATTATAAATTTCACAAGGTCTAATCTATCTTATATATCTAAAGCCAATTATAGGATATCACATCGTTAGTTACGTTTCAATAAAGTGCGACTAAATGGTATTAGGTCAATTATCAATATTTAATGTTGCCATTTCTGGGCGTAGATAACGCATCTATGGTTTTTATATCGTAGTGCTTATAGTAATGATGTCGTAAATAGGTACGTGTAATAGAGGTCTACCTTACTTTACGATACAGCAACATCAGGAAACTGTGGAGGAAGAGGGCGGTACGCGTCATTAGGAGTAAAGAAAAGAAGCAAAACCAAGACATAGAAAAAGGGAATGAGAAATGCAGTACCGAAGGTAGGACTAATTAGCAAAGCTAATGGACGTAATAATAAACAAGCTAAAATGCACTTAAACGACACAGTTTCAACAATAAATAAATAAAAGGGTATTAATAATAAATAAATATCCCAGAACATTCTTTACACACGGCCCTTTGATTCCATACTAAGTAGAGCTTGTACTATGGAAACCACTAGCTGTCCTCCGCGGTTTTACCCGCGTTTCCGAGAGATGTCACATTATCCCGGGATAAAAAGTAGCCTATATGTTATTCCAGGATATGCTCCATCTATCTGCCAAGTTTTATCCAAATTGGTTCGGTAGTTTTAGCGTGAAAGAGTAACAAACATCCATACAAACAAACATCCATACATACAAACATTCGTATTTATAATATTAGTGTTACATTACACCCAGACAAGGAACAAACAGTTCATGTACTAAAATGTTCTGGATGGGAATGGAACCCACGACCTTAGCGTGGCAGTAACCAACCAGCAAGTGAACTGGCCCGTCTAATTTACTTGAATCCAGTATATATATCCAAATGTCTGTTAATCTAGTTCATTGAGTACAAAACAATTGATATTCTCAATTTAATTATTATACAATAGCATACAATGCATGGCTAATTCGCATCAGTTGTTACAGCTCGCCTATCAAAGCAGTAGTAGTATTAACTAACAGCTATAGTTACATAATGCAGTAGCTACAGTGGTGAGAACCAATTTGGACGTAAAGTCATTTGAAATTGGTGATATGCTTTGTGACGAGATTAAATGGGCGCGTTTTGATACTTAAGTGTTATAGAAAAATTAACCGTATGTAGTAACGATAAGGGTCATCATCATCATGATAGAATTAACCCTCGGATCAAGAGATAAACCTTTTATACAAAGCTATAAAGGTGGTTTTTCTATGATATCAAATTTGGAACTTTTTGGTTTCAAGAACTTTGTTTGTACGATTGACTACCATTTATAAGAAACCATTGTGTAGTTATTTCAAACAGTTAAGGTCCTAAAAGGGCCACATAAAGGTCAAACTACTGAAATAACCACCGAACTCTTTCTAGCGTTCTCTTCAACTGAGAAGAACTGGCAAGAAATACAGTCTGATTTAGTAGTTTTGCGTGAGAGAGTAGATACATCCTTTGTCATATCTGTAGTGTTTATATTCTAATTATGTGGAATATAAACACGACTAATTACAACAAACATGAATAATTTCCGAATTAATAATATACATAAGTGTGAAATGTTAAAAGCTCGATGATTGAACACTTTCACAACACTAACAGTTTATCGATAAATATCTTCATCAGTTTGAAACCATACAATTCATATTAGTTATAGATTCTGTTAAACATACACAACAATGTAACGTGCCTATTAAATCAGTTAACAACGAGTTATCGTCATAAATTGCGTGACTGGTAATGATCGGATTACTAATAATATTAATTTGAAGCACAACAAAGCTAATTATTATGGGGATGGATTTGCACATAGCCATGATTACGTTGTGTTCGCAGATGCCACAGCGGCTACTGCTAGGGGTGTTACAAAAATAAAGGAAGTCAATTAACACCTTATTTTGTTAGCATTAACTGGATTATATTTATTTATTATACTCACAATAATGTTTTGTTATGGTCGTTTGTTGAAATCTGCAAATAGAAATTATTTTAACATTAAATATTATGTTTAGTAACAATAGAAAACTTTTCGGTCGCGTCACCGCTCCTTCCGAAATTTTATTTTTATTTTTTTTTTTTATATTGCTACCGCCCAAATTGACTCCATGCTGCCTGATGGTAAGCAGTCAATGAAGTCCCCTAGTGATGGCCATCATCCCAGTAGCCAGCGTAGCATTGTGGCATGATGGCCCTCACCTTGACGGCCTTGTGAGAAGCTTTTTCACGCCCCGCTTAAAGGACCCAGGATCATAAGAGAAGGGAAACACGTGGGCTGGTAGCGAGTTCCACGTCTTAATGGTACGGCAGAGATAAGAGGCGCCGAACCGTTTGGTGCGTGACGGAATCTGTTCCACCGTGTAAGAGTGGCACCTTAACCCAGCACGTGTCGTTCGGGATAGGAAAGGAGAGGATGGGATTAGTTGAAATAGCTCTTCGGAGCACTCACCGTGATAAATGCGGTAGAAGACAGCCAATGAGGCCACGTCTCTGCGTAATTGCAGTGACTCAAGAGTCTTTGTGGCCTCAGGATCCCCAATGATACGGACAGCACGCCGCTGCAACCTATCGAGGGCGTCCAATAAGTACTGGGCGGAGCCATTCCAAAGGTGAGAGCAGTATTCCACGCAGGAGCGAACCTGAGTTTTATATAACAGACACAACTGCTCCGGCGCGAAAAACCTCCTCACCCTGTTCATGACTCCGAGTTTCCGGGATGCGGATTTGATGACACCCTCAATGTAGTTTTTCTGGTTGAGATTGCGGCGTATGTCCATACCTAGGATATTGAGGCTGTCTTGAATCGGTAGTGGAGTGTCCAGAAGAGAGGGATAGGGAAGGAATGGAGATAATTTAGCTGAAAATGCACACACCTGTGTTTTCTTGGCGTTGAATTCGACCAGGTTCACATCACCCCAACGCGAGATGCAATTCAGAACCCGATCAAGCTCAGCAACAAGTGTTCGCCTATCCTCCTCAGTATCGGCTTGCTTAGCCGCAGGGTGTCCGAGATATCGCCCATGTACAGTGCTGTCATCTGCATAGCAATGAATGCTCCCAAAAGTGAGCATATCATTGATATGCAGAAGAAAAAGCGTGGGCGATAATACGGACCCCTGAGGCACACCAGCATTCACCTCGAGAAACTTAGATGAGTGGCCGTCACAGAGAACTCGAATACGGCGCTCATGCAGGAAGCTGGCAACCCAGTTGCACAGTCGAGGTGGCAAGCCGTAGGCTGGAAGCTTGGAAAGAAGCGCACGATGCCAGACTCTATCGAAGGCTTTGGAGATGTCGAGACTAATAACACTGGTCAGACGCAATCTACTTTCATAACATAAATTCATTAGAAGAAAAAAATATATACAAATAATCTATGGTTCTGGTATCGTTTTGAAATAAACGAAGTATTGTGGTACAGCCGTAATAAGTGAGTTAGTACAAGTAACACCCCTAATTGGAATCAGCAAAGCTATAAATCAGTGCCAAGATAGCATTTACACGCAATGTGATAACGATGACGGTTGCCGACGTGACAGCGAACACCTTCGTGAGAAACCTGTTTACTTAGTTCCGAGATAATGTTCTTATCACAAATATACAGGGGGATTAGCGTAACAGCTTTCCGGCTGGTTTGAAAAAGCCATGACTCGGATTTCAAGTCTGCAAATGAGGTTTAAATACTTAACGCCGCGCAGAGTCTGTCACGTCTGCCATTACAGAGATCGTTGCCTTTACAAACTACGATAGAGCACCTGAGCATCTTTGTATGCAGGTAATACGACTTGAAATGTTCTAGGATCTCAAGTAAATTGAATCGCAAATAATAATCTGTGAATCGACATGCAGAGACGGCATACAAAGATATGTGCTTCTATTTTACATGAATATTACAACCTACTTGTATCTATCTTGTCTTTATATAGTTTACTTAATTCTCCAACAATTCAAAGTTTGTAAATAAATTAATTTTATTATATATTATACACGTTAATACATAAAAATATGTTTAATTATAACGAATTATTTCTTTGCATCGACGATATCATTGTGTAATTGTGTTTATACAAAAAATTGCAACATACTAGTTGTCTGCCGCGGTTCCGCTCACGTTCTTGTGAGACAAAAAGTATCCTAAGTTTCTCCAAGAACTCAAAGCTTGTATTAAATAAATGTTATATTACATTAACACATAAAAACATGTACAATTATTGCATTTACTATATCATAATTACCGTGTAATCGTGTTTATGTATGTATATAGCTATATATATATATATTATTTGCGCCGCCGATATTTGTATCATAAAATAAAGGACTTTGTGGAGAGCTATTATATTATATATATATATATATATATGTATATATAATAGCTTTATTTTATGATACAAATATCGGCGGCGCAAATAATCCTCAGAGATCGGGCCTCTCATGTGATTGCGTAGTTAACGAAGGAGACAGAGCACGTGATGAAATATTATTAAGCTAGTGTTATTTACCTTACATAATCATACTCCAGGAACTATCGTAATACTGTAATGTAAAGTGTGCAGCCATTTAACCCTGTAAATAAACAACAGGTGCTGTACAAAGTGATTTGCATAACATGGGTTTAATGAGGACCCAGCGATTTAAATAATATTTATTGCTACGAAGGGATTATATGGATCGGGTTTATTTTATCGACAATTGGTTTCATTATTCTACGTTTTCTTATTTTTATAAGACGGTGGAGTATTATATGTACGGGTTTGTTATATATTCATTTAAGTAGAAAAATTGTTTCTTGATATCCTATTATCCTATTTTAATGCTACAATAATAATATTATAAATGCGAAGGATTATGATGATGTATGGATGTTTGTTACACGCAATAGCTACAGAACGGATTTGGGTGAAACTTCGCAAAAAGATAGTTCACAACCATGATTAACACGACGAATTTTTGTGCCGGGAAACAGTGACTTCCTTCGAGAACGCGGGCGAAACCACGGGGACAGCTTATAATTTATTATAAACCATCGCCCGCAGTGTTATTCGCGTTTTAGAGTGATCTTATGTAAAAAGTATTATATGTGTCGATCTAAAAAATATTCTATCCCTCTCACACGAGCTGTTGAAGAAAAAAAACAGCTATTTTATAAGTAATTTAAGAATAATCAAACAAAAGTTTCAAGAATAGACCTGCAAATGGCGTCAGCATTACATTGTCACCACAGTAAAAATTTCTTTCTCTATTATTCTGTAAACCCACCGACAACTAATTATTTCTCTTAAATCAAACATATTCCAAAATGTATAATTGTTTTAGGTTGCCCTCAGTGGTTTACAAACAACAATGCAAACATTGAAATAACGACGTGTGTTTCGCAGAATTCATAAACATTCACGACCAAACTAAAGGTGAATGGTGAAGGCCCTCGCTTTGTTTGAACCTTGTTTAAAGTTGCAAGCTCGACGCACCATTTTATTATTCTGTTACTTAAGTGTGGATGCTGAGTGGCACGACATCATTGAGTTTTTGGGCGTGCTGTAGGCTTGGTCTGGCGTATACTGTTTTTAAATATAGACCTATGGTGGACAGGTATACGATATAATCATTGTTAAATATTGATATTAGTACTGAAATCTTGATAAATAATTCCATTTGATATTAATTATACTTCCGTCAAGCCAGCGGTGTATCGAAAACCTTTGGTCTTCATAGTCATTTCAAATTTATATTTGTTTGTTTGTGGCGCTGTTGTCAAGATACATATATTTTGAAATTTCCGACACATTTTCTTATTTTTTTATTTAGAATCTAGGACTCAGCAGGCGGCACTGTAGCGGCAGCACCGTTTAGTTACTAATAGTTAGCTCATAGCGCCATTAATAAAGATATAGTCTCTGGTCATCAAAGTAAATCGGCAGATGGTTAATATTATATTTGCGTTGCCCGCTGCCCACGCTGCTCCGCAAAACGCTCCACACTAAGGCCGTACGCTAAGCAATGGTCCGCACCATGTTGGAACATGGCGGCCAGGCGGGTCATGCGCCTGAGGGTGAATGTGCCTACGACAGCGAGTGCCTGTTTAAAACTGATAATTTGCCAAATTATAATGGCTTGCGTTACGTTAATGTTTACGTTTACGGTTAATACCTGAGTGTCCTTTTAACGAACAATTCAACTCATTTCATAGCATCATGTAAGGTAGGGCTGTTTTTTTGGTTCGATAATACAAACTATTAACAGTAAAGGTACAACAAAAATATTTTAGATGATAATATATGCTAATTTAAAAGTAAACAGAATGAGGGGGTTCGGCTATATAATAAACTAGCTGTCCCAACAAACGTTGTCCTGTCGAAATGAGTCCATAAAAGAGTTTCCTAAAAAATTAAACTTTCAACACAGCGCCATCTGTTAGAATCTTTTGGAGTTAACAGATAATTGTGACTGTCAATTAATTATGGACCAATAATTTGCAATAAAATAAAATTGCGACTATAATTAAAGATCTAAGCTATCCTATCTCTTAAGTTGGACCAGACTGCTCACGGTGTGCCAATTTAATTTAAAATCGGTTAAGTAGTTTAGGAGTCCACCGCGGACAAACATCGTGACAGGAGATTTATATATATTAAGATTACCTAAAAACGTCAGGGAGTGTACAAGCGTACCAACATTTAAAAAAGGCCTAAGGAATTACATATTAGACACTATAACATTAGTTTAGCATAGCTGCTTTGTATGTTAACTAGATTTAAGTACTTAAATTTCAATTATATTTTATTTTATATATTTAGTGAAACTATGTTTTTCAGTTTCTTCGTTGGCTAACGTCGTAACTTTAAACAACAATCTATTATTAAAATTAGTTAAGTTTCTCTCTAAGTGAACTGTAATTTGTTTAAAGCTATTTTTTTTTAGATTTTAATTCATGTTCGTATGTATTTGAAACGTAGGTATTATAGAGCCGATAAATAATGAAAAAGCTTATAGCAGCAGACGGTTTTCCTTACATTATGTAAGATTATTTTTATCTCTTTGGTTCATATCGCATTAAAACATTGTGATATATAATTAAAGTACCTTTGGGACTGTATAATTCGTTGTTGATCGAAGACATAAGCAAGATAAATACCTTTCACATTACCTGGTCACAGTGATAACACTTTGTGTGTATTCTAAAATTCATAAATTCTTGAAAAAGAGTTGAAAACAGAATAAACAGGAAATATGGAGTGGGGTACAGAATGGTGATGATTTTAATTTGTTAAACTTTGTGCGGTGATATGGAACCCTTCACGTGCGAATATGACTCGCTTTTGGCCGCTTTTTGACGAATCGAAACGATCTAGAACTGTCACCAACGTATCACAACTCGATATATTGTATGAAAATCCATTTATTTATATTATAGTTTTGACATTTAACGATTTGACGATAGTTTAACGTGACAACAAAACATTGATGAAATGATTGCATAATTTTATAAATAAAATTTAATAATTTTTATAGAATTATCATTGCTTTTTAGACAATTGTAACATAACCCATTATTACTGCACTCGCCGACCAATGCTACTTTTTTTTTAATAACAATAGAATAAATAATTGAAATTATACTAGTAATCAGATTTTTAAAATGCAAGAATAATTAATCTTGTACAATGAGCGTAACGGGACAATTAACGTAACGCGACAATGAGCGTAACGGGACAATCTTCCGTGCATGCAGCCAGCGTTCATCGATTTATTAGACGTCACGCCAAAATGTTACTGGTATGCATGTCAGTTAGTTGACATAATACATATTTTGACAGCCAATATCCAAGAAGAGGAGAAAATTTTCATTTTGTGGAAATAGTTTACACGATAAAAAATCATATGCACTCAACAACGCATATTACAATATCACTAAGTATTATTTTGTTTGTAGAACAACTCTAAAATGGGATAGATTAGAATATTTTTTATTACTGTAAATTCAATGGGCTTCTCTAAGCACTTAAGTTAGTACCTACTGTATGCAAACTATATACATAACATCCGCCCTGCGGTTTCACTGCAGTTTCTCGAACATATCAGATATATACTCCGCGTTAAAATAAATACTATCCGTTATATGGAAAATATTAAATCAGTGTTCCAAATTTAATGTAAATCTGATAAGCCGTTTAGGAGCCTATTCGAAATAAACTTTCAGATAGGCAAAGAAACATTCTGAAAATGATTAGGTGATAGTATAAATTGCAATTTTTCGTTATCTTTTTATTTTGAAATCCCAGTCGTCGAACAAATCCTACCGTACAAAAGTTGGCTTTTAACATATTTATAACTTCTATATTATTTCCACATTTTGTTATTTGTTTGTTATAATAATTGGTGTAGATATATTTTAGTGCTTGTAATTAAATTATTGAATGTCAGGGATGGCGATTTTCCACCGAACATTAAATTAACGAGATTTATTGAGCTTTATTATCTTCACTACAATAAATATTGGTTTTTGTGGAGATAAAAATATCATCGGTCAATGTTGGTTGGTACTATTAGTTATTCTGTGCCAGTTATAAACACATGGTTACATAAATATAATTGACATTATTTTACTTTTAAATAAATAATATACTGGAACATTCTTTGTACATGGCCATCTAATTCCAAACTAAGCAGAGCTTCAAACTATGGAAACTAGGTAACTGATATACTACTGTTATGTATTCTTTCTAAATACATATTTAGAACACTTTTAAGTGATGGTTAGTTAGATAATTAATCACAGAAATAATAAAATAACGTATAATAAATTGAACGTTAAGGGTAACTGGTCAATATCGCATAACCAGTCGTTCTAAAGACTTGAACATTATTTTTATATAAATAATTAAATTGGCTACTAAACGAACTCGTAAGCTTCATTTCGGCAACCCCACATGTTAGCCATTAACCTGAATGTAAAATGTTGCCAAACAGCAATATTTTACGTCGGAAACCTTTTAAATCGTAAACATCAACGCCTTGTTACGAGAAAAACCAACTTGTGGGTGAAACGAGTAACGAAGTTTTAAGATTTATGTTTTTACGAAGCGTGGGACTCGAAATTGAGGTCTACCTTCGTACTTTTATGAAGAGTTATGGAGTTTATTTTACAGTATACATATGTCACATAAACCACAAGCTAACTAGAGAGTTTCAAGTACTCAGCAACCACTCAGCAACCCAGATATGGAATATCTGCCTGAACCACTTCGTAAAACAATAATCCGGCCGGCGCTAAACCGTCATATTCATAGTGAGCTATTGAATATTCAAAAGTCCACGTGTGAGTCCCTTTATCGATGATCATGCTATGAATTGGTTAAAATTTTATGAATTGTACAAAATTGTGTATTAATGACCCTGATTTAATAATATTATTATTCTTGGCGAATCTATTTCTGTAGTAAGTTCTGTTTTTGTTTCGATCCTTGTTTACTTTATTGCGATTTCTTTGACTTTTCTGGTCTTATCCTATTCCGTAAATTAGAATTTCTTTGCACATTAGTAACAGCCTAAGTGTAATCAGTAAAAATCGTACACTAAGCTGTATATATGTATATACTGCCATATTAATTACTAACAATATATTATGTACGTACATATAATATTAATTGTATTTCCGTGTCTAAAATAATGTACACTGACCATGCTCGCCGGGCCGTAGGTAGTGGATTCCCACCGAGAACAAAAATGTGTGTCCATAAACATGTCTGCTTGTCTCATGTTGGGTGTAAAATATCTTTAAAAGTATACATTTTTAATTGTCTGGTTTCTGTTTAGTTTGGGATCAGCGGCCATGTTTACACATGCATATAAATAAATAAATATCCTGGGATATTCTTTTACACCCGGCCATCTGGTCCCTAACTAAGCAGAGCTTGTACTATGGAAACCAGATAACTGATATACTACATATACAACTTACTTACTTATATAGATATTTACACCCAGACACAGAACAAACAGACATGTTCATGCACACAAATGTTTGTCCTGGGTGGGAATCGATCCCGCGACCTTAGGTTTGGCAGTCAGAGCGTTACCCACCAAGCCAACTGGCCTGTCTATATCATCACTTAATTAAACACAATAAAGGACGAGAAGAGTCCTGGGATATTTATTAATATATTTTTTTAATAATATATAACTGTTCAGTTATACGGTAACTAGATCTATTCGGCTCTATGGAAAACGAAGGTTGTCTACTGTAGGATCAAAGTAAATACCTAAACCTTTTGCCATCTAATTAACAAGAAGTGTCTATCTTTAATAACATATGTTAAGATAATTATAGATGTATACTGATCATGTCTGTTTCCATACATTCCACTAGGGGGCTAGGGTTGGCAGTCTTATTTAATTACGGCTGCTACCGCCACGTCTTTGGATCAAATTAGCCAGTTAACTCAGTATTATGCACTCTCACCGAAACCGCAAGTTAGGACGTGTGACATGCTTGCCATTCCCCCGGGATTCTAGTATGTTCAGTGTTTGTCAACTTAGCGTCTTGCATGGTCAGGTATTTATCGACAATCTTTCAGTTATAGTTACAGGTTGTGTGGTTATTTTTCCGACGGTATTTTAGTTAAATAACGTTTTGGTAAGGAAACTGACCCCTTCATAACTTTCCGTGGTTAGATATTTGTGCTCAGACAGCATAACATACCTTCACGCCAATTATCCTCTATGTGGTAAGCAGAGATCAAAGTAAAGAGACCTTCCACTTGCTTACATCTGAAAACTACCTAATTTACTGAAAGAGGGTGACCCATTAAAGAATTGAGTCTAAAGTAGTCCCTCAGAATTATGTTGATACAACAAGAAATAGAGGTTCATTATCCATGATTAATATTCGGTATTAACCTTTTCTTTATTCTATCTGTGGATAATATTTTATCTAAACATCAATCACATCATACAAACTTTGACATTTGTAATATTAGTACAATTACAATATTGGAGAAGAGGCTTTCTAACAAAAACAAAATATCATTAACTCCAGTAAGAAATGTTCCTTTGCTCATAATATTCTGTATACTGAAACTGACCACTAAAGCTATCACGGCCAGCTTAAGCGACGTAACCACTCGGATCCAGTGTGGTTTCAAATAGTCTAGACGAGAAACATTGGTATGAATGAATCCATCTCAATGGATGCTGCCAAATAAGCGTCACTCGAGCAAATTCTACCTCCAAATCCTTTACTGTTAGAAAAAGTTGCACTAAGTGATCGAAGTTGATAAGAATTCGTTATATTGAAGATTGTTTTTTATATGCTTAAATATATTTAAGTATTTGTGACATCTTTGATGTTATATATTTTTGTATAAATTGTTATTATAGTGCTTAAAACTAGGTTTTGATAGGTAATTCCAAAATAAATCAATGATTAGGTCTGCTTTCTATAAATAAATAAATAAAATATAAATAATTCAAACAGAGAAACGCAGGAAACATTCTCAGTTTTATACTATGCCAGGCCACAGATAAAATAAATAATTTATATTGAAACTGGCTGTCCGGGTAGACGTGGTCCTATCGAAATAAGTCCATACAAAAAGGCAGGAATTCGATCCCAGCGCCACCTACCGGATCCAATAGTGAATTTAAACCATTCTCGAATCTACTGGAACACACAAAAAAAAACATCAAAATCTATCTTTTCGTTTCGGAGGAGTTCACTATCATATAGACGGACAGAAGAATTATATATCCCTCCCTACTAATATTATAAATGTGAATGTAAGTTTGTTTGTTACGCTTTCACGTGAAAAGTACTTAACCGAACATCATGAAGCTTTGTACACATATTCTTGGAGGTATTAGAAGAAACTTAGAATACTTTTGTGCCGGGAAAATATTAAATACTTCAGGAACGCGGGTGAAACCACGGGGGACAGTTAATATTGAGATAAAGAATTGAAAAGATAAATAAATAACTTGACTGCCATTGAACCTTGAGCTGATTGTAAATTAGTCACGAATAAACATGTCACAATTTACATTGTCAACGTAAAATGATCGGGGCCAATTTTTTGATGCATAAAAAGCAATAAAATTATTCAGCACACATAGCAGGCGAGTAAGCGAAGCTCACGGCGCAAACAATGTTACCTGCATCCAATTAGTTCGTCGCAGCTAAATTGTAAATCCATGTGTCGACGACCTGTCATACGAGCTCATAGCGTTTTAAACTTTGCATGAAATTCACAGTTAACGGCTCTCTGACTTTTACCACTCAGCCGTGATGGAAGACGCGCCAGTTTAATATTTTATACTTCCCTATTTGTAGCTAAATAAAATTAATTAAATTTATTACAATAACAATTCAACCTTCACGACTGTTATCACCGTAGTTGTAGGCAGAGGTCTCAGTAACATTGATGCCATCCTACGAGCTACAGGTAATATTTCCATACATCAGAATTCAAAACCATTTATTCAGCTTAGGCCTAGGTCCAGGTCAAAGTTACTAAAGGTTCGACGTCAATTACAGCTGGCCTAACTTGAGAATCGAATCCAGGACTTCCAGTCTTACAGAGGAAAATACCGCAGTTTCAGTGTCTAAAATATAGGTAGAACGTATATTTGGAATAAAGTTGGTCTATTCTATCTTGCGCTTCCTAGCAACCATCCCAAGGTTTCTTCCGCGTTCCCGAGGGATTTAATGTATTATAACAAATGTCTAGTGCCTATGTCACTCTGGAATAACGTAGCTTTCGATCATTGAAAGATTTTTTGAAAACGGTTTAGTAGTTACGAAATTATTTCTACATCTTACGAAACATCTTAAGAATATCAGTGAAGATATCATAATATAGTTTAGGGGTAAGAATCTACTGCCACATTAGCTGCCAGTATTGATCACTTTAAAATAGCTTAGATTGTGTTTATCATTCATTTATTTTTCGTTACACAAAAAGGTTGCGGATCAGATTTTCAAAGCCGTTACACCATATCAATACACGATTGGAAATCAAAGACAATTCACAAAAAAATAGACACCTAGATAATCATGATACGAACAACAACTCAATAATGTCGCAAACGTTTTTTAAATGTTAATCTTCAAATGGTATTATTTCTACGTTGCATTATTGTTTATAAAGTTTCATAACATTTCATCCTAATCTTAAGAAAAAACATAAGTATTGTTACACAGATATATTGAGTGAACTCCATACTGTCTTGATAAAGTGTCTTTTATGCGTAAAGTTTGAGCATAAAACACGGTGATTTAGTACTTGAAGATATTTGAGCTTTTACTCCTGAGACTCTGAGAGATCACTGACCTCACCCTGAAAATTTGCAAAGATACCAAACGACGAAAAATAATGTCTCTTTTACAACATATTTTTGAAGAATCATTTATTAATTTAATCTGTAACCAGTCGTATGAAATAATTTATATTCGTTTTCAAAAGATTCTCTCTAATATAGGCGGATTATTGATGACTGCTCAAGTGTGACAGTACCTAAGCGTAATGATATTGTATTATGTTTGAGAAACGTTGTATTGGTTTCGGAGAATTTATAATTTGAGTATTGGAGTAAATTATTATTCGCTATATTATTAATCATTTCAGATTTATATACATCATTATTATCTCTATGTCTCTCTATCTTGGATTAAACTACTCCAATGACTCGTTGGAAGAATCAGGCTTACAAAATAAACACTTCAGTTACAAAAATATTAAATCAAAAAGATTGTTATCGACGCGCTCCGAATTAAGTAAAACTTTTTTTTAATAATTGAAAATTTTAGCTGGTTTAACAAACTAAATTATCGGCTACTAAACTAACTAACTAAATTATTACATTAGAAATCGGCGAATTTGATTTCTTCAAATATAGGACTCATCTCAAATAATGTAGTCTTCTACACTAATATTATAAAGAGGAAAGAATTGTATGTAAGTATGTTTGTTAGTCTTTCACGCAATAACTACTTAACAGATATGGATGAAACTTGGCACATAGATAGAACATATCCTGGAATAAGATATAGGCTACTTTTTATCCAGGATAAATGTGATATCCCTCGGGAACGCGGGTAAAACCGGGGGACATTAAATATAAAAAACGAGATTGCAATACGCATGGAGGGTGCTTAGGTCAGAAGCAGCCTAATTAATTTAATATATTTATTTTAATGACCCGCTTAAAACTAATGTAATTCAAGACATTACAACATACAAGTTGTACATTTTTTACTCAACCGCAGCAATAAATAAAAAAGGATTATGATTTAATTTCCATAACATTTCCTCGAAGCTAGAGCACTTATCATAACATTTAGATCAAACTAAAATGAATGTGTGTATGCGTTTTGTAAGTGTGTATGAATATCAAAAAGAGATATGGACAAAGGTTTTACACTTTAAACACCCATCGTATTGTCTCGAGGGTCAAAAATATTGGTCGAAACACAAATAGCTTAAATCAACACTTAGCTGCACTATAGTGTAAAGTTTTGCAGTAAGTATTAATCCGGTAAGCTGTTTCAGTACTGCAACTTAAACGTACATTAATTGACAATATGGCGGTTGTTAATTTGACCCCAAATCTAGCGTGTTGCTCCCAGCGGTCTGTGAGATACGAAGTACCTAGTTAACTTGCGGAAATGCTAACGGAGCATTGCTACTGACTTTGGTTCCAAACCTACTTGCCGTCCTACAATCTGTTAGAGTAAACTGGATTTAATATAGACAATTGTTTTATTTTTTGTCAATTTCGATTGTTCGATTTTACTATACGCATTCGATTTTGACGCATCTTTAGGACTGATTATTTTTTAAATATTGGTACTGTATTTGCTTCCAAAGCTACTGACCGTTCTACAATCTATTTAAGAAAAGCAATTATCATAGAAAATTACAAATTAGATAAACTTATTGACATTGTTTTTTCGATTATTCGATTTTACTACACGCATTCCATTTTGACGTGATTTATAAAATTTAAGTACTTATTTGCAGCACTCAAAATTAGTAGTGAAATCCAATCACCTTCATAATAATTTATGGAACTGGAAACATGTTTGCGCTCTAGTGATAACCTTTATTTGCACGGGTTAATTATATTCCCTTTGTGGAATTGATGAAGCTGTATTTATGGATGGTGTCCTCTAATAAATTCATAATAATACCACTCGTTGACCGCAGCACCGTATAGTCCACGCGGTTACTGATTGAAATTAATTTAAATCAATTTCTAAATTGTGATGTGATTACAGGGATAAAGTTTTACTGGATTAGCTCAGCATTACCAAATAAACGCGTATTAACTAAATCAGTGATGTAATGAAATTCATCTCGTTCAATATACGGAGCGTTAGGGTCTCATACAGAGAATGTAAACATTTTTTTTAATACCAAATGGGGTGACAACTGACTACCTGATGGTAAGTGGTCTCCAGTGCCTTTAGACATTTGCAATACCAAGGGCATTGCCAAAGCGTAGTCGATCCTGAGAAGTGAAGTTGTTAAGTCTCATGTGCCAGTATTTTCACCGGCCTTACCTTTCTAACCGAAACACAGAAGAAACTTATTAAATTAATTTTTATAATATTTCAGAAAAATATTTGTCACTAAAATAAAAATATTTGTTACGATGTTCGTGGGGTGGAGACCTGGTGTCCTGAAATACAGGCTCTGCCTAACTTAGGCACCAGTCTCCCGCAATTTAAGTGCTATTGTAAAATTTTTGGTAAGTACAAGTGCACTACTGCTTCACAGCGGAAATGGGTAAGATAGCAGAAATTCTTCGGTCGAACTCTTCGTAAAGATCTCTACTACTTATAAAACAATATTGAGCTATTGAACATCATAGAACTTTTCTGTGTTTAGGCGTTTGACCACTATCTCACGATAATAAGTGATGATGGTACCGAAGGTAATAAGCACATAAAGCCTAGAATCGAAGTGGCTCTCAAATGCTAATGTCGGAACACACCACAAGGTTTTATTTTTATTTATTTATGACGGGATTGCAATTGGGACCTCAATCTCACCTGATGGTAAGCGAAGATGAGGCCGATGATGGAGCTCGCTTACCCGTTAGTAGCCTACTCATTTCTTGAAGAGCCCCAAGTTGTTGGCGACAGATTCTCAACTAGAGGGTGATAGTCTGCAGGGGGTATTAGACATTACTCTACCATCCTGTGAATAATTTTATAAACTCGGGGTTTAAATAGAATGAATGGGATTATGCATAATTCATTAATATCATACAAACAATGCAAACTTTGAAAAGGCAATGAAATAGTTGGTAATTTATTCTAATTTCGGACGATTACTGAAATTCAATTCGTATTATTAAGTTTCTGGAAACTGATAGTTATATATTGAGTTGATGTTACTTATACATGTTAACTAATGTCAGTAAACAAATGACGAAAATACTAACGAGTCACGCAACAAATCCTATTATGTCTATAATCTATTTATTTAACGCGACCGGGTACACAAAACCGGATTAACAATATTCAGGGTACATTATATTACAAATAACATAGAGTATCCTTACTAATATTATAAATCTAAAAGTTTGGTTTGTTTGATTGTTATACTTTCACGGCTATATAAATGGATTAAAAATAAAGACTTAAAACAGCAACTCTCTCAGTCACTGAACAGAATGTCAGAAAGACTTGAGGCAAGGCGTTGGCATGGTGATAGGGTTCCGTTTGCACCCTTTGAGTACGGAATCCTAAAGCAGGCTCAAGTGCTATGGAGTAGTCCCGAATGCACTGTTGCTAGGTGCTAATGTTTGTAGCGATTAGTCTCGTAGTAAGTAGACTTGTAGCCAATGGCTTCATAACTACAAGTCACGTAGCCATGAGCTTTGTAGCAAGTTGTACCGTAGCTTGTAGTTTTGTAGCAAGTAGCTTCATGGCGGGTAATATCGTAGTAAGAAGATTTGTAGCATGTAGCTTCATGGCGGGTAATATCGTAGCAAGAAGATTTGTAGCAAGTAGCTTCATGGCGGGTAATATCGTAGCAAGAAGATTTGTAGCAAGTAGCTTCATGGCGAGTAATATCGTAGCAAGAAGATTTGTAACAAGTAGCTTCATGGCGGGTAATATCGTAGCAAGATGATTTGTAACAAGTAGCTTCATGGCGGGTAATATCGTAGCAAGTAGCTTCATGGCGGGTAATATCGTAGCAAGTAGCTTCATAGCGGGTAATATCGTAGCAAGAAGATTTGTAACAAGTAGCTTCATGGCGCGTAATATTTTAGCAAGAAGTTTTGTAGCATGTAGCTTCATAGCCAGTAATATCGTAGTAAGAAGTTTTGTGGCAAGTAACTTCGTAGCAATAGCTTCGTAGCCAGTAGTTTGGTAGCATATAGATCGTAAGTATGAATTAGTGTAAAAAACTATGCAGCCGTGACGTAGCTTTTCGTAGTAGTCTTTGTAGCATACATTTTATATTATTGTACGTGCCAGTGAGCGACAAAATAACCATAGGTATTTTGTTTTCTAGCATGCTTTTGACCACAATCTAACCATGGTAAGTAAAAATATTGTCGAAGATGGTAAGCTCATCAAGCCTAAACGGGGACTGGCTCTCAAGGGAAGCTGGCGACGGATTTTAAGTATGAGGATGGTAGCTAGCCTGGTGGTCACTATCAAGTGCCCTACCATAATATTATGGTTTCCTCTCGATGTGTTCCTTCACCAAAGCTCAATTTCACTCAAGAATTCGAGCCCACAACTTTCATATTAGCTATCGAAGGCACTACCAACTAAACAACGCTTAAATTTAAGCCACTAATACATATTTTATGATCAGTTGCAAAACACTATTATCATGATAATGAAACGCTAATTATATGACATGTAAAGCATGTATCCTTCTAGCTTCCCTTTGTGCGCGTATTGGCAAAATAAAGAGCTCGTCTTGATCGCAAAATAGGTTAATTAAATAATTTAACTGACTTCAAAGCGTATATGCGTTCTGTACAATACAAAGAAACATTTTAATTACTTTGTATTTTGAAAGGAATATTAAATTCCACGAACATTGTAGGCACATGTCTGGGTATGGAGTGCAAAGGCATCAGAAAGGTTGTTCGGAGTATACACACATGGTTCGATATAAATCATTTGCGTACAATGTATGTGAGGTAGCGGAATAAACAGCCTAAAGCCATTTTTCATCAGGGGAATGTTTTACCATACGAAAAAGAGTGGAAATGTACCCAATAGTCCCGCAACGTTGCTCGCGTTAATTTGATTTCATATTGCCCGATATAAAAATGAATTGGTGCGGGACATTTATATAAAGGCACGTCCACACATACGTTAATACGCTAATATACTAATCCATAATTGTGAATATAAATAATTTTAATTTGAAAATTTAAATAAATTTTTGGTATGATTATATTTATAATTCTTGTACACCCTACCTATGGTTTATTTATAGATACGTAAAACCAACTAACCTTCCAAGAAAATACAAATATACCAAGATATCCATGCGAGATTAATATTTCATGCGAAGGGTCACTTTATATAAGTACTGATGAGCAATATCGCAAATCTAAAACAAGTTCGGTCATGTGTAAAGGTTCTAACTGTAAAGTTTCACATTTCAAAGTAAACAAGGGATATCCAAAGGGCATAGAGTTACCTACATTGGGGAATTATGTAACTGTATTGACAGTAAGGGGATCGAATTCTAGATTCTCTCAATAGATTACGCCAGTGTGTCTAGACATGACATTTTATTTGGAGAAAGTCTATTTAATACTCACAATATATTATTATTGATGTTGGGCTCAAATATCTAAGATGGCGCTGAGAAAAAATGTCAAGATACTCTGTGGGGATGGCAAAAGGGAGTTATGAAATTCAAGCTGTTGTTCTATTGTTCGACCGCAGTGCGACCTTATGCACAATTAAGGCCAGAATGCTTTTAAATCAGTAGTTGATGAACGTAGATACGATAGAAAAAAAAACTATCTGGTAGCGCAGTGTAGGGTTCCGAAGTTGCCGTCACAATATGCTTTTATAAGTTGGGTGCCTATTACAGCAGAGGCGAAACTTGACGCTAAGAAAAAAATACCGCTTTAAAGATTAATATTTTACAGATGGATCCCTAAATTCAAAAATGTTCGTCACTAATATCAATGGTTTTAAAAACCTAGTAGCTTCAGTAACTTTAAATTTGACCTTCATAAGTGCCTTCCGAGGGCCTAAACTGAATAAATGGTTTAGAATTTAGAAAATTGACCTGTTCAACTACCCCTCAATACATTGGAGTGGACGAGTAGAAAAAAAACGCAGTTCACGTGTATGTACCCAAAAGAATATAGTTTTTCAAGTTGTTTTTCTTCACAATTGTCAGATTTTAAACACCAAATTTCTGTTTTAAACCTGCTGACAGGTGGAGAAATAGACAGGCGGACAAGGCGGAACCTTAATAAACACCTAAGGGTTCTTTGTTGACTACGAACCCTAAAAATGATATAGATCTCGGAGTTCAATGAAAATTACATGATCAATCTTTGAGCTTAATATAGATATCTTAAGGTCAAAGATATTTTCGGTCGACTCATTGTGGGTTCAATAATGAATCTGAATGGGTATATTTTAAGCTTAGATAGAGTAAGAAAACGTACGTTACTACATCAAAAAAATAAAGCAAACAACTTTGTCAATAAAAATACTTAACTTTCAATATCTAAAAGTGCAAAGCCATTGGTAGCAAGCCGTAATAACCTGAAAGCTGCTATCAAGTAGGTACTACCAATAGACTTCAATCGGTTTGAATCACCCAACTTTGACGCCGTAAAGACATGAATAGCCAGAGGCATCTTTGAATTCAGGCAAGTGTTAGAATACCAAGCGTGTGCTAAATTTAAATTTTATATAATTCTATCGGTTTTATGTTTCCCACTACGTAGATTTCTTTGCAATTTCAATATTGACAGGCCAGTTGGCTTGGTGGTTAGCGACCCTGACTGCCAAGTCGAAGGTCGCGGGTTCGATTCCCACCCAGGACAAACATTTGTGTGCATGAACATGTCTGGGTGTAAATATCTATATATGCATATATTTAGAAAAATAAAAAGTAGTATATGTAGTATATCTGTTATCTGGTTACCATAGTACAAGCTCTGCTTAGTTTCGGACCAGTAGGCCGTGTGTAAAAGAATGAGATATTCTTTTTCGCTTCTTGAGGATATTTATTTTATTTATATTATGTAAATCAGTGTTCATTAATGCTAAATAATTTTCATTAGGGTTACGAGTTCACAATTTTGGGTATCCAGGCAACAAAATATTTTGTGTTTGCCTCGTTTATGTATTAAAGTATAATTACAAAGGATTTCGATTAACGTGAAGTGCGGCAAATGTGCTTTTATGAAGGTCCAAAACATAATAGCCGATTGGTTGTCGGTTGACTTTGGCGTCGCACTGAATGTATTGGTTCAATTCGCACAGATTGGATTCACAATGACCGGTATCGTCGGATCAATGTATACCTACTGTTAATCTCTGTGAAATTGTGACTGGCCCTTTTCCGAGAACGATTGCCAATAGCAGTCAGATTGGAGCTTTCATAGATTATTTCTTTTATCATGTCGGATTTGGAATACATTTTTATTTTGGCTTTATGTTTAAATCAGCTTTGTTTGTTGATTTTAAACATAAACTTATATTATAAACTCTTTGGTTTATAGGTAAAGCAAATGTTATCGGTCACCCATTTGTGCACTAAATGCTGAACCAAATTATTTAGCATAACATTTTAAAGCGCAAACCACAATACAATGCTTAGTTTGGAATGAGATGGCATTAGCGTCTGACAATTCAAAAGTCTCAGTCAAGGCCTAATATTCAATAGGCTATTCTATCTATATGAATAAAAATCAATCCCTATTTCCCTTGGTCACGGCATCACGCATGGACGGCTGGACCGATTTCGCTAATTCTTTTTTTATTGTGATTGTTATTGCCAGGAGAAGGTTCTTATGAAAGAAAAAATTAAGAAAGTTGCGAGGAAAAAAGGAAAATTTAAGAAACGAACCACTTTACTAGCGCCTTTGACATTATAAACTTTTTTAATGTAACCTGTTTGAAATTATTATCAGTCGTTTGACAGTTGGCGCGATTGACAGAATGCGCGCTGCAAATATCGTTTAAAATAGAGAGGCATGAGTCGAAATTATATTTATAAAATAATTCATTTCTTATTGCACATTTCACAGTCGATTCAATCGGAAGATTCGAATTCAATATTCATTGTTAAGACAGGACAACGTCTGACGGGTCAGCTAGTATTATACAAATATATTTCATTAAATTAATCTGTGCTTATTTAACAGACCGGCTTAAACCCCAACAGTCCAAAAATTTGTCCACCTGTCCATTTCCTGTTCCGGTAGCTGCGGAGTTAACACGCGGCATCGTGTTAACCGCGTCCGACCGCATCATTATTTAACACGAGGTTGTCGAGGTACAATATATTATTTATTTTAGAACGCAATGTAGACTTTATTAACAAGTTGGTTAGTGTACACCCAGATGGTTATACAGGTCGTGGGTTCGAATCGAAATAGCATTCGTAAAATATCTATGACAATTTTTTTTTAAGTTTTAGTTAGTGGTATCTTGTTTTTATAATACAAGGTAAGTTCATCTCCAAATAAGATAAATATGTTTTGTATGTATATACTGGCTGTCTCCCACGGTTTCGTCCGCGTTTATCGATTTCATATCCATCTACGAAAAAATTCGCGTCGAATGGTAGCAGTTTTATCCCGATAGGTTCAGTAGTTTTGAGGTGATGGTGCGTCAAACGAACCCTATTTTGAGGTGATGGTGCGTCAAACGAACCCTATTTTGAGGTGATGGTGCGTCAAACGAACCCTATTTTGAGGTGATGGTGCGTCAAATGAACCCTATTTTGAGGTGATGGTGCGTCAAACGAACCCTATTTTGCTTATACATACTTATATAGATATATAGTCATTTTATTAACAATGTATATGCAATAGATATCTTTAGATATATAATTCTTATATACGTGTGTTGACAGTGAACTCCTCCTAAACAACTGGACCGATTTGAATGATTTTTTTGTATGCGTTTGGATGGCGCCGTGGATGGTTTAGATTCACTATTGGAGCCGATAGGTCGCGCTGAGAGCGAATTCCTGCATTTTTGTATGGACTTAGTTCGACAGAACGACGTCTGTCCGGGCAGCTAGTGTATATATATGTATATAAGGTATATATAACAAAACAGTCTAATTATATATATATCTATAAATCACATTACCGTTGAAGGACTATTCATCTTATCAAAAAGTCCTCGTGCAAGCGTTGAGATGGATTACATCAAGCCCAAAGTTATGATATAATAAATTGATAAAGTTCAATAATGCTACTTGCTTCAATATCCGGTCTGTCGGCGTGGTCGCGATTAATTAACGTGGTTAAAGGAATGTGCGAGCGAGACGAGAGATGTTACACACCGATGGAAGTTACGACAACTTGAGTAAACACGAGTTACTACGGATATGGAGTACGTGCTGTTCCTGTTTGTAAAAGCTTTTATGATTTGTAAATACTCGTTAATTAAAAATAAATAAATATATTAAGACATTTCGTTTGTTTTCAAACCAAGTAGAGATTGTGGAACTCGGAAATCGGATAGTTGTTGATATACTAAATATACGAAATATAATATAAACTCGATAACATAGTAATTAAATAATTAATAGAAGCCTAATTAATAATTAAAATGACATAAAAATAGAAAGGTAAGAAAAGTTAGATCAGCTGGTCTAGATGTACTAAATACTTTTGTTCATTTATATATACTTAATAGCTGTTACCTGGTTTCACCCGCGTTTATCGATATATAGCTTATAACCGGATATCTAGGAAAAGTACCGCCTCAAATGGTAGCATTCCCATCCCGATATGTTCAGTAGTGGAGGAGATGGTGCGTCAAAGGAACCCTATTTTCCTTACATGTATATAGAAGATAGATTAAGAAAAAAATGATTGTAGATTTTTTTTTTATACCACATGGGCCGACAAACAAGCGAACGGTCCACCTGATGGTAAGTGATCATCGCCACCTATGGACATTTGCAACACTAGAGGCATCGCCAATGCGTTGTCGACCCTGAGACGTGAAGTTGTTAAGTCTCATATGCCTGTAATTTCACCAGCCCCCTTACCTTTCTAACCGAAACACAGTAACACAAGTGCACTACTGCTTCACGGTAGAAATGGGTAAGGTGGTAGTACTTCCCCGGACGAACTCTGCACTAAGAGCTCTACTACTCGAATGATACTATGCTATCATTAATTTATAACAAATTTTATAGTTTCTTAAAGTATATACATTATTGGTAATACCTACATAGACAATTGTTTGCACCTACATAGAACAAACAGACTTGTTAACGAACACATTTTGTATTAGTTCACACATTTGTGAACTGTTGCTTTATTTTCCGATATGAGATAAAAGGAAAATCATCCTAACTTCCTAGTCCAGCTTAATATTATAAATTCGAAATTGAGTTTGTTTGTTAAGCTTTCACAGCTAAACCACTGAACCGATTTTGCTGAAATTTGGTATGCACTATGGTATATATAATACTTAGGCTACATTTTATCCAAGGAATGCGGATAAATCCGCGGGTGAAAGTTAGTCGTTAATAAATGTAGGCCTACTACCATTATAATTTTGGCTAAATTGAACACACTACCGAGTAAAAAACCTGAATGTGATCTGTTTGCGGATGGCAGACGATAGTTGTGGAAAACTTGAGGTCTCACAATACGCTAGAGTGACAAGATAGTTTTTGTAAATTTATTCATCAGATTTATTGTTATCCTATTTAGTAAACATGTGTATTTTTATTTTATTTTATTTTATTTGGAAAACCAACAAAACATACACTGATGCATGCAAATGATAATTACACAAAACAAAAATAAGACTTGAGTGCTGCCTTAATTACAGGTTGCCACTACTTGCATTATGGGGCTACAGAATATTTTTAAACTTAATATTAAATAAGTACGTTAAAACTGACACTGTTTATATAGTATTGAAATTAAGGTCTAAATATTTATTATTTTTTTTTATTAATATCTTCAAGGACGGAGAACAAAAAAAATAAAAAATGTTAAATAATATGTTTTAAAAAGTAATTCTGAATTTTTTGAATTGAAAGCGGACAAAGCCGTAGGGCGCTGTTAGTTGCTATATAAATATACTAGCTGTCCCCCGCGGTTTTACCCGCGTTCCCGAGGGATATCACATTTTCCCGAGATAAAAAGTAGCCTATATGTTATTCCATGATATGCTCTATCTATGTAACAAGTTTCATCCATATCCGTTTAGTAGTTTTTGTGTGAAAGAGTAACAAACATACTTACATACAAATCTTTCCTCTTTATAATATTAGTTTAGATATTAAATATCCCGGGACATTCTTTACACACGGCCACCTGGTCCCTAACTAAGCAGAGCTTGTACTATGGAAACCAGATAGCTGATATAATACATATATTACTTTTTTTGTCTTAATATATACTTATATAGATATTTACACCCAGACACAGAACAAACAGTTCATGCCCACAAATGTTTGTCCTGGCTGAGAATCGAACCCGCGACCTTCGGCTTGGCAGTCAGAGTCGCTAACCACCAAGTCAACTGGCCTGTCAAATAAAGATAATAATAATCAGTAAGTAAGGTACTGAACAAAAAGTTTCATCTCGATACAATTCCATTTGACTGCACACCTACATTATCAACACAGATTTAGATCACGAAGATTCAAACAAAGAGATAGATACAGAACAAAAGGATGCCGAGGGTATCGGTTCTAGTGTATCGACGAGCCTAGGATTTCATGCGCTATGGAATGGAAATCAGTCAGACGATAACTTTGAAACTACCAACGATATGTTATTTGGAAACGCACTTGCTTTGATAGACAACTCAGTTAAATGGGTATTTTGACAACGGTAGGTGAAACTACTTGGTAAACTACACTGAGACGTGAAGCTATATTTGTGTTCTAGTAGGTACGTTAGTTGAGGAACTTACTTGTTCCTCAACATGACTAGTTAAAGTTTGTTTAAGTTTATTTTGAAAAAGTCTTTGACACTGAGTTATGTGAGATTTGAAATTCCTACAAATTCACACTCGTATTTGCAATAATTGTAATATGATATCTATCGTCTTGATATAGATTTCTGCGGTTATCGGATTGCAAGAATCTCAGCAAGAGATATATAGGTAGATAGATAACTCTTTGTTGTACACCAAATAAAAAGAAAACAAACAACAATTAACCTTAAATCTATGTACAATGGGCGGAATGTACAATGTTAAGGGGGTATTCTAGTGTAGAAGCACGAATTTGAGGTGTTTTTTCGGGTGCTATAAATAAAAAACAAAAAATATTTTTAGCATCCATTTTTTTATCAGGCGTTTATTATTGTTTAAAAAAAAGTAAAAAAAATACAAAACTGAAAAAGTTATATGGTGTTGAAGTAGGGGGGTAGAAAAAAAATGGCGCGCCAATCTTGTCACGATTGCGAACTTTATAATTATCTAAAACAAAAAAATAAAAAGATTATTAATTTATATAAATGCTGCTATCGTACTAACTAAGAAAAAGTGGAAAAAAATGTTTTTTTGCTCAATTACGGCTGTCCGAAAAAATGAAAAATTTTTTGCAATTTTTTTGGACCTTTCTGAATTTTTTAAAAATAGTAAAAAAAAATATTTTGTTATAATAATAATTAGTACGATAGAGACATGTATTTAAAAGACTCACACCAAATTTCAAGTAAATCGGTTCCGTAGAACTTGAGAAATCATGTCAAACGTTTTGAAAAATGTATTTTCGAGAAAAACTCGTTTAAAGTTTTGGGTAAAATTACGCTCGCCTGACACCGACGGTGTCAACCATAAAATGACATTTATTCAATCCGCGATTCCTTCTCCATACATGGGGCCTACCTCTTCTTCAAAAAAAGCATTTTCCGAAAATGGAATTTTTCTAATTTCTACACTAGAATACCCCCTTAAACATTGTTATCTTTCTACTACTATAAATGCGTAAGTTTCAATGGAGTTAGTTACTCAATCACGGAAAAACTACAGCCTCCTTATTCAGCTAATACAAACGTCGTCGGCGAGCCGCATCACGGAGGCCTCGGAGAGCTTATCTCTCACGTGATTAGTAGTATTAGCGTAGTTAGCGAAAGAGACAGAGCAACGACGAAACATCCTCGAGTTTGTGTCACTTTCCCTACAAAATCGAGCCCGCAACAGATCAGTATGAAATGTGGCACAGAGATAGATTGTAGTTCAGAATAGCATATATCGTACTTTTTACCCCGGGAATGTGACATCCCTCGGGAACGCGGGTGAAACCGCTGGGGAGAGCTAGTTACTTACAATATAGGTAGGTACCATTTCTACATTGATATTAAGAACGTCACGCGTTTAGATTATAATATCAACTATGGTAGTTGTTATAAACTATTTAATAATACATAACCTCATATAACAGCTTATATAAACAAATACATAGGGTAAAAAAAAAAAAAAAACATAATAAAACTCATTTTTATTTCGACTCTCCTACCTGCTGGGTTTCCATTAGTAAGGTTACCTCTATTAAACGCAAAGAAATATCTACTCGATGAAATGCTAATTGATCGCTACCGATGCCATCTCGACACTTTATTGGCTTCATTATTTCAACAATAAATTACTATTTCTGTTAGAGATTGGTTCGATGAAAGGTTGTTGAGACTGGTTTTACTTTGCTTTTAGCAGAATCGTGGCGCTTGATACGTGTCGGTTGTTATGGGTGTATTTACAAAATAAATTAGAGAAATGATACGTTTGCATGAAATACGTATAATTTATTACTCGAATTAGAATTCCAAGAGACGTTTACTGTTTTTGAACGAATTTTGAATGATGAACATCGTAATTATAAGACTTTAAGGGTGTGAAAATAGTTTTTAATCAAACACTGGCTAACTTTACCCGTATCCTCATATCTCGTACCGAAATAACAGCCGAAGAAGACGAGAGGATTAAGCGAGATTAATATTCAGATAACCTATAAACCCTGCTGTAAATTTTCTATTAACATAAGGTTTGCATAAGCCACCGCCGAACTAATTAGTCTCGGATAAGGGACATACATCACACAGGCCGTGCCACTGTTGGGTACCAAATTAGTCGTATCACGTTAATTGAAATGGGGGCAACTTGTACGGTGTGAGCGCGCCTATTTTGTCAGAGTTGGCGATGACATGCGTATATTATGTTACGTTACATGGTAATTAATTTGCAGTGACGTGCCGTCGGCTAATAAACTACGTGTTTTAGAGGTTATTCGTTTTGGGCGTTAAGCGTGCTTACACGCGCCAACCTGGGTACGCTGACAACACGTGGTCGGGACATGACGTTGTATACAACGTGTTACAAAATACCCCGTAAAATATAATTAATTATCAAAGCCAACAACCCCAGTAAGCTATCATGTCAGGGAACCAGAATATTTAACAGAAAGACCTACGTATCTATTTACCTAATAATTGTCTACTTTAATAGTTTTTCTATTGTTCATTCATAAAAATCCGTTTTTTTTGGGTATGGTATACAGCGTTACTACGGTTCTTAAATATTGTAAACGGCCTCGTTATAAGGCAAAATTTAACCTCCTTAAGGCTTTACGGGTAGTTTTGTAACATCCTGTATATGCTTTTTTCTATGCCCCAGTCCGGCGATTGTGTAATGCTATTGCAATCGTCGTTGCAGTCAATTTATTAAATAAATTAACAGCGCTACGTCTGTTCTCCCACAATCCTCGTGCGTCGAACTATCAATCTACTATTATGAAGTAGGCTTCAACATTGAATTCGAGATCCAAGAGTTACAATTGGGACCTGTATGTTATTACGTATTGAACAAAATTATCAAGCCTTTATTTAAGTCCGAACGCAGTAGGTATACAAGTAATTATCATTGGAAGTAATATTTGATTTGTTGTAAATTCTTATTTTATGGAACTGAAACAGAATAGGGGACTATCCAGTATTCAAAATAATATATAAAACACAAGCCAGGGTATTGAACATCCAAAAATACACGAATACATCAAATGAGATCAAAATTTTATAATTAATATGATTTTTAAGTATTAATCTAATCTAAAATGGGGGACACAAATATCATGTCTTGCGGGAAAACTTGGTTCAGCAGCTTACGCCGTTAGAAAAATCAGGCAGATTACAGATATCGATACGGCTAGATTAGTTTATTTTAGCTACTTTCATAGTGTTATGACCTACGGCATTTTGCTTTGGGGTTAAGCTGCTGATATAGAAACCATTTTTATATTGCCAAAAAGAGCTGTTCGAGCAATTTATAATTTGAGTTCTCGAGCTTCCCTCAGAGAAAAGTTTAAACAAATTGATATCCTCACAGTTGCATCGCAGTATATTTATGCAAACATAATATTTGTACATCAAAATATTAGTTTTTATGTCAAAAAGAGTGATATGCACTCCATCAATACTAGAAATAAGGATAAACTTGTCACTTCTGCATATAGACTGCAAAAAGTGCAAGGCTCATTTTTAGGACTTAGTGCACGCATCTATAATAAAATCCCTGCTGAAATTTTAAATTTGCCTTTAAAAAAAGTTTAAGGAAAGAATTAAGACTGTTTTAGTACAAAAGGCTTTCTGCAACACAAATGATTATTTTAATGACGACAATGCTTGGGCTGTAGCGCTCGCTCCAGCAGGACACATCTTTATGTACAAAATCTTATTTTGAAAAGAGTAATTGCTGAGTTTATTGCCGGCTCTTCTCAGTAAAAGCAACCTTCGGAACCGGTGTTAGAGTCTGACCATTCATAAGTGCCTATTTGAATAAATATTTCATTTCAATATTTCATTTCACTTCATTTCATTAAAAGAGTAGATCTTTTGATGCTGTACATTTATGACGTCACAACTTGGTATTTCATACAACAGTCCATACAATCGTTCGTTTTGACATTTAATAAAAAGTTTCTAATTTGACATGTCAGTCAACATCCCTATTCTCAACTAAATCATAAGCTCTTAATAAGAGTCGTCGTAGGATCTTAATCGTCAGTCTATTCTAAATATATATCGAATCCCTTATTATTAAGCCTTTAAAGATATGTTGGCAAATTTTAATATTTGACTTAAGATTATTAGAGTAGTGTTCACAATTCAAAAAAATTCAAAACCATTTATTCAGTTTAGGCCCTCGGAAGGCACTTATGAAGGTCAAATTTAAAGTAACTGAAGCTACAACCGGTTCGGAAGTCAGCCTTCAACTGAGAAGAACCGACAAGAAACTCAGTAAGGTTACATTATTTTTTATTTTTATTGCATAATGATTTTTTGGCTATTTTGTAATATCAATTTTACATATTTTTATATTTAACAATAACAAAATAGATAATAACAATAATTACTTACAACTTACAAGAGATTTAGAGGTGCACTGTTGAGAGTTGCTATTTCCATACATTTTTATCATCAATATAATGAACTACCTTGTAACACGCTTTTTCTTTCAAAACTTTCCTAATATAATTTTTAAAGTGAGTGTAAGAGATATTTACGTTTAAGCATGGGAAATAATTAATGTACACAAGTTTAGAACGATTTTAACAAGCTCCTATTGCACTGAAAGACTTCTGTCTGAACTACTTACTGTCCAGTAACAGGTATAGCAAACCAGAAGGCAAGTACTAGCAAGGAGGTATACGTATTTAGTTCCAGCAATACGTGTGCATTGAAGCGTCGGCGTCGACACCTCTGACGTGCGAAGCCGCGAAATATATTTTACACTCCCGTCTGTTCCATATAAGAAGCCTATTTGACGCTTAAGAATGACGCTGGAAAATGTATCCTATTCCTTCATGTTAAGGTTCACGTCCACAATCTACAATTTACCATTGGATTTATAGATGAACATTATTTCATAAGTTATAGAGTATATTTTTCGCTGACATTCTAATACGTCAAAATGGACTTCTTATTTGAAACAGACTACATAGAAATTGAATTTTGTATGAAAGCCTTTATAATGTAATTTTATGCTTCGTTCCATTTCCGTTGTTTTTCTCAACGTCACTTCAAGAGGGGTAATTAATTGTTTACAAATGACATTCGAATTGGAAAATTTGGTAAAAAAGACTTAATTACTGTAAAAAATGGGCGAAATCTGTCAATGGGTCAGGGCATGGGAGTTGGATTGAACTTTTCACTCGTTGAGGGTATAATTTCACTGATCGATGGATTTTTTGAAGTCGGTTCTTATTTCCCCTTTCATGTTTCATACACCTAAAATTTATCTTTTTGAATAATTATTTGTTAAATTATGTTTATTTATACTTTCTAGGATTGCAACAATAGGAATGTGTCCTGGCATGTCAAATCAGCAACTCTTTATGAAATGTCAAAACGAACGTATGGAGTTTTGTATGAAATAGTAAGTTGTGACGTTATCATTGTACAGCATCAAATAACATACTCTTTGTGATTAGTTCGGTACTTAAAATCACATTAATGATTTAATTTTGATCATATCTGATGTTTTCGTATATTTTTGGATGTTCCATACACTGGTTAGTGTTTGATCATTTATCTTTAATACAGGACACTTCCCATATTAGGCAGAGTTCATTGACAATAAGTAAGAACAAATGACATATTACTTTACAAAGATAACTACTAACTTTTTTAAGTAAAATTATCTTTATTAAATTGAAACTTCTTATGGGAGGGCTTTGAACTTCGGATCCACAACCTTTATGTGTGACGAAAAATAAATTTAATTTTAACATGATCAATGCTATTGAAAAGTGGTTGATGAATAATTAATATATTTCCCTGTAATTCTAAAGTATCACGTATGTCTTTACGACACACCCTGTATTGTTGTTTAATTTTAGAAAACGTTATCATAGAAAAGTTAATATAGTCGTAATGTTTTCTTAAATTTTCAAATTTTCCGCGTAACTTTCTCAATTCTTTCGTTCATAAGAACCATCTCCTGACAATAACAAACACAACAAAAAAAGAATTAGCGATATCGGTCTAGCCGTCTATGCGTGATGCCGTGACCAAGGGAAATAGGGATTCATTTTTATATATATAGATTTAATATCTAGGTACAAGTTGGTATTGTTACTCGTTTACATGCGTCACGCCGCTTCGTGGATTGCTTGTGCATTGCCGCGCAAATGTTGTTGGCACACTATTGTGGGTTTTATTTTATTTCCCCACCTCCGCCGTGGGAAATTCTAGTTTCGCTGACAGATATTGAGTTACCAGCCGAGTTTTGTCGAATAAAGCTATCGTGTTTTTCTGTAGGCGTGTATATGTACATGTTCAGGCGGGTGATGGGCGGGTTACATAATATTTGTCGTTTTAACTTTTGTCACTCGTCTACATCTTCTGGGACTGGTGTCGCATGGGCAAGTAAAATTTCACGGAATACTCTCAAAGTAGATGGTGATTGTTATGCCTAGGTAGAATTGCGAACATAGACGTATATTTTTTTTTTAATTCAGTACAACTCCCACTGTCATTATATATCATTAGCTGACCCCGCGGTTTCACTCGCGTTCCCGAGGGATGTTATGTTTTCCCGGTATAAAAAGTAGAATGTATGTTCTTCCAGGACATATTCCACTTATATGCCAAGCTTCATTCAAATCCATTTGGTAGTTTTAGCTTGAAAGAGAAACAAACATCCATACTCACAAACTTTCACTTTTACAATAAACTAGCTGTCCCCCGCGGGTTTACCCACGTTCCCGAGGGATATCACATTTTTCCGGGATAAAAAGCCTATATGTTATTCCAGGATATGCTTTATC
This sequence comes from Habrosyne pyritoides, assembly GCA_907165245.1. Classification (NCBI taxonomy): domain Eukaryota; kingdom Metazoa; phylum Arthropoda; class Insecta; order Lepidoptera; family Drepanidae; genus Habrosyne; species Habrosyne pyritoides. Next base: position 8,600,200 of record OU015602.1, on the reverse strand, counting down.
TATGTGCCAAATTTCATCCATATCCGTTTAGTAGTTTTTGCGTGAAAGAGTAACAAACATACTTACATATAAATCTTTCCTCTTTATAATATTAGTATAGATTTATAATAATCAAAAGATATTTAATTTTTAAATTACTTATTACATGTAATTTACAAAGCTACAGAAAAGTGACAAACAAATTCCAACTCACAATACAAATGGATTTAGCTACCTTCTGTGTAATATGAAAATGTATTATTATTTGTGAGTTTGCTACGTGTTTCCGTAACCAGGTAACGTGGTGGGCAAGATTAATGTGGCCGTAGGTGTTCAGTGGCGCCACCTAGTGCCTGTTTCCACACGTCCCATATAAAAAACGGCTATAAATCAACACTTAAGTTCGAAGTGTTCAACTGTGGCGCTAGATATACATGAATATGAGTTTGCAATGTACCTGCCGCGGGTTTATAAATTAGGTTATACCTTGTGGATGTGTAAAGGTTTATTTTTTAGAATAAATACAATTTTTTTATTTTTGGTTTGAGTCTGGTAAATTGAAGTGGACTTAAAGTGAACGGTGATAAGGTCGATAAATCATTTGCGCAGGTTAGCAATTAGTTTTTAGTTATGGTTGTATTTCGCAGTCTTTCCGTATTTCCGAAGGGTCTTACAAATAGTAAGACCCTATATATCTTATTAATAATACATAATCTATCTGGGCAAAATTTCATTTAAGTCGGTTGAGCCGTTTATTTGTGATTACGTCACAAGGATCCTCACTTACTTTTCATCATTTAAGTATGATATCAATATAATATTCATCATATCATAAATCTGCAGGAAACAATTTTTACTTTTTATTAAGGGCTCACATATTAACAAGTTAAAATTCTACGAAACTCAACAATTTAATAATAGTTCAAAAGATATATTTTTTTATACCACTTAGGCCGACAAACAAGCGGACGGTCCATCTGATGGTAAGTGGTCACCGCCGCCTATAGACATTTGCAACACTAGGGGCATCGCCAATGCGTTGTCGACCCTGAGACGTGAAGTTGTTAAGTGTCATGTGCCTGAAATTTCGTCGGCCCCCTTACCTTTCTAACCGAAACACAGTAATACAAGTGAACTACTATTTCACGGCAGAAATGGGTAAGGTGGTAGTACTTCCCCGGACGAACTCTGCACTAAGAGCGTAGAACTCTTAGTGCAGACTCGAATATATAAATATCCAAATCTGCAGGCAACGGACCGTAACATTTCAAATATCCTTGCAGACATTTCTTTCAGTATTCCATGTCCATGTTCGATATGCGGAATTCTGCGAACGAAACCGGTTTCCAACGCTTCTTACAATAATTGAAAGGTCGGAAACATTATGATAAGACTCTTCATTATTCCGAGGACACAAAACAAATGCCCAGTCATTTCGGTTCCGCTCGGCCAATGATTTGCCGAACGTCTAATCTAATTAATGATTGTTTTGTCACCATGGTCGAATTACGATCCTGCGTGTATATCTGCTCATTTACACTTGCTATCGGCGAGTGCTTTATTCGCTGGTAATAAGAGTTATATTAGATTGGTGGCAGTATTGTAATGTTGGCGTAGGTAAGGTAGGCGTGACGTTTACAAATGGCACGCAGATGGACACAGGGTTAGATCGCGAACGACATAATTGATGGCTCGGTGTGGTCGGGCCTTCCGAAATATTGGCAGAGACACACTGTATTTATAAAGGTCAATGAATATTCATACGAATGGGGAGTGGTTTTTCATTAATCTAATTGAAGGTCAGAGAATGTAAGTTGGCTTTGTTTTTTAAATATGGGGCTCGTTCATTAAATATACTTTTATGTTATCAATCGTGTTTTTTCGTGAGCTTTTATGTGCACTATGTTGCGTAGATTTAGGTATTCTAGCTTTCAAATGATGAAGTTATTTGAATCAAAATATAAAATGGAGTCGAAACAAATATTGATTTAGGACTATATGTTTTTTTTGTATTTCATAGACTACGAATTACAATTATGATCGATGCATTATGTTAATTACCAACATTTGAATGCAATTTTGTTCTATAAATCTTTGGATAAATTACCAAAAATAAGTATATTCGTAATCTTCAGATCTATAACACCATTATTAGTAAAGTTACTATAGTTTATGCAATGAATTATTTTTGAATGTGTTTCTGAAATACGGTTTGGAAATTGGTAATGGATCACACGACTTTTTATGGTAAACCAAGGTTTTTATTTTTGATTTTACTACAAATGATACTAGATATCAGATTCGAAGGTATTATTTGTAAATTAGAAGGTCTAAAACTGATAAAATTTAACACTTCTCTTTTTGTAAAAATGTTATTAGTAAAGGTACTTAGTAAATAGAAAGAGCTATTAAATACTGTAAAATCATAATTTAATAAAAACGACGTCAACCACATTCATATATCTGAATCATGTATACTATAAATTAAAACCAAGCTCATAATTATTGTAACAACGAACGAGGGCAAAAACGAACGTAAACAATGTAATGCAATGTTCCGTCGCACGAACAATGTTGAAAAATTATGCATGATTCAAATTATTGCCTCGCGTTAAATAATAACTGAATTTCCAATCATATGTAATGATGTCCAGAATCCAGCATTATACAATTTTCATGGAATTATTCTTTTAACGGGCACTGATTTCGGGGTTCATGGAATACTTATCGAAATCGCCGTTCTCAGAGAATATCATATGGCAAATGCAATAATACAATTTTCCAGGAATTTTCTGAAATGTTTTTTTAAGAATTGCTTGCTGAGCGATTAAACTTTCATAATATAAAAAAATTAGTGAATTCGAGATATTTTTTGTTTTATTTCCTGGGACATTCTTTACACACGGCCATCTAATCCCAAACTTAGCAGAGCTTGTACTATGGAAACCGAATAACTGATATACTTAAATTTCTTTTTCTATATTCACAATTATAGAAGACATATAGAAAAGAGCCTAATTTTTTTTTAATTTATTATATTACTGAACATTTTATTCATGTTATCTATATTGCGTATTGTCCAAGCGACGTTGAGTATTGCAATATTGTTTTATTCTATTCATAAACAAGACCTATTCAAGTATTACTCTCTAATGATAATCCAGACCGTGTCTGCGAGATAGTTAGGTTAATGTATTTCGCTTGACGATATTAGAAGAAACTTTTTATTAGGAGAATGTTAGTCTATGCGTTAGTTTTTTTTAAGAGATAAATATTATCTTTAAATGTATCTGTGCTTAAAATTCTTTTATCGTCAATTTTTTTCGAGAACTTATATGAAAAAAACGTTTATCATATGACTAGCTGTCCCCCGCGGTTTTACCCGCGTTCCCGAGGGATATCACATTTTCTCGGGATAAAATGTAACATATAGTTATTCCAAGATATGCTCTATCTATGTGCCAAGTTTCATCCATATCCATTTAGTAGTTTTTGCGTGAAAGAGTAACAAACATCTTTCCTCTTTATAATATTAGTATAGATAAAGAAATTAAGCGTTATACCACAATTTTTTAATAGTTTATTACACGAAAACGAACGATAAGTGAGACGCTAGACAGATAGGTTTAGTTTTTGTAAATTAATTGATCTCATTTAATGTTATCCTTTTTAGTATGTGTTATATGTCTAATTAGGGTTATTGTTGAAAACCATTCTAATTGTTAAATAAATAAATAAACAAAAATCCACAGATTTAAAATATGAGAAGACACTAAGTCTATGTTAAAAAAGTAGTTGTCATTATATTCTCCGGAGGTGTTTAATTTGATATTAAGTTCTATATATAACTTACTAAACTTGCGGCACGCTATGATGGCCGTTTAAACGTTTAACAATGACAAAGAAAATTAACCTTTATTCCTTCAATTATAAGGTGCATTTATTGTTTTTTTTTTATTTTTTTTTATGCCACTTGGGCCGACAAACAAGCAGACGGTCCACCTGATGGTAAGTGGTCACCGCCGCCAATGGACATTTGCAACACTAGGAGCATCGCCAATGCGTTGTCGACCCTGAGACGTGAAGTTGTTAAGTCTCATGTGCCTGTAATTTCACCGGCCCCTTACCTTTCTAACCGAAACACAGTAATAGAATTGCACTACTGCTTCACGGCGGAAATGGTGGTAGTACTTCCCCGGACGAACTCTGCACTAAGACCTCTACTACTCTAAACAAGCTTTCAACAGCTAATTGTATAATGATGGAAATCAACCTTATTCCAAAGCAATACAGTGTCTTTTCCTATGACAATCTGAAACGTCAAAACGGCCATCATGGCGTGCCGGTAGTATAGTTTCCTTTGTTCTCCTTTCCAGGTTTTTTTTTCTTTCAGGAATCATATAGACGTGACCATCACACACGATGTCACAGCTGAGATTGGATCAAGCGTCTGGTTATTATTATATTATATTAAATAATGTTTTAGGTCTCCCAAAGCAACTTAAATTTGCAAATAATAAAACTGGATTCTATCGGATTAATGGCAGCTTATTAAACATGAGGTCTCGTAATGAATACACGCTAACATAAATAGACGATACAAAAATTCTCTTTTTTCGAAGGAAAGCAATAACTAAATGTAATGAATACAAGTAGTTTCCAACTCCTCGGTAGTTTTTCACAAAGCCGCCACAGTTATTGTTAAAGTAACGCGACAATCGGTCCCAACTCTCGGTTGGCTCTCCAAACAGCAAACAAAGGACATTGGCGCGTACATAGCTATGTCGCAATATTTTTATACGGTAGGTATTGGTTAAAAGCGTAAACAAGATATGAAGGTAGGTCATGCGTGAAGACGGCCACGAGCAGATTCCTACGTGACTCCTTTGTTGTGACACGCCGCCGGTCACCGGGTCAGCGGTTCACTTCCCGCTCTGGTGACAATATTGGTTTTATCGTGGTCGTCCAAATCCGCCCTAGGCTTTTTATTGTCAGGGAACTCTGGTAGGTGACGTGTGCGAAATATTAAGGAGAATGTTCGTTATATATTGGAGCTCAGTTGCTGTATTTATTAAATGACATAGTAATATGCAGTATTTCGGCTATGCGACAAAAAGTCCTCTACATTTATAAAAAATAAGATGTACTTTAAATTAATAAAGAAACTGTCTGTAATTGATGGCTTATAGATTGAAATTATTTCTTATATATTTTTATACCGAATGGGTCGACTAACAAGCAGACGGTCCACCTGATTGTAAGTGGTCACTGCAGCATATGGACATTTGCAACACCAGGGGTATCGCTAATGCGTTGTCGACCCTGATGCGTGTAGTTAGGTTAGTCTCATGTGCGTGTAATTTTACCCCCCCTTACCTTTCTAACCGTAATACAGTAATACAAGTGCACTACTACTTCACGGCGGAAATGAGTAAGGTAGTACTTCCGCGAACGAACTCTGCTCTAAGCTCTACTACTACATACGAAATACAGTAAATCCTTGAAGAAAACAAATAGGTATCGTAAGTATTTATTCATAAACATTATTTGGTGTAGATCTAATCTGCAGGCAATTATATGAATAAATAACATGCTTGTATGTAATGCAAGAACATTAAGCTGCGATTTGCAGTCTGTTAGAGTTTAATGCATAATACATAGTATATAATGCAATTTTATTATCCCTCGGCTGTACCGTGCGAACGTAATTATGCTCTAAGAGATTAGGTACATTGTATTGTTAATTAAACACAGTAAATTATCAGATGGGTACCAAGTGCCCTTCTCCGTTGAAGTTTGTTTATCTAAGACGTGGGTAGGTAGAGAGGTGATAGAAATTAGCTTTACAAACGGGTGATATATTCACTATCCTGTTTTATTCTACTAATATTATAAATGTGTGTATATAATAAAGTGGAGATGGACAGGCCACATGATAAATAGAGCACAATTGTCTTCGACTGGTACCCCAAAAACGGCAAACGCAACAGAGGCCGCCAAAAAACGAGATGGGAAGACGATCTCAAACTCACGGCTGGACACCTAGAGAAGGGTAGCGAGAGACAAAACTCAGTGGAAAATGTTAGAGGAGGCATATGCCAAGAGGCACGCTGAATTGCGGGACATTTTATATGAACCAAAACACAACACATAACTTAACCGTGTAGTTCAGAATAAAGGGTTTTATTATTATTATATTATAATTTTTTTTTGTGTGTCGAGTGTTTTGGCTAAATTTGTTTAGACCAGAATTCTGCCAGATGTACTGTGTCATCTGTAGCATTATACAGGTCTTTTGGCGTGCAAGATGAGGGTGACGCAGGGCACGACAATAGATGTGCCATTGTCTGAGGGGAGGCGCCGCAAGTGCATATAATATTATAAATGCGAATGCTTGTCAGAATTGATGTATATGTGTTTATTATTATTTCGCGCAAAAACTGAATAAATTTGGGTGAAACTTGGCAAATATATACTTTATAATCTGGATTAATATATGTGATACCGTTTTTTTATCCTGGGAAAAGGTAGCATCCCTCGGGAATGCAGGTAAACCACGAGCTAGTAATTTAATGTGGGTTTATTCATCCTATTGATTAAACTGGGAGATGTGGAAGAGTTCAATGTATGTAAATATAAATATACGAACTGGATTTAGTTTCAAAATAGGGTAAAAGAAACCAGATGCTCTGAAAGTTCAATTCTACTAAAATGGATGAACGATCTGGAGCTCGTCTCTCGGGATTTCGATATTAATATCACATACGATATTTATCCAAAACAACTAGCAGGTTCATGCATTTCCTTCTATTTTAATCAATAATAAAGAGGATTAAAATAAATAATAAGAATTATATTTAAAGTGAAATCTTTTTGGGAGGAATGTGACCAACATCGATTGACATAGAAATCAAACACCATAGAAATACTATTAATCGACCTAATACAAAACATATAATACCTTGAAACGAGCAATTCTGGTATATATATAATATAATATAATTACGATCTCGGAAACGGCTCCAACGATTTTTATAAAATTTTGTATGCAAGGGATTTCGGGGGCGTTAAATCGATCTAGCTAGGATTCATTTTCAGAGAATGTCGTTTTATCCGTGTTTTTAGGCAATGAAAACTGCTAAAATGACATAAGGTAAGGTTTTCAAGTTACATCTTTTGTGAAAAATACTGTTATTGGGAGCCCTTTATTATCGCATCTAATTCGTATCTACGTATATATGACAGTGCTTTAAAAAAGAGAATACGGTTGAAGTCACGTTAGTAAAGAAATCCCGAGCAATGCTCGGCCATCCAGGTACTATGAATTATTAGCGATCCCTGCGTTCTCGAGGAATGCTACATTTTCGCGGGATAAATAATATCCGAGGTGTCAATCATGTTTATAGACTATCTACGTGCAAAGATTAACCGAAAATGCATTAAAGTAGGGAAATAATAACAAACAACGGTCTAATCATCTTTACAAACCGGCACGCTATGATGACCGTTTTGAGATTTCAGATTGTCATAGGAAAAGAAACGGTATTGCTTTGGAATAAGGTTGATTTCAATCATCATATAATTCGATGTTGGATCAATAGATGCACCTTATGTTTGAACGTTTAAAGGTTATTTTTCTTTGTCATTGTTAAACGTCAAAACGGCCATCATAGCGTGGCGTTTTGGATGTTTGGTTGGATGGTGTATAATAATTAGGTAATCCTACTAATTACAGATTTGACTTTTGCGTCTCAATTGCACATACGGATAGAAATAAAAATTGACATATAGCTAGAACATGACAAAAACGTAGTCAAAATACTTTAAAATTTAGTTCAGCCAGAAAGAAATAAAATATCTGCGCCAGACAATACCACTGACAAACTTAATTAACAATCATTTAACCTATGAAGCTCATCTACCCACACTATTAGAAGATAGATAGAAATAAAATTAAATATAGGAATAATTCAATGTCAATACATTCTCTTGATTTATAACTTTTAAAAGCAACCAGGAAACACGTTGTCTTTCATTAATTTCCCATTGAAAATACATGAGGCACAAATGTGTGTCGCGGTGTCCCTTTATTCATTAACGGAAGTGAGTACTTCTTCCTTGAGCCGGGTTAGGATTGGTTGCGTTTCAATTTACAGGTTATGGTTAATTTACTTTTATTCCACTCATGGCGGGGCGCTTGTTCGTGCATACCGCGTCGGCGAAAGTCAAACGAAAAGTAATGGGGTTTGATAAATAATTACGTTGCACGAGATATTTTGGATTATATTAATTTGTGTCGTATTTTGGTAACTCCTCTTAACATGTTGTACAATTGTGACGATTTTTCAGGTTTTTTGTTGGAGACTTACATGGAGATTCGTGAAGTAATTTGAATGTGATAAATTGTTGTTAGAGGATAGTTAATGAAAATAATATTAAGATATTATATTCCCTGTTTGATTATGATATGAATTAATCTAATAATTAACTTTAAGTTATTTAATAACTTTAGGAAGATGAATGCGAATTGTGTGAGTTTGCGGAGAGCAATGAAAGCAGTGCCGGATTAAGCAAGCGCGGGGCCTGTAGCTAATTCTATCGAGGGCCTTTGGCCTGTTATGAATTCTTTTAGTATAAAGTGGTAAAAAGAAACAATCGGTGGTGGGCGGCCTTAGTCACGCGGGGCCCCCTTTTGCGCGGGGCTCGAAGCAATTGCTACTCTTGCTACGTGGGTAATCCGGCACTGAATGAAAGTGAAAATGAAAAGAGCAGTGAAATTATTCACCGTCCAAAAAAAAAATTTCGAATTCGCCTATAGAAAGCTACACTATTTCTAACTGACAAAGGCTGAGTAATATAATCCAGAGATAATTTATAAACCTCCGAAATGCAAGACGGTAGTTACTCATAAAAAATGAAGACATCCAAAAACGGTATTATTAAATAATGAACAAATTTGTAAAGAAATACCAGTGTTCGTTTATATCATTATTATATCATGCCTTTTGTTTCTCGTAATTTAAATACAGAGTCGTAGAGAAGCGACCTTGAAAACATTTGCAGTGAATCCATTACCCCGCACCCGGTTTAGAGCAATACAATTTAAATTTCAGGAAGCTCAATAGTCTAAAACACATTACAAACTGTATGTCATTGTCTCCGTGATGGATCCTTGCATAATATCGCTTTCAAACTAGCATTCATTACGGCACGCGAGTGAGGTAGGGGACCAGTGTATACAACCACAGAATTATAAAGCAAATCGACCATTCCTATCAAACCAAAAAAGAAACTCTGAGCGTTTTTGCGAAGAACATTCGATTGAATGCTTGATCGAGTTTAATCTCTACTAATATTATAATATGAATGTAAGTTTGTTTCTTACGCTTTCACGCGTCTACTAAACCGATCATCATGAAAGTTTGTACACATATTCTTGGAGGTATTAGAAGTAACACAGGATACTTTATGTGCTGGAAAATTTTATATCCCTCGGGAATGCGGGTGAAACCGCAGAGGACAGCTAGTTATTATATAAATGAATAGTAAGTAATAATTAAATAGTAATTTGTGGGAGTTCCGGAGTCTAAACTAAGCCTAGGTCTGTATTTAAAAGCTCCAAGCCTGGACATCAAATTTATAGATTGTCAACGTGGCTGTGAACGTGTATCAATGTGTACGGTGTAAATGACATAATTTTACATGTCAAAGTGAGCGTAGATATATTTTGAACTAGCTTCTACCCCCATTTTCACTCACGTTCTCGAAGGCTTTAAGTCTGATCGGCCGTTGCGGAGCTTGTTTGGAACAAACTTTCAGAAGACAGATAAAAAAAAATTAAATTGAAATTTATGATCATGGATAATATAAACAGCGGTTTTCACATAAAGGTATACATTTTTTAAATTTCAAACAGGCACTTAAATTTTATTTATTATTAAAAAAGATTAACAAATAAGTTGTAATTTGTCTCGGAAAAATAAAAAGTGTATCTGGAACGCTAGTAAAAGCAGTTGCATCAGAACTTCCTGAAGGGCCAAATTGCTTCCATAGTCTATGGGACACGACATTTGTCTAGGGTGGGTATCTAGTAACTCGAAGTAATCTGCCATTTGTAACCGTCCCCCGGCTTCCTTCTCTGTGTCGAGATAAATGGCTCAAGTCACAGTGGCGGCTGGTTGACCTCAGTCAGCTCCTGGATGCTGCCAATGTGATCTATGGAATGGGACACTGATATCTCTACTTGATTCCGTTGCTGATACAAAAGGATTCTGCAGGGATTTCTAAATGATCTTTATGTATATTTTTTTGTGTTCTTCTGTTTCGATTTGTAGTGTGCTGTGCTACACATATAAATAAACTTATTGCTTGATACAGTCTTTAATAAATTTCAAATAAAATATAGCAAATCTCCAAATATCTGTCAGTTTGTTTGTATGTTCTCTATGTTTCAAATGAAAGTGTGTTCTGCTTAGTTTATTGTACACAAATTACACCTAAATATTTTTTCTTGAGCATTCCATTTTTACTTATAATTTAGATTAACATTTAAATAATCTTATTGCTTTATACAGTCTTGGAAAAATTAATAATATTGTATTCAAAAATTTTTTTTTTTTTACCCCACATGGGCCGACAAACAAGCGAACGGTCCACCTGATGGTAAGTGGTCACCGCCGCCTATGGACATTTGCAACACTAGGGGCATCGCCAATGCCTTGTCCGACCCTGAGACGTGAAGTTGTTAAGTCTCATGTGCCTGTAATTTCACCGGCCCCCTTACCTTTCTAACCGAAACACAGTAACACAAGTGCACTACTGCTTCACGGCAGAAATGGGTAAGGTGGTAGTACTTCCCCGGACGAACTCTGCACTAAGAGCTCTACTACTCGAACTCCAAATCTTTTAATGGTATTAAACATATTCAATATTTCTGACAGTCTGTTTGTACACTTAAGTATGTTTTTTCAATTACTGTAAATATTTTAACTTTAACTTTGTTTTGTTACTCTTGGGTAAATTAATAATATTATAGCAAATCTCTGTATGTATGTATGAAACAAAATATGCTCCAATTTCACGTGATATACGGCGCATCAATATTATTTCCCGAGGTATTGATATTTTTTAATCGGACCAGTCGAAATTCACTGAAGCAGCCCCCTTATTCAGCTAATACAAACTTCGTCGGCGAACCGCTTTACGGAGGCCTCGGAGAGCTTATCTCTCACGTTATTAAACTTGCGGCACGCTATGATGGCCGTTTTGACGTTTAACAATGACAAAGAAAAATAACCTTTCTTCCATCAGGCATAAGGTGCATCTATTGATATAACAGCTAATTGTATGAAGATGGAAATCAACCTTATTCCAAAGCAATACAGTTTCTTTTCCTATGACAATTTGAAACGTCAAAACGGCCATCTTTCTATTTTCAATTTCTGTCTGTCCATTTGGACACTTAAAGATGTCTTTTCAACTTAACCTTAAAGATTTTTATTTACCATTATTAAAAGATTTTTTCATCTGGAGGTTTATTTATATACCTAATAATTATATTATCCCAGAGGTCGGGTCGCTTATAACTGTATTAGATGCAAAATATATATTTTGAAGTAGTTTCATATATCGTATATCAATTAACTGCTAAAGTACACACTCTGCTGAACTGGGTTCAATTAGCCTTTGTAATATAACATCTCTGTAATGGAATATTATAAATAATATACTAGTAACAATAAATCAAACTTCATTCAATCCTCTCTAGCTTCTAGGAATGCATTAGTTACGTATCTATTACCTTTATTATGATAAAATAATTTTCTATTGAAATATGACTCTTGTGTAGGTACAAGTATGGCTCATTACACAATACAGGCTGTAACTAAAATTAATAATCGACTAGCTGTCTCCCGCGGTTGCACCTGCGTTCCCGTGGGATGTTACATTTTCCCGGGATAAAAAAAATCATATATGTTATTCCAGGGCATGCTCTATCTATGTGTCAGGTTTCATCCAAATCCGTTGTATTCTTCGCATAAAATAAAAAAAAAACCAAATTCAAAACCATTTATTCAGTTTAGGCCTTTGGAAGGCACTTATGAAGGTCAAATTTAAAGTTACTGAAGCTAAGAGTACTTTCGCATTTTAAATATTAGTTGGACTCGTTGACCCCTGTTTTTTCACCCGCGTTTCTGAGGAATGCTATATTTTTCCAGGAGAAACAGTAGACTACGTACTAATCTAGATTATAATCTATCTATGTACCAAGTTGCATCCAAATCCATTTAGTAGGTTTTCCGTGAAAGAGTTATTTACATCCATACATCCTAACAAACATTTCCATTTATAATATTAGTAGGCTATGTACTTAATTATGAGTATTAATGTATAACTATAATTTAATTAATAAAAAAAAAAAAAAAAATCGTGAAATTGTAGTGTCCAAACTCTTTGCACCTGTCTGTAGCAACGAATAACAATTTTTGACGTTGTTAGGTTATTATTGACAATAACATTATTACTCACTCATTTCGAAAATTCAAAATAAAAAACCATTTATTTAGTTTAGGCCCTCGGAAGGCGCTTGAAGGTCAAATTTAAAGTTACTGAAGCTACAAGTTCTGACACTGACAGTTGCGATTTGTGCGATGTTCCGGAGAGACCGTTACCAGCTTACTTCATCCCTGAGAATTTTGTGTTACACTGATGCGTCCACATCTTAAAATTACACTCATCATTTTACCATAACGCGCCTAAAGAAGTATAACTTCAAAAAGCCGCTTATCACAAATACACGTTGTTATTCACAAATAGTCATACACGTTATTATACCAATGTGATATAAGGATATATCTTATTTTAATTGCCAATATTGCACACCAATTCACTGATATGCCCCGAAGCGGCATTGTGTTTGCCACACGTGGAATATAACGAACAAATAGCCGGATTACTCTGCAAAAGTGGTCGGAGATACATTCTCAAATAGTTTAAACATGCAAATTAATAAAATGAAACGTCATAAAGAAAATAATCTACATTGAGTGAGTTGTCATCGTCTCTCAACCACATTACATCATAAAGATTATTTGGAAATATAGTATATTTAATAAATAAAGTACCTGGATGCCCGAGCTTTGCTCGGTATATTTTTTTTGGTAAATTATGTAAAGTGGATTATTGCCTTAGTGTTGCTTAACAACGCCATAGCTTAGAGTAGCTTTAATGTTGTTGTGTCGTTAAAACAGTAATATTTTTCAGGTTATGTTTAAGTCAATTAGGGATAAAGTCTGAAAATGAATCCTAGCTAGATCGATTTATCGCCCCCGAAAACCCCTGCATACTAAATTTCATGAAATCGTTGGAGCCGTTTCCGAGATCCTAATTATTGCTCGTTTAAAAGTATTAGATAGATAGATATCGTGGGAGTTACAAAGAAAATGCATAATATGACCTCCAAACCTTCAAGCAAAGAGCGTACTCCTTTTTAAAAGGCCGGCAACGTACTTGTGGCTCCTCTGGTGTTGCGGGTGTCTATGGGCGGCGGTAATCGCTTACAATCAGGCGGTACGTCTGCTCGTTTGCCTTCCAACACATAAAAAAAATATATAGATCTAATTAATTTAAAAAAATATTATAAAGGTTTAATGAATCCAGCAAAAACTTCAAAAACCTTACATTGCGATAAATGGTATAATATTATAATACCTACACAGACTATTTGATGAACAAATATACATCTAAATTTGTATTAGAATATCCCCAGTACATTCTTTACACACGGCCATCTGATCCCAAACTAATCAGAGCTAGTACTATGGAAACCAGATAACTGATACATATACTACTATTTTTTAAATAAATACTTATATAGATATTTAAATCCAGAGCCAGTAAATTCAGACATGTTCATGCATGTTGTCCTGTGCAATGTTTGTCCTGGGTGGGAATCGAACCCACGACCTGCGGCATAGCCACCAAGCTATCTGGCCTGTCATATACTCGTATAGAAATAGTGGATAATGGTAAATAGGACTTTAGATAATTTTGATGGAATGCACGTTTCATTACTTACGGAGACTTCTGTGTACCATAGAGATAATGGGCGTGAATATATACGAGTATATAAAAATACAATATCCTCGGACATTCTACACACACGGCTTTTTAATCGCAATCTAAGAAAAGATTGTTTTAAAATAATGTACCTATGTACCTATATTTACACCCTGGCGCAGAATAAGCATACATGTTTGTGAAAACAAATGTTTGTCCTAGGTGGGAATCGAACCCATGACCTGCAATGTGATAGATAAGGTATCTAACTACCACGCCGACCGGTCAATTAATTAAATAAAATTATGTGAAGTCAAGTCATTTCACAATTACTTAAAGGTATATTGAACCTTTTGGTTATTTTAAATAACTTAGTAATAAGTTTGAACTTTATAACATTACAATTAACAAATTAACATTCGCTCTAGGTACCCTCGAGTCGTTTGCAATTTATTTGTTTGTTGTACGAAACAGAGATTTTTCAACTAAGTAATTAGCTAACTAAAATTTATTCAGCTTTAGTTTATCTGCTTTATTTACGAAACCTTTTTATAACATCGCTCGGGTTACTGTTATTAACACCTACCGTATGTTTGTTTTGTAACATTTGTTGATATTCGTTTTGTAGAGTAAATATTCTAGCTTTTAAATAAACTTACTTTCTATACAGCCATATTAAATATCTTTAATTTATAACTTTCACTATAACGGGCAAATATCGTCAGTGAGACTAAATAAATTTGATGTAATAAATCTTAGTTCGTTTAGAAAGAGTAATTGCTGAGTTTATTGCCGGCTCTTCTCAGTAAAAACAACCTTCCGAACCCGTATTAGAGCCAGACCATTTATAAGTGCTTCTGAAGGCCTATTTGAATAAAATATTTTCATTTTAATTTAATTATTCTTTTTAGCTATCGTGAGAAATTAGATATGTACGTTGGTGGAAACATCAGAAATGTTTAACATATTCTTTAATCGCTAGGCGGCGACAGGTGTATTTTAGTATCCGATGCAACCTAATGAGTGTTTTAAGTTAATAGCATGTCTGTTTACGATGTCTGTCTGTAACTACCGAACGGATGAACCTATTTCTACCCGATTCTTATCTGTTTTTATTGAATTGTGATATTATTTTTCTGCTATATTGAAATCTCTACGAATGATTGGATGGACCACTTACCTACATAGCTACACACATTTCCACACAAACATACATACGAACAAAATCTTTAATATTTATAATTAATTAATTAACAATATTACTTATGAACACAGCATCAGCTCGAGGCGGAGAGCCCGGTAACTTGTAAAACAGGGTTTCCTAGTACCTGACTAGTCGCTCATAAAAGTGAAAAACTTATATTGTACTATATTTAGGTATAATATAAAAGAAGTACCTTGTTTTTAAGAACTGTGGAAGTTACATATATTAGAAGTCGAGCGAGATGACTTAAAAGTACAAATAAAAAAATATCACTAATTCATTGTATTAAGTATTATTAAATGCTTTTGAGTTTTTTATTCGGTACCTTTCCTTTTAATTTACAACAGGGCTTCGAGTTTGGGAGTGAAGAAGTGACATTTTATTGCAGCTAATAAAAGTCGGCAAAGGTATGCGATGCAGTAAAACTAATGCCTATAATTAATTCTAGAACGCTTTCATGACTCTTTTGTTCAGTTGGAAAAAAAATGTTAATCTAACTTCGTTGTATTTTCTAAATTGATTTATTATTCTGGCTTATACCCATTTCTACTTAGCCTGATTGCTTTGACGGCTAATTCTAAGCTCCATGCTGTATCCCAACGTACTATAAATCTTAATAGACTTATTTTGAATTGGGTACTAAAGCGTATTTTTTTCTTCGGTTCGGTGGATAACTTTTGTTCCGAATTGCTGTATTGAGACAATCGAGTTCCAAGCGCAGTTAAGAAAATTACCTTTGCTTAACCTTAATGAGTCAGCTATTGAAGTACCCTCTTTTTGTGACAACCCAATCACATTAGCGTCAAAGTTCCTAGTGTCGGGAATTGTCTTGTAATGTCTGTGTTCCTTCAATGACGTTGATGGATTATGTGTCGTACTTACTTGTAAATTGTAAACTTTCCACAAATATTTACAGAGGTACTAAACTTGGCCCACTCTCGCTTTACTTTTCGACATTGATCTATTGTTTCTGCGTCCATGACACCGATGTGTATGTGGGTCATAAGTAAATGCATTATTTTCATGATTTATATATGACTTGCTTCCGCTCCGCGGTTCCACACGCGTTTCCGAAGGATCATACACTTCCTTGGGATAAAAAGTATGCTATATGTTATTTTATGTGCCAAGTTTCATGCAAATCCGGTAAGTTACCTTTTGCGTGACGTGAAGAGTAACGAACATCCATGTATCCATTCTTACAAGCTTTCACGTTTATGATATTGCGAATTTCTAAGACAATAATTCTTCGATAAATATACCATCACGATTTAGCAACATTCGAATGAATCATTACTGGAGATAACTAAACGTTGAGACTCAATAAGTGAAAATGTTACCAACTAAAATAAATCATAACGAAATATTTGCTGATTGAACTTTTACTATTGCGTTTTACTATATTTCTAAAGAGTAAGCTGCTTTTAAGTTTCCGAGAATTTTGCTGTCGCCACTTCGCTTTTCAATAAGCGTAAGTACAGCAAAAACTGCTTTGAAATCACGACTAAAGAAACCAATTTAGTAAACAATGATTAATTTAATTAGGTTATTCAATTAACACATAATCATCAAGAAGGGCCGAATTGCATGATCCTTTCCCTTTTCAATTACGAATCAATGTACAAGTTTTACAGTACCATAACAATTTGAATTTTATACAACAGTAATACTGTTTGTTTGTCAATAAAAATGCGTAAATAGCATTGGAGCGCTCATAAAAATGACATAATCGTCGCATAAAATGAAAGGGTGCCAATAAAACGACCCTTTTAACGAAATATATTATTTACTGTTGCAATATCAAGGGCATTTGGTTGCCATAAATCCTTGGAACTGATTTTATTTGGTGGAATTTGTTGCTTAGTGAACTGGTTTTGTCGCCACCGACAATATCCTTTATCACACCACCATGAATACACTGTGTTTAACTTAGCAGTAGATTATTTATGGCTAATATAGTTTATTGGCATCTTTCAATTTTCTCTGCCATTTTCTGCCGCAAAGTCTTTAACATAAATTGTTTTCTTCGCTAAAATATTTCCAGCGATATTGCTTTCGTGCTTTTCCTGATAAAGCAAATAATAAAATGAGTTAGCGCTATTTTTATATAATATGAAATATTTTTGCCAATGGCACTTCTTGCATTTTATAGAAAAGGACAGGACACACGAATTTTCGTTATTTTTATACTTATAATTGAATCTACATCCTCTACAGCCTTGGGCAAGACTAAGTTTGACTTTTTAGACCTTGAGACGATTTCGTGCTACATGAACTGAATGTAAATATTATCCTACAACAAACCAATAAGCCGCAGACATACTTGAAAATTGTTTTAATCTAAATTCAGAAGTCGTACCATAAACAATACGTTGTCGTTGTGGCTTGTGTTTCTAAAGTATTTGTTACAACAAAATCCTATTTGAGTGCTGGAATGCGTTTCAAATATAACATTGCTTTTTTTATCCGTATTGGCACTCGATCTCGTTATGGGTGGACCATCTCGCTTTCATCCCAGAATAAACACATTTTTATTCCGATCTCATGCTAATAAAATGCAAATTAGGTCCTTTCGGCTTAGGGTTTAGCAATTTTCAACAAATGTTTCCTATTGAATTTTATTTCATTTCCTTAATTGCTGACCATTGTTGTTATCTGTAATTCCTATTGAACGGTACATGTTTGATAAATTTCGTAAAATTATTTTTAATGCCTATATCTCAATTTTAACCCAATTGTTATAAGTATTTAGTACTAGCTGACCCGGCAGACGTTGTCCTGTCCTCAATGAATATTTAATTCGAATTGGTATCATTAATGAAAATAAAATAACAAAAACATGGTCATGAAGATTTCTTATATTTTTTAATTTTCCTCGCAACTTTCATATTTTTTTCTATCATAAGAACCTTCTCTTGACAACAACAAACACATCAAAAAAAGAATTAGTGAAATCGGTCCAGTCGCTCACGCGTGATGCCGTGACCAAGGGAAATAGAGATTCGTTTTTATATATATAGATTTCCGATAAATCAAAGAATATCACCATAAAGTGATGTGGACCTCTGCCTTTTATAAATGCTTGACTGTTTATCTTCACTTCAATATTTTAGCTTTGAAGCAGTTTTATAATTTCGCTGGTTTATTGGTTACTGTATCTATTGTATCAATAATAATAAAGTGATCAAATTCGTTGCATTCTCACTGCGGTTGCTCGAAAGCTCAGAACTGTATAGTTCAATTAACAGAACAATAAAATCAACTCCCTGACCGTGCAACTTGGGTATTACTGGCCGTAACTCAATTTTAGACGTCAATATGTTACGACAAATAGAAATGTTCGTATGGAATATTCCCTGGTGAAGTGCCATTTGTACAGGGCCGCTTCGAAGAATTTGGGACTGCGCTTCTGCGTAACTTATTTACTAGGTAACTATCCGAAATTGAATAGAGATTTTTTCCTGTATTTTAGGGCCAGTAATCGATTACCTTACCCTATAAATGCGAATGTTTCTGAGAATGGATGTTTGCTACTCTTTCACGCAAAAACCACTTATCGGATTTAGATGAAACTTGGCTAATATATAGATTATATTCTGGATTAACACGTAGGATACTTTTTATTTAGAGAAAATGTAACAACCCTGGAACAGCCGGTTTAGAATAGATACCTAATTGCATAAACTACAAGAGCTTTGTTTGTGACTACTGCTATTGTGATATAATATACATATTATATTCGTATTGTTAACTGATTTTGCATTGCGCTATTCAGCTAACCACTTAGAGCTGTGCACGGATGCATATTATTAGGCCACAATACGTCGCTGAGTTTGTAGATTATGGCATGACTCCGCGCAGGCACGCCGTCTCCAACAAATTATACTCAAGACGTACGTTATCCGACATTTTCTGTTTCATAAATCTCCATTTGGAGGCAGTGCGCCAGTGAATAGGCTCGTTAGTCATAAATAACCGAACTCTGGTCGTTATCTCTCATTCAACCGTCCATAAGGTGAGCACGCGCGCCTCTGAATTATTTTTTCTGAGCAAACTTTAAATTTCTGTTTGCTCTTCTTTCAAAGTTTCATGGCGGTATGTACTCACCATACTGATTTTCGTTTGTTTTTGTTTTTATTTATTTGTTTATTGTTGAACGCAATGAGAAGATCCTCTTTGCTTTGCAACGGAATCAATTTAATTTGCATGTGCGTTCCCAAACTAAGGAGGGCTTGTACTATGGAAACCGGATAACTGATATACGTACTACATACACAATTATATTCTTTTGAAAACATATCTAAATAAATGTATATTTACACCCAGATAGAATAAGCATATATATTCATGCGCACGATACTTGGGGAAGTACTACGACCTTACCCATTTCTGCTGTGAAGCAGTAGTGCACTTGTATTACTGTGTTTCGGATAGAAAGGTAAGGGGGCCGGTGAAATTACAGGCACATGAGACTTATCAACTTCACGTGTCAGGGTCGACAACGCATTCATTCGCATCAGGTGGACCGTCTGCTTGGTTGTCGGCCCAAGTGATATAAAAAAAAAACAAATGTTTGTTTGAGTGGTAATCGAACCCACAACCTATAGCGTTTCGGCTCTAACCAACCACCAAGTCAATATCCCCATCTAAAATAACATTTGCTAGCTCGCTAACATTCTATTTAACAAAAAATAAGTAGCGTAATCCTGAATAAATGTTTAGTGGGCGACTTATGTATATAGATACGTCGGTACCAATATTTATTTACCTCAGACATCCTTGTCTTTCCCTGCGACAAATACTCCCACCACAACGTACTTCTGGGGGGTCATAAGAGGTGGTTTAAGAGTATACTGACAGCCATGTGGTCAACAAAAAAAAGAATTGCCACAGAGGTATTTCGACTGGCTGGAAAAATCTGCCTGATCACCCGATCCAAGATATACAGACAGGTGGGTCATACATTTGTATTTTTCCTTAGCGGCATAAAATGCAGCAAGCATACATATTGCGTTGCCCCAAATGATTGGGAACATATCGCACCCTCAGAACGATAGGGGCTTAACTCAAAAAATTACTTTTGGCACATCTCTGATCACTTTCGCACAGAGCGGGGAGGGTGGGTCCCGGTGTTATAGAGGCTGAAGTATCGGTATGCTTATTTTATCATTAAATTGATTATGTTTTACTATTCGTAGCATAGAGCGTACTTTGTTTAGTCTCTCTATGATCGTAATTCCATTGCGCAAAATGTTAAGTTAAGCCTTTATCGTACTGAGGGTGCGATATATCATTTAGTGAACATGTACCTAAGATTATATGTAGATTAAGCTTATATCTATCACATACTTATAGCCATGATTTTTAAGGTAAATATATATTTGTTTTAAACTTGAGCGCATTTGACTAGATCTCATCCGATGGAAAGTGACGCAGTCGAGGATGGTACACGCGGCTCAAGTAATGCCTATTCACTCTTTCTTTCAAGTCTTTCAAATCACTTTAACACTAATCATACCAACACTTACTGTGTACCTATTTCTACCATAGCGAGTCAAATGTGACTTGATATTTCCTGCTTGAATGTATGAAATATGGTTGTTAGGAAGGGAAATAAATAGTATAACTGTATATTAATTAGTAACAAAAAGTCATGAAGTCAAATGTGCAAAAACAATAAGATGATACGTGCATTTTCAAAGCAAAGTTTAAAATGGGTCATTTGACCCGGTTATGGTAAGTTTAGTGTTAAACTTTAGTGCAAACTGATGCTAAATGTCATTGCATAGGCATTACGTTACATCATTCAATAAGCAATTCTTTTTCTATTCTTTATGTCTTTATATCAACTAAACTGGCGGAATTTTACTGCTGGCAACAGTCGCCATTTAAATTTAAGAATAAATGGTTTTTACAATTTCAAAATTTCTTTATTACATTACAAGTACAGTAATTACATAGTTTGGCCCTCCCCTTTTAAGTTTTTAAAAAACCTGTATTAGGAGAGACCCGCTCTTCCGATTTTTATGATTAAACTTGTATACATAGTAAATGTTTAAAGTTAAAAATATGTAAATATAAAATGACCAAACTTTAAATAAGATACGTAAATTAGTTAAAGTGTGAAATGGTAGGGTGTGTAAGGATGAGTGAGTGTTGAATGTATGTGTGAGTGTGGGAAGTGTAGGATGTGTGAGTGTAGGGAGTGAATGTGTGTATATGTATGTGGGTTTTTATGTGGTATTTGGACAGAAATATTTATGAACTAGGTAGTAGTACTTTAGGGTGGAAGTTTAGTTTTATATTTGATTACTATTTTAACATTTATTTTAATATTTAGTGTAAGAAATTATAATTTTTTTTTCACAGGCCTGTGTCTTGCTTGATTATTGGTAAAGATTAAATAATAAGGCGTTTTTTATCAAAAGGTTTTAGGGGTTTGTTCTTTAGAAGACAGATTTAGTTGTGGAAGAGAAGTAAGTTACCAAAACTTGTTTGTATAAATGTGTGAACGAACAGACATGAGTATCCTACTAATATTATAAACTAGCTATCCCCCGCGGTTTTACCCGCGTTCCTGTGGGATGTCACATGTATTATATGTACATAAAAACCTTCCTCTTCTCAATCAATCTATCTATTAATAAAAACTGCATCAAAATCCGTAGCGTAGTTTTAAAGATTTAAGCATACATAGGGATATAGGGACAGAGAAAGCGACTTTGTTTTATACTATTTAGTGATGCGAAAGTTTATGAGTATGGCTGTTTGTTACTCTTTCACGGAAAAGCTACCAAACGAATGTGGAAGAAACTGTGTGGCAAATAGTTCATAATCTGGAGTAACATATAGAATACTTTTTCCGTGAAAATATAATTTTTTTAACGCGGGTGAGACCACAGGGGTCAGCTAGTAAGTTACATAATCTAGGATAGTTCCGGAATAATATTTGATTTCATTATTCATTTATTTCCCTTTGATTACCTTTACCCTTTGACGGCTGAACCTATTATTATGATAGTATGTACTGTATAGTCAGTTTTAATCTATATTCCGTATAAATTGGATTTTTCCTCGTGTTTATTATACAGGTTGTTACAAAACTATCCGTAAAGCCGAAAAGCTTATAACGAGTCCATTTACAATATTAGGAACCGTAGTAACGCTGTATATCATACCCCAAAAAAAAAAGAACAGATTTTTATGAATGAAAAATAGAAAAACTATTAAAATAGACAATTATTAGGTAAAATAGGTACGTAGGCCTTTCTGTTATTATAAATAATCTGGTTCCCTGACATGGCAGCTTACTAGGGTTGCTTGCTTTGATAATTATTTATATTTTACGGGGTATTTTGTAAAACGTTGAATAATACTATTAAAATAACGTCCTACAATTTTATGTATCCTTAATCGTTGAGAAGAATGTCGGCACTGCAGTCAGCAGTTCCTAACTATAGTAGACTATTTAGTTTAACGTTATTGTTGGCCATGTTTAATACAGTAAAACCTGATCATACTAGATTTATTTATCTTCTTGATTTGTAGTAGCTCAAATATTACTCCAACTATCGCTGTAAGTTTTTTTTTTATTTTTATTTTTTTATACCACATAGGCCGACAAACAAGCATGGACATTTGCAATACCAGGGGCATCGCCAATGCGTTGTCGACCCTGAGACGTGAAGTTGTTAAGTCTCATGTGCCTGTAATTTCACCGGCCCTCTTACCTTTCTAACCGAAACACAGTACGCTAGCAAGTGCACTAATGCTTCTACTACTACATCACTACCGTACTTCCCCGGACGAACTCTGCACTAAGAGCTCTACTCTACTACTCTAAAAGTAATAACAGTTCTGTTGAATTATATGAAGGCTGTAAGATATAGTTTTCGATCTGTCCATGGTTTATATTAATGCTCGTGATTGTACCTCAACATATTTTAAATTGGTACGAGTTTTTGTGTACGAAAACCATTTGAATAAGTCTTTCTACTCGTATATCGCTGGTCAAACTTTAAATAAACCATTTGATATTTTTCAAAGCTTTTAACGTGTTTATTTATACAACAAATAGAAATCACTCGCGTTCTTTTCCCCAAAGGAATTCAACTGAAGCCATCGATACGGGAATAATGTTGTAGTTCTTCTGAAGCCTATTTGAATTGGCTTTCGGTACCTACCTTTATGTATAAAATCGGGCAAGTGCGAGACAAATGCCTGGAGGATTCCGTATAATAATAAAAAAGCAAGGTATTTTAAAATGTAACAGGGATCTCTATTTCAACTGGCAATTTTTAACATATTTTTAATTACTTACTCAAATCATTTTAATAATATTGAAACTTGTTTTTCAATCAGTAAGAATTATTTTTCGTGTGACTTATAAGGTTCTGTAACCAGAGAAAGGTTCAAGACCTTATGTAATATTTTTGGCTAATAGACACACACCAGAGAGAACTACTGTAGTACAGAACCGTAAAACGGATAAAACATTGACTTATTTAATACCGTTGTTACTACCTTTACAATTTAATACCTAGTGCGGGCCCGAGTTCTTTTAAACGTTTAAACTTTAATCCACTTTGACCTTTTACTGAGTGTAAATCTTGTAAAGATTTCTATATCACTTTTTAATATAAAAACTTCGGAGTTTCCTTACTTCATTTCGAACGGAGGATAAACCTGAACATCTACAGATACAAATTGTGTACATACTATGTTATAAAGTTTAAATAGGATATGAAAATTTTAGATCACTTTGTTAGCTTTAATTTGTAGGTTTACCACGTCGGTACGTTAATGGCACTCACTAACAAACTCTGGAGAGCAGGATGAGTATCTTCATACGAGTGAGTAACTCTCACGCCACAATACCCGTCACAACTCGTACATTTTGAGAAATTAAGCAATTTTAATTTGTAACTCGTCTTACACACGCTCGACTCCTGCGGGCGGGCCTTGCTGTCAAACTTGAGGTTGAGTCTGATGTCCGTAATTAGCTTCACGTAATTCAGTAATTTCGTTAATGCCACTCTCCTTAATGCGGACTCGTGTAGTCCAATTAATGGTTTAATTTTTAATCGAATCAGCGTTATCGTGTGTTTGAGTGCTGGCATAGTTGGAACTTGTTCCGTAATTGGAGTTTGCAATTGAACGAGTAAGCGACGGCTGTCTGGTTCCTGTTCATATTTAAATGTATTTTGACATGACCTAAAAGCAGGAAACACTCGAGCATTAGGTGGATAAATAACATTAACTAGCAGCGGGCTATTTACTGTGTCTGACTCTACGTTATATGTCCGCTATGAATATCAGATTCAATAAAAGTATTCAAAAAAGAGACAATAAATATATAGGCATTTTTAAATCTAAGCCAACTAAGTAGCAAAGTGAAGTATGCATCCAACAATGCAGCTAAATCAGAGCAGCTGGTAGTTTATGACAAGTAAACAATAATGGAATCTATTAAAGCGATGTGCGGTGCAACGCGGCGGCGGCTGGCGTGGCGGCGCGGCGCTTGGTGTCATGAAAATCAACTCATTCACCGTGCACTGGCAAACAAGGTCCACATCCAATTAGGCCTCACGAATGGGAATGGAAATTCGAGTCGTGCTGTATTAACCTTATTTGCTTTCCGCCCCTGATCCAACTGTGTGCAGTTGTGGCTAACTATTGTTAACGCCATTACGAACACCGGCTTTGCGTCTAATTATGCATTCGTTCATATTCTATAGTACTGCTTGTGGTTAAGTGGGAAGTAAGGAAGGAAGATAGGATAGGAAGAAGCATATGATGGGATTATTATTTATTTGCCAGAAAGGCTGAACCGACTGTCTTTTGATTGGCGATTGATAAGTGACATTATCCTGTTGCTCTCTACTAGTTCTCCTTTTTGAGGTACTG
Source organism: Habrosyne pyritoides (assembly GCA_907165245.1). Classification (NCBI taxonomy): domain Eukaryota; kingdom Metazoa; phylum Arthropoda; class Insecta; order Lepidoptera; family Drepanidae; genus Habrosyne; species Habrosyne pyritoides. Next base: position 8,575,053 of record OU015602.1, on the reverse strand, counting down.
GTCGAGTCAGTTTTTAAATTGATTAACATTTTGGGTTGATATACCGATATTTTTATATATACCTCAGTTTGAGGATTTTATATTTGAATCTACTAATCTGATTTTAAAGATTATTTTCCAGCCCGAAAGTTACTCTATTATCGAGTGACCCTATAACCCCAGGTTACTAACCTCAACATCAAAGATTGCAATACTGCTTACCATCAGGTGGGATTGACTGCGTCAAACAAAAATATAGCGCTGTGGAGCATTCTGACTGATTTCCTACTAGTACGACCAATCCTTCCAATCTGTCAAAGCAATGTTCAAGCAGTAAACGGTCAGAGCCGAATCAGAGAATTGACTTTGACCTTTAATCCTACTCTTTTAGAGCTTAAAATAAATAAAGAGCAAGAAAACCATGACATAACCATACGACTGAGAAGAGACTCAATATAGACATCATCTTTTTGTGCAGATCACGGGGTAATAGTTGAACGGATTTTGTTGCGAAACGTGGAGCAAAGAAAAACCTTACACTGGATGTTAATTCACTACGCTAATACTTTTTATTCCGAGCAAACATTAAACAGCTTACTGGGTCGGATAGTACCTAATACCCAAAGTGCACTAATACAGTACCTAATAACTGTTTCTCTTACATATATTTATTGTTACAGAACGGTGTGTTCAGAGGATTTAGTTACACGGTCACCATTACCGTGGTTTTCAATGGATTGCATAATTCTCACGTTGCGCAGTTTAGGCTCACATTTGGGTAATTAACTAAACGGGACCTAAATTATAGACGTTTGCTGTGTTTTCGTCATCATCATCAATCACAGTGATCCTCCTGCTGTCCATTACCATATAAAGTATGTATTCTATGAATAATCGCCGTGGTCGAGCGTTATAAAGCTCTGCTTAAAGACTTGTGGGGCCGACCAACTTGCGATCGATTCCAAGTAACTAAGTTATAGTTGATGCTTCTTTATTAGGAATGATTATTTGTAGGCCCGGATTGGTAACGTGTCCGTGATATGGCGACAATGTTTACCGCACCTCACGCTAGGACTGAAAATAACTATGATAGAATGTGGGTTCCAGAAGATTAGACTTCGCCCTGAAACTTCAATGATAATGGCCGAGAAGTTATTTGTGTATATTTTTTTTTGTATTAAATAGTTATCTCACGAAAGAAAGAGCTAATAGGAACTATTAGGTTTTACGCAGAAGTATACCATACAATCTGGTGATTGATATTTAAAAAGATCACAAGGGCTCATTTGCCCAACTTGTACAACTATTTAAGCTATTAAAAAGTGGCATATATGAGCAATGGCTATAACGTAACCAGATGTCGTTGCCAGTTGTAGCTTTTGCTCGCTCTATTGGTTATCTCTCTCACTCTCAAATTGTTATAACAGCACAGATCTAGGTAAAATTCTGTTAGCTTTTTTGCTTACTTTTCTTGGGCTACAGATGTAAGTAAAATAAAAAAAAAAATACTTTAACTAATTGACTCAGGTGTGGCCTTGCGAAAATCAATTATAAGGTTATACAAAAAACAAGTATCTAGTATCAAATTCCGCTGGATCTCTTTCTCTGTCAAGTCCGAAACAAGGAATCTTAACAGGAGATCATTTGATTTCCTTATTGATTCATTGAATTATTATTTTCCTTTTATTTCAGAAATCTTCAGGCATTAAACATACACTAAACTCGTGTTAATATTTGGATAAACATTGACATATATTCCATTGTTCAATCCACCAAGGTTTTCCAAAGTTAAAGAGCCACAGTCGTGGCACAAGAACGAAACCCTGAACTTTAGTAAATATTTGTGTGGGATAACCCTTTATTTTGGCAGACTATCTATCACTGTCCGATGCAGAAACTAAACAAAAATAGGAAAAAACATTTTCCAATGCTATATAAATAATGTCAATGAACTTTTATAAGGGAGTATCGTGGAAAATAAGTTATTGATACGATTGACTTCTTCCATATTTTCTCCACGAGTAGATACGCTATTAATCCTGTAATGACGTCATGGTAACTGATATGTTCGATAATGTTACACTTTAGCTTGTTTATCATTAATATTTGTACCTTTATTGCGTATTACATGAAACTGAATATACAAATTATTTTTGGAATGTCTTAGAATTGTGATTTTTAATGGTTTTAAGATACGCTACGACAGAGCCTTAATTAAGCTCAATATTTTATATATGAATAAACTAAAATGTTTTTAGGTATTGACATCGGTTTAAATTTATATTTATTATTTTACTCTATTTTACTCAATTTGTTTATCCTATTAAATCTTTTTATTTTCTTGTTGTCTTTTTTGTTTCAGTTGTTGTTCTGAATTTTAATTTTAATTTTTATTACCACTGTTAGCTTGTTATTAAGTTTACTGAGCATGCTGTGGTCTCCTATAATTGAAGGAGTACACCAATGTAATACCTCTTGTAAACTATGTTTTATGTCATTTAATGTGTACATCTTCCGTTGGAGATCCAAAATAAATACTTTGGCAGATTATTCAAACGGCGAATAAATTGCCAGTGTCATATAGGGTGAATAGGTCAAAACAGCTTTTGGTAAAAATATATTTTTTTAAATCCAATGCTTGTAAGATTGTAGAGTCTGTTACATATCGATTGTTCGTCAGCCATTTAACCACACGTTTGCAAATTTCAGACGTATTAGAACTTCTCCCTTATTTTAACCTATTTTGGACAAATAAATTAAATTTTCAGACATGTTTCAAAGTTTCAGACGTGAGAGATCCCAAATTTATTAAAGTAACAAATGATATCTATACTATTTTTTTATATTTGTTTTTTGCCACAATAGGTACCACCACCCTAAGTGGTGGTGCTTGGAACGGAACTCCCTCTAAAGAATAAGTTAAGTACGATTTAGAATTACTTCGGCAGCAAGAGTTTGATTGTATAGTTCACTATTTAAATACATTTTAATTCAACAAAACACACAACTCACAGTGCACCTTTGAACAAAAGGGACAAGTTGAGTTGCAAACACAGCGTCGCCAAATTTTTCATCAGCTAATTGGTTAATAATACAAAAGTAACGTTTCGTTATGAGTCTGGCTTTAACAATGGCATTCCTATTCACGGGCCCGCCGTTTCTTACCAATAAAAGTCCACGTCGGTCTTCATAACCGCTCGTAAGGCGGGAACTGTTTAATTCCATTTTATTGTCAAATGCACTACGCCGCGACACCCCGCACTGCGGCACCAACTGTACTTAACATTCAGCTTATATTTTAGTCGTTAAATTATATATCAAATTCATAAAAGAGTTTTATAGCACATAATCTTTGGGAAGTATGTTCCCCACGTGGGTAAGTGGTGTTCTTGGTAAGGTGGAGTTTAAACGACTCAATTCTATTGTGGTGTCATGATGAATATGCAGTACCGGTCTTTTGAGAAGTTTTATGATTTTTTCATGTATAATATAAATGTGAATATCAAGGTCTTCAAGGAAAAAGAAGGACAGAAAACCCTCTTCCCAATGGGACGATGAGGTCAAAAAAGTCGCTGGGTCAAATTGGTGGCAAATAGCACAGGATAGATAGAAGTGGGCATCTTTGAAGGAGGCCTTCACCCAACATAGCTGAGGGGACCTAGCTTAGTGCATATTAAAAAGATAACTAGAATTAAGTTATTTAGTATTATATATAGTATATAGTACATATACTTAAATATAATTAGTAAGTAAACAATTTAGCAACTAAGATGGAATGTAGCATGGTCAAATAAAGGCGTCTTTTATTTAATTTTATTAATATATATAATGCCGTCACTTCTGAGTAAAAACAACCTTCCGAACCGGTATTAGAGTAACTATTCAAAAGTTCATGTAAAGGCCTATTTGAATAAAAATATTTTCACCGTCATTTTCAATGTATCAATTAAAGTATGACGCTCGCATGCCGTAATTTCAGTCTAATATTTAATTTGTAACAAATTCAAATTATATACCTGGCATACCTAGGCATACTCTTAGAATTATATAAGAGGACTAGTAGCCAATGTCAATGGAATTGCAATCAATAGCACTGGGAAACTCTGCTAACAGATTAGTTCGTTATGAAAACTTTGGTGGCTCGGCGACCTAAAGTGAGTATTCGGCTGGAACACTAAAGACGCCATTGCTCTCTATTAGTCTAGCTTCTGACTTCAAGTCTTTGGAATTATGTAAGTGGTTATGGTAAGTGTAAATAGACTTAATAATTTGGTGCGAAATTTAATATTAATTAAAACGTCAATAAACATTACTTTATTACATATTTCGGGTTTATTTTATAGTAATTTTATGTTATCTTAATTTTATTATAAATAAGGAAGTTTGTGTGTCTTTTACAATGATATACATGTTGTTTTTGTTACTGCTCTGTAACGGCTGATCAAATTTAAATGAAATTTGGCACACATATAGAATATTTTTTGAATTATTACATACAAATATACATATACTGTTTCCTGTCAAGGCATGATTATCCTGGAACGCAGTTAAAACCGCGAGATGGAAACTAGTGTTTTTATATATCAGCACATTATTTTTGTTTAAGAACACCCTAACAGACTCACAAATATCTTTCTTGATTGTTTCCTCTAGAGTATTATTCTAACGAAAAACTAGAAAAGCTCCACAAGATGTTCCTTTGGGGATAGGTAACATATTATGATCGTGTGACTTGACTCAGAGCAAGCACGTCTAAAAAATGAAGAATCTATAGAAATTTACTAGTAAAAAGCTCGTAGGAGCTGTTAGAAGGCACTTTGAGGTTAGTCACTAATCATAACAGGTTACAGTCACACTCTTACATCTTCTTAATCAATTGAATCACCATAGCTACTTCTTTAATCAACTGTAAGTATGAGACATAATATTTAATTGACCTGCACTATTACTCACGTATTTTCCGCGATTTAAAATGTTAAAAACTATTTCTAAGAAATAATCTAGTTTAAGAAGCTTCACGTAGCTGCGAAGATATTGGTATTTTAGTTTCCTTCGGTACGTGATTGTTAGGAAATAAAGTTAGTAAACTTGTTTAAAGATAACAGCAGGTTGGTATTAAATAAAACTTCGGTTAGTAAGTATTATTTCTCCCCATTCACTTTAACGGTTACTATTCTGATCGGTAGGAACAATTTAATTTAAATTTAAACTCGTTTACCACAATCGTGTACCGGTCTATGGTATTCAATCAAAAAAAGGATTTGATTCTGTAGTTTAACCAGTCGGGTAGCTTTGTATAACCACAAATATAATATGTGTAATATATATCTATACTTTGGCTCAATATAGAGTTGATATTTTTTCTCAAAATCAGAATATTGTAAAAAAGAAATATCAAAGAAAATGTTTTAATATTATAACATCATATCACAGCGTCCTCAAAGAAATAGTGGAACAAAACTTCCTTGAAAATCACCATTTAAACTTTTTAAGGAACTTTAGAATTTTACTGTAGAATTGTCTATTAGTTCTTGAGAACTGAATGGAAATAGCTCCCTTCCTTCTCTACTTGCGAAGCTTTAACTCAGCGTTATGGACTGCAGTTCTTGGTCTGGGTAAATACAATTACAGCTCTATGGTTAAGGTGTTCACATATTTGTGATAATGAAGACTATTTATAATATGGAATAATACATTTTTCTTGCGACATTCTGAACACACGGCTATCTGCCCCCTGATTCAGCTATTCCTCGGAGAGCTTACCTCTCACGTGATTGCGTAGTTAGCGAAAGAGACAGAGCATAGATAATCCGTGAGAAACCATTCTCGAGCTAGTGCCAATTTCCTTACAGAATCGAAGCTCTGATCCCAAACAAAGCAGAGCTTGTGCTATGGAAACCAGAGAACTGATACTTTTTATTTTTCTAAATTCATACATGGTTTAGTTACACCCGGTCACAGAACAAACAGACATGTTCATGCACACACATGTTTGTCCTGGGTGGGAATCGAACCCGCGACCTGCGACTTGGCAGACAGGGTCACTAACTGCCAAGCCAATATGCATAAATATTTTGAAAGAATATTGATAGAATTTTGAATAACGTAGTAGTATGTATCGCAAAACGTTAATGAAAGTTTGATTTTGTTAAATTTCCCGCAAACTCTGGTGTTGATGTAGAAAATATTTGTTTTGACGCTGTCAGATTCTGTACTTTTACTATTCCTTCGCTCGCATATTTCTAAAAGTTTTAAATAGGTTTGGGCATATGAAAAGAACTTTTAATAAATATTTATGACTTTGAATCTCCACCACGTACTGCTCTTGTCATGACGTTGATTTTGTTGTCTGCCCTTTTGACTTTTGAAAGTGAGGACGATCTTGTTAAAATCACCAATTATTTTTAAATAATATGTAATTTAAATGAGATAATAGAGAAACTTTAGCGATATATGTATATTCAGAGAGTTTGGTATTTTCTCTATATCGCTTTTACAACTTTACGCGGACAGTTCGGTAGTTGGTAGTACTCTCAAGTGATTCACTGTATATATCAATCCTAATTTCTGTGTATTTTTAAATTTCGATTTCCCTTGTAGACTATGTAAGGTTACCATCTTCATGATCGTTTATCATGTTGAGATTCTGGTCAAAAAATTGTCTAACAGTACAATTGACGTGAATTGTGTGAAAAATCCGGTTTCATTCAAAACTCATGGAAACTCTATTCTAAAGAGCGTACGATGCGCGGTGTACAATGCGTGCGCCTGGCATCGTTTTACAGTTCAGTATTCCGTGTTTGGTAGTCTTATACTTCTAACCTATTGGAAACTTCTTATTAGTGTTATTGATATCATTGTTCGCTGTATTTGTACGTCTGCTCTGAAGAGCATGTAAGCGTCAGGACGGAGTACTTTTCATTGGTTATTTAAAACTAACTTTTGGATAGTGATTAAGATTTTGTTAGCTATATTATATGGTATAATAATACGCATATATGCGTGCGTATGTATATTTTCAAGTCATTTTGACTGATTAGCCCATTCAGCCCACGACTTTTGTGTCCAAATTACCATAATGTCGCTGGTAGGTAGTACGAGCAGAGAAGAGACGAGTGCCGCGGCCAGCGCCCCCTGTCATGCCATTTAAGTTTCTCTACTTTATTTGATTTATAGTCATGGAAATCTTTTTTACTTGTTATATGTATGAAGAGCTGTTATATGAGAGAAGAGAACATATATAGAATCAAATCTTGATACCTTATAATACCTTCATGAATCGAATAGAGATTTCTTAATATATTTTATTGGACTAATTCGACGTAGGTACAAGGACGTAGATCGAAGATTTCCGTATTAAAAATGTTTTTCCTTTAACGATAACAAAGATTAATTTTCTATAAGAAAAATAAAAATTAAGCTCTTTTGTTAAAGGGACGTCTTCCCATGGTGACTCTCTGAAGAGAGATGTTCAATTGTGGGCCAGTTTCAGTGGGACAAGATTAAAGAGACCCAAGATAGAGACGGATGGCGTCGATTTATCTCGCTCCTTAGCTTTACAGAGATTGGAAAAAGTACGCCCTAACTAAGTTATATGACGGTGGTTATAGTTATACTGCGGTCTTTTAAACTTCGCTTATATTATTAATGCGAAAATTTGTCTGTCTGTTAACTATAGAACTGTCTAAGCTGTGATGGAGCGGGACAACGAAAATAGCTTTTTTCCACAGGACACGATTAGTAGTGTTAACGTGTCTTCTTTACCTACCTACCTATGACGTAGGCGCTTACCTGAGCTATGACCCGACTACCGCTACTTAGACGACGAAGGGGAACGGGTCGGGGTCGCAGGGGGCAGTCACTGATCACATACCCACTTCAATTACATCGCTATATGGGAGGCTACATACGCACTCACATAGCATTAGCCATATTATTCACAAATTGTAAATTTAAAGCATAAATTACCTTACTCACGACAAGAAGACGCATCGCTACGCACGTCGGAATAGGTAATAACTAATGAAAAAGTACTTCTTAGATTAATTTAAGTTATAAGTTATACCTTCACATATATTCAATGTATCTTAAGGTGTAACGACAGAAGACTCATGCATGTGTTTGCTGATTGTGGTCCCTACCAGGCAGTTAGGATAATCACATATGTATATAATCAATAATGGTTGTTGACAACAGTAAACACTGGCAAACTATTGGTACACATGTATTGCCGCAACCTTGTGCTACATATTAATAATCTATTGTTTTAGTTTAGATTGATTAAGCTTAATATATTTTAACAAGTCAGTTGGCTTTGTGGTTAGCGATCTTGACTGCCAAGTCGCAGGTCGCAGGACTAACATTTGTGTTCATGGACATGTCTGTTTGTTTTGTGTCTGGGTGTAAATATCTGTATATGTATGTATTTAGAAAAATCAAAAAGTATTATATGTAGTATATCAGTTATCTGGTTTCAATAGTACAAGCTCTGCTTAGTTAGGAATCAGATGGCCGTGTGTAAAGAATGTCCCAGGATATTTATTTATTATTTACATCAAATATTGGTCAAGAAAAACATGACTTGTAAGTTTTTTAAAAGGATATGTTGCCAGTCTGAACGAAACTTAACACCGATCTTAAAGTCACTCTTTAGTTTAGTTGCAGGGAGTTGGTCACGTTATCTCTATACTATCCTAAAAAAGACACTCTTTTTCATTTAAAATAAAAGGGGAAGAAGAAGATGAGACGTACTTAGGAACAAAGATTTAACAAAGTTTAGCAATATATAAGAAAATCTCTCTACTTGAATTTTTAGTATCCCTATTTATTAATTTATATTAAAAATGTCTTAGGACATTCTTTACACATGATCATCTGGACCGAAACGGTATAGAAAACTGATATACTACATAATATACAACTTTTAAACACATATCTACTCAATCTACTCTAGATATTTTAACGGAGACACAGAACAAACAGACATACTCCACAAATGTTTCTCATGGATGAAAATCGAACCCACGACCAGCTGCCTGCTTGAATTTGGCATATTTCGCAGCCTAAAAATCTTTAACGGACGGAGTTCATCATTAAGAGAGACATGATAAAACGAATGGTTTTCTCACGCAGAATTGGACGCGTTGAAGTGCGATGGTATAAATCCGCATTTCCTGGATGAAAAGTAGGCCATAGTGTGCGCTATAGGACATTCCATGACCAAATATTATCAAGATTGTTAAACCAGAGTAATTAGAGACAGAGAGACAAAGTTACTTTCGCATACTTAGTAATAACACTAGTGTGGATTACGGCGAAGTCGACCTTGTAATTACAAAGTTATCATAAATTAGAGATCCACGTTCAATCTACATATACATGCTACACGTACAATCGATCGATTATGAAAACAGGTTTTAGTTGACGTAAGCATGGCAACTCTGCAAAATACAAGCGTTGTATTGTCTAACACAGTAACTTAATATTAACTGGTGGCAGTTTATCAATGATTCATGCGTTACGGAAGCGCAGTGATTTTGCACGTTCGGTTCATTTGTGACCGCAACGCATTCGTTCGCACGCTCTCCAGTGGAACCGCAGGACCGCGAAACGCTCTTTAGTTCACAACTAATAATAAAGTACACGTGTGGAATTGCTGTCCTGATGTCGATTTATTGTTACTGCGATGTGCATTAAATATACTAGACTTTTGATAGTTTGATGGAAAGTGTGACACTTTACATTTGTAGGCTTGTTCTTTCTTTTTTGTTTTTTTAATGTTACCTATATTAAGTATTTTGTAAATGTTAAATATACAAAACATATAAAATAGCAAAAAAGTTAGAACCGATAAAATTTATATAAACATAAAAATATTTAAAAAGAAAATATAACTTTGCTGAGTTTCATGCCGGTTCTTCACAGTTGAAGGCTGACTTCCGAACCGGTAGTAGCTTCAGTAACTTTAAATTTGACCTACATAAGTGCCCTTAACTGAATGAATGGTTTATAATTTTGAATTAGACATGTTTATACACAAAATCTTTAAATATATAATTCTCCTGTGCGTGTGTATGCGACTGAACTTCTGAACGGCTGGACCGATTTTGAACATTTTTGTGTATCACAAGTGGATTCGAGTATGATTAAGATTACAATCAGACACAGGTAGGTGGCGCTGTGATCAAATTCTCGGATTTTTCACATTTGTTTTTTATTTTAACAGTTAGAATGGGTTTTTTGCGATTTAGACCAAAACAACGTCTGTCAAGACAGCTAGTATATTATAAATGTTAGTATGTATCGTATAACTATTGGTTATTTAATAAATAAATATGTAGATATTATTTTCGCTACTGAATACGCGAAGAAAAAGAAAATTTCTGCCGTATATAAAAATCTATTGCTAACAATTCGTGACCAGTGCCTCAACAAATACAGCTTATATTTGTGAAGAAGCTATTAAAACATTTCCACAACGTACTTGGGAATCCAAAAAAGGCTTTCAAGAGAGTTCAACAAGGGATTAGTGGATTGCACGACAAAGTTTAGCAAATTGTGGTAACGATCTGCGGCGAGACGGCTTCCACTTTAACCAAATAACGCCCAGCGTGCCATCCACAGTCAGAATTTATTGCTACAGTACTATAAATGTTTGGTGATATTCCCTTGTTATGGAACATAATGTTTTGAGCAAATGTTTCTGTTGGTTGGTTTATTTTATTGGAATATGTGATGGGAGATTCTGGAATTGAATTTGTTTGGGGCATAAAAGTTTTACAGATTTACATAAGTTTATCTATTAAATATCTTTTTTATTATACAGGTACATTATATTTAAACATTCTACGCAGTTGGGTGGTATTAAACTCGGATGGTTCTGGGATCGATTCCTGGGAAAACCTTAACCGGTAATTTTTTTTATTTATTTATTTATTTACTTAAGTTATAACATCCTTACAGTTTACACCAATTCGACACTATAACTAAATTACAATAACATATAATTAAAAATCTTTACAAATACTAATACTATAATATACTATTTACTAATTTACAAAAATCTATTTATATTAGGTACATTAATTTTGGTATATTATTGTTCTCTATACACCTGTATGCTGATTCTGCGAATTCAGACAGATTGCAACTGAAGATGTCGATATCCTGCGACATAATATTAAGGATCCGTATTGAACGGGATAGTGGGGCGTTCCTAAGTAAATTAGTCCTAGCTGCGGGCGCGAGCAGCAGCGCGGGCTGGCGGCGCGCGAACACGTACCTATCGGGCGCGCACAGCTTCAATGCGTCGAATTTACTTTATTTTTATACCATACGTCTTTAAATAATAAATAAATCAAGCTTCTATGCTTAGAAATTATTAACAGTAGCCTGTTTGGGGATGATAAATCATATTGAGACTTAGCACCAGACATAATGGCCGTGAAGATATGATTATTGAGGCATATGTGGCGTTCTATTCTTTGATATATTATACCAAATTACCTACATTTGCTCAAACTTTGAACACGCTTTTTCGTTGCCAGTATAAAGAAACACTCATTATGTACACTGTAGGTAATTTAACCCCCAGTGCCAGTGGTCTACGTGGAAGATAGCGAACGCGAGACAATGGATTAGGTCAAAGTAGCACGCTACGTTAATTGCAATTTGTGGCTGCCGGCACTACAAAGAAATGCTTTACAAGGGTAATGAAAAAACTTTAATGTTCTTAATACGCTTTTTAAATTCCAGTTCTTGTTAGTGATTTCTTTGCTTGGTCCAGAATCGCAACTGCTGGTAAACTTAACGAGATTAAAATACTTTTGGAAATTTTAAAGTTCTTATCCTTTATTTAGTTTCTGAATGTTCTTAGGAATATAGTTGTAATTTACCATGAAGGCATACTAGGGGAAATACATTTAATGTATTCCATATCACTTTTAAAGCAATTTATCAATTATATCATAATTTGCAGTGTGAAATAAATAGTATTGTTATTAAAATTACAGCAAATTGTTAAAATTTCACCATGCCCATATGAGCCCTGCATTGTTATCGAATAGGTTTAATATATTTGCAATTACTGCGGTTAGTATATTAACTGCTCACTAAAAATACGATGCGAAATGAATGTTGATGGTTTCATTCGAAAAAATCACGAAAAAATCCTTTTATAGCTGAGCTTCATACTCCACCACTGAAGCGTGTTTACACAACATATTTCTGTACTCGGGTCTCTGAAAACACAATATATTTTTATACAGAAACGTCTTGTTTCTCGTAGAATGGAAATACAGGCGCGTTTAGTGGCCCTTCAGGAAATGACCCCGACTGAATAAGTTATAACTCGAAGGGAGAGCTCGATTGTGAGCCAATCCAGCAGTTTTGATTTGATGTCGAGATGTTTTGTTAGACTGCCCTACGCAATTTGCCAAGAACGGACTCACTCCGACGTTTAAATGTGGTGAATGGCAGATATACCCGGCCAAACGGAAAATATATCTAATATAACATGTGCATGCCGCTTTCGACATTAATAACAGTGAACTAAAGGTGATATTAGTCTGTACTAGACATGTAGGTAATGGTTTTGGGTTAATCAGTGGACGATTGTACTTCCACCTTTGTGATATTAATAACAGGAAGGACGGATATGTTACTTTGATGTCTCAGTTTCGGAAACTGACCCGGTATCAAAATTAATTCATTATGTAAATGGTTCAGACATACGAGTATCTACTTAAATCTTACATATGTAAGTAGCTCTAATTATATAGGTACCTACATATATACATACAGGTCTAAAGTATATAATGTAGTACTAAATGTAACTACGATACGTCATAAACTTACTTTATTTAAATAGTGAACTTTTGTTTTGTAATCCAGCACCTTTGAAGAGCATTTCTTGCATTCAAAGAAGGTTGGTATCAAGCAAGAAGTAAGGGGAAGGCCTATATTCAGCTGTAGAAATCCCTGAGCTGATGTGATGATGGTGTCAATCAGGTCTAGCCGTTAAAATACTGCCAAATCATTGAATAATAGAAAACTTATGCAAGTTTTTTAATTGCGTGACCACAAATGATTTCGAACAGTTATAGCTACAAAATTATTAACTTTATTCATATATAACGTGATACATTTAAATAAGCATGCTTTAACATTAAAAGTTCCAATGTAAAGAAATGTAACTTATAATTGATCTGGAAAATCGTTGTAAAATTCACACTTGCAGGGAATTTTGACGGGTGGTGTAAAAATATTACCCGTCCGTAAAAAAGCGTTAATACCACTTCCGTTTTTAATAATCATTGTTTACATTTAATTTGGTAAAAAGTTATTACTTGCGTCAACAAATAAAACAAATATTGTATACGTTTGTTGTAATCCAAGATTGCATTGCCCTGCGGTTTGCGAATGCTTTTAGTTTGGGAGTTTGATACAAAATGGTGGAATGTTTTATTTATATTTCTTCCTGTTTTAGTGAGCAGTTGTTTCTTGAGTTACCACAAAGTTCATATTTAACGTCGTTTCCTATTTCAATTTCTTTCAGAACTATTTCTTAGATTCTTACATATAACGAATGAAGTACTTCACAAATTGAACTTATAATTTTCTTACAGATTATCACAGAAAAAGAAATTAAGTTAAACATAGCCGGAGCTATCAACGCAAGTTGTAAGTGCTGCGCTCTTCATTTTTGTATACTAATGAACATTTACATATTTAGATATTGTATACCTTTTAGATACACATAGATGTTTAATTATTACGATGTCTAATTAAATATGTATTTAAGACTAGACTCAATTCGATCTTACGATGAAATCGTGGCGATTCTGTTATTATTTTCTCGTTTAGATACATTGTGTGGCAAGAATTTCTACCATATGAACTGTTATTGACATTTGGGTAATGAACAGTTAGGCACTCTGAAATTCGTTGAAAACACTCAATGTTAAGGCTTTGGATCAATCGTTGTCGAAAACATGACTTCCAATGCTTCCGTTATTTAACGCTTTTAAAATAATTTAATCAGAGTAGTGCTTTTAGTACAGAGTTCGTCTGGGGAAGTACAAAATTCAAAAAAAATTCAAAATTCAAAATTCAAAACCATTTATTCAGTTTAGGCCTTCGGAGGGCACTTATGAAGGTCAAATTTAAAGTTACTGAAGCTACAACCGGTTCGGAAGTCAGCCTTCAACTGAGAAGAACCGGCAAGAAACTCAGCAAGGTTACATTCTTTTTTATTTGTTATATACATTTTTATCTATTCTGACTTTTTGGCTATTTTATAATTTCAATTTTACATAATTTTATATTTAACAATTACAAAATACTTATTATAGGTAACATTAATAAAAACAAAACAAAAAAAAAATATGACAAGACTACAAAATAGAAAATAACAATAATTAGGTACTTACAACTTAAACAAGAGATTTAGAGGTGCACTGTGCAGAGAGCAGCTATTTCCATACATTTTTATCTTCAATATAATGAACTACCTTGTAATACGCTTTTTCTTTCAAAACTTTCCTAATATAATTTTTAAATTTATGATCAGACATTTTGGTTATTGAAAGCGGTATCTTATTATAAAATCGAACACAATTACCAAGAAATGACTTGTTAACTTTAGTTAGTCTAAAGTATGGAACAACTAACTTCTCCCTTTGTCTTGTATTTATACTATGAATATCTAATTTTGACTCAAACATTCCTATGTTTCTACGTATAAACATTATATTTTCATAAATATATAGTGAAGGTAATGTCATTATATTTATTTCCCTAAATAAATCTCTTAATGATTCACGGGGACCCATACTGTAAATTGCACGAATTGCTCTTTTTTGTATAATAAATATTGATTCTATATCCGCTGCTGCTCCCCAAAACAAAATACCATAGGACAAGAGGCTATGAAAATATGCAAAATAAACTAATTTGGCCGTCTCAACATTCGTCAATTGTTTAATTTTCCTAACAGCAAAAGCAGCCGAACTTAATTTAGCAGCTAGAGTATCAACCTGAGGTCCCCATTGCAATTTATTGTCTAATGTAAGACCCAAAAATACCGTTTTATTTACAAGATCAATATGGCTCCCATGTACTACCATGTTACCCATTTCTGCCGTGAAGCAGTAGTGGACATGTATTACGGTTTTTCGGTGAAAAATGTAAGGGGGGACGACTTTACGACTCAGAGTCGAAAAAGCATCGGCGATGCCCCTACGAAACCGCAAATGTCCATAGGCGGCGGTGACCGTACCATCAGGTGAACCACCTGCTTGTTGGTCGACCAATGTGGTATAAAAAAAACCATTGGCGTATTTTATCAGTGACCTGTCAATCCCTGTTGAACTTTTCTCTTGTGACTTTATTGGGGTCAAATTTCAAGTCGATTTTAAAACGATTTAATCCCAAATCTATAATATTATAGCACATTTGTTCATGTATAAATACTCGGTAGTTACCTATTCCGTAATAATTTTGCTCACATGTGGCTACACGGTTCAATCATAGCTGTTAACACTACTTAATTAGCGTCTAGTTTAAATTAGCTTCAATTACCAATTAATAATTTGAGCTTCGGTGATTTCGTTTTGATTAACGTATATCGTACTGGTACAAGGTTACATGACAACAGCTATCAACTTATTTAACACGTTTCTCTATTCACTATTGATATAAATATCAATTAAGAAAAAATATGTCAAGGTCACTTTAGAGCCTGGAGACTATCGTCAGATTTCTAAGTCAGTTGTAAATTTGTATTCTTCTATCACTGTTAATAATAACATTCAATGTAGCCAGTAAAAAAATAAGGTAACTTCAATAAAATTCTTAAAAAACTAAACTGGGTAAAAATGTGATAAATTTGAATACAAAGAAGACACTTTTGTATTATCTTTAGACAATTAAAAAAAATACCACTTTTAGATTGTGCTAACACTTTCAGTATGAATAAAAAAGCTGTTGTGAGCAGCTAAAAAAATTTTTTACTACGTTTTATTTAACAATATATATTATATTATAAAAAAGGAACCAACAATAAAAAAAAAATGATATATTTGAATACTAACGTAGCCACATATGTAAGTTAATATATTATAACAACGTCGGAATATGCTAAAAATAAATATGGCACTATCACTTACATAGCAAAAAAGTCAATAGAGGAAAAGACAATAAAAAAGGATAGTTATTACCTATCCGTATGAGGACTCAGAGGGAATACTAATCCGATGCGACGACGAGCAAACGAGTTTAGAGAGGCGACTAACCCCACCAGGGCGCTGCAATCAAAAAGTCAACAGCTCAGAGGTATGAGGTCCACATAAATTTGCATTCTGTATACTTCCATAGTAGATTCACACTAGGGGTTCATCATCTAGGGTGTCTATCGTTTACTTTTTGGTAGTTCCAACCAATTTTAATACTCTTGCATTAAATTGGCAAAATTGATTATCATTTACACATATAAAATTACAAATGTTGGCGGTCCAGGTGGCTTGGTGGTTAAAGACCCAGACTGCCATACCGGAGGTCGTGGTTTCGATCTAGAAGAAACATTTGTGCGCATGTTTGTTCTGAGTCTTGATGCTTGATGTCAGTTGATATAAATATTTTAGACAGATTAAAAGTAGAGTAATTATGAAAATATCTTTAATAGGTTTGAACAATCTTTGATGTCGACTAGAAACTTAAACTCTAGCCCATTGGAAATAAATTTTGTACAAAATTTACAACATACAAACAGATAGAAAAGAATGTAAATAATAAAATAGAAAAGCGTGTTGAAAAATTGTACGTTTGGGTCGAGGTTATCTCACATGATATTATTCGGGCGTATTTTTAGACAAAATATCATTTTTGGTTGTATAAGGGCATTCCTTGTTATGAATTCAGCGGAAGGTTTTCTCGCGTCGGTAGTCATGGACCCTTTGTCCATACTTGTACTGAGTATATGTGTTTTATTATGATATTCACGGCACTTGTTCACCGTACACTGTTTAACCCACTTGTGACATGGTACTGGAATTTATTCTGAATACGCGGTCGTGTTATTGTTTTCACGTATATTGGGAGTGTTTGAAGCTATTATATCTGATTTAAATATGTTTTGTGACTATTTTGCGATAATATCGAAAAGAAAACTATAGTTTTTGTACACATTTTTACTGTCTGTTCTTTATGTTTCTTAATCTTTTTATACAGGTTGTTGTGAACCTAACTTAGCATAATCTTAGTGCTTAGATACAACCAAGTTTTATTATATTTATTTATATGAACAATACATAATACACATAATAATGAGTCGATTAAACAGTAAAGGATAACATCTACTTTAAAAAAAAAGCTGAGAGAATAAGCAATTTATCTTACAAGGAAATAATTTAAAAACACCCCATAGTAAAATTCTTTAAAATGTACAAACTAGATGTAAAATATAGTTGCTGTGAGACAAGATAATAATATTTTATAAAGTTAACATTGAGTAGGTAAATGAGAAACACGCGGCGGGCTGTGTTTTTTTATTAAAACCTCTTCTAAGAATATTTTATTAGTTTTGTAGAGGATTCATCCAAAGAGGTTATTATAAATAGTTACCATTTACTATTTTTTATAATATTACATGCTTTTCCTCTGAATTCGAATTTTAAATAAATTATTCTAAAAATGTTTACTGTATACTCAAGGTTTTTTTTACCGAACACTTACCGTAACAAACTTTTTCTGGGTCACTTAACTATGCATTTAAATGGTGCGGAAAAACTACCGGCTACTTCTAAAATATTTACAAATGACGGTATAGGCCGGTGTGTCCGTCGTTTGGTGTCCCTATTTAGGCCGCGCACCCGACAAGTGTTGTGTTTAAATGCGCCAATGCCGCTGGTCGCCGTGATTTCTTCAGTAAACCACTCACGTAAAACTCTGCCCACCACCTGCAACCAACAACTGAGGCCCAGGATGTAAGCGCCAGCGACTTTTATGGTAAATTAACATAATTTAAAACATAATAGACCAATTCAGAAAGCTGAACAAAAAAAAAAGAGTCTGACAGTTTTCCGCAATAGAAATTCTTGTGCCTTTTTCATCAAAGTACTCTAAGCCTTTCCAATTCGAGCCATTCTTTCAATTAAACCTCTTTTTTAATTGAATCGGCATTGTATTTGCTCTTAAAAGTAGGCAAAGAAATGGAAGAATGAATTATTTGATAATTTCTATGTTTTCTTTAACTTAAACCATACAATGCTTCACCTGTATTATACATTTTATGTTTACGACTGTGCCGGTAGTCCCGAAAGATATAGGTATATGTGCCTTCGGTATACCGTGTGTAACGCCGACTTCTACCGAAATAGGAAAACTTTAGAAGAAGCAGATTAGTACCTACTGCGAAGTTCTTCGGAAAATTACCATGAATACAAAACGTAATACTTTATGTGGTAGCATACGTAATGCCTTTCATTATGTGTGTTGTTACGGACTACTTCTGTGTGGCTTTCTCGATTGGTAGACAGGTTTATTAGATATATAGGCGTAGGAAGATAATTATCTTCTGAACTTAATTCTAAGTACCTGGATAGCCGAGCATTGTTCGGGATTTCTTTACTAACGTGACTTCTACCGTATTCTCTTTTTTAAAGCACTGTCTAAAGATACGATACTGTGTCAAAATTCGAATTAGATGCGATAGTAAAGGGCTCCCAATAACAGTATTTCTCACAGAAGATGTAACTTGAAAACCTTCCTTTCTTATGACATTGTAACATTTTTCATTGCCTAAAAAACACGGATAAAATGACATTTTCTGAAATGAATCCTAGCTAGATCGATTTAACGCCCCCGAAACTCCCGCATACTTTTCGTGAAAATCGTTGGAGCCATTCCCGAGATCCTAATTATATATATGATATTATATATATATTATATACAAGAATTGCTCGTTTAAAGGTATTAGATAGATACAGCTCTATGATACTAGAGTACTACTATTCTACTGTACCTATAGATACAGTAAATGTAGGCTTACTTTTGTTTTAGATGTAATATGATATTTTTTCATTGCCAGCTCTAAATTGGTGAAACCCGAATATTATTTGAATGGTGACATTGTGGCTCAGGTCTTTAGTAAATTCACATAAAGAAATAAATCGGTAAAGTACTTATTTTACCAAATCTTACAATCTTACTAATTTTATAATCGCGAAAGTTTGTATGTATGGATGTAAAGATGTTTGGGTGTTTGTTCCTCTTTCACGCAAAAGCTTCCCAACGGATTTGGATGAAACTTGGCACATATGCTACTTTTTATCCCGGGAAAATGTTACATCCCTCGGGAATGCGGGTAAATCCGCGAGGGACAGCGAGTTGTTTATATGTGTTTATCTCCGGTACCACAGCGTCTATTTCAAAAATTCTTTCACTATTTCAAAGGTATATTATTCCAGATAAAAATATGCTATGTTATAGTTCCGGGATACATTAAATCTCTCGGGAAAGCGGACGCAACCGCGGGCAGGCAACTAGTGTACAAAAAAAAATACTCGAAAAAAAAAATACAAACAAAAATACCTAAAATGAAATACGTCAGTTCTCATTTGTCTCAAGCAAATATCAAATAATTTGTCCGAAGCAGAGCTCGTAATAAACTGAAGAACACTCGACAGTATGTGTCAAGTGCCTCCTACGGGCGCCATTCACGAGAACGTTCGAGTTTTTTGTATCTATTATCTTAATGATGTCCTTATTGTACATTTTAACTGGACTTGGAAAAAATTCTTCAATTTATTAGATTTTTTAAACAATTGTCTATAAATCTTAAAGCTTACTTACTGTTTTAGTGCAACAACATCCAACTACTTTTATAAATACGAAAGTTTGATGATTAATGTAGGTATTGACGTTTGTTACTCTTTCACGCAAAGATTACTAAACGGATTTGAATGAAACTTGCCACATTGATAGTTTATAACCTAGATTAACAGATAGGTTACTTTTTATCCCGGGAAAGTTTAACATCCCTCGCTATCGCATGTGAAACCGCGGGATAGCTAGTTAACGAAAATAAACATAAAAGGTAACCTATAAAAGGTAACCTATAAAAGTACAATTACACACTGTATATTCATAAAGAAAACGTTGAAGTGATTTATTTTATGTTTGTACAAATCGCTTCCTCTCTACCGTCTATCCGTACGCACGGATGACTTGCCATAAATCTGATTTAATATTTAAACAAGTCAATGTGTGTTCGATTTAGTAGAAAAACCGAGTAAGTTCGAGTCGGACTTGCGCACGAAGGACTCCGTACTATCTATAAAAACGAGCAAAAAAATCTCGTTTGTTGTATGAAATCGCCCTTAAATATGTTTTTAAGTTTTGTTGTCATAGCGGCAACAGAAATACATATCTGTGAAAATTTCAACTGAGTAACTATCACGGTACATGAGATACAGCATGGTGACGGACGGGCAGACAGACAGACGGACAGCGGAGTCATAGGGTCCCGTTTTACGCTTTGGGTACGGAGCCCTAAAAAGTCGAGAGTACTCGAAAATTCACCAAGTTAGATCACGTCTGACACGTTATGCCCAACCACTCTCTACCTAGCGTTTCGTAGATTGGATTGGTATTGAGTGTCGCCTCTAATAACAGTGCATTCGGCGACGCCAGCGGGTTTTGTTTAGTTTTGATATTTACCTAAAGTCGGTACGAGACATTTTTTTTGCCAAACCTTCAAAAGAGCGTACACCTTTTTAAAAGGCCGGCAACGCACTTGTGGCACCTCTGGTGTTGCGGGTGTCCATGGGCGGCGGTAATCGCTTACCATCAGGCGATACATCTGCTCGTTTGCCACCAAAACACAACAAAAATAATAATAATACAAGTCTGGTGTTTCTCATCCAATATTGTCTAATGGTAATGTACTGTTTGGTCTTGCAGTTTAATAACAGTATCAGTTTATTAAATACTAGCTTCAGAGGTTTCGTTTGGCCCGTGAAGTATTTAATATACTATCTTGGAGAGTTATGTTATAATAGCTTATGTCGATCTAGAATAATGAACCTTTCAAATTGTGCAAGGTTTACTAATGGAGATTACTTTCAAACTAGTGCATTTATATAAATAAATTTTGGGAAGTATGTCTATATTCGGAGGTGTCCCTCCCTCCAATCATACAACAATAGTTTAAATTAACACCTTTAATCATTTGGAAACAAAGAGCTGAAGATCGAGCTCAGTGGCGTGCCATAGGTGAGGCCTATGTCCAGCAGTGGACGGAGATAGGCTGATGATGATGATGAATAAATTAGGTAAAGACAAATATTTCTTTTTAAGTCAATCGATTTTTTATTTCTGTATAGAAGCTATTGACGAGCTTTTAAATCAATAAAAATTACGAATTTTCGATCAGGTCACGAGTCCTGACGTGAGTTTAACATTTTATACCCATCCCAAGAAAAGTGCTCAACGCCCCTAAACAAGTTTACACTAACAAAAAAAAAAAGAGAAATGTTAGTTTCATTAAAATGACAATTCATTCAAATTTTCAATAATAATTATGACCAAATTACAAACACTAGTATTCTTACTAACACAGAAACTAGCACGGCTCTAGTTATAGATGATTTATTATTTGATTAAACCAATTCTATAAACAATGAACTAGTTTGCAAGTAAATTGTCTTATAATTACTTTGCTCACCAAATCACGCTACGCAGACTTGATTAAAAAGATTGAAAATTCATTACAGCTATGGGGCATATTGTGCGAGGCCAGCCCCCGTACCGCCCCGGTCCTGCCTCCAGAAATCGAGTTAGTGAACCCAGTATTTCAATTTAAATGCTATCCCTAATTTGACACCCTCCTCGTAGATCGATGCGACACTTTTGAATGTGTTAAATGACTTTCAATGTGTGCTGAGAGCCATCGAGTCATACATGACCCGTGGAGATTGAGGTACAGGCGTGAACAGAACTTGATTTGATTATAGTTACTAGGTTAGTTTAGAGAGAAAAATGCTAACCTTTTTGTGCTTCAATCAAAGGGATATTCGTTCATCCAAAGTAAATTCCAAGGAATCATAAAACCTTTGTTTCCTTCTTTATTTTGGTATCAAAATACAAAACCATTTAATCAGTTTAGGCCCTCGGAAGGCACTTATGAAGGTTAAATTTTAAGTTACTGAAGCTACTACCGGCTCGGAAGTCAGCTTTCAACTGAGAAGGACCGGCAAGAAACTCAGAAAGGTAAATGTTTTTATTATTAAATATTTTTTTATATAATTTAATCTATCCTAACTTTTTGGCTATTTATATATTTTTATATTTAACAATTACATAATACTTATTTCCTTTGGGTAACATTCTAAAACAAAAAAGAAATAACAAGACTACAAAATAGAAAGTAACAATAATTACTTACAATTTAAACTAGCAAATTTGAGGTATCAAATTATGACGTTTTCATTTCATTAGTGCTTTTGATGATACTCTGCATTATGTGTTTAATATTGTTTTATTCTAAAATACATGTTTGATCGTGACTGTACCACAGATAGGGAGGCTTTATGAAAATTTACATCTAACTGCACATAAAGCAGATTGTCGTTGATATATCACCTACAGTAGCATATACTATATATATAGTCATTTGACTTCTCTAATAACTGGTGGGGGACCTTGCGAAATGATAGTTTTCGATTGCTTGAATTTAAATTGGCTATCAAGGGACTTTTAGGGAATTTCATTTTCGTTTGAGAGTGGCTGTGTCGCCCTTTACAAATTGGCAAAGGTATTTATATAATTGGATGCAAATGAAACGAATTTCATTGCATTGTCTCAATGCTAATTTGACCTTTTCTTTCTGAAATTGACTGTCATTTGTATTCCAATAATGTGGCTGGGCATCTTTTAAACATTTCTTGTTGGTAGAAAGGTATAGATATCAGATAAATCCCTTCTAATATTATAAACGTGTTAGTTTGTTTGTTACGCTTGGAGGTATTAGAAGTAGCATAGGATATTTTTTGTGCCGGGAAAATTTTACATCCCTCGGGAACGCGGATGGAACTGTGGGGAATAGTTAGTATATCATAATTATCATTTACCTGCTCTGTTCCAAATCATAACGTGTCGGGATATATGTTTTCTGTCTATTTAGTGGAATAAATATTATACAAGATATTTTTGCAGCCGACTGCCTTTCCCTCTAAGGGAATACTTATGTTAAGTACATGTTGCTAGGTGTAAAGTGCACATGGTAATCGGTATACCTTTAAGGCGCCTCTTGAACGCAAGAGTAGAGTTAGGCACATAATAAGTACCTAATACAAATTTTTAGACGAGATTTTACTATATAATAGTATAATAGATCGATAATTGACAGGCCGGTTGGCTTGGTGGTTAGCGAATCTGACTGCCAAGCCAAAGGTCGTGGGTTCGATTCCCACGCAGGATAAACATTTGTGTGCATGAACATCTCTGAAACGTCTGTTTGTTCTGTCTGGGTGTAAATATCTATATAAGTATGTAAAAAAAGTATAGTATATCGGTTGTTTGGTTTCCATAGTACAAGATCTGCTTAGTCTGGGATGAGATGGCGAAACTCCCAGGATATTTATTATATAAAAATCAATGTGTTTCATCCTCTGTGCGCTCCTAAACTATTCATCCGATTATGATAAAACTTTGTTTAAAGTGGTGTTGTACTGCATACGACTACAAAGGATCCCAACACAAAAAAAAAATCTCACAAAGCTTGCCGGGAACAGCTAATTTATTAAAAAAAAAAGCAATATTGTTTTTATAATACACTAGCTGTCTCTCGCGGCTTCACCCGCGTTACCGAGGGATGTAACATTTCTTGTCACAAAAATCCTATTGAAGTATCCTATGTTACTTCTAATACCTCCAAAAATAAGTGTACAAAGTTTCATAATGATCGGTTGAGTAGTTTTCGCGTGAAATCGTAACAAACGATCTTACATTCACATTTATAATATTAGTAGGGATTAGTACTTAAATTACGTAAATTGAAAATAATATAGTCTATTTTCCAACCTGTGACTTTCTAATCTCTCGGTAAGGCATGATCCACAATAATATATAGAAAAATAATATAAATAAATTGGTACTAACGAAGTAAGCCTGCTTTTGCATCGCTACGAAATCCGTAGCATTGACTACATTTTCGTAGCGACTGCTACGGCCCTACGCCTACGAGCTCAACTTGTTACGCCACGTTCTTACTATCTTTATGATTTTAATATTAGTCTTGTAACAAATAGAATTTTAATAATATTATAAATGATGGATGTTAGTTACTCTTCACGCAAATACTACCGAACGGATTTGAATGAAACTTGGCATATAAATGCATGCCTAGAATAACATATAGGCTACTTTTTATCCCGGGGAAAATGTAATATCCCCTGGGAACGTGGGTGAAGCCTAGTTATTTAATCATTCATTCGTGGATAATTTGTTCGTTTTCATGATTTTTTTATACATTTTTCGTGTTTGATATATTCGTTGGCTGTTTTTCAATTCCTGGTATGATAAATTAAATAAAAGCATTACACCCGTTATCCCACAGAGGGCACCTTTCTCAGTACTGAGACACACATATCAGCGAAGGTATTCCAGTCCGCAACGTGATATGTTGTCAACACTGTCGCAGTGTCCCGGGTAACTCGGGCCACTGTTACTAAATAGAATAAATATGTCACTTATAAACAGGGAAAATATCCAAACTGTTTGCGGATTTTTACTGGAAAAAGGAACATTAACATCATTTTACACAGTTCTCTATTTAGAGCAATAATTTAACTAATTATACAAATAAACTTAATAAAATAAATGAGAATAACAATATACTCTTAATAAATACATATCGGTTACAATAACGTCTTCGATGTGATATTCATTAACACTAAACATACCATAACCGGGTCAAATGACCCATTTTGAACTTTGCATTGAAAATGCACGTATCATCTTATTGCTTTTGCACATTTGACTTCATGACTTATTCTTACTAATTAATAAACAGTTATACTATTTATTTCCCTTCCTAACAACCATATTTCATACATACAAGCAGGAAATATAAACTCACATTTGACCTGCTATGGTAGAAATTGGTACCTAGTAAGTGTTGGTATGATTAGTGTTAAAAATCAGATGTTAATATTAAATTTTTGTTTGCTTAAATACAATTTAGAAATACACAATGTAACGTTAGCGCAGATTTCAAATAAACTTAATTTAAACGTTTTTATGTAAAGTGTACATTTTTTAATAATTATCATCAAGTTGTACCTACCTTATATTACCTTTTTTTATATTTTGCTATTGCAGTACTTTGCACTTTTAACTTAATTTTTGACTGAAACTTGTTCATTTATTTTATTATTATTTATTTTGTAACAAAAAATATTTTATGTAATGTTTTAATAATAATTATTTATTTAATTTGCACTAAACACAATAGAGGTACATACAAATAACATTGATATCACCATTTAGTACAAACTACTACCTAAACTAGGACAAGCCTGTATTCTAGGCAGCAGCCCCCATAGCTGAAGTGGTTACTAATTTTGCATTACAACTATTTAGTAGCATTTTATAACTACATAATGTTAATTTAAAAATAAAGAAAAAATAACCAAAGTTTAAATAAACATTAGCTAAGTTTAATAATAGTACAGAACACGCAAAAACTTCATGATATTTTTAAAGTTCCTAAGCTTTTATCCAAGTCAGCTAAGTAAAATTTTGAGCCATGAGAGATTGAGACTTGATCTATTGCTACCACAAAATTAGACTTTAAAATAAGAATCAGAGAAAACGGACAAAACCATTGAGCCAGTCTTAAAATAATTGGATGTTCGTAAACCGACGAGTGCCAAAGTTGAAACCCTATGATTCATCAAAGCAAATTGTATAAAAAACAGTATTTCTTTGAGTAGTACTCTGTATAAATCAGAGAGGGAAACCTTCGCAATGTATTTTTATGTCACACCCCTGAATGGGTCGCTCCGTGTAAAATATGATCGGTTAAATCTGACACAAAGAATATATATACGATTTCTTCTGTGGGACAATAAAACAAAACGGTTTTATTGATCTGTATAAACGTTTTTCTAGAGCGTATCCTAGTTCATTGAACAGTAGAAGGTATATTACCTTAACACGTTTATTGGTGTTTTATTTATTTCAATAAATATCTTTGGACATTCTTTACATCTATTTGAGCTTCGATTTAGAAAAATTACATTAGCTCAACGATGTTTCGTCGCGGCCTCTATGCTGTCTCTTTCGTTTACTACACAATCATGTGAGAGGTTCCCGAGAGCTCTCCGATGACTCGTTGCGCTGGCTTGCCGACGAAGTTTGTATTAGCTGAAAGGGGTCTGATTCTTAGCTAAGCAGAGCTTGTACTGTTGAAACCAGATTATTGATATACTAGATTTTTAATTTTTTCTATTTATACACACTTAGATAATTTTTTTTACACAGACACACAGAACAAGCAGACATGTTCATGCACATCACAAATATTTGTCCTTGCTGGGAATCAAACCCACGCCCTGTGGCGTCTCAGTCAGGGTCTCTAACGACCATCTGTGGCTCCACCTGCGATTCTGTTTGAATAAAAGGTGTATTCTCCGGCTCAAAAATGTCTCTATACATGAAATCGAGTCGAGAAAAACAGTTTCAAATTTATAGTATTAGTTAGGGATAAGATATGTATCTATATGTCCTATTAGAGTCAAACTATTCATTGTGCTTGTAAAGGCCTGTTTGAATTAAAATATTTTCATTTTCACTTTCATTCATAACTATCTATCTAATACCTTTAAACGAGCAAATCTTGTATATATATATTATATATAATTAGGATCTCGGAATCGGCTCCAACGATTTTCATGAAATTTTGAATGCAGGGGGTTTTGGGGGCGTTAAATCGATCTGGCTAGGATTCATCTTGAGAAAATGTCGTTTTATCAGTGTTTTTAGGCAATGAAAACTGCTAAAATGTCATTAGAAGGTAAGGTTTTCAAGTTACAACTTTTGTGAGAAATACTGTTATCGGGAGCCCTTTATTATCGCATCTCATTCGTATCTAGGTATACTCGTATATGACAGTGCTTTAAAAAAGAGAATACAGTAGAAGTCACGTTAGTAAAGAAATCCCGAGCAATACTCGGCCATCCAGGTACTTAATATTATCCCATATAATATAAATAATCTTATTCTCTAGCAACAAAAACATATAGGACTTTCATAAAAACTGACGTTAGAATTTAGACCCCTTTAATTCGGGCCTGTCGTAAAATCCGTTCTAGCTGACGTCTCCTACATATAAACTACCCACCTGCCCAATTTCAGCTTCATAGGTCGAGAAGTTTTTGAAATTTCGTGCTAGTCTGTAAGTGAGTGACCTCTTAATTTATATATAGACTAGCTTACATGCTTTTTCTGGCATGGGTTGCTATGACTGATTGTATCAACAGAACAACTAAAGTTTTATCACAATATGATCAGTGGTTTAAGAACGAATAGAGGACAACGATACGTAAGTAACGTTATTGATTTTTAATACATTAATTATTTTATTTATGCAAAATAGAGTTCTTTTGACGCACCATCATCACAAAACTACTGAACACATCGGGATGGGACTGCTACCATTTGACCCGAAATTTTTCCGAGATGGTTATATGGTGGATAGGCTATAGCCTATATATATATAATATCGATAAACGCCGATGAAACCGCGGGGAAAGCTAGTATAATATTAATATAAAATAAAAAAATATAAGTTAAGTTACATGTTATTTAAAATCAGACTAAAATGTCAATATATATAAATGTTATAGTTAATCGTAAATTGGTCTTCGCGATACAGGCATGTTGCCTAGCGTGAAGGCCATAGATAAAATTTTAATGTAAAATTCTACCAGTGATTAGTATGGTTTTAGAAACAACGTAATGTATAAGATTATTCTTCTGTTACAATGATAATAGCTGCAAATAAATCTTTTTCATTTTCATTTTCATTTCATATTTTCTGAAAATATAATGTGTTATATCTTAGTTTTAACCACCAATTATTGTATAATAAAACCAGTAAAGCTGCAAGAACAGTATTACCCAACGTGGAATAGTAAATTACACATTCCGATGGAAAATACGAAAACTACAACCCAGCTCACGTCCAATCCTCTTTTCATCAGATTTCCTTAGATAATGAATTTGTAATATTCCGGGCACAGAATATCACAGGCTTAGATGGTGGTCTGCCAACAAAGAGCTGGCACGGTCTCCAGAACCGTCCCGCAAGGCTTCTTCACCTCAATTAAAATTACACGACGTGCCAGCCCTGACTTAATACCACTTACAGTTAACACAAAATGAAAGAACATTTTTCTAAAATAGGAAGTATATATTTTGATTAAAATCTGAGTTATTCAGATTTATCAGCAGTTTACTCATTGATTTGTATTATTTATTAAGTATATTGCAACTTGTGAAGAGTACCCACGCCAGAAATAATATTTTGTCTATGTTGATGCTGTGTGAGTCCAAAATAAATGTTTTCTTTCTTTCTTTATAAATATCATATACAGTATGTTATATATTTACGTGTATATACGTGTGTATGTCACTGGATTCCTCCTAAACTGCTGGATAGATTATGGTGATTTTTTTTTGTGTATTCTAGTGGATTCGAGAATGGTTTAGATTCACGATTGCACCCGGTAGGTGGCGCTGCGATTGAATTCCTGCATTTTTGTATGGACTTACTTCGACCGGACAACGTCGGTCCGGACAGCTAGTATAATATAGTATTTTAGAAACATAGTAGGTATAGCAACATCGTTGATCCATCCATGTATATCCATCTTATAACCGATTTAAAACAAGATGTTTCTCTCTTTCACCTGTACGTATGTATGTTCTTGATTTTCCGATTCGGGTGGGGTTTTTTCTAGTAGACTACATATTTTTATATTATATTACATTTCTTGAAGGTTTTTATATATTAAAAAAATATCTTAGACGATAAGAAACCAGAGCAACTAAAACATTGCAGTAAGTCGGTTAATATTCGGTGGAATTTGAACATTGTTGATTGCTTTTGAAGTCATTGAGGTGATGAAGTAATTTTTATTCTTTAATAAACTCTTCTTTATATTAAATAATAATTCTTTACTTACCGCCCTGATCCTCAACTAAGTAGAGCTTATCTAATTATGGAAAGAAGATAGCTTATATCTGGCTATATACGAGTATACTACCTTTTTCTAAATAGGTATATCTAAAATCATCCAGATATAGAAAAAATTGTCATGATCATGGACATAAATGATTGTCATGGGTGGTAATCGAACCCAAGACTTATGGAGGCAGTCAGGGCCTCCAACAAGTAAAAATAATTGGATTTAAATAAGCCTTCGTATAACCTCCAGCTATCTTATCTTCCGTATGGTTCTTTCTTTCTTCAAGACAATATATTTTATCAGCCGAAATAGTCTTTTCTAATGTAAAAAATTGCGCCTGAAAATTAAAGTGGAGTGTATCCCTTTGTGAAACAAGACTATTTACTTAGAACTTTCAAACAAAAGTACTACAGTCTGTTATTCTATACCAGTCCGTGAAGCGAGTTTGGAGTAGATAAAGTAACCACTGAACCCAATACTTTAGCTAACTCCTTTTTTATACACGTTTGGGCGGTAAAACGAAACGTAAAGTAGTCTTTTGAGTCAAATGTTTGTTTTTGTCAGCGATGTTTTAAACAGCTTCTATACCGCAGTGTGCGTAATGGATGCTCACTTATTTATAGGTTTCCGCACTAAATAAGATTTTCTAGATAGATTTTGATGGAATAATACGACTAGTCAGTTGGCTTGGTGGTTAGAGACCCGGACTGCCAAACCGAAGGTCGCGGGTTCGATTCCCATCCACGACAAACATTGTAAGTATGTATTTAAAAAGTAGTATATCAGTTACCTGGTTTTAACTAAAATTAATATCCAGTTGACAGGCCGGATGTCTTGTTGGCTAGCAATCCTCATTGCCACACTGCAGGTCGTGGGTTCGATTTCTACTCAGGGCAATCATTTGTGTCCATGAATATATCTGTTTGTTCTTTGTGGGTATAAATATCTATGAGTATATATCTTTGAGTAGTAGAGCTCTTAGTGCAGAGTTCGTCTGGGGAAGGTCTACCACCATACCCATTTCTTGTAGTGTACTTGTATTGCTGTGTTTCGGTTAGAATGGTAAAGGGGGCCGGTAAAATTACAGACACCTTATGTGCCTGTGACATAAGAACTCAAATCTCAGATTCGACAATCCATTTGCGATGTCCCCAGTGTTGCAAATCTCCATAGGCGGTGGTGACCTCTTACCATCAGGTGGACCATCTGCTTGATTGTGGGCCCAAGTCGTATAAAAATATCCACTTGCGCTGAAGGGGATTTTTTTATACGACTTGGACTTTGTAGTCGAGCTAGCTATTACTCGGTTATTTTGTCATACATTTATGCAAAGGCTCTTTATATTTGATCTACCTGCAATACAAACTCTACTTAGTTCGGAATGGCCGTGTGTAAAGAATGTCCCAGGATATTTTTTATTAATTGTTTTATGTTTAATTTGGTAGGTACATTTATGAGTATAAATATAACTTTGGAGAGTCCAGAAATATCTGACACCCTTCACATTATTCAACAGCAGTGTTACTACTTACAGAAAGCTGTTATAATACATAGTTGAGCCGTCTACAAATAAAAGGAGTAAAAGAAATAAATGAATAATGAAGTCTGATATTGCTGAACTCTCCGTGGTAACATTATGCTTAGGACTGTAACATGACTGGTATACCTACTGTA
This sequence comes from Habrosyne pyritoides, assembly GCA_907165245.1. NCBI lineage: Eukaryota > Metazoa > Arthropoda > Insecta > Lepidoptera > Drepanidae > Habrosyne > Habrosyne pyritoides. The sequence goes on along the minus strand of OU015602.1, from coordinate 8,544,151 downwards.
TACCTACTGTATACCTATTGTATACCTATTGTATACCTATTGTATACCTATTGTATACCTATTGTATACCTATTGTATACCTACTGGATACCTACTGTATACCTACTGTATACCTACTGTAGAACTAATGTATACCTGCTGTATACCTATTGTACTCGTATACTTACGTTAAGTTATTGAATGAGATATTTGTAGTTTTTTGTGTGATAAATTGGCTTAAATCTTATTTAATTACAACGTATTGCACGCCATTATGGCAAAGCGTGAGGGACTTTGACTAAAATTTTACATCTATATATATAACCATGTTCCTGGCATATAAATAAATCTTATTTTATGTAAATAATGAGTAACAATAACGTCAAGCTAAGTAGTCTACAATAGTAAGGTACTGATGACTGTACTACCGACATTCTTCCCAACAATTTAGGACGAATGCAATTCCATGTTATTTCAATAGTATTATATAACAAACACGCGGAAAAATCCAATTTATACCGACCATAGATTAAAATTTACTACGCGCATAGGACTATCCTCATGCGCTCAGCTAAAGATTGGAATTCTCTCTCCTCGTCTGTGTTCCCTGAAACTTACAACTTGGGGCTCTTCAAGAAAAGAGTGAATAGGCTACTAACTGAAAAGCGAGCTCCATCATCATCTCATCTTCACTTACCATCAGGTGAGATCGAGGTCAGTCGCCATCCCGCCATAAATAAATAAAAAGTTAAATACAAGTATATTAATATTCTAATTGAAAAAAAAAATGTTATACCGCTACCAGGAAACAAGGTGGTACTTGTAACGGCTGTACAAAATTGAATTAAGTCATTTTTTACACTGTTACGGTACCTATACGCTACAACGGACTAACACGACAAACGAATTTTCACTCCCATATATTCATTTGACAGTTGTGGATATCATAAATATTATTTTTATAGCATACTGGCCTTCCGATCCAGTCCGAACGAGGTATATATTTCATAGCTTAGCTCCTCGCAAAGTATGATGAAATTATGGCTTATAATATCAAAAAGACCTGATTTAATTACATTATATGGGGATTATAATATATATATTTTTTTTATTATGTGGATTATTTATCTGACAATAATGGTATCTATGAAGCGGAGTCCATACATTCGTTTGGAGAATTAGAGTCAATGATATTCCTTTTATATTTTCAACAGTCTCGTTTCTTTATCTACATGTTTTTAATAAAAAATAAGAATCAATAGCTGTACCACGCGTTCCCGAGGGATATCACATATTCCTGAGATAATGTTATATAATATTCCAGACTATAATCTATCTCTGTTTCAAATTACATCCAGTTTCGTTTAGCTATTCTAGGGTTATTGAGTAACAAACATTCATACAAACTTTCTTATTAATAATAGTAGTAAAATTAGACTTCCGACTGTTTGATTTGGAACATAAGGTTGATTATAGCTAAACTAGGGTCAGAGTCCTAGGAAACCGTCTTAGTTAGGTACTCATGAGCCAATGTTTAAGTAAGTAACTCGACCCGCCCACCAGTCGGTAACACGTGTACAAATATGCTGTCGTAACGCACTAGGTAAATGAGAAGGGATTTGAAATCCTTGTAATTTGTTAGTTTAGGATTCGTACTATTCTGTAAAGTGAAATTAAACGTATAATAACCCTTATCTTTATTGTTTTAATGTTAAAGAGTTTTGTGGTTCTTGAATAAATATACAATATTGTGTGAGTAGTTCAGAAATAGAATTGGGTACTTTTACTGCGATTTACTCATAATCCTAATTAATTATTCGTTAATAGCTTTATTGTTAATGCTATAAGCGTTTAAAATAAGCATGTTAATAAATGGAATAACCAAATAGAGCTATGTTGTCTCCAGTTATATTTCTAGGATTATTCCTAGGACAAATAATGTTTTAATTAATGTATTGGATAAAAGGATAATGGCTGGTTAAGAGATGGTTTTCATTATAAATATCAATAAAATACTGATTTATTTATCGTGTGGTGTATGGTTTCGGTATATAATGCGCTATTATTTCAAGCTGTTCAGATATTAATTATGGACAGTTATTTGTAAGCAGCTGTGCTCCAGTTTTAATAAGGGCCACCTGAATATTATAATTATGATAAAATTATGGTTCTATGTTTAACATTGACTAACAGAGTCCTGGATTAAATTTTCATGTTATGAAACGTTACTATTGTGTTTGCGTATTTTCGTGTTGCTTATTATTGTTTATACTTTTTTTTTCTGATATAGCAAACAAACAAGCAGATGATCCACCTGATGGTAAGTGGTCACCGCCGCCTATAGACACTTGCAACACTAGGGGCATCGCCTATGCGTTGTCGACCCTAAGATGTGAAATTGTTCAGTCTCATGTGCTTGTAATTTCACCGACCCCTTTACCTTTTTAACCGAAACACAGTAATAAAAATACATCATTGCTTTGTGGTGGAAATGGGTAAGGTAGTAGTACTTCCCCGGATGAAATCTACACTAAAAGCTCTACTACTCATTTTATCCCAATACTCATAATAACCATGCAATAAACACACACTGTTTGTCGGCTCGGTTTTGATACACATTAGTGATTTACCATTTAGCAACGTTAACAAATCAATGAATCCCTCAGCTATCAATTGCCAATTCGATTTGTTATAATCTTTTATATGTTTAATTAAAAACCGTTGTTGTAGCAATATAAAACATACTTTTAATGAAAATGCTGATAGGTTTTGGGGCCGATTCGTATTTTCGTTTTCAGTCACAGGATTGTCGTCAGTTTGAATAGAGCTTTAATCCGAACCAGTTACGAGTTTTGTTTACTAACTCCACATCCAATGAAAACATAAAAACCTGTCGGTTTATGTTGTCATCAGATTCCGAGAGATTTGTGTTCGAAAGTTTATTCAAATTATAGAAACAAGTGACGTTTTATGTACCTACGTAGTGCGGCTCGAGGGATCTTCCAATACGCGGTCCCCGTAGTTCAAACTAAATGCATTTTTCATGTTGTGAGCGCAACTTTTGCCTTGGTTCGCAACATACTCGACGGGTGATTGTACACCGAATGGAACTATCTGTCTGTCTCTTATTTTTTTGAAAAAAAAAATGATTAAATGTATAAGTTTGCCTGAATAGTGTGGCTGATGTCAGAGCTTTCTGTTATATCATTTTCATCATATTGGTATTTTAATTACAGCTGATGTCAACTGTTTATTTTTTTTAGGGTAGGTTTAACTAGGTTTAGTTTGACAGATTAGTTTTTTTATTGATTTAGTAAACCTAACATTACATTAATTAGGACGCAGTGTGCGCAAACTTTTAAGTAAAATGTATGGCATTTCCAACTCTTTGAGCTAAACTTGTTTATTTTCTAAACTATACAATTCACAAGGACTTAAACAAGTTGTATCCTTGTATAAGAGATTCCCATAAAATATATGAGTGTCAAGTGAAATTCCCTAAAGTGATTTCCAAGTAGGTAGTCGTAGTTACATAACAGCCGTAGTGAAGGCTGCCGCCTCGACACACCTTCTCCGAGTAGAGTCGGCACCGGCATTGCAACTTAGTTCCGCCTAGTCAGCGTAACTCTGTCAAACTCGACTAGTTCAACATCGATCTAATCTCATCGCACACAGTCACGTATTACATTCGCACACTCCAGCGAAATGGTGTCGAAAAATATCCGCACACCCGCCCCCTATATCAACAAGCTGAGGAGGAAAATTGTTTTTATAGATTCGATATGCCTCAATTTCAATTGCCACTGGATCTGTTTCCATATTCGACGCGGTGCGAGAGCGGAATCAATTTGCGTTTGAATGAGCCAAACGAACCTCCGCTCACGGTTTTCTTAATGCCCATTTATTGAAATAAAAATTGGTACTTTTAATAGATTTTTGACTGATGCTCGATTGTGGCGTCGGAAATTGGAAAATGTGATTTCCATTCAGATCGTGATTTAATGAAATATTGTTAAGTATCCATTTTACTTCGATGAATAAAGTGCCTAATCTCGTGCCTAGTTTCGTTACAGTTGAAAAGTTCTACGACCGGTATACAAATCCTTTTAAAATTTATCAAGCTACATATATCGCATTCACCTGTTTTAAATTGCAAGCTTACACGTCCTGGTATCATTAATAAACGATAAGAATCAATGCGTAGCGTATACGAATGCATTCTGCTCTGATGTAATGTATTGGAAGAAATTTATGATAGCTGAATACTCCATTATTATTGTATATTTTCGGTATTTAAATAACGTTTTAGGAAAACTTCTAATAGTCTTACCACTAGACATTTGAATGAATTTTCTATTTCCAGGCAAATAATTTCAATATTCGAGTTGAAGGTCGTCTGGAAGAGATAAGATCTCGTATTGTAAGGCAAGGATACGAAACAGGGAATAAGTATTGCCAGTATCAGATGGGTGAATGCGACACGACCACAAGAAAGATATGACGTCACACTCGACGCACAACTTTACAAGTGTTTAGAATAATATCGCACCTTAATATTGCAATAATTCTGTGTACATACCCACATTTGGATAGGGCGACATCACGTCTACCCGGAGGATAAGTCTGGGGATAACTTCCGACAAGTTTCACGAGTAAATTGTCCATTTATTTGCTAAATTAGTACGAACTTCGTCGTGCTCGCTCTGACTACACCCCAACTAGAAATACGGCTGTCGTAACTATTTTATAATTATGTCTGTATGTCATAAACTCTGTTTTATGACGTTGTAAAAGGTTATAAGTGTGAGTATAAAATAATATTTATATCTGTCAATGGCAGGTTTAATTATCTATTTAAATTTAAGTTATTTCAAATAAGATATATTTTTCCTTATTTTTTTTATGGAGACATTCTTTAGACACGATCATCTGATCTCAAACTAAGCAAAACTAGATAGAAACCAGACAACTGATACACATACACACGGCATACAAATGTTTATTCTGGTGGGAATCGAACCCACGACCTTTGGCATGGGAGTCAGGGTCTCTATCCACCAAACTTGCCCGTCATACAAAGAACATGTTCGAAAACTTTTAAGAAGAAAGGTGTACACGGATTAATAACTTGACATGAAGTAAAGGCGAAGATAGCTCAGTTGATGGTTACGTAAATACCATGACGAGTCAGGAGTTCAAATCCTACAATTAGCTTGAGGTTGCGGTGAGGGAAAACATCGTGAAGAAACCATAACACGGTGGTGGCTGGGAATCACACTTATGTTGAAAATCTGTCGCCAAGTAGCTGTCTGTATGCTATTTTTATAATATTCTGTTACCTTGCTGCTTTTTTCTAAATTCTTTTCCTAAATGTATTTTTGTTGCTTTGGTAATACTTGCTCTTCTTTTACAATTTTGTTACAAATTTTTGCTATTCTCTTTTTTAAATTTTTGCACACTTTTCTTCTCATCATACCTTCCTTGTTTTCAGCTGTATGTTGAACTTGAGAGTCAGTTTCCTGCTAGGCTTTGCTTCTTACACATCCGGTCACATAATCACTTACCATTGTGAGATTGTGGTCCAGGAGTAAATAAAAAATAATTAAAACAGTTATACTCTTGAACATAAAATTCAGATCCCATTAATAAATAAACTGATACTGATCTTCAGTATCCATTACTGGCAACTCTACAGTACAAACCCATTTTAATTGCTGATTCCCTATGTTATTACATTTCCATCGGCCTTTTCTTTCTAGTAAAATAAAGCCTATTTTAATTGAATTAAATATACAAAGATGAATAATAGCATTTTACATAATAAATATCTTATAATTATAAACTACTTAAATTAACCATTATTTAAAATATAATAATATTAATTGAATAAATAATGTAAAACAATAATAAAATAAAAAATCTAATTATGTCTTTGATTCATACATTATGTGTACCATGCTCGAAATTAAAAAAGTAATATGATTTACTTAAATCGGCTTTCTCCTTTTTAGGGTTCCGTACCCAAAGGTTAAAACGGGACCGCTGTCCGTCTGTCCCCCTGTCTGTCTGTCCGTCCGTCACCAGGCTGTATCTCATGAACCATGATAGACAGTTGAAATTCTCACAGATGATGAATTTCTCTTGCCGCTATAACGACAAATACTAAAAATCTGAATATTATAAATATTTAAGCAGGCTCCCATACAATAAACGTAATTTCTTTTGCCGTTTTTATAGATAAATATACAGAACCCTTCGTGCGCTAGTCCGACTCGCACTTGGCGGGTTTTTACATCCAAATCAGTCCCGAGATTCCGAGGTACCTAATTTAATTCCGGATTTGGCCAAACACGCCCACTTTAAAATTTACCCTCTATGTGATATACCTACATATCCCAATACATTAAGTTATCTTCAAGGGGCCTTTATGTGTTGGATTGTACCCACGCACGCCTTCCAAATGGACCGGTCTTTGAATTGAGAGATCCAAAAAGAAAGATACAAATAATAATAATAAGCTTCTTGTGATTTTGTATTATTGACGGGCGAGTTGTCTTGGTGGTTAGAGGCCCTGACCGCCACGCCATAGGTGGTGGGTTCGAACCCTACCCTGGCAAATCATGTGTGTGCATGAACATGTCTGTTTGTCATCTAATCTGGGTGTAAATATCGATATAATGCACATAGTAGTTTATGTGTATGTAAGTATAAGCTCTATTTAGTGTAGAAAAAATGGCCGTGTGTAAAGAATGTCCCGGGATATTTATTTTTGTTGTGTAATATTTTTTGCCAAATAATTTAAATCGTTCAAGTTTCGTTTCAGCTTAGTCCATATCAAAAGGTTGTGGGGAATGAAACACACCCTTTTATACTTTTAATTTCTGATTGGCTGCATTATCCCAAAATACATTGGTTTGCCTTGCAAAAATACCGTCGAGTCATCAAAGGCATCGCACAAACGACATTAATCACCAGCTCGTCGATTTCACCTGCGCTAATCCGTTTTAATTGGACGCGATACCCTTATAATGAATCTACTGCCAATTTCCTATTTATTGAACTGTTTAATTTCGGCGCTGTGTAAACATAATCTGAGCGTTCTGGGAATTTCGTTTACTTTAATTAATGTAATATGCACCTAACTCATCTTAATTGATAGCTCATTATATTTTCTACTTGTAACAATTTGGTAATGCTTTTGTTACAAATTTAATCAATCAATGGCTGTTTAATAATGAGAAATGTAAAATGAATAAATATTAAGCCAATTTGACACAATGAGATAGGCAGAGGTCTAAGTACTTTGATCTTTGACTAGGGATATGTAAGACCTGCAGTCGCTTTTATAGCCATTGATTTAAATGTTAGCTTGTACAGCAGTATGGTGACAATGAATATGCAGTTTTGATTATAATAAAACTTCTTTCGAATACAAATTATAATAATAATACAGGCCTTTATTTTGAACTACACGGTTAAATAGTGTGCTTTGAATTTATTATAAAACTAGTGACCCGCCCCGGCTTCGCTCAGGTGCAATGTAGATACTAATACATATAAACCTTTCTCTTCAATTACTCTAACTATTAAAAAAACCGTATCAAAATCCGTTGCGTAGTTTTAAAGATTTTAGCATACATATCGATATAGTGACAGAGAAAGCGACTTTGTTTTATACTATGTAGTGAAGTCTGCATGCCTCTTGGCATAGGCCTCCTTTTACATTTTCCACTGAGTTCTCTCTCTCGCTATCCATATCTAATGATGTCCAGAGTAAAAGATCATTTCGTCAGATATCGTTTTTCGAAATCAAGTCAAATACATATTAATATAGTCTAATTCCAGATCCAATGATAGCATATATCTACGCAAGTGCTCAGCTTAATTAAGCCTAAGGAAATGATACTTAAGTTCCAGAACTTTTTAAGTAGTGTGGGATCATACTTAACTTCTTCAACTTAAGAATATACGCATAAAACTGAGATTACAAATAAGTTGTCGTTATTTGTAACAACTTGTACAAGTGTTCGGCATCGCTAATGAGCTTACCAGGTTTCTTGGCAAGCACATATCTTACGGTTAAACTGTAAGTTAAACACAACTCTTAGGCACTAGCTGTGCTGCACTGTGGCTTATTTGTACCAACAGCACAAAATATATACACATAAGACTTCTTTGACATGAACTTGTACACTTATCCTCAATTTTGGTGCAGAAAGTAAACTGGAAATGTTACTATAACGTGTTTGGAACTTCAGAGTTTTGTTATGGTCCTTCTGTTCGCATATATTTTGTGTTTAATGTGTCTGTGACTAAAGTTCACATTTAAATGATTGTAGTATCTTAGTTTGAATATGCTTAGGCTATGTTTTTACTGTTTTTAAAGTAGTAGACCTCTATGAGCAGAATTCGTCTGCGGAACCTTACCCATTTCCCACCGTGAAGCAGTAATGAGACTTACATCTTTACGTCTCAGGGTTGATAACGCATTGGCAACCCCCCTTGAGGTACAAATTTATATAGGCGACGGTGGCCACTCACTATGAGGTAGATAGCCTGCTGCTTGTTTGTCAGCCTACTTGTCATGAAAAATATTAATTTAAAATAGCCTTTGGTCTGACAGCAATGTGAGTTTACGCTATTTGGGTAAAAGATTACTAGTCTGGTCATCGTTTGATTTTAAACTGTATTCCTAGTCAGTTACGTATTACATTACAATTGTCTGTGTGTGTATGTGACCTAGAAGATAAACACAGCATGTAACGTAATTTTTTTTCGCTCGTATAAATCGTTAGGTTCCACACCCTAAAGAAAATATAACACTCATAGTATTACAGCGGCGTTATTTCCATATCATATAAATTGAATTCCCTTTAGCATAAAAGAGGCGAAAAAGGGAAAGTTTTGTGTTATGGACAATTTGGTCACGCCATTTGGCAAACATTGTAGCTTAAGTTGGACGAACGAGTTGGATAAAATGGGGGAAGACACTTTACTTTCCCATTAATCTAAAGTTGTTTCTTAATTCTTTTCTCGTTTGTAATTGTATTCACAGGATGTAGTTTATTCAGCTTTTTTTATAGCTCTACTTTGGCCATGCGTGTGATTTAATTTACGGTAGGTAAATTCTTACATAAATTTAATTTGAAAGTGCTATTATTCATGCTACAACCAAAATTTGGTGCCCCAAAATAGCATTGGATAAAAATAAGGCGATTAATATTAATGTTCGTTTCAATTCCCCGTGATAAATGAACTTCTGAAATGAAATAAGTTTTCAAACTTTTCCGTAGCTACAGTCCAACTTTAATAAATTAGATAAACAAAAGTTGCAATAACTTTTATAATTTGTCATAATTATTGGATTACATAAAAATGTCCCTTTGGTTTATTTACATTTTATTTCTGACTATTTTTATATGTATTATAATTACTTTTACTTTATTTTCCAGGAACCTACGCAGGCGTTCGCAGAACAACTCACAAAAGTTTCATCGGATTATTAGTATATGAAGGCCTAACAACATAAAAGCATTATTATTATATTTTAACGACACACCTTACCTTAGGTCTCTGGCACACTAACAGGGCCGAGGATAGTTATTCAGTACCCGCAGCACGAATACAGCGAGAGAAGCAACACTCCAGGCTTTTAGTCAGTAAGAGCCTGCCATAACGGCAGCTCCAAAGGGTGCCGGGTATCTGATGTAGGATTTCCCTGCGTAAAAAAACAGTTCTCTGCCACACTGCGGTTGCCGGGCGAAGATATTAATGTTGTAGGTGAGTATCACAATATGTACATATGTGATTATTATATGTAAGTTGTGTGAAAACGCGTGGGATTATATATATTGATAACGCAACCCGTATGTTGATACGCTGCATCGCTGCTGCTTAAACCGGAGCATCGAGCAATACAGTGAGGCAGAGACCTTATTAATAAATATTGAAAATGAGTGTTTTGAACTAACAGGTTATAACTTAATTTTTTATTTTCAATCATGAAAAGTCGAGATTCTAATCCTACACACATATTTATATTAATTGAAGTAAATTTAATCAGGTTCCGGCTGATTATTATGAACAGCGTGCTATTCATAGGGGGTTTATAGTTTGTAGGGCGCCCTCCAGCTAGATGGAGCGATGATATACGCAAGCTGGCTGGCAGCGGTTGGAAACAAAGAGCTGAATCGAGCTCAGTGGCGTGCCACAGGTGGGGCCTATGTCCAGCAGTGGACGGAGATAGGCTGATGATGATGATGATGATTATGAACATGTAATCATAATATTATAAAACATTTATATATAATTCTAGCTGTCCCCCGCGGTTTTACCCGCGTTCCCGAGGGATATCACATTTTGCCGGGATAAAAAGTAGCCTATATGATATAACAGGATATGTTCTATCAATGTGCCAAGTGGCATCCATATCCGTTTAGTGGTTTTTGCGTGGAATAGTAACAAACATACTTACATACAAATCTTTCCTCTTTATAATATTAGTATAGTATAGATTGATCATGTTTTAGATTATCCATTTTGATTGGATATTTCCTAAATACGATATTATTGGTAGAATATTGACATTAGTTGGCTACCCTCGTTGCCACCTACCTCTGGCAATACCTCGTTGGATAGCAGGGCTAATAGTGTGTCCGAAGTAAGAACGTAAATAAAAAACATTATCTTTGTGCCAAATCTAATTTTAAACATAAAAAAATATTAAGTTGTAGTAATAAAATAGCTAAAAAGTCATAATAGATAAAATTTATTGAAAGAAATAAAAATTTTACCTTGCTCTTTTCTTGCCGGTTCTTCTCAGTTGAAGGCTGACTTCCGAACCGGTGGTAGATACACTTGAAACACTGGACATTCATAAATGGCCTTCATTAACTGAACTGAAAAGTGGCCTAAACTGATTTAATGGTTTTAAATTTTAATGCTAATCCCTCACTGAGGCTAGTTGCAACACCTACAGCATTTATTATATAATAAAAAAGAAATATAATTTGGTACCTTTTATTATACAGACTACAAAGTATTCTAAGTCTTTGTATTTTTACTTCAATTATAATCATTCTAATGAGTTGTTGGACACTCGTGAGTGTCCTAAGAACTTTCATTACATAGTAACGTAGCTTAGCCAGCGGCTTAACGATTCAAAACTTCTTGGAAAATATCATGTAGGTATATGGTATCTTAAAAGAAAAAAGGGGCTTAGGAGAATATAAAAGGGTATATTTTATTTTTATTCAGACGGAGACCTTTGTTGTGGCATCTTTTGTTGTGAGATTTTCTGGTCACTAAAATGTTGCGAATCTTTGAAAGTAGAATATACCTATAATATAAATACCTAAGGTAGGTATTTGGTTGACAGTTGGAAATTATTTTGAAATTTTATAACACAGTGCACTTGTAAAGAACCCTCCATCCTTATCTTCGTGTAAGAATTACAATACAAATCAGCTGCGTACGGTTTTTATCGTTTTTGATTAATTGATAAAATATTAGATACATAAAGCTTACGCCACTTAATTTTAAATAAGTGTCGTATTCTATCCTATAACTGTTTTAATACTCAAAATTCATTTTGAATCTAGACTTTGTCTGATCTTAGAATCAAATAGCATTCTCGTATATAAAATTACTTAATTAAATGGCATTTTAGAAAAATGAGACTAAACTGTTAATTATTTAGCAGAATCAACTCTTTGGTAAAACTCAAGGAATCAAATCAATTTTCAATCGCTCTTAATGTTCAAAAGCTAATAATAAATATCCTGGGATATTCTTTACACGCGGCCGTCTGATCCTAATCTAAGCAGCGATTGTACTGGATACAGATATAGGTACAACATTTTTTTGCTAAATTAATACTTAGGTATATAGATAATTACACCCAGACACAGAACAAACATACTGTTCATGCGCACAAATGTGTAACCTGGGTGGGAATCGAAGCGACGACCGATGGCGTGGCAGTCAGCCTCTAACCACCAAACCAAGTAGCCACTCAAAATGAATAAAACCAGTTTTTATCAAAGAATAAATCTCAAATCGATCGTAGCAGCTTAAATTACGTGTTGCTATTTAGCAGGAAAGGTATTAGCCAATTTACACGCTACAATTTAGATGACAATGTACATTTGTTCGATCGTTTCGTTTAAAGGTAAAGAGCGAGACGGCACATCTTACTGGTCCTGGCACATGACAAAATTGTGAGGTATATAGATGTAAGTATATTTTACACTAGCTGTTGCCAAAGGCTTTTGTGTGGACATAGGGAGTGGGTGATTAAGCTACGGCTTTGTGTTAAAACAATTTAATAATGGCTTTCGCCCGTGGTTTGGCTGGCGTAAAATTTAGTACAATATATTTTTTTGGACCTGCCATAGTTTAAACAATCAAAAATTCAGTGATATGTTGGTGGAAACAAAAGATTATAAAAATAATGTAGGTACTTGTGTCAGAACACCTTTGTATTCTATTTTGTGTGTTAAAGTAGAGTCTCCATCTTCAGTATTTCTGAGCTTGGCCTTTTCCCGGAATAAAACGTTCACACAAATCTGTTCGGTAGTCGTTGCGTCAAAGAGTAACACACATCCATATCCATCCTTACAAATTCTTGTATTGATAATATTAGTAGAATACAAATATTCAACAGAATATGAAACTGTTTGTCCTTATATTCATTTTACACACCGCTTTATAATATATTTTTACATAAAGCAATTAAATGCGATTCCTTTGTCGTGATCAAGTGATTTTCAGCGCATATGTAGAGTAAAATATAACGTTCGCCCATCCAAGTACTCACAAAAGTCAAACTTGTACGATCTTACTGGTCCAACAAAACTTAAGTTCCCCTCTGAAACTTTTGATAGCATCACTTAAATATTGATGCACTGCCATCACCGCTATATGGTCTGATATTATGCTCCGTTCAATTTCTTTTGTAAATTTTACGCTGTGTCATAAAACAACATTACTCTACGGTTTGTGTCGCAAAGGCACTTAATGGCTTTCAAACCGACGTTATTCGACTAAGTGTATGTGGTCTCTAAAGCAGACGCTGGAGGGCATTGAAAAATGACAACGTAAGCCAATGCGACGCTTTAAAGCGATGAAAAAGCGCCACAAGATGCACTCGAAGGTCTGCAGTTGAACTGTTTACAGGCGCTGCGCTGCAGAACTCTGCTTATATTGCGCTGGTGACACCGCTTCCCATTTCCGTTCCATTTTCACGATTTTTAGCCAAACTATGTTCCGCATTGCCAATATTGGAAAGCGAGGCGAATATTTGGCAAGAGAAAGCTTTTGGAAATACGAGGAGTTTTGGTAATACACAAGTACTCAGAGAATAAAAATATCCATTTTATTTTATAAAGTTTGCCGACATAGAGTTGCAAATAAAATAATCAATTGTTAGATTCTTTAATAACATTTCAAAATGTTTGGTATTGATGGGATAATATTCTCTTTTCAAATTGAATTCGATTTTAAAAAGATGCGATTCACAAAGATTTCTTTTTAAATGCATAAGTCAATTTAATGGCTGTAAAGATGTCACTATGAATTGAGTGCCAGTCGGTCGCCTCACATCACCAGTTAAAGGCGTAAAATCAATAAAGTTTTGCTTTGCTTGTAAGTGAACGTTGTTTCAACTGTTCACTCGAACACTGGCCATGGTTACCTAAGCAGCATAGCATTTCCTTAATAGTTTCCAAAGTTGGTGCAAGTTTGACGACTTGATGCAAGTACTTTGAACGCGCTGAAACTTAATAGTTTAAAAATGTAACATGTTGTATCAAGTTATATCGTGATTGTTTCTATATCAGTTTCTGAATTGCAAATTTTGTGGTGCTAATATATGATGAACTTTGCGTATTTAAAACAAATGTGATAATGTGAAAAAATACAGGTTGATTTAAAACCGCCCTTCTTTTTCTTGACTTGAGTAATATCTAAAAAAAAAAAAGTAAACGAAGTGCATACATTTTCATTGGTTTAATATTTACATATAAAATTCGTATTTTTTATTTTATAAGCCAATTTTTTCTCGTAAAACTACATTTACCTATATTAATAAATAAATAAATGTCTTCTCAGCCATTATCTTTAGTACTTCCAAACATTTCACCAAAGTATTATTAGATAACTAATAACAATTTCATGTCCATTAAACCCTGAAATACAGGTTGACGAAAACAGTATATTCCACATTATTATCAAATTTAATCTTATCAACAAAGCTCGCCTTTCAGTAAATCTAGTACTAACACTTCCTGTGTTAGTACTAGAGTTAGTACGGTCAGCGATGCGGGACCGATGCTCTACAATATGTTCGTAATTTACGTGTGTGGTGCGCTTAATATACGGTGGCATAATACGCTCGGTACATTACGTCAATGATACGTTTGTATTCGCGTATTGCGGATCGTCGTGGCTATCGGTCCTCGGGCAAAAGATTAGCAACTACCGCTTAAAAATGATTCGACAATCGAATGCGATCGCCATTGTTACGAGTAACTTTGTAGTGTTGCATTTGCAATTAGAATTTTATTTGTAATGAGGTTTGATGTAGATAATGTTTTTTATTTAAGTTTGAATTTAGAACATACAATTTAATAGACAATACTTTAAATGGAATGATATATTAATTCCTTTTTTTTAAAAAACCCAGTAGGTGATAATACGAAATCTTTAAAAAAAGTCTAGTATTCCATAGACTATATTTGCTGATTTTTTATGAAAAAAATGTTTATGCGTATAAATTAATCCGAAAATATTGTTGGTTTTATAAAAAAAGAGACTAAATACTTATCCTTGAAAAGATCTTAAGACCTACCCAACCTACCCCTAGCTAATGGATAGTTAACACATGGTATCGTCATAAGCACTATCACAGCCGTTATTTCGCGTAGAATCTTCGACTAACATTTTCTTTGTCATTTCGGAGATGGAAATGATAAATAATTCATCATTTGAGCCTTACTTAGACTAAGTACACCATATTTCACATAGCCGGGCCCTTCTGTGGATGCGACATAAAATACAGCCGAGGTAATCCTATCCATCCATGATTTATATCATAGAAGGGTCAATGTGGAAATTTCATAAGCGATATATCATCGCTTCATATGCAGAACTATTAAAAGTATTACCTATTTTGTCGGGCTTCCTTATTATATTGAGGTTTTCGTTATCTTCTTATTATAACTAGATAAAAAATATCTATGGATCGTAGCAAAAAATATATAAGTTTTGTATTTACGTGAAACTTTGGCGTACGTTTCAGGAATATATTTATGCCAGATTTAAGTAATGTTTATTTCTGATATATATGATTTTTCTAAGCAGGTAGTTCTTATAATGTATTATAGCCTTTTTATCTTTATATTGGATTGGATTAGTTTTAATTGTATTTATGAAATCCCTTTTATTAGTACTTATATTTATTTAGCTTTTTGGTTGTATACATTTTCTTATTGACTTTTAAATAAGTATTATCGTTTAGCTTTTGATCATTTGTTTAGAGATGATTTTATAGATGCAAAAAAAAAATGTTAAAAAAAATATAAAAACATAACGTTAAAAAGTGATTTTTTTATTTGTTTAAACGATCACTTTCGACGTACTAACTGAAAAAACATTTTACATTAATAATACTCGATTGCTTTAATGCATCAAAGCCTTTCATTCATTGTTTTTGCTTTTAAGCTGATAAAATAATAAATCAAAACCGCGACAAAGGTTTTTAAAAACAGCCTTTGAAGGGTTTAAAAAACCCGGTCCGCGTTATGTGAGGGATCTTTTACTCTGTTTATTAAGAGCTGCTTTTAATACTGTTGTTGTATGTAATTTACTCGAGTGGACTAATACTTGGTACTTATTCCGTGTGTTTTATCCCTGGTTTTTTCAGGTAAAAAGACTTGCAGGTCATAATATCACTAAAGACTGTTGCTTCACGTAAGCTTCATTATCTTTTTGTACTTTCGTTTTGTTTCGGTTTATACGCCTTATAATTCCCATCTGATGGAAAATGTAATTTTTTTTTAAACCATGTGGGCTGACTAACAAGCAAACGGTCCGCCTGTTGGTAAGTGGTCACCGACGCCTATGGACATTTGCGTGCGTTGACATGCGTTGTCAAGTGCCTGTAATTTCACAGGACTCTTGATCTTTCTAACCGATACACAGTAATACAAGTGCACTAATGATTCACGGCGGGAATGGGTAAGGTGGTAGTACTTCCTCACATTTTTTGTCTTTATTACATTACACGTGCAGTATCAGATTTAGTTTGTCTTTGATTGTATTTAAATATATTGAGATCAGATAATTTTTTGAAAGCTAAGAATGCCATAAATGGGCCAGTTGGCTTGGTGGTTGGAGACCCTGACTGAGATCGATTCCCACTCAGTATAAACTATGTAATAAATATGTGTATACGCCGATGGCAGATAACAAGAACCTTAGCTAGTAACAGAGACCATCATTTTAGAATAAACATTCCTGTTTACCATTACTTGTATCCTACTAATAAATGCGAATGTTTGTATATATGGATATTTTTTTGTTCTTTCACGCAAAACTACCGGAGAAATTTGGATGAAACTTAGCACATAGATAGAACATATACTGGAATAACATATCGGCTACTTTTTATCCCGGGAAAATGTGACAACCCTTGGGAACGCGGGTGAAACCGCGGAGGAAAGGTAAATAAATGTTTAGAGCTTCTAAAGCAAAGACCGCAAAAACATTTTTATCATCCCCTTATCCTGCTTAAATAAGCTACGGTAACAGAATTAAAATTTGTCATATGACAGCACAGTCCTAGGTCCAAAACACGGCACAAAATTTCCCATAAAGATGAAGCCAAAAAGGTTACTAATGCAAACAATATTCGCCACAAATATAAATTACACATCGTTTTTTTATCCTATGGTGCGGATAAAATGCGAAAAATAATGTTAAAAGAAATCGCGTTCAAGCGTGCTCTTTATAGTTTCATTAAATTTTGTGTGGTGTTTGTCGAAATGGAAAATAATGAGCATCGATTTGTTTGATATACCTATGCTAAAGAATTTCACTTTAACGAAGGGAAAATTAAATGAACTTGTTGAATATTGAGCTTTTCCCCGCTTTCAATCAAAACACTTTATTTATTTAACTCACAAAGGAAAATAACGAAATTGGAAATACCTTCCTTTGTAATTAAGGGTGCTTGCCCTCCTCCCGCTTTACATTTCACAGAAAATGGCTAATAGCTAGTGAAGAAAATGAAATTTGTTTCAGTAAAGATTCGACATTAAATTACTGATTTTCGCTTGGGAAAACAACAATTTGATAAATAGTCTTTTGTGTTAAAAATACAAAGAATAAAGAACAGGGGCTCGATTCTGTAAGGAAAATGACACTGACTCGAGGATGTTTTGTCGCAGCCTCTATGTTCTGTCTTTGTCGCTTACTACGCTAGCACTACTAATCACGTGAGAGATAAGCTCTCCGAGGACTCCATGAAACGGCTAGACGACGAAGTTTGTATTAGTTGAATAAGGGGGCTGGTAGGACTCTAAGAGTAAGGTTGTTTGTTTAATGGATATAAATACGATTTGTTATGGCTTCATTCGAATTATAAAGAAATGGGAACAAGGTATGTAAAGGTATTAAATAATTGGGAAATTTTTCTTTTCTTTATACTCGTTACTTGTAAAAAGACTTTTCTCTGAAAGTATTTACTATAGAAGCTATTGATGATTTAAAAAATAATCATGATTATGTTTTGTTAGTGTAAAAAAATATACGGAAATTAAGGCTTTAACGCTTGTTGTATTGATTAAGAAACAAAACATAACTACAGATATCTATACAGGTCCTTAAAACTACTATTTTAAAACCTTGTAGATACTTTTTTCAGGAAATCTTTTAAAGTAGATTTACATCAAGAGAAGTATGAAATATGACACGAGAATGATTGTAAATAAAACCTATTATGCTGTGACCGAATTTCGAGAATGACAGGTAAGAAGAAAGAACGAATGAGAGAAGATAATTTGAAAATTCATTATTTAAAATGTCAAGCGAATTATATGGACCTTGAAAATTGTGTTTTATGGACGTTAGTAATTAGAAAATAACAAATTAAGAATGCAATATTTAAATCAGCACTAGAAATAATGCGATATATAGTCGCACATTGGCTGTCCATTTTAGACGGTTCGCATATACTGCTGGCCTATAACTTTGGACCAAGCAAGTGTTCTAAAAGTGTCTACAGGTTAATTTATCTTATGGTTATAAACACCCAAATGATGGCTGTGTCCAGTATTTATACTGCATAGCTAATCGGTTTGTCGAGACGAGAATAACTAAAGCGGTGCCAACATTTTCATGTAAAATATTGTCATTTTGCGAAACGGTATCGTTATCAAAGTGACATTATATTTCAAGAACATTGGGAAAAGTTTTGACCGTCATATTTTCAAATCATCCCATAGTGAAAGCTACATATCCGATAACATATTTATTTTATGTTGATTCATATTTTTCACCATAAAAATCGTAAATATTGCAAATCATTAAAAATTTCATAACATATGTAACTTGTATTGTAAAGTAATTCAATTAACGTAATATGCAAAATAAGTAGAATTAAGATTTTTTCCTTATGGAACGATAAGAGAATCAGAAAGAATTTTTCCGCCTTCGTCAAGCCGATCTTATGTGAAAATAAAACATTATTTACCTTTTATACGTTACTGCTGCGAACGTCGCGTCATACCATATTTGTGTGAGAGCGCACGACCGTTCACTGCCATGCCTCGTGCGAGATTTAACATAATATCATAAGATATTTCGGTGAACCCGCCACCCTCTTCACATAAGCGTCGAAAAGTTGTTTACGCAACTTTTGATTGCCTTCCTTACTCTGTTTGTTTACTTTTTTACTTAGAACGGAATTATTATGAAACTTTTTTCGTTAAAGGCTCAAAGATACATAAATGGGTTTAGAGCGCTGACGGAGGGCTCTGCTAAAATTTGTTTGCGCTCGATATTTTTTATTTGTCTTTTTCTCTTTCGATTCCCATTTGAAGACGGAAGGTTTTGACGGCAAATGGAACTTGAACTGTAGAGCTTCCTGTAGAGTTGGGAATTTATATATAGCTTTAGTATTGTACTTCTAATCAGGCATTGTTAACAGAAAATAGACCTATTTATAGATAATTATTATATTCTAGAACAAAACTTTGATATCTTACCTTGAAAATATCCAATGAACAGACGAGCGAGAGGATAGAAATTGATTAGTTATAAGCTTGAGTAAAAACTTGGTCTTTTAAGTTTTCCCTACAACGCGAGGTTTAGTAAAGAAAACTAAATTAGCGCAAATTATTATTTATTTAGAGTAGTAGAGCTCTTAGTGCAGAGTTCGTCCGGGGAAGTACTACCACTTTACCCATTTCCGCCGTGAAGCAGTAGTGCAATTGTATTAATGTGTTTCGGTTAGAAAGGTAAGGGGGCCGGTGAAATTACAGGCACATGAGACTTAACAACTTCACGTCTTAGGGTCGACAACGCATTGGCGATGCTCCTAGTGTTGCAAATGTCCATAGGCGGCGGTGAACACTTACCATCAGGTGGACCGTCTGCTTGTTTGTCGGCCCAAGTGGCTAAAAAAAAATATATATATATTATAAAGCTTATGCCATAATATATGTACTGATGATACATTTATAAGTACAATTATTGCAGATATTACGAATACAACTGATTATTCCTTCTGAGTGTCTTTGATTGTACAATATTTTTTTCTCCATGAATTCGTGTTTATTATATAAATTTAAACATGCAAATACGAGATACTTACATAAGTTATAAACGTGGGTTAGCATAACACCAAGTGTTAAATGTTTAATACTTGTAGTGCGGCACACCACACAGCTGTGGTTTGCCGAAATAAAAATAAAATCACAGTTCGGTTAAAGCCCAACTTTTGATTTTATTTAATGCAAATAAAGCGTGGCAAACAAAATTGCATAGCCAATCGATTGGGTTTTTGCGTGTGCTTTGCGGCGCTCTTTGCTCCCAAAGCAATTACCCGCGTCCCGTATCAACTTTAATTATACAACTTGTACCTCGGCAAGTCTGTGTAAGAATTAGATTTAACGAAAATTTATTGCTTAATTTTAATCCTACTAATATTATAAACGCGAAAGTTTGTATGTATGGATGTTTGTTCCTCTTTCACGCAAAAACTACCAAACGGATTTGGATAAAACTTGGCAGATAGATAGAGCATATATTGGAATAACATATAGGCTTTCTATCCCGGGAAAATGTTACATCCCTTGGGAACGCGGGTGAAACCGCAGGGGACAGATAGTTTATTATAATTTCTTGAAATAACTAATTATTTTACTTAAAGGATAAATCCCTGAAAACAATATTTTTTATTCAGTCTCAAAATTATATTGTTCTACGTAAACTTTTCCCAATTAAAGACGAATAAAACTAATTGATGATTAATTTCAAGGTCAAAGCCAGAACATTCGAAAGCAAAATAATATTTTTCTTAGAATTTTCACAAGTAGGTACAGCGATATCAGAATAATATATTTATACAACGACGACGCTGGCCCTGCAGCCATAATACTAATAAAGCATGCACGTAACATTTTAAGTACATTTACTGCGATAACTGTAGCCTCAGGAAGTGGAGACGGAGCAACAATCTGCCAAAATGCAAGATTCAATTTGCCCCTGATAGCTAATTTATTTTCCCCTCGCGCCTTCGTGTACTCAACCTGTGCCTAAGCTCGTAACATTTTATTTTATTACGGAATTAAGGTGAATGTTTGATCGTGGACATTCATAGGCAAGGTTACATCTTTTTGGAAATTGTCTCAGTGCTGGACATCTATTTGCTCGATTACGAAGGATGTTTTTACACTTGTTAAGACCTATAATTGGCCATTTATTTCAATGATCACTACATAGTATAAAACAAAGTCGCTTTCTCTGTCCCTATATCCCTATGTATGCTTAAATCTTTAAAACTACGCAATGGATTTTTATGCGGTTTTTTTAAATAGATAAAGTGATTGAAGAGGAAGGTTTTTATGTACGAGTATAATACATCGTAAGATACATGTGACATCCCACGGGAACGCGGGTAAAACCGCGGGGGACAGCTAGTTGATAATAATTGAAAAGAGAGTGACAGGACAGTTTGTCTTTTCAGTATACCTTGTGAAGCAAATTTGTAAATAATTATTATAATAATGTATGTATATTTAAGATAAAAAGCTGAACTTTGTAGTAACTTAATACATAGCTTAGGTATCGGTTATGTTTTGAATATTGTAATTGATTTTATTTTGTACTACTTTGCATAACAATTTAAAGTAGTTGTTCTCATTTAAAAATATAAGTAGGGCAGTTAGAAGAATTCACAGTAATTGTATGCGAAACTTCGTTACCGCTTGGACGTTTGCCAAACGCCTGAAAGTTATTTATTCGCATGAAATGAAACAGCATGGTCAACTTCAAAAACAACTTCTTTTTAACCTTTTCAAATATTCTAGAACGTTGTAGGTACATTCGGGAATATTCTGTTCATACGGTCACGCACTAGCAGTTAAAAGCTTTGTAGCGATTTCGGAATAGGCCACGTATAAACAGAGAGGCATGAAATAAAAATGAAACAGTGTTATACGTCTGTATCTCAGTCACACATAAAGTGACCTATTTCAACTTTCACATAAAAGTAAAGGCCCAAACACATTACGTGAGGCATGAGGGACGCCTCGCCACTTACGCACCAATAAAACTGAGGCGTATAACATAATTGCTGGTAATAACAATATGAACATTAACTTTTCAAGAAAATATTGTGGCTGGCAACACCTTGGCTTTTTGTTGAAATTACCATATAATTATTATAGGTTGAGAACATATAACGTAAATACCTCATTTAAAATGTTTAGTCGGTAAATAGTAAGTACATACTTATATCGTATTTACTACGTACTCTTTGAAATTGTGATTTCCCTTTAACCTAAATAATTTGTGTTAAGTTCAGTACGAATGCGGAATGCGCAAAATATAGGGTAATTTGTTGCACGCCACGTCCGAACTGTCGTAAATCTAGCAATAAGTGCGACGTCGATGCATTTTAATGGCAACACTCAAATTGTCTTTTCCATACACATACGAAACATTATAAATAGTATTCATATAAAAAGTGGCATATACGAGTATATATCAAATAAACGAAATTCGAAAAGATTTATATTAAGGCCATAATTCTATATCTATTTCTGGATAGATAAATTAAATGGCACGCAATTTATTTATTTTTAGAACCCAATATTGTCATAATGTTTAAAATGACAGCCGTGAAGGTTAAGTTAAGGCACAGATTAAATAGTAATGAGTTAGGAGGCGAAGTGATGACATAAAATCTCGCGGGAAAATTGCTCCAGACACTTGTCTTTACTCTCGAGTTTGCATAATGAAATACTCGTGGAAATACTACATAACTTGGTAAAGTGTCGAGTTAAGATAGCAATTTGTATCTTAATAGGCTGTAATTCGTTTTTTTAGTTTTGTATTATTATTTTGACACTAAAAATGTATGCATGAAATTAAAGTTTGTGTGCCTCTTAAGATGAATAATTAGGTATCTTCACGTCCATTACCTCGTTGACGTGGGTAGAGGTCGTAGTTCACCCACATTCCATTGAAGATATTGAAAGTCTCAATATGGCCTGTGCCATTGCATTGCCATTTGGTGGCCATTTGCAATGAGAACTTGCAGTGAGGGCAGGCGGTAGATATAAACCCCGTAATCCTGAGTTCAGGACCACTGAGGTCTGGGCCGCGAGGAACAAAACTTCTATAAAAAAATTACCCGAGGTGCGGCAGGCGGCATCTGGCCTTTGGGGGCCGGATGCCGCTGTCAGCCGGGGACTGCGGGTGGCGAATCGGGGTAGCTGGACTAAGAGTCCAATGCTGGAGGCACCCATAGTTCCTGGGTGCCTAAGCGAAAGAGCGGGTCAGTAATAGCTTCGCCCAGAGAAGTGCTCGCCTGAATAAGGCGAGCAATGCCGACGGGGCAGGCGGTCGTAGGGCTAGTCTGATCCCGCACCCCCGTCAATGGCGGCAAAGGAACTCGAGGGGTTTTAGTAGGTAGAAGGGGCGATAACCACCGCGCCTGCCCTGGCACGGTAGCGCAAATGCTTTTTTTTTACAAGAGTAAATACCCTCGTAAAAAAAAAGGCGACATATATTATGTACCTGTAGCCCCGTCGCGTCGTGAGAAGAAGCATCCCAGGGTTTTAGTCAGTAGGAGTCTGACATAACCCGGCGGCTCCCCCCCGAGTTGTAGGAGATGTAGGATTTCCACAGTGGCTATGTTAGTCACTGTTTATTTTTATATGCCACATTGACCGACACACAAACAGACGGTCCACCTGATGGTAAATGGTCACCTCTGCCTATGGATATTTGCAACACCAGGAACGTTGTCGTTCCTGAGCTGTGAAGTTGTTGCCTGTAATTTCACCGGCGCTAGAAAGGTAAGACCTTTCTAACCGAAACACATAAATACAAGTGCCGGGCTGCTTCATGGTGGTAATGGGTGAGACGGTAGTACTTCCCCGGATGAATTCTGTACTAAGAGCTCTACTACTCTAATTATATGCTTATTAAATCTGTCAGTATTGCAAGAAGTAATTGTTAAAAATAACATTAATTAGAGAAACAGTGCATGTATTGCGTAAGCAATTGTTGGCTGACCTGATAAATAAATAAATAAAATATTATATAATAAAAAAAAACATCACAAGTTATACCACTATAGTTTGACATAGTTATAATTTGTAACAAAAAAATATTAAACAAGAGAAATGTAACGTTCATTTTTATTACGGCAAAACTGTCGGATTTTAGGTTTTATCAAGGAACAGGGTTGGATTTTACGGTTTTCTCAGCAAGGACGTAATCCTTTCGGTGGCGGACGTTGGCATGTCCGCAGACGTCAAGCGGGCGATTTAGCTGATTTATAATGTGGCCGCACGTTTAACAGTAGTTTAGTAAAACGGTAGGTATAACTTAGCATTAAGGTTGGCTAAGTCCCCTTTGAAAATGTTGCTAGTGTACTAATTACCTTTTTGACTTGTTTGACCTGAGGCCTATAAGCTTTATTATAATTATATTATTTTTTACACGCTTTATATTAGATTCACCTGTATGTATGTATGTAACCGACCCCTTTGAGCTCGATTTTGTCTTACTTTGAACGATCAGATTTAATTCAAACTTTGCTCACCTGTCAAAGACCGATGACAATGCAATAATCCGATCAAAGCATCCGATTATCCTAATTAGATTCGCCAGGATTAATTAATTTCTTTCCGCATCCTTTGCATGCGAGTAAGAGAGATAGAGCTAGTGCGCGAACTACGCATGCGTGCAGTTCCAGACTTACTCTTTCGGGCACTCAAAAAAATGTAATAAAAAAATGAAAAATAAATAAAAGTTTAAAAAAACTAAAAAACACGCTTTATATAGAAAACCAAATTAAAAAACAGAAAATAAATTTTAATAAAAATTAATTAAGAATAGTGTATTTTTTTTAATAAATATAAGTTATTAATAGTTTGAGTAAGAAAACAAATGTTTTATTTTTAAAAAAGCGGGGGTGCTTTTCAAGATATTATCGAAATGATAATCATCCTCATATCTGTCAATTAAATATTTATAACTATTGACACCATGCACCCCATGCTTTTTTTACAATAAAACATTTGTTTTCTTATTCAAACTATTAATAACTAATATTTATTAAAAGAAATACATTATTCTTAATTAATATTTATTAAAATTTATTTTCTGTTTTTTAGTTTGGTTTTCTATATAAAGTGTTTTTTTTAGATTTTTTTAACTATTATTTTTCACTCGTTATTTACATATTATCTATGTATTTAAAAATGAATGTTTGTCTGTATGCCCTTTATGGAATCGTAAACTATTCAACGGATTTTAATGCAGTTTTCAGCAATAGATAGAGTAATTCAAGAGGAAGGTTTATAACTAGGACTGAAAGCTGGTAAAGCTGCAAGGCGCAGCTAGTAAAAATATAAAAAAATGTTCTCCACTGGCATCGGGAATCATAATGATTATTAAAGTAGTTATTAATATGATTTTTTTTAAATGGCAAGTACCTACACTTGCAAATGGTTTTGGCGGTGGTTTGGAAGGTTCCATGATATTTTAATACATCTTTCATACATGATAATACTAATAAAAAAAATGTAGTACTCAAAAATGTGTGAATAAATCTATTTATAATGCTACATATTATAGTATGATTTGATTTTGTTTATTCTTAATTATCTTATTGTAATGGCAATTATATTCTATTACCTTTATGTCTATCCGTGAGGACCTCTTAATGGCTAAAGCTGATTTTTGTACACAATTTTCTAAACTGTTGGCGCCCCTGTTAGCGAAATGTTGTAAGTAGTGGTGACCACTTACCAGATGTACCAACTGCCTGTTTGTGGACTAACTTAAAAAAAAAGAGTGTTATAAAAAACGAGTAGGATTAAGATCCTCCACCTTTTTGGTTCCTTTATCTAATTATGTAAATAACTCCACATTCATGACAAGGATAGGAATGCGTGTGATATGTGACTACAAACACAGTGTTATAGTTTAAATGGTCAAACAAAGTTTTATAAGTAAGGCGGTCAAGTAGCAAATAATACAAACGATATAATAGGGATGTTGACTGACATTTGAAATTAGCAACATTTTTTTAAATATCAAAACGAACGATAGTATAGACTGTTGTACGAAATACCAAGTTGTGACCATCAAAAGCTTTACTCTTTTTAGTTAGATTGGTACTTAAAATTCATATTAATTATAAAATTTTGATCACATTTGACGTATCCGTGTATTTTTGGATGTTTAATACACTGGCTTGAGTTAGATCATTTATTTTGAATACAGGATAGTCCCCTATTTTACAATAAAGAATATGCAGAATCTACAACTTTGTAAAAGTTTTATTTTTTTAAGGAAAATGGTAATAAGATAAGTCATCCCACTAATAAGTAACAATCAAAAGAATTAAAAAAGTGGTGGTTTGTGGCGGGTAAGGGAGGCTCGCGATGACAAATGCTCCCCCGGGCTCGTTTCAAACGAAACTTGGAACAGAAAATCCGGAATAGTCTACAAACTTATTCCCACTGTTATGTTTCATTTGGGCCGAGAGTTTAATGACAATGATAAAAATATACCGTTTCGTGGTTTCGCCTTATTGTTGGACCTTTTTATTGTAACTGCCTCTGGGGTGGCGCTTTGTTTCAAATATTGCAGAAGGCTACGCGATAAATTATAAATGGGCACGCTTAATTTGTGTTAAAACCCCGATACAATTTTCCAACACGTGTTTCCATGATAATATCAATGTTCAACATAATAAGTTATTATACGCAGTTCATTACAGAATAAATTGCTTTCCTATAGAGTTTACAAACACTCGCATAGCGTGTAGCGGGCTTTGTAAACAGCAGGCTTCGTTACATAAACCCAAGAAAGTTAATGCTAATAAATTGTAAGAAACAAGTTTATGTACTCAAAACTCGACTAAGAGCCACGTTGTTATTTTCATCAGATTAATGCAAAAATATATCAGCGAGAAATAAGATAAAAAGTTGCCGCGCTTACCGCAGAAATCCATTTCCAAGTTAAACAGATCTTTTTTCACGTTTTTTGCTCATTGAATCTGAAGGAAAGTTTTTTGTCTCATATTTTTCGGGATTATCGCTCTCAAGTTCATTTTGAAACTTTACGTTAATTAGAGTCGCAGAGCAGACATCCAAAGGGTAGGTATAATTAAATTGGCCCGGAAGACGCCCAACTTAAGGCTCAACTTTTTAATGTTATGGCTAACCTTATACTTAATTAAGATTAATTGAAATTGTAATTATTGCTGTAATTATAGAAGTTAACTTTATCTATGAGACACTTCGATGGATGTTAATAAGGAAGGGTAAAATTAATTTAAAATTGCATATTTTTTACAGGATGGATTAAGGTTAAACCTACGTAATTGGTTGCTAGGTACAAGTTGGTATCCAATTAAGAATAAAGAAGACGAAATAAATAATTATATATTTACGTAATTCCCGAAATAAGCCTGGAACACATTTCGGAACACCTCTCACAGTTCGTAAAAATGATAATGAAATGGAATAACAGGATCGCAATGTTGAAGGTTTGTTTACGCGTGACATTTTTGAGATGTGACAAGGAAATTAATTTGTCGTTTTAATAATCCACATGTAATCTGAAAAAGGAAAAGGGCCACTGACAGTCATAAAAGGATTATTTTCGGAGCACCATCCACCCCTTTCATTCTGAACCTATCACTTTTTGTTCAACATTTTCCAAGTATCAAAACGTTTTTATAGCTTCTAGGTGTCCTATTATAATATAACAATAGGAAGCAAAAATATTAACATGGCTGTAGTTGTTAGTTGCATACCCAATGTTATTTATTATATGATATAGCATGAACAAGAAATACCTTTTATGACACCCAAACAAGCAACGGACAAGTAATTAACAGTAATTCGTTTTGATATGTTTTATATAAATAATAAATATACTGCGAAATTATCACACAAATTAATTTAGCTCCGTACTAAGCAATACGAAAAAACTAAAACAAATAAGTAATGAAAGAATATAGTTTTTCTAATGATTTTATTACACGGGATATCGTCATATCTGTTAAGAAATTTATTTAAATAGGTCTTCACGGGCTGATGGCAGGATAGACTCTAACGCCGGTTCTGAAGGTTGTTTTTACTGTGAAGAACCATCAATAAACTCAGCAACGAATACTCTTTTCATAACTAGATTTTATCCCATAAGCTATGTCCAGGGGCTCGATTCTGTAAGGAAAATGACAGTAACTCGAGGATGTTTCGTCGCGGCCTCTATGTTCTGTCTCTGTCGTTTATTTTGAAATCACGTGAGAGATAAGCTCTCCGAGGCCTCCGTGAAGCAGCTCGCCGACGAAGTTTGTATTAGCTTACTAAGGGGGCTGGAGAGCGTGATATGTTGGACATAATTGTTTATTGTAGGTAAAGATTTCTAAATAGCATAACATCTATATATCTTTATTCTACGGCTGCTACTTGACTGTTCTTCTTAAAAGTAAGTAGGAATCTAATAGCTTGCAGTTTGAGTATCATAAACTTATGAAATGTAAAACATTTTAATATTCATTTGTAAAAACATCACTTAATAAGCACAAAGTTATAGTATCATGGTATAAAAGGACGGACCAAATGGCTTGGTGGTTAGAGAACCTGGCTGCTACACCTGGTCATGGGTTCGATTCACACCTAGGACAAACATTTGTGTGTATGAACATGTGTGTTTGTTCTGCGTCTGGATGTTAACACTAAGGATGTATTTAAAAAGTAGATGGTATTGTAGTATATCAGTTATCTGGTTTCCATAGTACAAGTTCTGCTTAGTTTGGGATCTGATGGCCGTGTGTAAAGAATGTTCCAAGATATTTATTTAATTATTTATCTATCTCTCGTATGGTGTATGGAAATCGGAATGATCTTGAATTTGACGTTATTATAAAAATATTAAGAATGGAATTTGTAGCTGTTATTTAAATTGAATTTTAATGTGTCACTTACGGACTTCATAAGATTTTTCAGTGACAAAAATGTTTAGCAGTATTTTTGATACAAAACACTTTTACTTTGCGTACATTATAGTAAAATCGAGGTGACCTTTTATCAAAGAGGAAAACCATATATTTCTCGTATCAAAAGCTTGTGATTAATAATCCAAGCGCGCGAAGACTCATATTTTTCTCACCATAAGTTACAATTCATTCGACTATGTTAACGTGGATTGTGTCTCTTAGAATAAATAATACAAAAAATTAGAAAATTTGATTGTTTAATTCACTTATTATGGAATTTCAATGCAATAACAACACAGTCGCAGTGACTTTGGAAAAGCCGTGAAGGTCGTGTTTAATTTTTTTTTACACTCAGATGAAAATCTCTGTGTGCTTAGAGTAGTAAAGCTCTTAGCAGAATTCGTCCGGGGAAGTACCACACTTACCCATTTCCGCCGTGAAGCAGTAGTGCACTTGTATTACTGTGTTTCGGTTAGAAGGGTAAGGCCAGTGAAATTACAGGCACATGAGACTTAACAACTTCATGTTTCAGGGACGACGACGCTTTTGCGATGGGGCATCGAAACCTGGTGTTGCAAATATCCATAGGTGGCGGTGACCACTCATCATACCGCTTGTAGCTTCAGTAACTTTAAATTTGACTTTCATAAGTCTTCCGAGGGCCTAAACTGAATAAATGGTTTTGAATTTTGAATGAATACCAAAATAAAAAGTTATAAAAAAGCTACCTTCGACCACATAGAAAATACCAGTTTAGTTTTAAGTTATACAGGCAATAGTAAAACAGTTTCATAAACCTTACAATAAATTTGGTAATAAACCAAAAGATATGACTACGGTCTTATACGAGTAAGAATAAGTATCCATAAAGTAAATAAATATAAAGTAAATATTTTTCGGTGAATGTCCATATTATGTTGAACTGACGACATTTTCCGAGCACTGCATTCGTTTCCCAGTAATGAAGGTTGCGGCGGTCGCTACGAACTAAATTGATTATAACGATGTCTTTGGAATCAAGATATTTGTTCTGTTAGTATTTACGATATCTGTCTTTAATGAAGGAGGCACTAAGTGTAACTAAATGTTAGTAAATGCTAAGTTATTTATTTATAATCCATGTATCGGCAATAGAAAAAATTCAATGTAAAACTATTATTAAGGAACCACAAACCTTAGTTCAAAACAACGAGCTGAGCACGCGCGGAAAGACGTAATTTTTTAAAAAACACAATACAATTAATCTTAAAATAATTTATAGTAGAATCTTCAAAGAATACGGACTAAGAGTCCGTAGAAAATGTAAAATAAATAAAAAAAATAGGGGGGGCACTAAAACTATTGTTTTGAAAGGTTTTCATTTACTTTATGAAATTAAATGAATACATATCCTCATGTGATCCCAAACTATGCAGAGATTCTATGGAAATCAGATAACTTTCATGCATAATATATACTCATATAGACATAGAATAAACAGTAATGTTTGTCTTCGACGGGAATCGATCTCACCATCTGCGGCGTGAAATATCTTAAGGTATACTAAATCACTACATCTGCTGAGAGGAATAGCTAGAATAGAATGCTTGGTCTTATAGTTTTACATACCTTGAAATAAACACAAACACATTTTGCTGAATAACATAGCAAATAGTTAACGGAAATAATAATTTAGAAGCCATTTTCCAATCAAGTAAAATAATTGTTTGAAGTTACAAAAAAAAACTGAGTATTTTTTTACTCCCAATCATTCTGAATGGTCCAATAAATTAAATTGAAATATTAAAACAGTTATTTTGTGAAAAAACGATTTCGCCTAGCACTTAGGAAAATTGCCTGATGGATGCCGTGTGACTATTAAAAAGCGTAACAAATTTGTTATGTTTTTTAATAAATGTAATATAAAAATACAGTACTTTAGTAAACTATTTATTTTGAAGACATTCATACCATTTATTGATCATTTATGTTATATTCAAACAAAACAGCATGAATAATAAAAGTGCCAATCAATAGAAGAATTTAAACTAAATTATTCTGGATTTTCATAGGCATTGAGTTAACTCACTAGATCTCCCATCGAGGGAAGGGGATGAATGTCCTATTTACCTTCAATCACTTTAAGAAATAAAAGTAAATAGGTACAGCTGATTCAAGATACTTACCTAAATATTTGATGCATGAAGACTTATTGGAAGATGTTAGAGAGAAGCATGAATTAGCATGTAATAGCGCGATTCTTACCCACGACCAATGAAGTAATACTGCGACATGAAAATCCACCGGATCTTTGATCAGGTTAGTCGTATCGTTTCGTGCTTTGGGTGTTTTTGAGTTTTGTTATATGTCAAAAGGTTGACAAACTCTCTTGTGGTCCGCCTGGTGGAAAGTACTCCAGTCAAGCTTGCTTAGTTTAAATAATAATTTAATATCCTGGGACATTCTTTTCCACACGGCCATCTGGTCCCAAACTAAACAGAGCTTGTACTATGGAAACTAGATAACTGATATACTATGTTTTTATTTTTCTAAATACATACATACATATAATATATAAATATTTACACCCAGACACAGAACAAACAGACATGTTCATGACAATCGAACCCGCGACCTGCAACTTGGCAGTCAGTTTGGAATAGAATAAACCCTTTTAATGTAATATTTTAAGTAATTATCTAAGGAAAACTCTTTATTGTGAGACAAACTAATCCATGTAAGATTTAAAATATAGTGTATTGGAAATAAATGATTTTGGTTTTGTTTATTAATAAATTCCCAGAGCTGAAAACTGATTGCCATTTCTAGGGATGTCGATCGTTTTACTGAAACCTATTTCGTTATAATTTATGAAGAAATATAGCTACTACATTTACTAATAAATATTTATTTTATAAACTAATGTCTAGCTTTATTAATAATAGTTGCCTCCCCACGGTTTCACCGGCGTTAAAATGGTTAGTAGCCTATGCCTCTCCGTATAGCTACAGTACAGCTACGTGTATGACAAATTTGAGCAAGATCGGTTCAGCTAACCGTGAAAATATAACAAACCTACAGAGAAACTTACGAATTTCTATTATATTAGTATAATTACGGATGATAAATCAGTATCATTTCTACAGTTTGAATATACACATGGTATGCTTTTATGAAAATTTAGTTTCTATTGTGAGCAACAACAAATCGCTGTCGTTTACACAATAACTCGCATTCGCAATAAAACAATGCAAGATTGCCAGAGCTCGCGGTGCTAAATCAGTTTAATACATACCATGGATGTAGTATTGCATGGATATGGACACCACATGGTTATGGTTGTTTGGCGCAGGAAGCATTTAAATGGTGTGTAGGTAATAAGTAGGTAGATACTCATATAGTCTCATAATGAGGTAATTTTTTCGAACATTGGAGAAAAACTTCTATCATTTAGTTTAAGTGTGTACGTAATTAATAACATATCTTTGGTATAAATATAGTTCTTCCGAACCTATATGATCCCACGCTGGTCTAAGGTCTCCCTCATATGTTTCCACGAGTCTCTCCAATGTCATTTGGGGCTAATCCCTTCGGAATACACCAAAATCATCCCGCCAGCTCTTTGTGGGGCTTCCTCGACGTCTTCACCTAGTTTCTGACACGCTATAACTTTGGATGGTTCCTAAATTCAAAGTATTAGTTCAGTTATGCTCCAGATGGGCACTTACAAAGGGCAAAATTACTATAGTTACCGAAGGCTCGGAAATTAGATAGGTGAGACCTCAAACAAAAACATGTGTTCAATGGACAAACAAATAAATAGTACTCATTACAGTTTAATTGTGTGTCCATCCACATATAACGGTTCTATGTGATGTATGTTAATTGAAATGGTACAACTTCCTGCAGATTATCATGACAAACGAGAGCCCACACTGGGCCGCGATGACGCGACTACCCCGACTATATATATTTGCATAATTTGTGCTAATATTCACCGAGTTAATACACATCGACGTTGTAGTTTGGTTAGTTTTCAACTCTATTGTTTAACTATGATTAGCACTACCTATATCTATAAAAATGATTTCAATTTACAATAACATTTATTTGATTGTTAAGAAAAACTGACAAATAGAAAAGACAGACGGTTACCATTCTGGTAAGGACCCAAATTTTGCCAGTGGGGGATCCTGGTCAACCAGCTCGGCCACCACGGGCTATGATGCGTAAAAGGTGCAAGTAGAGTTCCACGCCGTTCCGGCCTCAAGGGGGCTCTTGCCAGTGCCCAAGTAATCCATGCTATAACTACTACGATAAAAAAAACGTGTTCGTGAACCGGTCGGGTCACATACACAGACAATATCGCTTCGGTACCGGTCTCTGAGCGAATATGGATTAGCGCGGGCTGATACGCTGTTCGCAAATCGAATGGTTTCATGCGAGACATCAGTTTAAGACCTGACGGAATCCATGGGTACCTTGGAAGATGGACTCCCCCATTAGTATGGGACGTCGCATGTGTCGCACTCACACCGTCCCATCTTCTAGAGTCTGTCAAAAGGGCCAAGGCGAAAACCTCATGCGGCGAAAACATAGAAATCTTGATGTACGTTACGTATTTGAGTCATTTGGGGAGACATTGGGGCCATCGGGACCAGGAGCACATTGCATCTTTCGTGATTTTTTTTAGCACCTACTTACCAGCTGTTCCTACTCTGAGCAGTTGATGACCTTTTCTCTTCCATTTTCATTTTATTGTACAAGTATGTATTTCAGTTTTGTATGTTATAAAGTTAGATACGTTTTTGCAACTTTAGTTGTTTGATTTTAATCAATTATAATATAGCATTTCCGTAATAAAAAACCGAAAAAAGAACAGAACAATATTTTATTATGATCTTTCTATATTATGTATTTGTTTATTTCAACAACAAAATCTACAGCTCTTAGTCACTAAACTTTTACATATATATATACCAATACTTACAGCCACTTATGGATATAAAAATTGATTTTTTAACCTACTTTTATTTAATGCAGTCACTGTGCTGTACATACTGTATTCAGTACTTAATTATATCATACAAAATTATATAAAAACAAGAATATATTTGTGGTATATAGGGAACGGTATGTGTGTATGTATGTGTGTATAAATGTAAAAATCGGATGGGTGGATGTTTGTTATTTTTTATCCAGGAAAGTAACATCCTTAACATTGATGAAACCGTGGGGGAGAGCTAGTATATTATAAATGGTTCTTAAAACAAGATATCGCTTACAACACTAGGCCTGTAAAATGTTGCTCAAACTGAATAGTTCGTCGCAGTGTAAATGTATTCTCGGGTGTAACTTTTTATTCCCAGTACGTGGCACGGGGTAGGTTTGTTATTGAAATATAATCTCATTTCCTTTTTGAGTGCAAAATAAATTTTAGTTTGGCCGATACGGCTGCGGGCAGAACGTGTTGAATACAGAGTGTGTTTGCTACTGATTTTTGTGCAAACATTTTATATGCTACAATACATTTGACAGGGGTTGCGGTTTTGTATACCATGTCAGTGAATTCCATTTAAATTGTTTAATTGATACCGTGTGAGTTTAAAAAAGTATTTTATATACAGACTTTTTTGAGAATTGATCTTTTTTAGAATACGATACAAGAAGCAACTTTAAACCTTATGTCAGATATATTAAACATTTTTTTTAAATCACAATTCCATCTATATTACATATAATAGATATTTCATACAGGTTGGGTATACATTTCAGACTAGATTTTTTTTAATTTGATAAAATTTTATAATTAGCAACTATCATGTGAAATACATTAAACCTTTTTTTTTAACCTCTTTTATGGTTGGATATGAATTTTAGTTATTTATTTCAATAAAAATGGTTAACAAACCGATTGGAAAATATTCTTCGACATTTTATAAAAAACGTTTTAGTACTTATATTTTTTTAATCGTTAGACTCGCTGCTCGGGATTTAACATTTTCCCGGGGCAAAAAGCCAAAAAGTTATTTCAGGGCATGTTCGATGTATCAAGTTTTTTTTTTGAGTTTTGCATCAAGTTTCATGCGTTAAAGTGTAACAGACATATATACATCCATTCTCACCAATGTTCACATTTATCCACACCAAGATTTAAAAGACTCAGTTAAGTCTGTAGTACCTTAATTAGTTTATTTTGCATATTTTCATAGCCTCTTGTCCTATGGTATTTTGTTTTGGAGAGCAGCAGCGGATATAGAATCAATATTTATTATACAAAAAGAGCAATTCGTGCAATTTACAGTATGGGTCCCCGTGAATCATTAAGAGATTTATTTAGGGAAATAAATATAATGACATTACCTTCACTATATATTTATGAAAATATAATGTTTATACGTAGAAACATACGAATGTTTGAGTCAAAATTAGATATTCATAGTATAAATACAAGACAAAGGGAGAAGTTAGTTGTTCCATACTTTAGACTAAATAAAGTTAACAAGTCATTTCTTGGTAATTGTGTTCGATTTTATAATAAGATACCGCTTTCAATAACCAAAATGTCTGATCATAAATTTAAAAATTATATTAGGAAAGTTTTGAAAGAAAAAGCGTATTACAAGGTAGTTCATTATATTGAAGATAAAAATGTATGGAAATAGCTGCTCTCTGCACAGTGCACCTCTAAATCTCTTGTTTAAGTTGTAAGTACCTAGTTTAGTAGTAAATTTTGTTTTTTAATGTTACCTATAATAAGTATTTTGTAATTGTTAAATATAAAATTATGTAAAATTGAAATTATAAAATAGCCAAAAAGTCAGAATAGATAAAAATTATATAACAAATAAAAAAGAATGTAACCTTGCTGAGTTTCTTGCCGGTTCTTCTCAGTTGAAGGCTGACTTCCGAACCGGTTGTAGCTTCAGTAACTTTAAATTTGACCTTCATAAGTGCCCTCCGAAGGCCTAAACTGAATAAATGGTTTTGAATGTTGAATTTTGATTTTTTTTTAATTACATTCTTTGAAATAACATATTCATTTTAAGCATTCCTATGTATCCGTTTCAATTTTGTTAACGATATTAGAATATCTGCATTACACCGCCTATATTCCCAAAGCAAAACTAACGGTGCCACTTTGAAATAACGGCATACTTTTACATACAAATATAATTTGTGGGTAAACGACGCAATCCGCAAATACATGGGCTGGCCGCCGTTTCGGTTGACCTCTCTGAATCAATGATGAATCCAATTTCGCCGTACCTTTACCAATGTCGCCTCATTCGGATGCAGGTAAAAACATTTACGTAGACCATGAGCCAGCTGGCCACTTTGTCACAGAGATTTACAGGTTGGAAATAGATTTAGTTATTTTATTGGAATGCGATCACCCGGCTTGCTGGATTTACAGGAACGATGTACTAAATGGCTGCTAACGGGTAAATTGTTTGGTTTACACATATTTTTAAGCGGTACCTGGCCAGCAACACTATTACGAATTTAAAAAGATGGCAGGCACCAAATTGTTGTGTTTTAATTACTTTGAATATCGAATCGAATTAACACAGTTGACGTCACAGCGTCTTTCAATAATCACGTCAGAAAGTGTTTGGAAAAGCGTAGAAATTGGTAACTGGCCAGGAACTTCATTAACAAATAAAAAACGATGGCAGATACTGGTAATGTTTGAAATAGGTACTTTGAATATCGAATTGAATTAACACTCAGTTGACGTCACAGGGTCTTTCAATAATCACGTCAGAAAGTATTTGGGAAAGCATAGAAAGGTACTAGACTATTTAGTTATGTTAGTCTAGTCGTAATATAATCAGAGCTGCAGATAACTGAGAATATAGGTACCATAGGATGAACTGAAGTATCCGTAAGACACTTTTGATGTACAAAATAATTTTCATGCGAAACTGATTGATATTAGAAGCCATATATTTACATTATGCTCCGAAAATTCAATTATGAAGTTATATGTACTGAAGTTATCATATGCATAATCTATATGATACTTTTGTTAACATTCACAATAATATGGATGCATTTAAAATGGAGTTGTATACTAACGAAAAAAAACGAACCTTTTGTCAGATTCTTATCAAAGAATTCGCTAATACACCCAACTCAACTCATTTAATATTCCAAACGTAAAATTTCATTGAAGTCTATTGAGGCATGTTAATGGAGTTTAGTTAAAAAGCCACAAAACTCCGTGTATTTGGGTCAGGCATATATTTGACTTTTGTGTAGCAAAGGGTTTAATAATAAACTGATTGACCAAAGAAGTAGAAAGTGAAATAACAGTAAAATAAAACGATTCCAGTCCTCATATTGCGCTACCGAGTCATTGCCTTTTATGCGTGGGTCTGTACATTAAGTTAATGTAGTTATATCGGTAACCTACAGCTGTAATACTTGTTGGGTGTGCCACACCCAGGTTGCTAAATATCAGACAACATTTCCTAAGTAGCCATTTTACAATTCTTACTCTCTCTTTGAAACATTGAGCAATTATGTAGTTTACAAAGATCAAAGTTTGCTTTACCCTTTCTTTTAATTACAATTAAGTTGGTCGGGTTTGAGACCACATCAATGGAAAGAATGTTGAAGGATAAAGAAAAATGTAAAAACTTTTTTGTTTGTAGTATTTAAAGTAATTTGATTCTTTTTTTCAGGTTCTGCCCCCTTATTCAGCTAATACAAACTTCGTCGGCGAGCCACTTCACGGAGGCCTCGGAGAACTTATCTCTCACGTGATTAGTAGTATTAGCGTAGTTAGCGAAAGAGACAGAGCATAGAGGCCACGGCGAAACATCTTCGAGTTAGTGTCATTTTCTCTACAGAATCGAGCCCCTGCTCTCTAGTTACGAGTCAAATTTGGTTTTATGTGGTGTAATACTACGTCTGGCATGCATTGCTATATGTCAATTAATTTATTTAAATTTACTTCATTAACCTTTTTATTTGCACGCCACTCAAAGAATTGGAGGCATTGAAGAAGAAGAAGAAAAGAAATATATTATTTTATATTCGCTATACCTATATAGGATAATAGGCAGAGTGTTAGATCGACTAAACCTTGGTTGGTCATTGCTTTAATATAGCGATACACTTATGAAGTTGCCTTAGATTCTAAGGTAATATAAATATAATGAAAGAAAAATACATAAATATTTTTTAACCTTCTATATATTGGCTAAAATTATACATATAGAAACAAACATCAAGTATTTTTGTCTTCAAGTTTAAATCTAGATTTAATAACATGATACAAATACAAACCAGTTCACAATACTTGAAACTTCTGAAGTCTCATGTCTCCAAAATTTTCGTGTAAATATGAGCGTTCATCAAGTGCGTTGAATGTGTAATTTGAGACACGTTCTAACTTGCCTGTGCACTTGCAACGAGTTTGTTCATTAGCCTGTCGGGAATAAGTCGCAAAGTTCTACTAAGTTGATTACGGAAGTCGGGACTTGAATTAGCGCGTTTGCCGAAACATCGCGCCTCTTGCATCTTGTTTCTTTGCTTCTTTATGCCGTCTCACTTCCTCTGACTTGTTAGCTGTCTACATCACAGATTGTTGAGTTTATTAAATTTTCAACTGAGTTAGTTATGAAACAAACGAGTAAATTTTCTATTTAGTTCAAACTTCTCTGGCTTTAAATTGTTCATCAATCATCTGATTTCTTGGATAATTAATCACAGTAGACAAAATAAAAAAAATGTTAAAAAAATATTATCCATTGACTTTATACACGGTTATCTGATCACAAACTAAGCAGAGCCTGTTCAATGGTAACCAAATATCTAATATACTACATATACATTACACACTAAAATAAACACAACTTGAGAATAAACCCACAGAATAGGCTGTGCTGGCAACACTGTTTTGGCGATCGATTCCATTAGTGGTCGGATTCATTTATTTACAGATAAAACAATTAAATTGGAAATGATTTGTAATTAGTATTACATGTAGGTGACTAGTAGTGTAGGTCACTCTCTGTGACCTCCATAAGTATGGTGATGTTAAACTTCAACCTAGTTTGGCCATGATCTCTGGTTTTGGAAATAAACGTTATGTCATTAAATATATTTGGTATATTATGTAGCTGCCTATTGAACGATATTATCCGCCATCAAATCTATTTATGAGGACACTAACCCCTATGAACAGTACTGTAGCAATGTCCTGAATATTCGCTAGATTAAACCGGTTATATACTCACAGTATAGATCCTAATTCAGTCCAAGATAAATTAGTGCGTAGTATAAATAAGAAAGGAAAAAAACATCTAATTTCCCCATCGCAATATTTCATTAGCTTTATACTGGTAAATATTTAACAATGCTAAAGTAAACGGAATAGCTACAAATTAAAATAAACAAGAGCCTGTTTTATGATTTCGTAATAAACATCATTACGAGAAAAGCGATCTTTCGTGACGTGCATTAAAATAAAATTACCATTATTATAAAATTGTGCCTCCGGTTCTTTGTTCTGTCGACCACCGATTAAATAATTACAATGATCCGTATAATTGACGGGTATTTATAATTGAGTTCCCACACGAAACCGCCGCCCCAATTGATTCCCAAAAATATGCATATTAAATAGCATGGAAAAATCTTTCCGGCCGCACCTGATACAAACACTGAATCACATTTTTGGGCAAATAAATCATTTTTGTTTTCCGGGCGCGTTTACGTCAATCTTCCTTTTCTCCGGCCGTTTGTTTTTCTTTCATCAGGTTTTGAGTACTTCACCTTTGCGAGTAAATATTTAAGTTATAGGGATGTCGAGCTAATATGTATGTATCTATAAACATGCACAGTATAATCACTATCATGTCAGGGCTTTGGTTAGCCGCAACGTTAGGGTTTGCTGAGGAATGCCAATATTGGATACAATATACTTGCAGCGGCGAACTATCACAGTAATTTGGATATAAACTATGTTCGTGTACAACAAAAGGCACTCATGTACCGGTATCACTATATTATATATGATAAGTTTTGTGTTATATGTGGTACATAAATAACTAACTATTGTATGTCGAACCATTTTTCATCAAAAATTAAACTGTCAATTAATAAGCTATCTTAAAACAACACAAGTAATTATCTTAAAGTGCCTTCTAAAAGTACAAACTTGAATCACTTTAGGCCCTCGGCGACCCGATTGAGATACCGTCGAGAAGTGGACAGACAGTCTTCAGTGGGTCGGCACTCTCCAGCCCTCCTCCCATTAGGACACCCTCTTGCATTGCTTGGAGGACTCTCGATTCTTCACAAACCCGGATTTTCATGGGCTAGTGACTTTCAGAGCGAAGGACACTCAAGGGCCTGTGTTCTGCTTGTTATCCAATGATTATTATTATATTTTGTACATGATAAAATCTTGTAATGAAACAAAATTATATTTTCGTTGAGTAATTTATTTTTGGAAAGTGTCGTGGTTGAAGTATAAAAGGATTTATACGATAGCACCAAACAAAAATGGCCATTTCACGAATTATATAAATAAGTAATATAATAAATGCAAATGTTTGTCAGAATGTTTGTTACTCTTTCACTACCGAACGGATTTGGATTAAAGAGTATGAATAATATATAGGATACTTTCTGTACCGGAAGAATGAAAGCCGCTTGTGACAGCTAGTCTAGAATAAAACCAAAACGGGATACACCAATCTATATATAACCAAACTATAAAATAAATATAAAACTGATAACTTAGGTACGCTATCCAACTTTACAATAGACTTGGCGCGAAGTTATTAGAATTATATGTACTTAGAATGTGGAACCAACCTTGTTGGAAAATGTACCTACCGCAGAATTTAATCTAACATTTAAAATAATATGAGCATATTGGCGATACCTTAATGTCGTTTGGATAAAGCAAATAATCCTTTTTTTTGTTAATAACATTTTATAAATTTTTTAAAATAAATAAAAAAAACTTATTGGATATTTTGCGTAAATGTCTTTTATTTTCAAAATGAATATTTAAAGACAATGATTATGTATTAAGATGTGATTTGATTAATTTATTGGATTAAAATTCCTAGAGAAGAATTTAATAGTATGAAGAGTTTAGGTTTGTTTTGTATGAAATACCAATTAGTAATTTCATAATTAAACAGCTTTTAAAGATTTGCTTTTGACGGTTATATTGGTTATTAATAATCGTATAATTTTGAACATTAATGATTACTTGTATTTTTCGACATTTATTGACCTGTTTGACAATTTATCTTGATACAGTTTATTTAATATAGCTGTCCCCCGCGGTTTCACCCACGTTCCCGAGTTCTTTCTATCTTCAATAGTTTGCAGCGCACGCGATGTAAGGATTTTTTTACACCTTGGGTTACATCTTTATAATATTAGTAATTATTGGGGATCCCCCAATAAAAAAAATAAAATGATATAGTTTATGTCATCCGGGAATAGTGTAGCTTCCCAACGGTGGAAGATTTTTTCAAATCGGTCCAGTAGTTTCGGAGCCCATACAATGCAAACAAACAAACAATCAAATCTTTCCTTTATATATTAGTATCAGTATAGATATATATTTTTTTTCATTCACAATAACATTCTACTTCACCTAGTTAGCTCTTGTTTTATTCCTTATTCTTTTACACATATCTAGAAACATTACCTCCATTTACCTCACCCTAATATTATTTAAATACTCCACCGGTTCGTGTGCAGATATAAACCACAGCGCATAAAATGTTCAGAAGATTAAGTTCTTGAATTTTCCAAACAATAGAGCTTACAGAAAAGTGGCACGAGGCATTGCAACTACAATATGTGAGACAGTTGTTCGGAAATTGTCAGAATAGGAGGCGCGAATTTGTGAATGCAAATAACAAAGTGGAAGGCTTTCCACGAACCTGGCTGAGTGCCATTTCGGGTGCAGGCTGCAACCATGCGCTTCTAATCATCCGAATATTGTTTCCGACGCTAATGTTATACTGTAACTGATGAACTGTTATTAAACATTTCCGAATTGTTACAATGTAGTGGAACAAAGGGGCGAGTTCAATTTTCCAGTTCAAAAATGGAATTCTGCATTATTTCCTTCGTACCTACTCATGGAGTCAGTTTTCTTTTATAATTCCCACTTATAGGTAAGTATTTTGCTATTTATTATAAACTACTTATGTCGAAGGCAGAATTAAAAGTAGTTTATTTTATGATAGTGACAGCGTTTTTATTACTCATAATTTTATTATGGTAACAGGAAATTAGTTGACGGAGTTTCTCTGTGACATGCTTACAGTAATGTCTTGCGCAGAGAATTTTAATAACCTGAGTATGTACTCAAGCTCAAGCTTGTAAACTATGTTAGTTTTGAAGTTTTTAAGATTTTTAATGAACTTGCAAGGCTCTATTAATCTTTAAAACAATTCATGGTATACTTAAATATAACGTCTTTTAATTAAACCTGTAAATAAAATTGAAAAGTCAGAAAGTTAAACTACAAAACGGACAAAAATAATCAAGTCGTTCACTTCGAATTATTAAATTAAAAGTGCTTCGTATTCTTGTTGATGTTGTTCTATTTTTACAAAACCGAGACGAGTCTCAACACTCTATTCATTGTGGAAATGAAAATACGTGTTCTAAAATAACAATGAACATTTTTATGACAACAGCATTCAATAACAAAAATAATAAATCTCAAACATTTGTACTACTGAAGTATTATTAAAATTTTCTTCTCGATTCTTTACGAAGATAGAAATATCTCTATTATATTTGATCCAGACATGATTGTAGGCTTCAATACAATTAGATTAGATATACTACCTAACTATGGCCAGGCTGACTTTGACAGGCCAATTGGCTTGGTGGTTAGCGACCCTGACTGCCAAGTCGAAGGTTGCGGGTTCGATTCCCAGTCAGGACAAACATTTGTGTGCATGAACATGTCTGTTTGTTCTGTGTCTGAGTGTAAATATCTATATATGTATGAATTTAGAAAAATAAAAAGGAAGAATGTGTAGTATATCAGTTATCTGGTATCCATAGGTCAAGCAGCTTAGTTTTGGGATCAGATGGCAGTGTGTAAAAATAATGTCCCAGGATGTCCCAGGATATTTATTTATTATAGAAGTAACTGCATAAAGTATTATTGATTTTTAAGGACACATCATCATCATCATATAATCCCATGGACTGCTATCGATCTCCACGGCGGTTCCGACCACTCTGTCCTGGTCTTCGGTCCACCTTCTGAAAAGGCGTCCCGCTCGGCGCTTTCCGGTACGAGGTATTCAAAGTCACTCCGCGAGTTATGGAATGGGCTATGCCCAGAATTTCTTTACGCAACAGGGTTTGAAACGAGGACATTTGTAGGAGATCAAGAGCTAGACATAACTCGTTCAGTCAATAAGCTGAAGTGGCAAAGAACTGTCAACAGATGAGGAAGAAAGGCCCTCTAGTGGCGACCATAATGTATATCGATAAATAAATTTTCGGAAATCACGATGATGTTACTAATACAGAATAATTTTAGAGATCCTTTAAAAACTTCATGTGGTATGGATTTCATAGACTTATCTATAACCTCAAAGAGTTTGGGGGCATCCATTAATTACGTGAGGTGATTTTGGCGATATTTCGACCCCCCCACTCCCCCTGGTGAGATATCATGAGATTTTGCTCGATCCCCTCCCCCCTCCCCTAATCTCACGTGAGATTTGATATTATCATAAGTATCATGACCCCCCCCCCCCCTAAATGCCTCACGTAATTAATGGACGCCCCCTTTCTAGTAAACGATGAGTTGCATGCAACTATAATAAAGATTTAAGCAATAGAATTCTAAAAGAGAAAACTAAAAACCACGTTCTTCGTTTAAGAAATTTGCTCTTGGAAGGTACTATAACAGCGTAAGAGCTCAAACTTTGCAACAGCTACTCCAGTTTTACTCAAGGCTCTAGGGTAAAAGGCTTGCGGTACCCTTTAATCGAATTTCAAGAGAAACTTCTTTGTTCAAACTTGTAAAACACTAGACTCTTGGCATACTTTTGTCCCGGGCACACTAACCCATAAACGTCTGTATACAATTGTTTTTATTATACACAATTACGACTTGTTGTGAGAATTAGTGCCACATTAAAAACACGCTTATGAGTACTAGTTGGTAGCACAGACAACGATTATCTAGGGACATTAAGTAATTTGAATTAGCTACAACTTTAAATTACTTTAAGCTGGATTAATTTGATAATGTTAATGTATGATTACTAAATTGTAGGTGGTATTTTGTGCGCTTAGTGTATTTTAAAGGTGTAGTTTTTGTAAAAAGTTTTTAATAGATATTTATACCAAAAAATGCTATTCCAATCACAGAAAGGTGTTCAATATGGACAAGTTCTTTTTATTCAATAATATTGTTCAATAATTAAAGTTTTATGAGTAATAAATTAAGGACAATTATTTTCGAATGATATTAGATCTATACAATTAAATAGAAAAAAGTTAAAATATTGCAATAAAAAAAAGTAAATTTTATTATAAAAAAGGACTACTAATTTAGTCGATATAGATTTTACGCCTACAACATCACTACATAGTATAAAACAAAGTCGCATCCTCTGCCCCTATATCCCTATGTATGCTTAAATCTTTAAAACTACGCAACGGATTTTGATGCGATTTGTTTTAATAGATAGAGTGACTGAAGAAAGTTTTTATGTATAATACATGTGACATCCCACGGGAACGCGGGTAA
The DNA here is from genome assembly GCA_907165245.1 of Habrosyne pyritoides. Taxonomy (NCBI): domain Eukaryota; kingdom Metazoa; phylum Arthropoda; class Insecta; order Lepidoptera; family Drepanidae; genus Habrosyne; species Habrosyne pyritoides. The sequence continues at coordinate 8,499,665 of OU015602.1, read as the reverse complement.
ATACCGCGTGGGACAGCTTATAAAATAAATTATACTTTCTTTCCAATGACAGCTGTTCAATAAATAACAGGTACTTTTTAAATAAATAACGTTTTATGAGTAATAAATTCAGGACAATTATTTTCCAATGTACCTTATTAGATCTTTACAATTAAATAGAAAAAGAAAAAAATATTAAAATAAAAAAAAGTAAATTTTATTATAAAAAAGACTATTAATTTAGTCGATATAGATTTTACGCCTACGATATATATGTATAACAATTGCCTACTAATATATTTTATGTAGTTACTAAAACGGTATCGAAAAGCGGTAGACGAAGACCGCAAAGTTTAAATACTGCCTCAGTACGCTCCGTAGTCAAAGCAGAAAACTCTTTCTGTACAAGAAATTATTCATTAGCCTTAAAGGCAGCGAGCCGGGACGAGCCTCTTTACAATACTCCCATGTTAACTTGTAACTCAAACTTCAAAGTATAATTATACTATCAACAAAATACTGAGAACAAACAATGTTTTAATAACATTAAGATGTTGCTTGGGAAGTAAGATATGTTAATAAACATAGATAATAATAGTATACTTTATAATATTTTGTTCAAGTTATAGTATTAAAAATTGGTTATAATTCTAAATTTATATTAAACTTGCGGCACGCTATGATGTCCGTTTTGACGTTTAACAATGACATAGAAAAATAACCTTTATTCCTAGAGAAATAAGGTCCATCTATTGATCCAACAGCTAATTTTATGATGATGGAAATCAACCTTAATCCAAAGCAATACAGTTTCTTCTCCTATGACAGTCTGAAACGTCTAAACGGCCATCATAGCGTGCCGGTAGCATAATATATGTGGGGGTGTGTATTTGAACGACATAAGAATGAAAGGGACGAAAGGAAGGTGTGAAAGAGAGAAGAGAGGAAAGGCGGAAAGAGAGTGGAACCAGGTTGTGTCAGAAAAGAATTGGTTAATTTCAAATAAAGGATTTTAAGACTTTATTTCGGCCGGTTTATTTCTTAATACTACATATATTGATATCTATAGGGTAACCAACTAGCCGAGAGCGTCTTCACCGGTTCATTATCAACATAATAGATTGCTTTTGAAAAATCAGGGTAGCAAACCAAAAAAAATATGTATATACCCTAATTTAACGAGTCAGACTGTAATTTTAATAAGAAAAAGATAATAATTTTTAATTGAAAATCATAATAATGCTTTTAATTAGGAAGACGATGCAAGAACAATATTATTCCATGAAGAAACCAAAAGGGTGCTGCTATTATAAATTTAACAACTCAATCGGAATGGATTGCTTAGCAAGCTTCCGGTTTCAACCAGAATTAATTGCCGGCCCATTTACTGATTAGAAAATGGAAAAAATGTAATTTTGTAACATTCCAATTTAGGAATCGTATTCTAATTAGGAAAGCTGTATGTAGAATGCGCTTCTTTAATTTAATTAGCTTTTTTATCGGTAATCAAGAATATTTGATATCAAAAATAATTCAGAAGTTTATATTTTTGATCCTTAGTTTTGCAATTTAAAAAATACCATTAATGATATCCTCCAATTCAAACCGATTGGTTCATACTCTAAACGCTAAGTCGAAATAAATAATATTGATTTATAGTTTCTTGATAAGTAATATTATTTGAACCTATTTTGTTTTATTTGGGAGTGCTCCCATGGTTTTTTGGTATTCTTTTCTAGTTTTGATTGTCTGTATACATATGTTTTGAGTTACAATCTATCTCTAAATTATAGAGATTAATAGAGATTGTCTCTCTCATATACTTGTAGCCTAAATAAATAAAAGAGTTTTATTCAAAATGATCCAGAAATAAATATGCAATAGATGCAAGCAGTCGTCAAATGTTGATTAAAAATCCGGAACATATAGAATGTTATTGTTACTACTTTGATTCAAGGCAACACAATTTCCTAGTATCGATAAGAGTATATATTGTTAAAATGCGCATAAACATCGAGTTACATTGCTGCTATAACGGAAATTGGATAATAAATCTGACTGTTTTACTTTGTAATTTCAATATAATTATTTCTTGCGAATCGAACAACGGTTCGTGAAACACGATTTGCGAAAATATTTCAAGTATTCATCGTTAATTTATTTTAAGTCCTGGATGTATTTATTTAAGGTACAAATTTGCCGTCAAATTGGCCATGCTCGTGGAATGATGGTGTGGTGCCGTTTGTGTTCAATTATTATTCGTTAAGTAAGTTTTTAAACGTAATATGTCACACAAACAAGGTCGCAATGATCAGTAACCATGGAATGTACAGTGGTTACCTTTGTCAGGTTCCGCTGCGGTAATCACAGCACATAAAAGTGTAATTAATTTTTAATATACCTCCAAATTGTGTTGCTTTTCAATATAGGCAAAATAAAATCATTGTAATGCCTCATTTAATATTGACTATAGAATATATTCTATACAGACCGATGGAAAGAGGAATACTAAATAATAGTAGAATGGGTTGTGTAAAGGTTTATATGGACAAGAAAGGAGTGACTGCCAAGATAAAGTTAAGGAAGGTAAAATAAACTTACTTTTCGTGTCGACATAAGTTGGCGAAGATGCTAAAATTTTGTTGTAAATGACATGTTACCCATAAACAAGATAGAGAAATGAATGCAAAAATAATTATAATATTGTGTTAATGATGCTACAGACATTTTATGAACTATTTTGAAGTGATATAAACGGGTAAAGTAACGACGAAATCTCCGAAACTACTCAAGCGGCTTCAGAGATTATTTCACTGATAGAAAGTTACACTCTTTTCATGCAACATGGGTTATGTTATTATTCCGGATAGAGGAACGCGGGTGAAACCGCGCTATGGTAGCTAGTAATGCATAAATATAAACGTTTTAATTTGTTTCTTTTCGGCAATCCTACCTTTTCATATTCAGGTCCAAAACGTTTGATAAGTATCGTCAAAAAAGGACACGCATTCATTGAAAAGCGGTCCTGTCTCAAATTCCAGGAGCACAACCCTATACAGTTGAAAGAGAAAAATGTCACTTTCCTATTCTACACGTATTCAGGAGTTCTGGAAAGTTGCTGCTTGCCGTTCTATACGAAACCTACTGGACGGAGGGTAAACCTTTTTCTTTTGTAGGACAAGTTGTCTATTTCCTTAAATGTTTTGCTTAGGTGCGCGAACTATGCATTTTTTGTTTAATAGGACCCGCCCCGCTTCGCTCAGGTGCAATGTAGATACTAATACATATAAACCTTCCTCTTCAATCACTCAATCTATTAAAAAAACCGCATCAAAATCCGTTGCCGAGTTTTAAAGATTTAAGCATACATAGGGATATAGGGACAGAGAAAGCGACTTTGTTTTATACTATGTAGTGATAGTGATTGACAATTCTATGACAAAATGCAAGCATATCCTTTACTTCAATACCTACCTATCGAAGCTCAGTAGTTAGGCCATATCAAACATTTAAAGATACATCTATCAATGTGCACTGGATGTTGCCTGCTTCATTCTAAGCTTAACAACTTCGCCCACTTCGTCATTTAAGAAAGAAGGTCTTCATTCAACTATTAAATAATAACGCAAACTGGCTGGCAGCGGTTGGAAACAGAGAGCTGAAGATCGAGCTCAGTGGCGTGCCATAGGTGAGGCCTATGTCCAGCAGTGGACGGAGATAGGCTGATAATGATGATGATGATGATATTTTTTTATTTTTCATAGTTAATTTTAATAACGCCAATATGCACTTTACCGTCCGAGGTGGCGCACATAACTCTGCATGGCCTTGGACTAGAACACCGGAGACACGACTCTTTCTCAGCGGATAAAACAGAAGCAATTTTGTTTCCCATTATTTGCCCTAACGCTGACAAGAAATTAGCCGCCTTTAAAAGCAAAAGACAACAAGATGCCAATAATTAATAAAACTGTTATTGCTGATATATTTTTCGTGTTTTCATTAATACATTTATTTTCCAAGTCTTTCAATTGAACTCAAATAAAACTTGGGTTCGAGGTAATGGAATAAATACTGAAGTACCTATATTTATAAGGGAAGATAACTTCATACATAATGTATCTCGTCCAGAAGATTCAAAATAAAATTTCGACAGAAATTCAATTTCTCTGAATCATAATATTATACAACAGAAGCAAACAATATTGAGTACGGCTTACTGATTCTTAGTGTACTTTTTAACTTACTATTAGAATGCCTCTGGAAATTCTTCGGAGTAGAGTACCCAGTATATTTTGAACTCCCAATGCTCAATAGTGATGCCGGGCGTGGTCAAATTATAAATGGTTTAAGATATCGTTTACTGGTTTATTTGATTGTATTTCATCAAGTAGGTTTATATCTTTGTTTGCACTTATATCTTCCGATGTATTTCAATTGAAAATTAATTTATACGCTGAATCAATATTTTCATACAAGTCAAGCCATAATTTCATTTCAATTAGTGTAAATACTTTATGGTATGATAAAAAGATAGATAGAGATTGGGAAGAGGAAAACTAAAGATGATTTGTGTAAAGGTTAATATGGGAAAAAAGAAGTGACTGTCAAGATAAAGATGGTTTTTTTTATGCCACTTGGGCCGACAAACAAGCAGACGGTCCACATTTTTTTTTCATATTGTTGTGGGTAAAAGGAAAAAGTGAGTGTATTATTACATATCGTTTTTTTTTTATGCCACTTGAGCCGACAAACAAGCAAACGGTCCACCTGATGGTAAGTTGTCACCGCCGCCTATGGACATTTGCAACAGTAGGGGCACCGCCAATGGGTTTTCGACCCTGAGACGTGAAGTTATTAAGTCTCATGTGCCTGTAATTTCACCGGCCCCCTTACCTTTCTAACCGAAACACAGTAATACAATTGCACTACTGCTTCACGGCGGAAATGGGTAAGATGGTAGTACTTCCCCGGACGAACTCTGCACTAAGAGCTCTACTACTCTAAAAGTGGTAAAAATGGTAAGGTAACGATCCGATAACAAATAATTAGGAATAGGGACTGTAGGTAATTATTATGATAAAAAAGTGCACAATGACTTATTATGGATGAGTAGAACAGAGATAATAAACTTAAAGTGTATTGTCCTGTACCGGTAATTTTTGTTGACTACTTTTGATGTCATTTGGCTCGACAGACACGCTCCACTTGATGGTAAGTGGTCACTGCCGCCAAGGCGTTGTCCACCCTGAGAGATAGAGCAGTAGAGCTCTTAGTGCAGAGTTCGTCCGGGGAAGTACTACCACCTTACCCATTTCTGCCGTGAAGCAGTAGTGCACTTGTATTACTGTGTCGGTTAGAAAGGTAAGGGGGCCGGTGAAATTACAGGCACATGAGACTTAACAACTTCACGTCTCAGGGTCGACAACGCATTGGCGAAGCCCCTCGTGTTGCAAATGTCCATAGGCGACGGTGACCACTTACCATCCGTGAACCGTCTGCTTGTTTGTCGACCCAAGTGGTATGAAAAAAAAAAGATGAAAAAAATTCACGAGCCCCCTTTCTAACCAAAACACAGTAATACGAGCACACTAATGCTTCATGCTGGTAGTAATTCAACTGACTCTGCACTAATATCTGTACTACTTGTAGTATTCGATTACAATAACTAGGTAAATCATTTTTCTATTGTTGTATGTAGGTATACAAGTTGTGAGAAATTTCAAGTTTTAAATTATTCTTCTACCTATCAACCGTCAAGGTGCAAATATAGTTAAAACATATTCCGGACAAGTGATTGAATTAAACGTACCGATGAACTATTGGCTTTTCTAAGAGCTCAAATTCAAAGGTAGGTATCCTATAGCTTATGTGAAGTCTGACAATCTAAACTAGTCCACGGCAGCCACGTCAGGCTATAATGGCTTTAATCCCTCTCATTGTTAGAGGAGGGTCATGGTCTAGCTGATAGGTAATATACGGACTCTTTATAGTGATCACACTGCTTGTAAAATATTCTTGTTACACAAAGTTTAATATGGGCTATCACAATAAAATTACGGGCCAGTTGGGATAGAGGCAGAACGCCACGTCACGGGTCGTGGGTTCGATTCCCACCGAGTATATATTAAAAAAATTCAAAACCATTTATTCAGTTTAGGCCTTCGGAGGGCACTTATGAAGGTCAAATTTAAAGTTACTGAAGTTACAACCGGTTCGGAAGTCAGCCTTCAACTGAGAAGAACTGGCAAGAAACTCAGCAAGCTTACATTCTTTTTTATTAGTTATATAAATTTTTATCTCTTCTGACTTTTTGGCTATTTTATAATTTCAATTTTACATAATTTTATATTTAACAATTACAAAATACTTATTATAGGTAACATTAAAAAACAAAACAAAAAAAAAATATGACAAGACTACAAAATAGAAAATAACAATAATTAGGTACTTACAACTTAAACAAGAGATTTAGAGGTGCACTGTGCAGAGAGCAGCTTTATCTTTAATAAAATGAACTACCTTGTAATACGCTATGTAAGAATGCAATTAGAAAAACAAAAAATGTATATATATATGCTATGTCAGTTATTTAATTTCCATAGTCAAGCTCTCCTTAGTTTACAATCAGATAGCTGTAAGTAAAAAATGTCCCGGGCTATTTATTCTATTATTCAATTAACAGTATGTAAAATAAAAATCGTACATCACTGATATGAAACAAACATTTTTATATTATGTTGTTATATATAATGGCTGATACGTTTTTGCTTGATCAGTGAAATGTAAAGTGTAGATATCTACTTTCTATTAAATTATTTCATGCAGTTATCCGTTTTACGGTCCTTAGATGAATTATGAAAATTAATGAGAAAAGTGCATGATCATGTTAATTATGTTAATCTTCTATCTATCAATATATACTAGCTAACCCGACAGACGTAGTACTGTCTTCAATGAATATTTAATTCGAATTATGGTATATAAATGAATCCCTATTTCCCTTGGTCACGGCATCACGAATGGACGGCTGGAGCGATTTCGCTAATTCTTTTTTTGTTGTGTTTTTTATTGTCAGTAGAAGGTTTTTATGAAAAAAAAAATTAAGAAAGTTGCGCGGAAACTTAAAAAAATTAAGAAAACATAGCGACCATATTCACTTTTCTAATGTATATGGCGTTTGACTTAACTGTCAGTCGTTTGACAGTTGCAAGATTGACTGAATGCGCGCTGCAAATATCGTTTAAAAGAGAGGCATGGGTCGGAATTGTATTGATAAATTAATTTATACTTATTTCTTAGTGCACATTTCACAGTTGATTCAATTGGAAGATTCAAATTCAATGTTCATAGTTCAGACAGGACCACGTCTGTCGGGTCAGCTAGTCATTAATAAAAATAAAATACCAAGGTCGTGATGGCGCTCTGAACTAACCACAACACAACACTTCTTAAAAACTCACTGTTCATTACAAAACAATTTTCCGATTGAATCGACTGAAATGTACACTAAGTAATGGTAAATTTATTATTTTATCAATATAATTCCGATCCATGCCTCTGTTTTAAACGATATTGTCTAACGACTGACATTTATGTCAAACACCATAAGGTTACATTATAAGAGTTCATATTGTCAAAAGCGGTATGGTTACATTAGTAAAGTTAATATGGTCGTTATGTTTTCTTAAATTTTCTAACTTTCCGCGGAACTTTCTTATTTTTTTCTTTCATAAGAACCTTCTCCAAACACAACAAAAAAAGAATTAGCGAAATCGGTCCAGCCGCCCATGCGTGATGCCTAGACCAAGGGAAATAGGGATTCATTTTTATACATATATATAGATATTAGGTAAATAGGGTTCCTTTGCTGACGTACCATCAGCTTAAACCCAAGAACATATTGCGATGGGACTGCTACCATTCGAAGCGGAATTTATCCTAGATGGTTATAGGCTGTATATGTTATCGAAAAACGCGGGTGAAACCCCGGGGGACAGCTAGTACATTATATGTTGATAGTAGTACCTCTTATTGAAAACGTTATGCAAATAAACATTATTTTTAATATTATCATGATCCTAATAATACGTTATGATCTGATAGTGGTACCTCTTATATAAGATGTTAAGCTAATTAATATATTTTTAAAGTATGTAAGTGATTTTATTATTCTTGTCTTAGCACTTAGACTATCACTTCGGGGATACGGGCGGCCAACATTAAAATTAAAAATGATTTTCATGTTCAAGTCAAGTAACCAATGAGAACTTTTTAAATAATTTGTCCTGGGGCTCGATTCTGTAAGGAAAATGGTACTAACCCGAGGATGTTTCGTCGCGGCTTCCGTGTTCTGTCTCTTTCGCTAACTACCCTAATACTACTAATCACGTGAGAGATAAGCTCTCTGAGGCCTCCGTGAAGCGGCTCGCCGACGATGTTTGAATTAACTGAATAAGGGGTTGAAGTAGCTAATATTGGCAACAATGACAGCTTATATATACAATTTATAAATAATATAATTTGCTCTGAAGTAACAGATTTAGCCACTAATAAAAATATATTTTCAACAGTGAAGTATTCATAAATCTAATAAGATGAAATTAACAGAATGCTCAGAACATTTTGCTGTTACTTGGTAACTGTATTATATAAGTTTGATAACGAGTCTATTCATAACAAAAAATGCGTCAAATTGGAAAATCACTGAGCAGCAAGACGTCTCAGAAAATTACATTTCTTCCACGTAGCTGTACCGGCTGACCAATTTTGTGTTATTGTACAAATGATGAGTCGGGAAATACTCGTATCATGGTAATAATCTGCGCATCACAATCCTTATAAGCCTTTATTGTGGAACCTAACTCTTTTAAAAGAATGTTCTAATATTGTATTATATCGACGAGTAAAAGGCGACTTGACAAAACCGCCTTTTTGGACGAAAGTAAAAACTTTCTCAATGAATTATACTACTATGATTATGGCCCATGCACAAATTCGTTGAAGCTTGTAGTTTAAATATTCAACAGCTTTGATGTGGAATGTTAAGAAGTTTAGATGCAGTATCTGTTTTTGGGTATTAACATTTTCAAATAGCTCTCCTGTAAAGTTTTCAAAATGGCACTTGAATCAAGTCGCCTTTTAACCGTCGATATATAAAGTATTGCATAGAAATTGAAGCTTATCTGTATTAGAAGAGACTTATGAGAGGCTTATCTATTCCTAAGTATCCCCAAGGACATCCCCAGGACATTCTTCACACATGGTTACCTGATCCCAAACTAAGCAGAGTGTACTGCTTATACAACTTTTTAAACTCATACTGATATAGATTATAGCTGATTATAGAATATGGTGATTGTAGCTGAATTATTTATACAAAACACTTTTGATAAATAAAATAACTCTTTTCCTGTGGCCTAGGCATGAACATCTATCGCAAGCGTATCGTAATCGTATCGAGTGCGCTAAAAATCAATGCAATGGGAAATTGAACATCGCGCAACGTCACGCTATGCGTGATGTTAAATTTTCCATATAAACCACCTTTTTGGCGAACTCGATACGATGACGATACGCCCACGATTACGATACGACTTCGTGCTAAGGCCTCTGGATTCACTTGGTACGGTATTATGAAAAACATTTTTTCCCCTCGTTTGTGTTCTCTAAAACTTCCAACTTGGGGCTCTTCAAGAAAATACTGAATAGGCTACTAGCGGGAAAGCGAGCTCCATCTTAGGCCTCATCTTCACTTGCCATCAGGTGAGATTCAGGTCAATCGTAATACCGTCATAACTAAAAAATAAAAAGAATTATATATCGAACTCATATATCACCCAATCGTAAACCCTATTGTTATGTTTACCTCCATATAACTACACCATCATGTGTCCCCATTCAATGTTCAATTGCCTACTGCTAATTCTCTAGCTACCTGCTGAAATAAGTTTTTTAACTTACTAAACTAGACAACGGCCGTAACAAGAGCATGGAGAAGTGGATAATAGTTTTAATTATAATATTGATATCATATATATATAACCATATATGAAAAAATCCGCGTCGAATGGTAGCAGTCCCATCCCGATATGTTTTGTGGTTTTGAGGTGATGTCGTGGCAAAGGAACCCTATTTTCCATAAATGTATTTTATTATAAATATATATATATATATATGTAGATATAGGATACATTAGGGGATAATGGAGCTAGCCATTTCATCTAAGAACTTATTAAGAGCTCATTCATTCTATTAAAATATTAATTTATTTGATGCAAAGATTATCTTTGTATAGTGGAAAGTTTTCAACGAACCTTTTACGTCATAGTGTAACTAAATAAAGTGACTCAGGTAAGATCGGCTTAAAATATCAAAACTTGCGAAATGTTTCAAGAGCGCTACGTAAGTTCGTGGAAATGCTTTACTGCCTTATGAAATTGTTAGATAGTTACAAAGATGGGTTATTTCCTCTCAATATTGTTATTTCCCGTTTCATTACTTTAAAGTTCAAGTATTATCTTCCTATCTATACATAATTTGAATATTACTGGGAACGGCGCTCGGTAGATTATTTTCTAATAAGAGACTGAGGGCGATGCTTATAAATTGTTGTCAGCCTGTAAATAAATTTATATCTAAAACTACGAAAAGGATTTTTAGTTTGTTTTCAACAACAAATAGATATCTTGGGCAATTCTTTACAGACTGATCCCAAACTAATATGAAGCATTTATGCTTTTCCCAACGTAAGTGCTTTTTTATTTTTTTACACCACAGAGGCCGACAAACAAGCAGACGGTCTATCTGATGTTAAGTGGTCACCGCCGCCTATGCACATTTTCAATACTAGGGGCATCGCCAATGCGTTGTCGACCCTGAGGCGTGAAGTTGTAAAGTCTCATGTGCCTGTAATTTAGTGTAAAACGTCACTAATAAATAAAACTTAATTATTGAACCATTATTAGCTTTGCTCCAGGACACATAAGTAAGCATGGTACCTATTTCGGGTCGGCGAAACTACAGGCATATGAGAATTCAACTTCAAGTCACAGGGTCAACAACGCATTGGCGATGTTCCTGGTGTTGTAAATGTCTGTAGGCCCTGGTGACCACTTACCATCAGGTGGACCGTTTGCTTGTTTGTCGGCTCAAGTGGCATAAAAAAAAATCGATATACACTCACTTTTCCCTTACCTTTCTAAGCGAAACACAGTAATACAAGTGCACTACTGCTTCACGGCGGAAATGGGTAAGGTGGTAGTACTTCCCCGGACGAACTCTGTACTAAGAGCTCTACTACTCTAAAACTCGATTCTTGAAGGCAAGTCAATAGCAATTAGCAAATAGCAATTACATATTGAACTATTTATATGTGCTGTGATGTTTCGGTAACGTTATGTAGTTTATCAGTTACTTAATATGTCAGAAACTTTTTTTCCCAGGAAGGTGTAACACCCTTCGAGAACGCGGGTGACATAGCGGGGGACAGCTAGTATCCAAATATGGTAGGAATACAATGATTTTTAAAGTTAATTCATGTTCTCCAAATCAAGTTGGCACGACGCGCTTTGCTTCTCTCCCCTTGTCTGTGTTCCTTAACTTAACTTGGAGCTCTTCAAGAAAAGAGTGAATAGGCTACTAACGGCTGAACTCCATCTTCGGCTTCATCTTCACTTACCATCGGCGAGACTCAATCTCGACGTCAACCACATAATAAGCTAAATTGTCAATTTAGACTCCATAGCATTTAGCACAAACGTAACAAATTCTGATGCTTGTCAGGAGTACAAACACTTTCCTAGATACTTAGTAGCAATAGTAAGTAGGGTTGAGATAAGGCGCCCCTTGCAGCTTGTTTTTGTTTAGAGAGACGTGGAAGGGATGATAAAACATTCGTGCAGAATTATACGCGATGGTCGTTATATCTTTGAGATTTTAAGACTTAACAATGATCTGATGGGTCGAAATGAACCTTTTCCGGGTAAAATTATAAATATTATTATAATAAGAAAGGCTCAGGATATCGTAAAACATATTTTTTGTTATGACATATAATTACAATCAACTATTTTTAAGACAAATCCATATATTTATAAATTAATGTTTGCCTGTATGTTCTTTATCGAATCGAATTAAGAATTTAGAGAATCGTTAACTATGCCACAGCAATACTTAGAGTAATTCAAGAGGAAGGTTTATAACCAGTATTGAAAGTGGGCAAAGCAGCAGGGCGCAGCTAGTAATTATATTTAAATGAATGTTTGTATGTTTGTACCCTATGCCCAGTTGTCATACCTATGTAAATTTCCATTTAAATAATACAAACTGCACACCTAAAAAAGTTATCACTGAAGCTCATCTAAAGCTATACGAACAAACAAAAAATCGATTAACAGACAAAAGAGAAAATGGTACTTAACTATTTTGTTTTTGACTATTTTTATATACAATATACTAGCTATCCCACGCGGTTTCACTCGCGTTCCTAGGGTTCTATTTTTCCGTGACAATGTGCTAGTCCAGACTATAATCTATCTTTGTGCCAAATTTTATTCAGATCCGTTTAGCCATTCCGGAGTGATTGACTTACAAACAACCATCCAGCCAAACTCTATCAATTATCAGACTCAACAAATAGACTTGTGTTGCTCACTGTACAAATAAATCTATTTTATTGTAATCCATGTGTATTTTCATTAGTCGGCGTTGGAATAAAAATGAACATTTTAATTGGCGCATTGTAAGCGAGCCACTAGGCACTTTAGGTAATACAAAGATCATTAGACGAGTCAGGCTATAAATACCAGCTTGCGCACCGTAACCCTCAAGTAAACCGCTTAAGACTAACGTGAAATTAACCCGAAACTGCTGTTGCAACGAAGATACCTACGAGAGAGTTCGACTTTAGCGAGAAACAAATAGTCTCTCTTTGAGTACTGGCTTTGAAAACTTCACTAACATTAAAGCGTGGATATTGTATTTTAATAGGATTCTAGTCGCATTAGCAAAGTTTTGAAAAGCGTATACTTTCACTGTTATATTTTGGTGCTATATTCGTATCAGAAGAAAAGGGTTGAAGTGATGTCTTGTAATAAACTTTTTGTTCAATAAGAGCTGGAATATATTAGTAAATAAATATAGTAGTAAATCTAAAAAGCAATAGAATTTAATATATCTCCTTATATCAAACACGACAACTCTCTGGAGTTGGTAAATATGAAAAAACCTATTATTCGTCTGGTAAGCGTTACACACTCGACGAATATTAAATTCTCTTGAAAAATCATCTTGTCGTCAGCAAGGCAGTAGGCATAATTTCCTCAACATATTAAATCGCGCCAAATTAAAATGTAAAACTCGACCCAGTCACGCCCTTGTGTAAAGTGAATAAGATAAATGAGCACCAGGCCCACTGAAACGTTCGTTCCACGTATCACACAAATAAATTAACCACGCGAACGCCGCGTTTCATTTAAAACAAAATCGATAAGGTTGTGGGTTCACGAGTTTTGTTGCACGCGAAAAAGTGTCGCGATTCGTTAGAATTACCGTAGTAACTCATCGACCCTTACCGCCCTCGGTGCCTCTGCTGACGGTGTTACCTGCCTGCGGTGAGTGCCAATCTCGTAACGGTAAATATTCCTGATTTTAAATCTGCTAATTCACCCCCATTTTGGTAGGGATTTCGACTCCGATTATTAATGGGGTCACACTTAAAGGTGTTCTTCCTTATTTGGATTACAGACTGCATTTCTTATTCCAATTTATGTTTCGTTGTATTAAACTATAAATATACATCGTAGATAGATAGATAGATAACTCTTTATTGTACACCAAACATGAAAATGAAGAAAATAAACAACAATAAACCTTAAATCTATGTCCTTCAAACCAAAATCATATTTACTTATGGACTAACAAAAAGGAGCAATCACAAAACGTAAGCCGTTTCCATTTTTATTAATACTATGAAATAGAATATTTAACTTTTTTACTTTACTAAAAGTGGAGCTTCTGCTTTGATTGCTTATTTACAAAAAGTTATGAAAAAGTAACAAAAAAATGTTCAGAAATACTCCCGGGGAATAAGTCAAAAGAGACGTCGTAAATGAAATAAGACTAACAACAGGTGCGCACACTGACTTGCGTGATAGTGAACCCGGCAATTCAGTTCTTTATGAAAAAAAGTGATTTGACGTGACACCACCACGCAATTCTTGTGACACGCCGGGTCGTTTATCACATGCATCTGCGGCACTGGGAAAACTTCCGACTCTTTGGTGACTGAATGATATTGCAATTTTTCCAACACTTCCTTGACATAAATATTCCATCATCTCTCCCGTTGCTATGTTATGAATCTTTTTACATTAATTCCCACAAGAAAAACAATTTTTTATTTCCAATGTTGGCACGAAATCCCTTAATTAAAATTTCCCTCGGTAACTTAATTTGGATCGTCAAACAATACTGATTTTTATTCTATTAAAGTCTCACAAAGTTCACAAGCGTTCCCTTTCATGTTTTAATATTAAAACTTAATTTAAATCCATTCAGGGTAAATTAAAAGTTATATAATTTCATTTCATAATTACCTACCGCACTATATTTTCCTTTTAACTTATTACAATTTAATAGAGTGAAAATATGAAAGAGTCGCCTTTAGATTTTCTTGATAAATTTATTATGTTCCTTGCGAAGTAAAAAAAACCGGAACTGTCTTGTACAGTAAGCGCCCTGGAAGCACAAAATCCACTCCATTTAGTGAACGTTAGCGTCCGACTTGGGCAACGTAAGTTACGATAAAAATATTTCCAACCTAACGATGCCCTCTTAATTTATATCTACGTAACGTAGAGGCAAACTGGGGAGTTTGCTACAAATTTCAGGGAAGTTTTATTGAGATAGTGGAGATTGCTTTTCTGGAAAGCAATTATAATGAGGTGATAATTTTGAGTGGTTCTTTGTTCACTTACGAACAACTTGTCCAATTTGTAAAAAAAACTCACTAACAGTGAAATAAAATAAAAATAAATGAATCCAGCGTCAATTGTATCACTTTCATTACAACAATTTATTTCTCCAACTTTCAAAATTTTAAAAAGGCATAGACCGAATTTTTCTTGTTACTAATTCGTTGCCGTAACTACAACAATTCTAATCTAGTATTCACAAATAAATAAAGCACCGAAGTTCTATTATAGTAGTAATCCTTAAAGAAACAATTTATAAGTGTCTGGGCCAACAAACCCTGGTGCCTGCACTGCATAAGTAACCCCAGTCGCTTTAGCCAGCCTTACAACGAGATTTACCTCCCGCTTTATTAGAAAACGCATTCCTTCCCAAGCACCAAAACTAGTAGTTTTTAAACGAATGTAATGTTGTCGCCTGTTTATTTTGCACAACTTTGTTTAAAAATGTTATGAATTTGTGTAATGAAATATATTTATTCTTATAGCTGTTCACATGCACTTATTAAAGGTTAAACTCTAACGCCGGTTCAGATGCTTGCTTTTACTGAGAAGAGCCGACAATTAACTCAGCAATTACTTATTTAAAAATAAGGATGTGTCTGCAGGAGCGAGCGATACACCCAAGCATTGTCGTAATTAAAATATGTTTTTTACAGAAAGCCATCTTATAGTTATTTTATAGACCATCAGTATTCTGGTTATGTAACAATATTGTAAATGTTTCCTACTACCCTAGGTTGCCTGGAAGAAATTGCTTCGGCAATAAGGCCGCCTAAATTGTTTGGACTCAAAATTCAAAAATCAAAGCCATTTATTCAGTTTAGGCCCTCGGAGGGCACTTATGAAGGTCAAATTTAAAATTACTGAAGTTACAACTGATAATGTTTGTAGAATAGTATATTTTGTATTTTATTTTTGGTGGTGTGAACAATAAAGTATATTTGTATTGTATTGAATTGTCCGTTAGGCTTAATTTGGAAACTGGTAACGAGGATATCATGACTATAATATCCTAGAAAATTCTTGAGATTATACAAAGACAAATATCTAGTAACTAATTTCGCGGGATCTCCTTCTTTGTCAAGTCTCAAACAAGCGAACTCTACAGGAAACCGACACGTGTTTCGGCTTCTACACGAAGCATCTTCAGGACGTATTAGACCCGCTATCACTGACTCGACGCACTTGCACTACAAACGTGTTACCCCGTTTTTCTGTCGTTTTTGCATTATCTTACAATGGATTCACGCAAAGATCACGCCAGAATCAATTAGTTAGTACAAGTCTTGGAACTTCCTCAGCTCTATTAGATTATTGCATAAATGTTGAATAACTGTATTAACGATACATTCATGAGCATACATTAGCTCAACCTAATCAGAAGTCACTTGCATCAGACGCGGGGACATTATGTGTCATGCTGTCACCTCGAAATAAATAAATTACGAGACGAGTATCCATCGACCCTCCTCAACCCAAATCCGAACAAATAGAACAATTATCCAGCCTTTTGTGGCCAGTGTATTTATTATTGAAGCAAAAACGGAGAATCCAGGAATATGTGATGGTTTATATTTAACAGTGGTGGAACTTTGAATGTTTCCACGTAATAACTAATCAATAATTTATAATACACATAACAATACACGATTCCACTCTCAATTAATTGATTAAATTTCCACAATCATTTTCAATGAAGTTATATCATATGAGCTTTTAGCAGGATTATTTCGAATTAATTTATTGGAAATATGTTGTCTATTCATGAAATTCCAAGAAAATGGATTTCAGACCTATATTGGTTAGTATTGTTAGAGTAGCTTCCCTGAATATACCTAATTAGTAAATAATAATAAATATCCCACTCTGTACACACGGCCCTCTAACCCCAAACTAAGCAGTGCTAGAACAAAAATATACTATTCTAGCTGTGCCCCGCGGTTTTACCCGCGTTCCCGTGGGATGTCACATGTATTATACACAAAATCCTTCCTCTTCAATCACTCTATCTATTAAAAAAAACCTCATCAAAATCCATTGCGTAGTTTTAAAGATTTAAGCATACATAGGGATATAGAGACAGAGAAAGCGACTTTGTTTTATACTATGTAGTGATATATATATATTTTTGTTGCCATTTTTCTTTTTCAAAATACATACATAGATAGGTTTTTACAACCCGATACAGAACAAATGCTCATGCACACGAATGTTTGTCCTGAGTGGGAATCGAACCCGCAACCAATGGCGTGGCCGGCAAGGTCTCTTACCACCAAACCAACTGCCCCGTATATTTGCAATACACTTTCTGTTCCTTCTTATACAACACGACGCCTTCAGGTGATCCATTTAGCTGTTCCTTGGTTTTCTCTTTCGAAGCTATCTAGCTGTATCCCTTTTTATAAATGCGCCGTAGAAATTGTCTCTCTATTGTCTCTTATTATGGTTACTTTTCCCATGACTCGTTAATGCGTGGTTTGTTATAATATTATTTTCACTACTGAAATTGATATTCATATACTGTGTACCACAGGTGATATTATGGTGAATACATGGGGACAAACTGAAATTTTAAACACCGCTGTCAGTCACCCATGTCATTCCGGAAACGGATATTCATGAATAACTTAAAATTTAAGCTAAAAACATACCGAAGTTAATCTACCATATATTTCGAATACAACTTTTACATGACATCTGGTTTCATAACATATATTTGGACAACAGAATATTTATTTATTTGGAATAAATAAAGGACAAACAACGAAAGATAAAACATTATAAGCGTAAGTATAATTATGCAGTCCACTGCGCTATGCACATGTTATTACACACGCACGCACACACACACACACACACACATTCACACACACACACACACACACAAACACCGACACATAAACCCTTACTCATTTACTCACACATTTATTCACACTTATGCACCACGTTGACTACTGTATTTAAAGGAAATGGGGGCCTGGAACTCCAAAATACAGGCCCAGGCTTAGTTTGGACTCCAGATCTCCATAAAATTGTAATTTTTTCCCAATCTTCCTGTCAACAGTATTTTATCATTGCATGTAATTTGTGGAGATAAATAAAATAAATTATTATTTTATGACAATTTACACAAAATTACCAAAAGAGGAGCCATATGCAATCAGTGGAAAACAATAAAAAATACAGAGAGAAACTATAAAAATAAAAAGGAGATGTATATGACATGTATATAAAAAAGTAGTATGGTATCCTCAAATACCAAGTGAAATAGAACGGTCCCATCAATTATTTTTAGACAGGTACCTAATAGTAATTTCAAGAGAACTCTAACATAATCCCTTCTAAAGGTCACCAGCCGACCGTGGATTCAAACCCAATGTAATTACAAAGAATTAAGCACTGCCTTTTAAATAATTGTGTAATTTGTGAGTAAAATTGAAGAGTAAAAAAGGTTTATGAGAAAAAGATGAATTCGTGGAAAAACAAGGGGTAGATATAAGCCTCAGACTAAATGATTGACCTTAATTTTGACGATGAAATAATAATTAGTTAAGATTTAATACAGTATACTTGTGTTAATAAATCTTGAATATATTTACCAAGTTGCCAGTGGGTTCCGTAGTCATCGATCCTCTCTAACCGGATCCTTCTAGATTCACCATGTCCATCTGTCTCTTAGATAGGCTAGTACAATAAAGTTGTAATTTGGCATGGTTTTTTCATTAATCACTCTGACAATGCTATGAAATAAAATCTTAAGCCAATCTACGTTAACGGTAACCTTCCATACATTTATGCAGTCTATTTAAAAAAAAAAATTTGTTCCATTTGGGCCGATAACCAAGCAGACGGCCCACCTGATGGTAAGTGGTCACCGCCGCCCACGGACATTTGCAACACCAGGGGTACTATAATATACTATACTATATATATATATATATATATATATATATATATATGGGGTAATATACGACCCTGAGACGTGAAGTTGTTAAGTCTCATATGCCTGTAATTTCACCGGCCCCCTTACCTTTCTAACCGAAACACAGTAATACAAATGCACTACTGCTTCACGGCAGAAATGGGTAAGGTGGTAGTATTTCCCCGGACGGACTCTGCACTATGAGCTCTACTACTCAAGGGTATGTAATATTGGGGGTATGTGACGACCAATTTTTATTTAATGACCCGTTTGCGAAATATTTCGCATTTTTGTTAGAGTCAAGTGTAGACACAAGCTAAACCGTTATTTTGATTTATGGAATAAATCATGGGAGTAGAATGAATCAACTTTTTATAGAACGAAAACTAATGATAATGACAGGTGCTATCAAGCTTTACTTCAAATTTTTTGCTGTGATCAGCGAAGTACGCTTCACAAGTTAACAAGTAACAGTCAACCAACTTAAAAAACGTATAATAAAATAAAATCGTAATAATTCCATAGAACATGACTTGAAACCAATAAGCTTAAATAAGTTTGACTACAGAATCCTAAACTAAGTGTAGCACAACACGCACTTAGACGTTATTTTGTATTTCAGGTTATGAAGTTGGAATCACCATTTCCACTCAAAACGTATCTATTAATAACATTAGAATAAATAAATTAGAATCAAGTATTATAACTTATTTCCACGGCTCAAAAGTCAAGGGAATAAAAGCAATAATGACATGTAAATCTTTAAGTGTGGACCAGATACACGCAAACGACATAACTTTCACGAATAGCTAGTTAGGGAAGGTGATAAAATCACAGCTTTGTTCCTGTCCCAGCTATGCACTGTTTGGGAGATGGACAAATGTGAAAGGATCGTGAGTTGAATAGGTATGTATTCTGTACCTTCATCTTAAACTACAACTTAAATTTACTATTATAAAAGTAATAAGCGATGTACCGATCTAGCAATAGTTTATACCTATCCAAAAATATAGTTTTTTTTATATTTACCACATACTCGTATACAACCGACAAACAAGCAGACGGTCCACCTAAGTGGAAAGTCATCGGCGCCTATGGACATTTGCATCACAAGAGGTATCTCACCAATGCGTTGTCGACCTTGAGTAGTGAAGTTGTAAAGTCTCATGTCCCTGTAATTTAACCGATCCCCTTACCTTTTTAACCGAAACACAGTACGAGTGCAGTATTTCTTTACGGCGGAAATGGGTAAGGTGGTAGTACTTCCCCGGACGAACTCTGCACTAAGAGCTCTACTACTCTACGTGTTGTATTTATTTGCTTAACTCATTTCTTTCTTCTAAGGTCTTCGTCATGCAGAAGAACGAAACATAAAATTTATTTCTAGTGAACATGTCAGCAGCAATTCTCGTGTAAAAAATCTAGTCGATCCGTAGAGACATCCAGAGGAAACCAATAAACAAACACACTTTCGCTTTTATTATACAGGTTGTTACAAAACTACCCCAAAAGCTGAAAGGAGGCTAAATGGGGCCTTATAACGAGTCCATTCACAATATTTAAGAACCGTAGTAACGCTGTATAACATACCCCAAAAAAAAACCGATTTTTATGAATGAAATACTATTAAAGTAGACAATTATTAAGTAAAATAGATACGTAGGCCTTTCTGTTAAATAATCTGGTTCCCTGACATGACAGCCTACTAGGGTCTACGACCCTTGTACTGCTTTGATATAATCAATTACATTTTTACGGGGTATTTTGTAACACGTTGTATAACAGTGTTACTTCTGAACTACTTGTCTATTTTGTTTCTAAACATGATTATGATGACCCTATTTATTTGCTACTGGATTGTACCAAAGTCTGATGTGCTTTAATACTTTCGTCATGCTATATTCTACTTTTGTATTAGCAGAAAATGGTAAGTAATTACACTTAATTCTAGAAAATGTTACTTCTCTAAATCAACGATAATGTAAATTGTTGTTTTCCTCGTATTTTACAAATGGGAATACACCAAACTTTAGTACAAGGAGAATAATAACACACAATTAAATTAATGGATTCTCTGCCGAGACGCGTTTCTTCAAAACAAAGATATTTGAAGACAAGCAACTGTCAAATGAAATTGTTTATTGCGTATTAATGTATAAATTATTATTTGTATTTGTATTTGTGTATTCATCGGATTTAATTACCAATAGGCCGATATTCCAATAGGCAAACTGTTATTTGAAATTGGGACAGTTTTTGAACATACTTTTAAATTGCGAACATTTTTAGGCAAAGTAAAAATTTATGAATTTGAGTGCCTATTGAACTAAAATGCTATGAGACTGGTTCTGAATCAGAATGTTTTATGACATGAGAACAAAATAAATATAAATTCTTATACATATTTTTAGTTATTAATTGAGATGCGTCTATCGCTTATGATATTGCCCATGATACAATTTCACATGTGTCAAAAGAAAAAGTGCCTAAGTAGTGTCTTTAAATAGAATTAATTATAATTCTAATTACAAAAGAATAAGGTATAAACCCCACTAAACAGCTAATAGACGTTTTAAACAATTAAAACCATTTTAGTAATAATTGTATTACTTAAACACATTTGCATGGTCAGATAAAATAACCGACTACGCAATTTTATGGTGTGGTAAATAAATTAACATTTAAATTGTTTTTGTCCTAACATTTGCATCACAAAGAGCCGGGATGGTGTCGTCCATTCGGTTGACACAACAATAAATAAGGAAGACAAGGGTTATCTTCTTAAACTTACATTTTATACACAAAATTATGGTAATATCGCACATTGTTCATGCGAAATTAAGGCCATGTTGGGTAGAAACATATATTTATGCTCTTGTTTAATTAAATAGCCACATATTGCTCTTTTATTGATAGTGTTTTCTATCTTTTCTGTAAATATACACACTATGATACTTTATGTCTAATATAATGAGCAGTAGAAAGGGATTTCCAACCTAATATTGTTTATTTAAAGTTTAAAATCTAACTCCAAGTTAAATATCAAAATAGTGGAGTGCTTCTGTCTAAGCGACGGGCTTGCAGTTTTATACCCAAAGTGCTCAAATATGTATGTCATTTAAGAGCGAATTCAGAAATTAAACAAGTGAAAGTTAGATTAGAGTTGCCAGCTCAAAGAAAAAGTTTTGTACCTTTTATTTCACCTGACGTATTATGAATGACGACAAAGTATCTACTGGACACAGAATATCGTTTCAAATGATGATGCTTCTAGTCTGAGCAGTGTCTTCTTTGTCATATATTAAGCTTAGTCGTTGATGGCATAATATTTCATACAGTTAAATTAGGAAAAGACCTATAACATTTTAAAATTTGCAGTGCAGTCACCAGAATTTTGGACCAGCTTGTTGTTCGTGTGTTGATCCCCAGCCGGCTTTATCATGAAATTTCTGGTCCTTATGATAAGGTCCACCAGCAGCAACATATGATTATCCATTGGATCAATAGATGCACCGTATCATAGAAGGAGTAAAGATGATTTTTCGAAGAAATTCTTAGTTATGTGAGGATCAGCGTTGATACGTAGATTTTTCCTATAGATATCAAAGTCGTAAAGTGGTATGGGAATAATACAAAGTAGACCACTATTTCACTATTTAAATGCGATTTTTACTATCACATTCTTACGGAAATTGCCCCTACATATCTTTGTCCAAGTCCATTAGCCTCGATTTCCGACGATTCGAAATGATGATATTAACGATTTGAATAGTACTATAGCCTAGGCATATAATTATGCTATTGTAAAAGCTTGAACTTTTCCTTGAGGTTTTCCAGTAAAACCTAAGATTAACCAAGTTACAGAGTTGGACGTCCGAACTAATCTGTAATAATCATACATTTCGGACATTTTGCAGCATTTACTCGGTATATATATTTATTATATTATATATTAGTTTACTATAATTTTACAGTATACATAAGAAACAAACAAAGTATTGAAGATAAGATAAAATTAGATATAATAGGTTGGGGAAAAAGTTCCTTCGCATTTTTTAAGAAAATTCAAAACATTTTTAATATAGTTTATTTACATTTAACTAAAGTATGTAGGTACCATTTTGTTCGATAACTTTTGTCTTCGCCATCTTGTAGGTAGGGACATGATCCCATTGCTATAGAAATTTTGGGACTTCTGATCAAAATACTGCGACAAATGGTTTTGACAGTCCTCTCGTGATGTTAACCTGACACTGCCTAAAGAATTCTGAAGAGACCGAAACAGGTGGAAATCTGAAGGTGCAAGGTCAGGATTATACGGCGGATGCATTAATACCACCCAGCCAAACTCTCTTAATTTTTGCTGAGTGGCTAAAGATGTGTGAGGTCTAGCGTTATCTTGATGAAAAACCACACCCCTTCTGTTGATTAATTCCGGCCGCTTTCTCTCAACTTCTTGCTTTAATCTCATCAGTTGTTCGCAGTAGAGTTCAGAATCGATGGTCCTGCCTGGTGGTAACAGCTCATAATGAATGATGCCCTTCCAATCCCACCACACACACAGCATCACCTTGTTGTGAGTTAACCCGGGTTTCGCCACAGTCTGTGAAGCCTGACCGGCCTTTGACCACGGCCTTTTTCGCACGTTCTTGTCGTACGTGATCCACTTTTCATCACCAGTTATCAGCTTCTTCAAAAATGGTTCGGTTTCATGACGTCGTAATAAAGAATCACAAATGAGTACACGGTTCATTAGGTTTCTTTCAGTGAGCTCGTGAGGTACCCAAATATCTAGCTTTTTTGTGTACCCAGTTTTTTTCGAATGCGCCATAACTGTTTTGTAGTCAATTCCCAGTTCTGCAGCTACGTCGTAACTACTGATATGCCGATCTTGCTCCACTTTTTCAAAGATGGCATCCATTTTATCCGTAATGGGGCGACCAGAGCGACGTGCATCTTTGACATCAACATTTCCGGATTGAAAACGCTTAAACCAAATTTGTGCTACTCTCACAGACACTGCACTAGGTCCATAAACATCGCAAATTTTTTTCGCGGCTTGCGTTGCATTTTTACCTTTTTTATAGTAAAATTTAAAAATGAATCGAATTTCTTCATTAGATTCACTCATCTTGGCGGTACGAAAAACAAATGCAAATCACACATTTTCTTAATTTGAATTTGGAATTATGTTCTTTAAAATTTAAACTTTCAATGATACCAAAACCAGCCAGATACAAATAGTGTAGCCAAAGAGATTTTATTACAAGTTCATACATGCTATAATGCGAAAAGACTTTTTCCCCAACCTAATACAACGTGTTACAGAATACCCCATAAAATATAATTAATTTTATCGAAGCTAACAACCCTAGAAAGATGTCATGTCAGGAAACCAGATTATTTAATAGAAAGGCCTACTAACTATTTTACCTAATAATTGTCTACTTTAATAGTTTTTCTATTATCAAATCAGTTTTTTTGGGGTATGTTATACATCGTTACTACGGCTCTTAAATATTGTGAATGGACTCGTTATAAGGCCCCATTTAACCTCCTTTCGGCTTTACGGGTAGTTTTGTAACAGCCTGTATAATGAATATATTTTTTACTACAGGGGCTCTATTCTATAAGGAAAATGACACTAACTCGAGGATGTTTCGTCGCAGCCTCCGTGCTCTGTCTCTTTCGCTAACTACGCTAATACTACTAATCACGTGAGAGATAAGCTTTCCGAGGCCTCCGTGAAGCGGCTCACCGACGAAAATTGTATTATCTGAATAAGAGGGCTGGTGTAGCCATAATAACAACAATAGTTTAGTAAAAATAAAAAATAAGTAATCAACCTTAACCGCGCTTCTATTTATTGAAAACTTTTGTGTTGGATGCAATTATCGTTACGACCAAGTCACACGCAAAGTACGCTACGTAATGTGTTTCAAGTAAAAGTTTTAATTAAAACATCAAGTCCGAAATGTAAACATTATGCTCATACTTTAACATGGAAGCTTGAAACATTCAGAAAAGTGAACCTGAAAGATCTATTTAGATTGAATCATCATTAGTTTTGATCTAAATTAAGCATAAGGAGTTCGAAGAAAATGAGTCACTTCGAAGTATATTTTATTAAAGGTAAAATCTATATCTCCTATCCCTACTGTTGTGTTTGAGTGTCTATTTAATAGATACGCATACAAGTAGTGGCAATACAGTCAGTCAGTCGGTTAGTGACTCAGACGGTCGACCAGTCAGTCTGTGAATCAGTTCATTCAATGGATTGAGCGGGAAGACAGGACTGGAGGATTGACTATTACTAGGTGTGTCGGTGAGCCAGTGTAATTACTAAATAAATATAAGGACAGGAAAAGCAGGTTGTTACACCTACTAATATTATAAATATGAATGTAAGTTTGTTTGTTACGCTTTCACGCGAAAAATACTTAACCGTTCATTATGAAATTTTGTACACAGATTCTAGGAGGTATTAGAAGTAACATTGGATACTTTTGTGCTTGAAAAATGTTACAACCCTCGGGAACGCGGCAAAAACCGTGGAGGACAGCTAGTATGCACATAAATCAATGTAAGTGTGTTGGTCTTCTATGCACTCCTTTAATATTTATACGAGTATCATGCAACGTTGGTGAGTTTTTCTGAATTCAACGGAAAGGTTTCTGGTTCAAAAAAAAAACGAACATTTAGTTTTAAATAAAACCACAATGTTTAATTATAAATCGTCTGTTTAATGATATTCATATTATTTACATTATTATTTCATGACAGGTATGTACTTATTGTTAATAATCAATACCTCCCTATGTAATAAAATTATTTATTACTATTTATCAGCAATATTTACATAACATTCTTTCCTAAAACTAAATAACGCTTATTTTAACACAATGTAACAACAGAATTTGTCATGTCATACAATTTCAAAATCATGCAGGCATGCCGTTGTGTTATCTGTTATTGTGTTTTCTTTAGTATCCGTATTGTAGGTACAGTCGATCGCACATTACGGAGAACACGACCAGCATAAGCTGACCTCTATTTAATATCAACATCCATAGGCGCGGACGGTCAGTAGGTAAAATAGTTACTGTGGTGCGATCGGCCGTACTAATCTAGAAAGCTATTTATTTATATTATTAATTTTACTGAATTGTAGTGCTTTCTTTACAGTTTTTTATATCTTTTCAGGGCTATGTAGAATACTGAATAGAAATACAGATTGCAAATATAAATTAAAGCAACACTACACCCAAGAAGTAATTAACAAAACAATAACTAAAATTACCTCGGCCAAGTAACTACCTAAACAAATTCGAGACAAATGTTTGCGAAAACTTACAAACTAACTTAGTAAGACTTCGTTCGTGTTTAAATGGTTATTATTATCTTAAAAGATCATTTACAACAAGATTTATTTACAATTCAAACTTTAATTCTATACATCTCTTGATATGCTTTAATATGATTAGATTAATCGTTAGTGTATTATACAATGTAAGAGAACGTATGGTTTAGGCCAACATACCTTTATAAATTAATATTAAGCCAGATTTATAAAGGTCTAGTCTTAAATGAAAAGGTGAATAAATTAAATGTATACTTTATAAAAAAAAAGTGTTTTGAGAGAGTTATAGAAATAGGTTACTAAAAATTATTGACATTACAAAAAGTATATAGACGATCATACAAACTCATTTTTTGAAGCCGGTTAAAAATAAATGGCAACTCGTGATATGGAAAAGTTTTACAACAGAACAGTGAAAACAATGCTACGTGCTTCCATGACTGTTTTAATCTATATTGTATCAGAGTCGACTTTGGCATTATATCTCTCCCTAATTCTGGGAAAGGAGAATTTAGACGTGCCCTTCGCTTTGACTATTTAAGGATAAAATAAAATAAATCACACGAACATAACTTGACTGTCGCATAAAACACATGTTGGCGAATTGGACACAAAAATAAATCTAATAAAGCCGTCGTCATAAGGTATAAATTTGATTGTGAACATTTTTTTTTATTGTAATTGAAGTCTAACTGGCCATTACTGACAATATGGAGGTATGTTTTTATGTGAAGAAAATAATGAAAAAATATTTAATAAAATTCGAGAAGTCTATATAATATTAAACTAGGAGTTATTTTATATATAGTTGAAAACGCAGATCTCCTAAATGCAGAAACAATCGCTTTACAATATTTTTAATACTAATATTAATGTGTTTTCTATGTACAAATGGTTGATAACGTTTCTACATGTCCTTATGACTAAATTGATTATCATTACACAGGATGTTCCAAGATACTTTAAATGAAACAGGTGAAGACTAGTCGTTTTATTGCTTATATCCAAGTTTGTCTATGGCACATTTATTGTAAGCACGCAATCAAATTAATATCGTTTTAAAATACAATATTTCGTTTTATTATTTGTCGCGCCGGTTGCCTTTACTGACTACATATTATAGAAACCAGGCAGTTATAAAAAGAAAAACTTCATACCATTTTATCTTTATTAATGATTTCCATGTGTGAAAAATGCTAGGAATAATAATAATAAAAAATTGGCCACACTGCGGTGAAACAAGGAACATATAGTTTTTACTGACTTTAAAAGTACCTCTCATCAAAATCAATTTGTGGCGCCCTCATTTCCATCGTACAAAATAATTCTTGCCAGGCTTTTACTTAATGACAATTTTATTTGTAGTGATCCTTAAATCATTATGCGTTTCATAATGTATGTTCCTTTATTCTAGTTGCCTAACGTTGCAAACTTCTAACCTATATTAAATTGACACTGTTTTTCCGCCAAACAATAATGTTATCATCTCGCATCCATAACCAATTGATGAATATGATTTCTATTTATTGTTGAATAAATTGTGTAAATACTACTAATCACAATGTTTTTAAGGTATGACAACACTGAAATAACTGCGAGAGTGGGGAGCGGCAAAGCTTGATGCGCGGTGGATCCCGTCGATTCGGCAGTCGGCAGCCAATTGTTGTCTAGAACAGACTGTTCTATCACGTTCTGCATTGTATCTACGAATATATATAAATAGACTTATAAAATGTCTCACAAGACTTTATTTGGTATACTTTTTAGTAGAATTTGTATTCTTTTTTAAAATAGTATTTACTTACCATATGTAGTAACGTCAGGGGTGTAAAACTTCTGCTCAGCTGGCTGCAACGGCACCACGAAACCTGCATGGCACCATTAATAGTAATCAATAGTAGACCAATATGTGATTACGTATTCGGACTCAAGAAGCTCATCCATGGTACAAATCTAAATTTCACCTAATTTGAAAGTCATCATTAACATTAAAATTAAGTCGACAGTGATACTGTCTAATTGTTAGCTTAACTTTCAAAGTAAAAGTATCAAACCAAGCTCGATAAGAATTTAATGGATTTTGAATACTTTTATATACGCTTAGCGCTTTTTACCGGATGTATCACGGCGAGTGCTCAGAGGATCTTTTGTCTCTTTTTCCCCCTTCTCCTTTCCTTTATCGTAACACGCGAGCTGGGCTTCGGTGTCACCGTTTTACTGTGGCCACTATGCCAACGCGGACAAAGAAGTTTGGTAACTCATTTCTTTGTCGCACCTCAAAAAAATGGAATTACCTCCCTGCACACGTATTCCCTTCTTCCTACGACATGGGATCCTTAAAACGAGGCGTGAAGAAGCACCTTGCGGGCCGGCAGGGTAAGGGCGGGTAGTGTTGTACACTCGTGTACTGGCACTAGCGGTTTTCGCATTTGGACTACAGTTCTACTTTACATCAGGTAGACTGCAGTCATCTGCTTTCTCGAATATATAAAAAAAAACTGGCAGTTAAACTTACGTGGTGGGGGTTCTGTGGTAGTTGGAGCCGGTGTAGTTGTAGTTGTGGTCGTAGTCGTGGTTGTTGTTGTTGTTGTTGTCGTCGTAGTTGTAGTTATTTTTATTTCTGCGATAAAAAACCTTGAGGTTAATTTTGGTTTCAATACGACATGGCATTTTAGTTTCAGAAAAAAAAAATTATAGGGAACTATATCAAAATATTAACATTTAAGAATTGTGATTTTGCACCAATGCATATAATTTTATTATTTATTTCGGTTCTTAACTCACCATATAATCTGAGTGTCCCTTCAGCTTTTCCCATAGTATTGGTAGATACGCATGTATACGTCCCAGCATCTTCACTTCTGAAGTCTGATATAACTAAAACAGTTTTCAATTGATACGGCGAGATGCGCTGCTCAGAGATCTCGTATTTGGCTCTGAAAAGGACAATCTTGCATCAACTTTGTCTTTTAGAGTCGAAACACTTGCAGTGTCCCGTTTAATCCCACGCTGTATAACTATGGAGTTAGGAACAACTTTAGAGAGCTTATTTAGAAAGTTTTTACTATGTATGTATATGTTACAGGTAAAGTTAGTTTTGTAATTTAACTAAATTAGCTGGTATTACAGGTTGGGCATAAGCGCGTTCTGTTGTATTATCTTCGTTGGGATTTTCTACGCACTAAGATAATATACATAATAAAAATATAACTAAATATGATAAAATCAATTACTCGAACATATTAAATTGAATGCATCACCATATTTCATTTCCACAATTCTCAGTCATGAATGAAACCGTTCAAGACGGGCAGTTTAAGCTTAGGCTCTGATGAAAACCTTAGGCATGAGATCATCATATTTTTTAGCAACAGATTTTGTATCAAAGAAAACAGAAATGTAAACCTTAAAGTCCATGTAATCAGACCAAGATAGACCCTAATAGCCTTTTTAAAATAATGATGATCGTTAGCGAAATAAAGAAAATAATAAAGCAACGACTTGAAATAATCGAGAGATCATCTCCTGCGGCGCGCGATTTCAACAATTTGATGCCTTATAAACGCGAAAATGGGTTCGTGATTGCTTAAATGCCTATCTGTCATAAAATAAAACAAAAGTAATTGAACAGATCAGTAATTAGAATTTACCGGCCTACTTATCGTAATTATTAATCTTTATATAATATAACTTCTTTAACGTCATAATCAATAAATTAACCAATTTGGTTGTTGCTGTGAGTCTGTGAACGGGGCATTAAATACCATGATGATGTTATTGTTCATGAAATATCGTTAAAAATGAGTACTGTGTTTGAATGATTAATTGCTGTACTTCATTACTGCACGACACTACAATAAACTTCATGAGCGAACGATAAAACACCCATAGCCTGCCTTAAGTTTAATTTAAAGAAATCTTTTGTCTCTCGACCGAAAATAAATTAGATCGTAAATGTTACTGACACTTACCCAGAGAGTATCATCTCTTCGCCGCTTTTAAGCCAATAGTTGATTGCTTGAGGGTAGGCTTCCACCAAACATTCATATTTTGTTTGTGCCCCAGTTGGCACGCCTAGCACCTTCGTAGCCACAAATATTGAAGGAGCAACTGTGGACAGGGGCATTGTTAGTAATAATGACCTGGGAAACCTGCAGAATATCACAGGAAGTAACTTGATTATTTAATTGAAAATTTGGGAGTTGGCAACGCTATGCATAATTTTTCACATTGTATGTAGATTAAAAAGTTTGCATATTAAAAAGTTAATTCAATATTTAAATTAATTGTATAAAAACCATTAATAAGTAAAAGTATTAAATAATATAGAAGAGATATGATCAAATATTGATCATAAACAATGTCGTGATTCCTTGTATTTCGAATGAAAAGTTTTAATAACGTTACGGTGAAAAAAAAATGTTGCCAACAGTAAAAACCTATTCATCGGTTAAAATTTAGAGTTACATACACCTATCGAATTCACAGCCTCTATGTATTTTAATTGAATGATTTATCTCTTAAACCAGATTTCTTTTTGTATATAACTTTTGTTTCTATTCTATTTTAAATAGCACTTTTACGAGTTTGTTAAGGAAGAAGTGGTCTTGAGAATTACTAATTAGTATACTCCAGTTAATTAGTGTCGCATTGTTGATTCAAATAATTACACCTAATGCGTCTCGTTAATGAGAATAGTTCAAGAGATTGGCTATTTCCACGCTCTAGTGATGTCTGTTGCGTGGGTACTACAGGGTAGTTAATATAATTGCGGGTCAAGAAGTAGTGAATATATTATGTAAGGTAGAATTGAAGTCACAAAGGCTTTGTTTGTATACTATACTACTTAGAAAATAATCATTCAGAGTTTCTTCGAATAATAGAATTATTAATCATCTACCACATGAGGGCATTTAATCATTTTGACGTTTTCTGTAACAGCTGTTTTATGTCAGAAGTTTACGTCAGATTTCAATCATCTGATGAACCAAAATACGAGATTATTCTTATTTACATGGCTATCCGTACAAAATTTTATAGATTTAATTATGGAAACCATATAAGTCACTGTAACTAATACTTTCATAAACATTTACACCCAGTACATGCAAAGCAATATTGTTCCTGGGTGGGAATCGAACCCACGATCAATAGGGTAACATCCATTGTATCAAGCCACTAACCGGCCGCCAAAAACATACATTTTAGAGTACGTAACATACTTACAATTAACACTGAGCATAATTCTCTTGCTGACAGATGGTGGGACGTCATTTGACGCGATGCACAGATAAGCACCCATCTGCCTGCGCTCCACCTTCGTCAGGTTTAGATAAGGACCCATGAATAAGTCCACTGTAAAATAATTGATATAGGTTACTTTTCACACAAGACATACAATCATTGTTGTTATCAATAAGCTATGTGGTTGAGATCTTTAGCTCAAAGCGCATGAAGAAGGTTTGAAGGGGGTTGAAGTGCCAAACGAATAAAGAAAATAAATTTCGTGTAAAAAAAAAATAAAGATGTTTCAAGTTCATAGCTTGAAACAGTTAACATTTTCCTTTTCATTTCATTCCGCACAAACACGACCCCAAAAACAATACGTTGTTGAAACCAAGAGAATTCCGTCCATAATGTCATTGTAAATAAACATGAAGTTCATCAAATAAATTCAGAGCAATAAAGACCGAACGGCACTCGTGATACGAATGAAAAATGAAAACGTAACGATACCCATTCAGTATTTTGATTTAAAAAATAAACACACGAGGAAATGAGGAGTCAGTGCTCTCGTTGACAAAGAGAAATTAAAGTAATAGCGGGGCGCATACAGAGAGCCGAATCATTGCTGCCGTTAATCGAAACTGTCAAGCGTTTAAAAAATGTTCGGTGTTTTTGGCCTATTAAAAAAAACAAGCAAATTATTTATGACGTCACAGAATAATGGCTATGATGTGTAGTCTGAAGCTCGAACTCCATAGTCATAGAAAAAAACAGTAAGGAATTAAAAACAAACTGGTTAACCTCTCTTTACGTAATATCAAAGTATGGATGGTAAATGTAGCTCCACGCGTAAGAAAACACATGTTATTTTTTAATTCCTTACTTTAAGTTTATATGAGTATGAAGTTCGATTTTCAGAACACTGTGCGACGTAGGCAAAAGGTCTACTGCGTAGATACTTTCCGCTTTCGGATTACATTTACATAACTTACTGAATTGCGTGATATTTTTATGAAGCATTCTCATGTTAGAACTAAGTGTATTTTTATTTTTGACGCACTGTCAGGGGAGATTTATTAATTCTGTTACTTCTGTTACATGTTCTTACAACTCAATGTCAGTGCGCCTCAACATCTAAGATTGCATCACTGCTTACCATCAGGTGGGATCGCAGTCAAGCACTAGTTGATATTATTTAAAAAAAATAAAGAAAAAAATCAATTTTACCGATTCAAGTTAAATCGTAAAGGTACTGACCAGAGTTACGGGGCGTAGTGTAACGTGTTACACAGCGAGCGTTCGTGCAGTCCATACGTGGAAACAAAGCGCTCGCAGCGAGCAACGAGCGGATTTATACAGATTTTGTTGCAACATGCTCGCTGCGAACGATACATTACGCCCCGTAACCCTGGTCAGTACCCACCTTAAATGTGAATTTTATTGCTATTTACTTATATAGGTAATTAATATATTATTGACTTCTCTCTCGCGCTTTCACTAGAACGATTAAATGTATCCCGGTACTATAGCATACTTATGCTACTTCTGGATAAAGAAGCTTCCTAATAGTGCAAGATTATTAAAATCGGTCCAGGAAATTTTGAGTTTATTCATAACAATAAAAAAAGATCTTGTCTCTTTATAATATTAGTGTATATTCATTTTATGGTAGAATTAAATACCATGAACTTAATTAAGTTCAGAATTTAGACTATATACCTAGTGTAACTTAAATACTAGGAGCCAGTCACTGTAATTTCCATTTTATCATTTTGACTTGGACCTCTCACGACAAGGGTCATAAATCTGCCCGAAGCCGTGGAACAATCTGCACTGATTTATAGCTAATTGTATTTCGTCCCTTTAATTTTGTGGAAGGCGAGAAAAAAATGCCTTTACCTTTACCGAAAATCTTAAGACCAATTGCTTTATATATTGTAAGGGAAATAAGTATATAAAACCGATAGATAGGTCTTAACAATGTTTTTTTTCATAATTATAAAATCCCTTAATAAATAAATGAATATATCTTTATTTAAATAGGCAAGTACAAAATAGTGAAGAACCATTTTCTCTTTTGTTTGTGATTTTTTTGAGTTTTAACTAAACTATAAAAAGAAAATGTCAATATTTTTTTTCTGATGCAAGTCCATAACATTTTTCAAACAGTGAGCGAACTATACTTCAACACACTTCTATACTGAATATTAAGGAACCCACAAGCTATGGCGTGGCAGTCAAGGTCTCTAACCACCAAGCCAACAGGCCCATCATAATGATGTTATCCACAAATAAATGAAGGATGATAAACTTACCCTTGCGAAGTTCACCAGCTTCGTTCCTCAATTGGATGTTGGTACCATCCTCTCTTCGCCAGAGGATGCGTGGCCTAGGTCTACCCTCAGCTCTGCAGGATAAACTGACATCTTGACCTTCACGTGCGACGAGGTCTCCGCTGGTACCTTCATCCACTATGTTTGGAGGTACTGTTGGATAGGAAAGAAGCCTTGCCTATTAAAATTCATAAATATCCTGGGACATTGTTCTCCCACGGTCTTTTCATCCCAAATTAAGCGGAGTATTCTGCTTGTACTATAGAAACCAAATAACTGATATACTTCTTATTTGAATACATACTTATATAGACATTTACACCCAGACACCAAACAAACAGACATGTTCGTGGACGCAATTGTTTGTCCCAGGTGGGAATCGAACCCAAGACCTGTGGCATGGCAGGCAGGAGGTGTAACCACCAAACCAGCTGGCCCATCATGCAAAGTGCAGTGTGAATACAGCTCATATGTTAGGGTTCCATAGTCTTAAAAGGCACATTAGGTAGATAGCTAAAGAAATGGAACTCAGGATTATGTATAATAATATTATTTTTAAACTATGTATGTTATTGGTTTGTGTTTGATCATAATCTCACCACAGTAGAAGAAGGCTGAAGTTGATAATACCCGGTAAAAATATAATCAATTAACAAAGCTAACAACCCTAGTAAGCTCTCATGTCAGGGAACCAGATTGTTTAACAGAGAGGCCTACGTACCTATTTTACCTAATAATTGTCTACTTTAATAGTTTTCTATTTTTAATTCATAAAAGTCAGTTTTTTTTTTTTTTTTGGGGTATGTTATACAGCGTTACTACAGTTCTTAAATATTGTGAATAGATTCCTCCTTTAGGCTTTACGGATAGTTTTGTAACATCCTGTATTAAGTAAATCAGTTATCTAGTTGCCAAAGTACATGCTCTGCTTAGTTTGGAATTAGATAGCCGTGTGTATATGTCTCAAGATATTTATAAACTTATCTGTTATGAAATACAATTATGTAGCTCACAGAATAAACAAACGCTTTATTCAATTATTATGTAACGTCCATTGGAAAGCTTTCCGTAAATAAAAGTTTAATTTTCTAAATATAGAATGAGTTTAATAGGAAAAGACGGAAGTGAGATAATTTATGTGCCTATTATACATACCGGAGCATTGTTATTAGATGGTGAGGGAATTTTAATTTTATTATCAGAGAAAAAAAATAATGATCGTTGAAAATTTTATCAGAATAGGAAGTCTTTGCATTTATAAATTATTTGCTAACCGTATTAATTATTTGCTTGCAAAACACAAAAGGGAGTTTATTTTAGCTCAATGTGCTTCAAGCAATAAAAATTCTTATGAAGGTTCTAGCAACTAACCTGAAGGTATCAGTTGGCTGGCTTGGCAAAAAACACAGCATGCTATTTGAGTAGATATTTTACTTTTTTTTAATATTTTACAAACTCAAAAATTGTTTTTTTAATAATTCTTCTTTACTCCCATTATCCTTGAAAAGGCAATGAGACCCAAATTCCACAAAATATACTTTAATCATAACAAGACAAGATAATACATAGATAAGATAAACATTTTCGCCGTCACTCGTGCATGTTTGTAATTCCGGCCTACAGGTAACGTAAAACTGCATAATCGTATTCTTATGTAACAAAGAACCGCCAACATTTACTTGCCTGACCATGGAATAGGGCATAGGACTTCCGGTCTCTACATCAAGCTTCATTCCACTCTACCACTGAGGGTATATCTATACTAATATTATAAAACTGAAAAGTTTGTTTGTTTGACGGCGCCAATCTCAGGAACCGCTTGTCCGTTTTGAAAAATTCTTTCAGTGTTGGATAGTGCATTTATCGGGGAAGGCTATAGGCTATACTATATTTAAAAAAAATAGGGATCCTAGCTAAAAGTCCAATAATTTATTATATTATAGGGATTAGGATTATAAAAAGGAAAGATTTGTACGTTTGTTACTCTTTCACGCAAATACTACTAAACGGATATAAATGAAACTTGGCACATAGATAGAGCATATCCTGGAATAACATATAGGCTACGTTTTATGCCGGGAAAATGTGATATCCCTCGGGAACGCGGGTAAAATATTTAATAATTGACAAGCAGGTAATAGATAAGGTAATAATAACTGCAATAACAGCAGCTGTTGCTGAAATGCGCTGCCGATCTTGTGCAAAAAACAAGTTATTAAGTGCAATAAGTTACAGTGTAATAGTTGTGTCAATAAAAGTTATTATAATTTAATCAAAAAGTACACGACTACTACGTTGACAGAGATACTAAGATCCAATTAATCCCATTTATACATTGTTTGTACACTTATTAAAGTAATTAATAAATCAGCAAAGTGTCAAAAAAAGTGCGGGCAGTTCTTTTGTAGTATGAAACAAAATTTCCCCAAGCTATTTTGTCGTCACGTCGAAACAAACATACAATTTGAAGTGACATATTGATTTTGATTTTGACACCAACTAAATTGAATTGAAACAAAAATAGAAAAAAAATACGAATGGGATGATATTTTCATAAAATTTAATTTCCTCACGGACATTGTTACAAAGCAATAACATTAGGGATGAAAAATTTTCATTTTGGCGTTAGGAGTCTATTCACTAGCCTCTTAATTTGTTTGAGAAAATGAACATCAAATTCCAATGATTTTGATTTGGACAACAACTACAATAGAAACAAAGAATTATAAATTTTATAAAAATATTGAACGAATGGGATGAATATTGTCACAAAATCTATTTTCCTCTCGAACATGATTACATACCAATGCCTAACGTAAGGGTTAAATATTTACATTTTAGCTTTAAATATCTCCTATTCAATAGGCTCTTCATTTGTTTGAGAAAATGGACATCAAAAATATATTGATTTTGATTTTCACAACAATTACTTCCATTGAATAGAAAATTTAACGAAAGAGATGAATAATTTCCCAAAATTTAATTCCCTCACAGACATCGTCACAAACCCCTATATATATATACTCTTATATCTAATACAACCTAAAAATGGCCATAAAACATCGAGATGCGGTTGTCATGGAGAGTCTTCTGGGAGCAAAACTATCTGAGGCCGAAATGTCTTTAACAAATATAATATTAATAATGTATACATTTAGAGGAATATAACTGTATACTAAATTTAAGTTATTTATTTTATCCATGCAATTCAACAATAGAAAAAAAAAATGTAATACTATATATTAAAGAATATATATAAGAAGAAAAACGCAACACAATTCTTTGAATTTTACAATTATCTTAAAATAATTTATCATAGAATTTTTAAAGAGTACGGACTAAGAGTCTATAGAAAATGTAAACAAAATAAAAAAAAAAAAAAAAAACATCTATATTTAACATAAGAGATGAAAAATTAACATTTTAGCTTTAGATATCTCCTAAGCTATTAATTTGTTTGAGAAAACGAGCATCAATTTCTAAAATATCCGAAAACGAAATAAGCTGTTTAACAGTTTGTGACATAACACGTTTCCATAGAGAATTATAATGGACATTTCGTACAAGCATTTAAATTAATTAACGTAACTCTACTGTACGTTTATTGAAAAGAGCTTTCAGTTGGAGAGCCGCTGGGAACGATTCGAGGCTTATTTGATTTACGATTTCAATAATTAAAATTGAAAATACTGTTGTCAGATATTCGGAATTACTCATTTTATTTTTGATGAGCGTTTGCTTTTGTCATTTACGTTTCATCTTCTTCGTTAATAATAACACGGGCTCATGAGCAATAAAAATTGTTGGTGTAGTGTTTTATATTACCAAAATACACAAATATTTGTTGTTGAAGTTGTTCGAAGCGTAGATATTATATTTTTGTTTGTTATTTTGTCAGGAACTAGATGTTCACGTCATCCGTTGCTACGTGACTTTTTCAGGAACCTTCGCGGGCGTGCGTTGAGAACTTACTTTCATCGCAATTAGATAAATAGGATAAGAAGGCATATGGTACAAGTATAACGTTCAAACATAATTTTTCTTATTATTATAGATAACGGATCTAAATCGTGTAATAATTTGAGGTATAAATACCTTTTTTATTCGGCAGTCTTACATCAAGCCGTGGTTACAGGTATTTATACCTCAAATTATTACACGATTTAGCCCCGTTGTCTGTAATAATAAGAATGGATACGAATCGTGAAACCTTAAAACATTAACATTATTTTTGATATATAAAAATATAAGATACTAGCTGTACCCTGGCACGCTTCGCTGTGGCCCATTGTGATTGAATGGTTGAGAAATGAGAAACAAAACAAAGACGGTCGCGGATATGTGACTGATGCAAAAATAGATAAAAACAATCCTTGATGCGGATTATATATCATGCTAAAATTTCAGCTCGATCGGTGCAGACCTTATTGAGGTTTTGAAGCTTACACAAACCAACATAACATTTATATATATATAGATTGTAATACACAGCCCTACAAATAATTATAAAGAATATCTAATAAATAAAATAAATCGTATATATACTTTTGTAAGACAATTAGAATAGAATATATAAAGTGTAAGAATCCCTTAATTACAATCAAGGAAAGTGAAGGTGTTTTCTTCTCACAGATAAGTAAGTGTTTTCGAGAAAATTACTCCTCGTGCTCGAGAGGCGAAATAAGCCTTTCCAATGAAACCATTACCTACTTACTAATTAAGAAAGGCTTAGTTAAGAAAAGGATTTAAAAAATTAAAGTAATTGTAGCTTTTTGCTACGACTCGTGGTTTATAATATTTTTATGTTAGAATTATGTATGCACCTACACATATATGTATATATAAGCTACACATAATGTCAAATACATAATTTATGTTTTATAAATATTATAATACTTATACAGCATTCAATTTAAGACCCTAAAAATACAATACTGCCTACATAAAAAAAAAAATACTTTCTACGTTCTTCTACTACGTTTATGTGAACTAAAAGATAGAAAAACTTTTCTACGCTACACGAATCTTAAAAATTTTAATCAAAAAAAAAATTCAAAATTCCAAACCATTTATTCAGTTTAGGCCCGCGATTAAGGCACTTATGAAGGTCAAATTTAAGGTTACTGAAGGTACAACTTTTTTAAGACTTTTAGTTCCGTTTACTTGTCCACTTTAGGTCCGACAAGGGCTCTTATAAAAATCATAGCCACTGGAGTTACCCTGTTCGGAAATCAGCCTTCATTCAACTGAATAAAACCGGTAAGAAACTTGGCAAGGTAACATTTATTGCTATCTACTTAAGTAGTAAAATTTTCAAATATCTTTTAACAAACCCTTTTATTTAATTTTGTTTCATTTTTGATATTTTTCTATTTATACAATATTGGATACTGCGGCTTTGCCCCCTTTCAATGCTGGTTATAAACCTTCCTCTTGAATTACTCTATCTATTGCTCAAAACTGCGTTGAAATCCTTTGCGTTTACGATTCTATAAAGGACTTACAGAAAAATATTTATTTTTATATCTATAGATTGTGTTATAATTGTAGTTTTAACTTTTTCTTTTTTATATACAACATCTTACAAAATACCCCGTAAAATATAAATTATTATCAAAGCCAACTACCCTAGTAAGCTGTCATGTCAGGGAACCAGATTATTTAACAGAAAGGCCTACGTACCTATTTTTCCAAATAATTGTCTACTTTAATAGTTTTTCTATTTTTCATTAATATAAATCAGTTTTTATTTTTTTGGGGTATGTTATACAGCGTTACTACGGTTATTAAATATTGTAAATGGACTCGTTATAAGGCCCCATTTAACCTCCTTTCGGCTTTACGGGTAGTTTTGTAACCTGTATTAATGTTGTCACTGTATTAACGCTGTGTATGTCTATAATTGGCACACACATCTGACTGTCTTACATTTAATCAAATTACTTTGTAATTACTTCAATGTGTATGGTGTTGACGTTACTATTTGAAAATAAAATAAAATAAATATAAAAAAATCAAAATACTTGATTTAAACATGAAAAAAAAAAAAGTTATGTAAAACCATCCATTCTTAAGTAACCTTGCAACTTCTAGTACTTTGATATAACCTAAGAACTGAAATATAAACGAACCCAATCCTCGCCTCGAGCAGAAACCATCACTCAGTGTAAAGGGGAATAGATAGCTTCTGCGCTGAGCATACAGGAAATATGATTCACTACAGTCGATCGTGACTACGGAACCGCAATTTATAAACGGTTATCTTATCAGCGGAGACTTAGGCGGGTAAGCCTATAACTACTACATGTATGACGGCATCCCATTGTATCACGTTGCTAGAGATTGGAGAAATAAATGTATACAAGTCTGGCTGTGTTCGTGAGATATATGAAGGCTGTAACAGAACGCGTGGTTTCCATTTTCCGATACCGTAGAGTAAAGTCGAATGAAACGAAACGCGTTTTCCCGTTGAAGTTACGTTTTGGAAATAAAGCAACTATCTATATCTTTGAGCCCTCAAATTAAAGTATATAGATAAAATAAATATATAGTGAGGCGATATGTGAAACGTAGGTATTTTCATAAATTTCAAAGAAATCTATATATATATGTAAATGAATGTTGTCTGTATGTTCTTTTTTAGAATCGTAAATTTCCCATTATAAAGCAGTTTTCAGCAGTAGATAGAGCAATTCAAGAGGAAGGTTTATAACCAGGACTGAAAGTGGGCAAAGCCGCAGGGCGCAATTAGTTTGTTATGAATTTTGAATACCCACATATAACACTGACTACAACAATTTAATCTTAATGGTAATGAACAGCTTTGAATTTCGGTGATAAATCAATAGTATTAAAGTACTAGCTTTCCCCGCGGTTTCACCCGCATTCCTAAGGTATACTACAGTTTACCAAGATAAAATAGTACCCTATGGGTTAATTCAGATTATAAACCATATATGTGCTAAGTTTCATCTTAATTCGTTAAGTTGTTTTCGTGTAAAAGAGTAACAAACATTCATAGATCCATCCTCACAAAATTTCGCATTTATAATATTAAATTGAAGTAGGATTTATCCCTGTAATAATATAGATTGAACTATTATGAGTCGATGAGATTAGAACCATGGAAATGATCGTATTTATTAGTTTGGACAAGGTCCAATACATATATTCATATAAGTGGATACTCGGATATGAATCATCTATAATAAGCATTTCACTCCCCTCTCTGGGGTACACACGTTCACGTTCCCTTATTATAGGATTATTGAGAACTTTAGGGCATAGTTCACCACGAGAGTTCAAAGGAAATTTTCCAACGGTAAGTTACTTCATAACATAATCATAGATTAGTATTTGGCGATTTTCGTGTAGGTTATTATTATTATTAATAAATATCCCGGGACATTCTTTACACACTGCCTCCTGGTCCCAAACTAAACAGAACTTGTACTATGGAAACCGAATAACTGATATACAATTTTTTAAATAGGTTCATACTTATATAGTTATTTACATCCGGACATATATTATTCATGCATACAAATGTTTGTCCTGGGTGGGAATCGTACTCCCAACCTGCGGCGTGGCATTCACGGTCTAGATACATAGATAGATAACTGTTTATTGCACGCCAAACAAGAAAATAAACAACAATAAACCTTAAATCTAGGTACAATGGGCGGTCTTTGGGTGTAAATATCTGAATAAGTAAGTATTTAGAAAAAAAAATTGTATTTATGTATTATATCAGTTATCTGGTTTCCATAGTACAAGCTCTGCTTAGTTTGGGACCAGATGGCCGTGTCTAAAGAATGTCTCGGGCTATTTTATTTATTTACTTAACAATCCAACTACCTGTTAGTTAGTTTTTGTGAACTGGAACATACATTACCTTACCTTTCGGGCATAATGGTCGTAAATATACCTAATTTAATTTTAAAATTATACCAAAAATAGTCCCACTTAATATTTTATATTAAATTTACAGATTTTATTAAACGTAAGAAAAAAGTAGGTATTAATATTGAGTACTACGTTTCTACTGAGCATAAAACCGAGTAACGTAAAAAAGATTGAACGAAGAGATTATGTGTAAGCTGTGGTACCACTAAGTAAAATGAATATACTCCATTTTATTTATTCCACCGCTCTACACCTTTTAAGCAACTACAACATTACCGTTCTTTATATCAGGTTCTTTTACAGTTGTTGGGCAGAATTCATTAGAAATAAGAACTATTCCTTGGGATCAGCAGGTAGCCTTGCTTATCACACAAAATACAAATAGCTTGATTGAACTGTGTCTACGCTATACATTTAAACAGCTTAATTATACGATATAGCACAAGAATAGAATCGACTTAAAAATACATTATGGGTGGGTAATTCGTAGTGAAAATTAATTAGTTAAACAATTCATTTTGTAATATTGAACAAAAACTTATTGTTTAGTCGTTTGTCAATCTGAAAATGAGACTAGATACTTATTGATATCAGTTATTAAATTTTATCTAAGCTTAGGCGAGGCTTCAGAAATAAAATGTTGACCTTGAGTACTGTTCACTAAAGCAACAAAAAACATAGAAATGTAATGACTACATTAATAATAATAGCCAGTCATACATCACTAGTTAGTATAAAACAAAGTCGCTTTCTCTGTGCCTATGTCCCTGTATGCTTAGTTCTTTAAAACTACGCAACGGATTTTGATGCAGTTTTTTTTAATAGATAGAGTGATTTAACCTCCGTTTTTTCGTTGGATAAAAAAGTATTAACATTTGAATATAACTTCAAAATAGGTCTGATACCAAACAAAACAAAAGCCAGTATTTGCGTGTACAAATTGTAGGCAGTGGATATCTACCAAACTTCAGTGCTCACTGCCGCTCACGAGCAAAATGTCCGGATGGTAAATCACAACGAGTGTTCCCGAACAAAACAGTCGATATTGTTGAGAACAGTGGACGTGAGAGCACGTGCCTATTACTACGCGCTCTTTCGGGACACGCTGGCAAACATTGGCACCTAAATCAATATATGAGAAGTGACTTTACACACAAGGGCGACAATTGTGCTTTACGCTCAAGTACAAATAAACT
Organism: Habrosyne pyritoides; assembly: GCA_907165245.1. Lineage (NCBI taxonomy): Eukaryota > Metazoa > Arthropoda > Insecta > Lepidoptera > Drepanidae > Habrosyne > Habrosyne pyritoides. Next base: position 8,456,769 of record OU015602.1, on the reverse strand, counting down.
TAAGTTTTTTGAGTAATTACCTTTACGTTCCTAGCTAATCTTTATATAGCCTAGGCCCAAATATTGATACATAAATCAATGCATGATTTTCCGTCTTGATATAAATGTTAATTATAAACTAAAATATTGGTCACTCTTCAGAGATAATATGTGCCTCGAAAGCCAATTATTTCCAAATTAATACCTAGTCATGCCGTGAAAGTAGCCTGCTGGCAAAGAAAAATCATTTGTTTTTACTGACTAGTAACTACGTTTGCCGTCAAACACGCAGACGGTCAAACTGATGGTAAGTGGTGATTATCACTGAACATTTTGCATCGAGACATTTTGTGCTAATTGTAAATCTCATGTGCCTGTAATTTACTAGATTCACTTTTATGTTTTTAATATATCAGTTAGGAAGTAAATTTGGTAAAACTGCTAATTGGGAAGTATCTAATAACACTCCCTGCTGAAACGGACCATTATGACACGCAGTTAAAACGACTAAGTCACTTCTATATTTTGTTACATTTCTATGTAACCATCCTGTCTGCTGGAGCTCACTCCTCACTATTACTTTGTCTTCTTCATCAAATATCCGCTTTTAATAAAACTTTTTAAGCTAAAGATAGCACTTTAAGTTGAAGAGAATACTTGTTGTTGTTTACAGCACTGGGATTTAGGCTTTCAAGATTATTTGGGTCAGTGAATATTTAAGGAATTATGATAGCCAAGTTATAGTCTTAATTAAAGTTAAGGTTTTTCAATTAACATTATACAATGAGATATTTTTTAATAATTGATGTGATTTTCCAACGAGGTTTTCAGACACTTTAGTGGTTTGTTACAAAATAGATTGAAAAAATAAGCAATTACAGGGCAGTATATATATTCTTAGGTAAAATGAGGCATATTAAAAATCCGACCAGGTATCTTGATGTTATTAGCTGTTACAAAAGTACAATTATTTATTTATTTCTTAATTTTAAGTAGCTTAGTAAGCAGAGTTTTATGTTTATTTATTCTATGCATTATCAGAAAATATAATTTTAGGTTAAAATGTGTAATAAATAAATAGGTTCAAGTTAAAATTAGTTTTTTTTGCATTAACAGTATATATATATATATATAAAAATACTTAGACACAAACAGACATGTTCTAGACCCAAATATTGGTCCTCGCGACTCGTAGAAGTCTGGGTATCCAGAATATCCCCTATGTTCACGTTTTTACGTAACTACGTCTTGTACGATGTGTAAATGTCACGGCCCATTACACTTTATTAACCACAAGAATTTACTGACGACTCTATTCACGTGCCATTGCTCCACGGTACTTCGTATTTTTAAGGAGAAATAAATTGTGTACGAATAATTTAGTGTTTGCATGACTATTTGTAGTTCAATAAACATCTAACAAATTAGGGGTAGGTAGGTATGGTTTTTTGATACTTGGTAGAAGGTCAAGTTGGTATTTACGGTCGCTCTACTTTTATATTCCATATTGTCGAATTTTATTTCTGGTATTTATGTTTTTTTCTGTTAATAATGATCTAAAGAAATAGACCATAACAATAGGATTAAGAAAATATAAATAATTATGTACTCTTGCTGAGCTTCTTGCCGGTTCTTCTCAGCATGGACCCTTATAAGGATGAAACTGAAAATATTGTGACTGCTATAATTTACACGCTATAAATTGTTAGCGCAAGTTTGTAGTGAATTCATTATATACCTGCTTTTGTACATACATAATTGCACATAAATATTTTGAATTTAAATTTAGGCATATTTTGCCGACAAAGTGATTGAAACTAAGCTATCATTTAACTCAGACCCTTAATAGTACCCGCTTGAAATCAAGTCAGGTTACACATAAAAGTTATAACGATATGTTGGCAATTTAATTTAACGAAATGTTTTCTGAGAAACAAATTGAGGTTGCGTTATAACGGGCAGGGTCGTAACGACCAACCGAACGCCATTTCCGGGTTACCGTTCTCAGATGTTGTTTTCCCTTAAAGTCACTATTCGAGCCTTCACTTCAGGATTATTGCCGTAGGAAATAAACAAAGGGAACTGGTCAGGAACAATTGAGAAAGATCAAACTGCCACTGAGATCTGTTAGTGGCAATGGAATTTGTGAGGGACGGATGTTGGCGGATTTTTACAAAGGTCTTAAGATTGCTCTGTAAACATTTTTACGTTAGTTGGATGGTTTTATTTATGACATATACAGAGAAAAATGTATATTAGTATAAGGTGTTTAAGTCGGAAAGTCCGTTTATCAAAATCCCGCAGGCCCACAACCAAAAATATGTGAAGTATGAGCGGTTTACCAACAAATGTACTCGAAACGTGAAGATGTTTCCATGTTTGCAGGTACCTATACAATTAGCAGACCTTGGCTGTTGCACAGACGCTTACCTTTTAACTAATAATAACCATTATAGTATAAGTATATTAGTTTAAGGTGACTTTACAATACCTTGCACCTAGTGGTAAACAAAAACATTCACAAAGAATTTTTCTTATAAGTTGATGGCAACGTCACCTACCTCGAGCAAGTTTATATCTAAACCATCTTAAGACCCATTTTAATAGACACGAATCATGTTGTCAAATTCGGTCTAGCTATTATGGAGGACTTCAGTATCATTGACGCATACGCACGTATCATGTAGCAAACCCGCATAATGTGTATTTTTTGTTTTGCGTTTGTAATTTTTGTTTTATTAACTGCTGTACTTTTATTGTAGTTCTTGTTTTATTGTTATTAAGTGGGGTCCTTGTAATTGTATTTTTCATTCTACCTTTTCATTCTTTTTTCATGATGCCTGGAACCTACACACAACAGTTTGCTTTCAATCGTCCGTATCATCTATGCTACAAAAATAAATTAATAATATAAAATGTTATACTAAGCTTTCCAGTTTTTCTATAATTGCAAACTTATGTTGTGTCTACAGATGAAAAATATATTTAATGATGTAGCTAGCTTATGGAAAACTCACCTAAGACATCAACGCATCCAATCTGCTTCTTCATGGTGCTTGTGTTGATCTGACACATGTAGCACCCTCGGTCTTCGACCTTTAAAGGTCGAATGTGCAACTGCCAAAAGTTTGGCGAATCATTGGTGACCGCGTACCGCGAGCTGTGCGTCACCAGCCGTGTGTGCAGTGTCAAGATTGTTTGGTCATCTGCTCGGATCCACGCGACCTGTAAAATGAGTTCTTTTAGTATTGAAATAAAGCTGGTTCTTCATTACTTACAAGCTAACAGGCTTGGATAATTATTGAGCTTGTAATATATTTAATGACTGTAATAGCTGAAATTACTCGTTTTATTTATTGTCTTTCTAATGTATTTTTGTTATTGATTAAAATATTTAGTTAATGATAAAACAAAATTATATTTTTCCACAGCACACACAACCTCATTTCGAACTAAGCATTTAATGCGTATTTATTTAATTGTACCTAATTACTTTAGATGTATTTATTCTAATATAATAAATACGAAAGTATCTCTGTCTATTTTTCACTGAGTGTACTGTATCGTTTTGTCTCAAAAAGGAATCTTTATACTTTATAACTATAAAAATGTATTATAGGCCTTTATAACACTACACATAACCTGTCGCAATTTAGTCTAAAAGAAGAAGGCCAAATGTATTAACTTTAGTATACCTATTGTACGGCAAATAGATACAGATATTAAAATTAAAAATGAAAAATATTATGTCGTACAAAGTACTGTATTTCTAGGTATATCTTTTGATGAAAAACTTCAGTCATTTCTCAATTGTCGAACAGACTCAGTTCTGCGACATGCTGTGAAGCAGTAGTAGCTTTTTTGTTATTTTAATATGATGTTCTGTGACATCCTCCTGACAATGTATTTCTTTAACTATTTGTTAGGGACAAGTTAGGTTATAATTAAAAAGAACCTGGATGGCCGAGCATTGCTGGGGATTTCTTTACTAATGTGACTTCTACCTATATACCTATATATGACAGTGCTTTAAAAAAGAGAGTATCTAGGTAGATACGAATTAGATGCGATAATAAAGGGGTCCCAAAAACAGTATTTCTCACAAAAATGTAACTTAAAACCCTTACCTTCTAATGACATTGTAGCAGTTTCCAAAGCCTAAAAACACGGATAAAACGACGTTTTCTAAAAATGAAACCTAGCTAGATCGATTTATCGCCCCCGAAATCCCCTGCATACCAAATTTCATGAAAATCGTTGGAGCCGTTTCCGAGATCCTAATTATAAATATTTACAAGAGCTTGTGAAAGCCTAGATAAATAAAGAATATTTCTATTTCTGTTTCTGTTTCTGTTTCAACAAAACGTCGAGTCAAATGGTATAAAACATCACATAGGCACACACAGAAATATTTTTTTTACGCAGGTCAGAAATAAAATGAAATTCCTTTACATCAAATAAAAGAAACGAATGTGATGTTAGAAAAAATGAGGAACGTTAAAAAATAAGTGTATTATTGTATTACCCTCTTTTGTGCTCATTCAGCTTATTTAAATCCAATATTGACTGAACTCAGAAAGCCTGTTTCTCCATCTGAGTACAAAGTCTTTATAAAATTAGAATAGAAGAAAATTTGATGCAAAGTCCTCTCAATGCATTAATGAACATGCAAAAAAACTTATGTGACATTTGTTGAAGAGATAAGCTTGGAAGTTTAAATGTAGGAGATCAGAGGCTCGATTCTGTAAGGAAAATGACACTAACTCGAGAATGTTTCGTCGCGGCCTCCGTGCTCTGTCTCTTTACTCGCTAATACTACTAATCACGCGAGAGATCAGCTCTCCGAAGCCTCCACGAAGTGGGTCGCTGACGAAGTTTGTATTAGCGTGATAAGGGGGCTGCACTACTGTTCCGATTTCAATCATTCTTTAATTAATAAAAAGTTACAATATTCTCCAATCACATGAGCTACAATACATTCGATTTGAAAAATAGGCGAAGCCGCAGTATTGTAGCTAGTCCTACAAATATTATAAATACGAAAGCGAACAGAATTGGATGAAACTTGACACACAGGTAGCTTCAAGCCCAATTTAACAAATAGGATACTTTTCATCCTTCGGAAAATATAATATCTCTCAGGAATACGGTTGAAAGCACGAAGGGTAGCAAGTCCTATTATACCGTTTCAAAAATAATTTGTGTTCTAATAAGCGTATTTTTTTTAGCTTAACAGACACGGGCAAAACCACAGGGCGAGGTCTGGTTACAAAAGGCCTGACGCCACATGTGAAGCGTTATTTGCAGAAACAAATGCTGACCCATAATCAAATACGCAGCTGGCGTATCAATTAGCTTTTATCCGATTAGACATTTTAAAGACAGAGACGTATTAGCTTGTAAGCATACAGTGTAGCTACTAGCTATCGTTCTGCGGTTTTACCCGCGTCCCAGAAGGGTTTTATGTGTCCCGAAATAGCCCATGTTACTTTTAGCTAAAGTAGCTTCTAGTACTTTTTGATTTTATTCATTACAAACAAAAATATAAATATTTTTTAATACAATTCTATACAATCTATATTTACTAGTATAGATAAACGGAAGATCCCTTGATTCGTTAAAAGTATATTATACTCCTAAAATGAAAAGTAGGTACATTGTTAAGAAACATTAGAGAGTTTAAATGTCACCCACCTCTGAACATTTTATAACTGTAAATGATAATGACAGATTTGAAATAAAGGTGCAGAAGTAAATTATATCCAGACTAATGCTTAAATATAATTCATACTGAATTTCACCTCAAATTGCCAGAATAATCAAGGGTAAGTAAATTGAAACGTAGTACGTGTGGTGCCCAAAATTAAGCCCCAACTTTTCAGCTTAAGCTGTTCAAAAATGGTTTTAAGATTTCTAAATTAATAAGTATCTTACAAGAATATTAAGGTCTTGCATATTATTAATACGTTTTACGATTTATATATACAAAATATTTATTACTAAATAGTAAATAGGTATGTGCCAAGAAGAAATCTTCACTAAGACATCAAAGTATCTTTAATAAATTGATGGTTTATACACCTTAGGATACGTTTTACTGTAAAAATACTATCGTTTTATAAATATAGATTTAAATTATGATGAGAACGCCACTAGATCGCGCGAGTGAAATTGCAAACGTGGCTGATCGCTTTGTGAGGGAAAATGCTGATGTTGCTACCTCGGTGTATGCGGATTTTGATCCGCTGGCGTGGCGTTACTTTGCTACCTTCTATTGTGTGATAATACATAGGATATAAGTTAAAAAGAAAATAAATAAATTAAAGGATAACGCATTATACCTATAGGTTCATATTTTATAATGTACTCGTTGTTTGAAGAGTATCATGAGAACTGTGACTTCTTTACAACTGCAAATTTAAGAGACTTGTTTAAAAATTTAATTATGTTTAAAGTTATTTTAAATTATGTTTTAGCATTAAGTATTTTCTAATATTAAAATATGTCGCATGCTGAGGTTTCCTATAATTAACAGGGCACTTAGCAATTTTTTGTATTATAATAATTTGTATTTTTACATAGTGTACTTGTTGCTGGAAATCCGAATAAAAAAAAAAATATTCTGTTTGCCGAAAGCATATGCCACTTTTATTATTTCCATATTCAAACAGTGACACAAAAGCAATTTTGCGAATTCTAAAAAATGTCCTTAAAATCAGAGGTTCCAAGAATTTTAATTTCAACATATACTCGTAGATAACTCTGCGCTTGTTTAAAAAAGTTGCAACAAAATATAAATTTCTTAGGAATTTTGTATCAACTGTATAGTTTATACGTTTTTAGCATAAAATTTATGATAGCCTCGTGCCAAGAAGTTAAGTCAAAAAGCTTTATACATAAAGGCCATGTCTTGAGGCTTCAAGGGCTCTAAACGCCACGAGGACTCAAAGGGCTTAACGAGTGATGAGTCTCAAAATTTCCAACGCAGGGTTTTATCCTCTCTTAATATGTAGTTAGACAGATCCGTCGATCGAATCAATCGATTAGTGCACGTTACACTAATGTTTAATTCAATGACAGTTTTCTTGCAGTTCACATTCGTTTTCTAAAATTAATTATGAAACGTCCGCGCTGAAATTAAAAATTCACATCAAACAAATAAAAAAGTTGACAAATCATTACAATCTTTTAAGTACTTCTAAAAGAGATTTTGTAAATATAAATAATAAAATAAACCATAAAGAAGTCGAACTTGTAAATAAGCTTTCAAAACTTTACCCCAAACAACTGGTAAAGCTGTAACAATACCTGATAAAGAATTCCATAAATATGTATCGGCGGCATCGCTTCAATTTATAAACGAGATGTTTTACGAAGGACTTATGAATTATGATAGACTTCATGATGAGAAGGACGAGAAATCACCAAATCGTAATGAGATAACGCCTCGGTGAAATGCAAATGAATTTGACGGTTGGATGAGTCCGGGCGCAGGTCCCGCGCCTCGGCCCGGGATTGGGAATAAATTGGAGTAGACGGAATTTTCGCGCTCATTTAGGAAAATACATTCCCGCCTGATTTACAATTACGGCTTTACTTACAGTTATTACTATGTTCAACGATATCTTGTAGAGTAGTATCCTCGGAAATGAAACCTATATATCTTGGAGCTGAGCTCCTCAATTCCTGTTCTTAAAACAAAAAATGAAGATATATAACTTTTTGTGACATTCTCCGAGTTGGCGACAATTTTCTGTAATTAGGTTAGGTTTTGTGGGTTTTATCTAAAACTTTTGTTATTCATAGTCGTAAATCATACATTTTCCTCTTGTTTTCGACGTTAAAAAGTTTGCCTTTTTATCCTCCATTGAAGACGTAATTTATCCATATTCCCCGGCACAAATTGCCTAAAGTATTTTATATAGTAGTCCATTTCAATAGAATAAAGTAATCTAATGGGATTTTTCTTCCTAATACGGTTACATTAGCATCAGCATCCTTATTGCCTCATTCTTGTTTAAGGTCGAGTTTGTAACTTCTATAATTACAATACAATTTTAATAATTCCATTGTGCACATTGGTTGGAACACGTTACTTGAACAGATGCTATTTTTACAAATTGCATCGTCATTTAAGAACAAAAGTCATTTGGAATCGCTAAGTCCCAACAACAAATAAGTATTACATGTGAAAACGTCCTAGTTGTTTTGATTTATTCCTACATTTCTTACCCACTTTCTTGCTAAGCCATTGGTCTGGATGAATGGTTCCGAGATGTCACAACACTATGACATTGGAGAGAGGAAAAAACGGAGACTTGGATTACGAGATCGCTAAGTGAGATTAAAAAAATGGGGAAGCACAGCGAAGCGAAAACCTATTCGATATTTGCTTCATCTTCATCGTAGCGAAAAGTTTTAGTTTCTTCGTCCTAAATATGATAAAATAGTAACGAGGTTTTGCTGGAAATGTTGACAATAAACTTATTGGGATTTGATTTATGGGATCCAAGAGACTTGTTCCGAAATACGTCACCCGTTAGCTACGGCTCTTTGGTTTATTGTATTTGTTTTGAGATTTGATTTTTTCAAGACGTTCTACAACAAAAATAAGGCACAAAAACTGAACTAAATTGGTATCCAGTCACAGTATAATTAGTTGCATAGAAGCGGCAAAAGTGTGTCGATATAATTAAGTCTCGAAATTAATATGTCACCACGCGCTTCTGCATTCCACTTCTGTCTTCACTTGGAAGTTTCATTGAAACAAAGTTAAGATCTTGACGTTGGAACACGATATTGTAACACATAGTTGTAATTTTGCTATACTATTAGATAGTTCTCATTACCTTCCTAATAAATATTTAAAAAAAATACGTATATTTGATAAAGCTTGAGCGTTTTGGCTAATTTTAATTCCGGTACAACTTTTAATTAAATACGAGGGAACAGTTAGTGCCTATATAAATATTGCTTTTAATAATATGGTTCATGTAAATTGGATTAATTAATAAATGCACAAAAATTAATTGGTATGGAATTTTAACTTCCCCCTCCGGTATGGAACTTTAACCCCGTGTTCAAAATTGTGCAAAATATTTTGTTGCCACAAAACTCAACCATACTACACTCCAACATCAATAACTGAATTGTGTTCCCTGATAAAAATATTATTATGGGAAAATATCCCTTTTCCTCCATTTCGCCGTACAAACCACATCATGTACACTCTGTGTCAAATCACAGCTCGTGTACACATCAAGCGTGTAGTTTCACTTGCGAATAAATGTGCGAAGTAATATCGTGACCCAAACAACAATTGCCACTGAGGAATACTTTTTTTTATAGCAATAACAAAAGCAATCCCGCCAGATGTCATAACCGATAGTCCTAATATGACTGATCACATTGTTTTCATTATATTATTAAGAAAGCGTCTACAGTATTTTTATCTCGATAACTAACGAGCTCAGAAATTGGTATTATCATTTTAATGCAACACAATTTGTCTCCCAAATATATTTTGGTATCTGATGAAAATAACGAGGATAGTTATTCTGCAAGTCATAGGGATCATAGGTAAGACAATGTCTATATGTCATTAAGGGGTGATCGATCGCTTCGTAGAGGAAAGAAGCTCGTTTGTCATGAAGGGGGACACTAAATGGATCCTCAATAAACGAAGGTTATTTACAAACCACTCTTTGCCGGCCAAAAAACATATGAATAAGGAATTCGAACGGATAAATGCTTCCAAGTGTTTTGTAACGGTTGGTCATTAATTTTGTTCTCTTTGTAGTTTGTGAAACGCCTATTTATTTTATAGGTCTATGTCGGAATGTATCATTCAAATGGTTTACTCCAGATATTCCAACTAATAAATTTGATGCCAAAACAAATTTCGTATTTGCTATTCAATCACTTGGAATTGGGTCGTCTAGATTGATATAAATAGTTGAGTGGTTTTTTTTCGCAATAGAATTTAAGGTTATTGCTTACATTGTTTCTAAGATCATTGAAAAATACTGTGTGTTCGATTTTTTTAATGAATATATATTATATTAGGAAAGTTTTGAAAGAAAAAGCGTATTACAAGGTAGTTCATTATATTGAGATAAAAATGTATGGAAATAGCTACTCTCTGCACAGTGCACCTCTAATTTTCTTGTTTAAGTTGTAAGTAATTATTGTTATTTTTTGTTTTGTTTTTGAATGTTACCTATATCAAGTATTTTGTATTTGTTAAATATAAAATTATGTAAAATTGGTATTATAAAGTAGCCAAAGAGTCAGAATAGATAAAATTTATATAAAAATTATTGAATAAAAAAGAATAAGAAAGAAACCTTGCTGAGTTTCTTGCCGGTTCTTCTCAGTTGAAGGCTGACTTCCGAACCGGTTGTAGCTACAGTAACTTAAATTTTGACCTTCATAAGTACCTTCCGAGGGCCTAAACTGAATAAATGGTTTCGAATTTAGATTTTTTTTAATGAACTTACATCTGATAAACCCTGGTTAACCCATACAGAAAATAAAATAATAAAGCAATATTCCAAACTAAAAGATATTATTCCGAAAGAATAATTTGAAACTAAAAGCAACTAAAAAGCAACACCATATTTCTCAGACTTAATTTAATAAGTTAAAACTATCCCCGCTAAGTTTCAAGTGAGCATATTTCATTCAAGTTTCAAGAGTAACTCATCAAGTTTAAAGCTCTTAAAGTATAATCAGAGTGACCTTAAAGATAACTGTACAGAATAAGCTCTGGTTGCCAAGTGGGAAGCTGATAACGTCTTGGAATCACGCTCTTAAGGAAGACAAACTTCGCTAAGCTTCTCAAAGGTATCTCGAGGAGAGAATATAAAACACGCAAGTTGAAGTTTCGTTGTGTGCTTAGGCATGAAATTGTGTTAATGCTTATTTTATACTAGAAGCTAAACCTCATCTTATAATCCGGGCTTGCTTAGCCTCTGTAGGTTAGGGATAAGACCCAAGTTTTACTAAAATAATCGGCTTTCTAGATAATCATTTAGACTGACGAATTTTCTTCTGTAGCCTTATATTTTAAGGAAATATAATGATTTCGTCTTGTCATGGAGTAGAATATTATAACAGTAGGTTTTGTAAATTCAATATAATTTTGGAACATGGAAAACATTCCAACCCCCGGAACGCAGTGGATACATTTTAAAATAGTTGAATTTAATTAACTTTAACAATATCGAAGTTTACTCTCATTACTAGCGTTTTTATTATCTCACTAAATTCCCCCCGCTTATATCCCTCGTAATTTTGTTAAATGTAGCCTCTGTTGCTCTGTGTCATAATAGGTTGAGGAAAAAGTTCCTTCCCATTTTTTAAGAAAATTCAAAACTATTTTAATATAGTTTATTTACATTTAACTAAAGTATGTAGGTACCGTTTTGTTCGATAACTTTTTGCCATCTTGTCGGTAGGGACATGATCCCATTGCTATAGAAATTTTGGGACTTCTGATCAAAATACTGTGGAAAGTGGTTTTGACGGCCCTCTCGTGATGTTAACCTGACACTGCCTAAAGAATTCTGAAGAGACCGAAACAGGTGGAAATTGGAAGGTGCAAGGTCAGGACTATACGGCGGATGCATTAATACCTCCCAGCCAAACTCTCTTAATTTTTGCTGAGTGGCTAAAGATGTGTGAGGTCTAGCGTTATCATGATGAAAAACCACACCCCTTCTATTGATTAATTCCGGCCACTTTCTCTCAACTTCTTGCTTTAATCTCATCAGTTGTTCGCAGTAGAGTTCAGAATCGATGGTCCTGCCTGGTGGTAACAGCTCATAATGAATAACCGGATATGAACTTTTTTTCAATTGGATTACTTTTGGTATCAATAATTTCCGATAATCATTAATAAGATATTGCGTAAAACCGTACAATTTTGCAAAAACCTACCTTCAATATACAACTTTAATGCTAAATAGCTTACCTTATAGTCCCCAAGGTCAGAAACAGAGCAGGTAAGTACGGCCTCTCTGCCGAGGGCCACAGTGACGTTTTCGATGGGCCCAACGAAATCCGGCTCAACGTCCCGGAGCGACGCAGTTGGGCCCACTCGGCTGAGAGGTAATGTGGTCTGGTGTCGCATACTGCTCTTAACCACTGCAACAAAATGATACATAAATATATAATGTGAAAAAAGAACCGGGGTGTATAGAAAGAAAAAATAATGTACGTTTATTGATTACCATCAGACGAGCCTTGAGTATTAACATGTCTATTAGATATTGATTAATCCATGATTGTAATGGTTGGCTGGGTTACAAACTGCTAAATATTCAAAGTATCTGATATATCGCACCCTCAGAACGATAGGGGCTTAACTCAAAAAATCACTTTTGGCACATATCGATTTTGGGTGACTTTTGCACTGAGCGGGGAGGGTGGGTCCCGGTGTTAAAGAGGCTGAAGTATCGGTATGCTTATTCTATCATTCAATTGACTATGTTTTACTCTTTATCGGATAGAGCGTACTTTGTTTAGTCTCCTATGATCGTAACTCCATATCGCAAAATTTTCAGTTAAGCCCTTATGGTACTGAGGGTGCGATATGGCTATTATATTATAAAATCTTCAAGTTTCAGTCACTAATAAGTGCCTGAAATAAAAATTATAACAACAGAATTTATTAAAATATTTTAGATTTTTTGTTATGCAGTTTTTACTACTACCTGTATTCAGGAGTTATTGTTTATAAATTTTAATCATAATTAGTTATCAGTAACTGTAATTATTTTGTTTCTATTGTACAGGTTTTCATTCTATCACGATAATTAATTACTACCTATATTCTAGCTGTAATTATTAATAGATTTTAATTATATTTCTTATTCAGTTAGTCATATGTAATTAGGATAATTTTCTGTTTTAATAAATGGAAAGCTACGTCGTATTTCGGATGTCCGTTATCTCTTTCAGCTGTCAATCTACCCCTATCAGTAGCATCTCACATTTTTGGAGCTCATATCAACGGGTCATCTTCGCGTAGAGCCACAGTAACCGGACATATAAAGCAGTAATTTATGTGACATTGTGACCCTCAGTCAAGTGAGAGGTCCCGACCCTCTCCGCCTATTCAAATTAGACCAACGATATACGCTTCCACTCCGATTCCCTCCCTTGCCGAGCTATTTCATAACTCCAAATGTGATTTCGGACGCACGATTAAGCAAAAGATATGTAAAGCTTGCCTAGAAAAATATAAAATCCGTCCATGTAGCGGAAAAATATCAACTTTATTCTTTTCTATTACGGATATATTTTCGCGTGATTTAAGTTTGTTGAACAGTATGAATATTTTTTACTAATAATGTCTCAATAGTTAAACGAAGATTTAGTAATTATAATGGCATGAAATCAACGAATTATCATTTTTACTAAATCTTATCTGATACCTATAATAAGTATATAAGGTTATAGGTATTGACAGTCATAGATCTTCACATACGAGTAAATGCATTTCCATTTCCATAGCATGACTGATACGTTGTAGAATAACGTTGTGGCTCAGCTCCTTGAAACATGCTACGTAGTTCCGTAAGCCGTAGCACTTACAGTGGTATTGTGGCAGTCTCGTAGACTCTACACATTTTCACACAATACCTACATAAAGACCCCGACTTAAAGTCGGGTAGTGATTTACTGACGGAATGTTATTATGGAAATGTGTGCCTATCATCTGTGACGGCAATCGCAAAAACGTAGATTACTTATTAGTATGTAAATCAGCATTACTGAGTTATTCAAATAGGAACGTACTCGTATATTTTAGAGGCGAAAGTGCCAGCTGGTGGCAGGTGGGCTTTACCCATATAATACATTACTGTGGAAATGAGTCGACTTAAAAAATATGTTTTCGCCAAAGTCTGTTTGCAGCTGCCTCCTATTAACATTTATTGGACTCTATTTAATGTCACACTTTGAGCTTATTTACATATTAATGTTAATACTCTGGACAGTTACACCGTTTTATTTAATCATAAATGTTTCATAATTTTTTATGTTTCAATAAAATGTGAGCGAATTCAAGCAACATCTCTATAACGCTGATCAGAATACAAAGGTACAAGTAAAAACTTTTATCCGGCACGTACGAAATAGGATCCCTCGACCTTTTCTTCAAAGTCGTCGTCATCACAACTAAAGTCCGAAATAACTATCTTGAAATAATTCTTAAACTAAGCATTAAGCCAATTTTTCGCATGACTGGATAGTGACGATTGAAATAATATAGATACGCTCGCTGTCAACAGTTTAATTCTATCAGTGCTTATTTCTCTCTATTCAGCTTCTTTAAATTATTTAATATAAAACAAAGTCGCTTCCCGCCATCCGTACACTTACATGCTATAAACTACGTAACGGATTTTGATGCGGTTCTCATCAATAGACAGAGTGATTCTGTGGCGACATCTATAAACTCGCCTACAATCCTTCACCGCCCGCACTACAGTGATGTGGCGACATCTAAGAATGTTTCTATTAAACACGCGAGAATCCTACATCGCACTATCAAGATTCTCTCAAGATTTAATATATATATACAAGCATCCAACATCAACAGTTGGACCGCGGTCCCCAGGCATGATCACCTAGCCTGGCGGAAGATCTTCCCTTTTAAATGGAGATGTATCATACCTTGCTCCTCCATAATTCAAAAGGAAGGTTTATATGTATAATACCTTCATATTACCTATAGTAGAAAAAAAGGTGAGAATTTCAAAGAATTGCGCCTATTTTAACTGCGCGCCTTTGATAGTTTCCGCATTACTGTCCTCCGAAATGCGGGTGAAACCGCGGGGGACAGCTATTAATATTATTAATTCGAAACGGACCTAAATTTAATTTGGCAAGGAGATGAATTGTATCATGGGGAAGGCCACCTTTTATCAAAAAAATAATAAAACTAATATGAGTGTATTAATTTAATAATACTTTGTAACGCAGGTGAAACCGTGGGATGCAGACCTAGTCCTAAACTTGTCATTTTATTACTTAGACATAAAAAATATCATGATCTCATTTCAATTACAAATAAGTATCTAGGCGTAGATGCGGACTGATATTTCCAAACCGTATAAAAAAATTAAGTTTATGTCGCTGACTTTGCCATATTTTTCACAATTCATTTCATTTTATGATGGATTTGCGTAGATGAAATGAAATAAAATGAGTGTCATAAAATTTTAGGTTCGTGAAAAACGGAAACTGTGTGGTGAGAGCACATTCATTCACATTTTTTACCCGAAAACAAGTGCACCAATTGTTTGGAATTCTCGTGAATAAACCCAACAATACATTGTCAGCGCACGGGAATTGTAAAGGCGCTATTGTTTATTGGAAAGATACAACATCAACTGTATGTATCCATTTTCCGAGAGCCACCAAAATTACAACATTCAGTCTCTCCAAAAAAATTGAATGCAAATTCCTCAATGTTACGCCGATAGGACAAACTTTTGTTCATAATGGAAATGAAAACAATGAACTTAAATTACAAGTAATCCATTTTAAAGTCTCCATAATTTTAAATCCGTAGTATTGTTTTTTGTCTCGGTTCTCTTTGCTTTCTCATTCAGCAACGGTGAGATAATGAATTCAATGAAGACGAATAGAATTTAAGGCAAATTCTAATGTTATATTCATAACCGTTATCTGGCCAAAAATAACTGGAATTTTACTGAATATCAGTCTCAAAGTAAAAACACGGCTATGAAACCAGCTAATAGAAAAGTTCTTGGTATCATATTGTTACAATGCCGCTTAAAACCCGTGTGTTATTCACCAAAGAGGTTCTCGATCAAAACATTTTAGAAAAATAAGTTCTTAGAAAAGGATCTAAGATTTTTTTTCTTTATGTATCTATAAGACTACTAAATAGAAGGTAGATGTATTTACAATTTTTTATACTTTTAAAACGTTGTAAATAAATTGAAGCTTTTATATAAATCAGAGAAATAGGTAGCTATTCAATAAAAATATTTTCAATAGTGGCAAAGGTGGGAAAATTCTTTGCGGGATGCCTCGTAACTTTACTCCATCGGTTCTTTTCTTTTTATAAATTGTTGACCTTTTTTATCGGCATTGACCGAAAGTGCTTCCGTGAAAGGCGGCGAGAGTACAGGGGCAGGCGGCAAGGGCGGTGTTTCTGGAACGGCTTCTAATCTCACCTCTGATTGCTGAACGTTTCTCACAATTTTTACGAGGCCATTACCGTTCTCTACGGCCCAGTGTGTTAAATTGTGGACTCCAACTAAAATCCCGGCCTATTATTCGGTAACCTACTTGAATTAAAGGGTTTTATTAAATTTATAAGGGTTACAGGTGCCTGAGAGTGTAAATCGTGTCATGATATTTACAGCTATATATATTTAAAAATATACGAGGTTTAGTTTAAGTTAAATAAAACTTTAAATCTCAATAGTAGATTGATGAATCACTGTTTTTTTTAATACTCTACAATATATTAGTACAGCTGTCCCCCGCGGTTTCACCCGCTTTGGAGGGGTGTAACATTATCCCATCACAAAAAGTATCTTATGTGTTATTCCAAGGCATTTTCTAATGTGCCAAGTTTCATCCAAATCCGTTTGGTAGATTTTGCGTGAAAGAGTAACAAACATTCGTATTTAAAATTATATTAGTAAAACACATTGACAAGTAGTCAATAAAAACTTCTAGCACATAATTTCCAGTAGCGATCCGTAAGAGATATTTGTGAAAATTTCGGTGAAATATTTAACGACACGCCATGAATAGGTCCTCGAGAGCGCTCCCACGGCGACCGCACGGCCATCAATCAAGGGCTACACTTTTAACACATTCATTCAACGATCCTCTCGTGTTAATAATGAAAGTATAGATAAATCATATAGTAACAAATTTTTCCATTATTTGTGAAGTTGGTTTAAACCAACAATAACTTATACTTAAGTATAAGTTATTTGATTACTTAGTTTCGACCCCAAATTAACTTTAAATTTAACGTAAGTGTATTTATACACGGGTTTTAGGGCACACAGATTTTTTTTATTCGTAATTAAAATAGGTTCGATAGTGCAGCTATGAAATATAAAATAATCGCGGTTAAACAGACAGACCCGCGATAAGATGAATTAAAAATAAGTAAAGTTAGATTATGAGCTTACGTTGACCTCCAACATACACTAGCAAGATGAGAGGGAGAACGTAGCGTAATTTTAAAACTTAACTCACAATGCGCCCTTTCAAAAATAATTATAAGAAAAAAATCCTGCCTAACGTAACACTGAATACTTTTCCACAAAATAGTTTATATTTCAATCGTTATTCTCCTGGTAATGTATTATTTAAATTAAATAAAATATAGACTTAAATTTACTTGTAACACAAACGAAATATAAGAAATTATATAAATACTTTTAGCCCATTTAGTTACAATAATGAACACAAAATATAAGTATCGCTAAATAAATAACTAATAATCGGCAACTCGTATTTCATAAGCTAGAGTATTACCAATATTAAATGAACACCACTATAAATAAATCTGCAGTAATAGAGCTTTCACGTTGTTTGCTAGATTCCATTTTCCGCCTTGAGCTGATCCACTTTGCCTTCTATTCACAACACACAGATAACGCATTCGTAGCTTGCATTGGATTAATTTCCGCTTCCACGACAACATTTTAAAACTGCGCTTTACAATAAAATTTAAAAAGAATACTTCACATAGATTGCCAGCATTAGAAATGTGTTGCCATTTTATAATTTAAAAACCTAATTATAAGGACTACAAAAGTGGCCAATGTTCAATTTTGTTCTAACGCAGAGTAGTGTAAAATGGTGAATGATTTCCAAAGTTGGTTGAATGGGCCATTACTCGAGATGAACAGGTCATCTATCACGGGGCAGGGGCTTTCACCGGCCCATAATGAACGTGTACCTTCCGTAACCGACGTTGCGTAAATATTTCCCGGCGATACTAACAAAAATAAAACTGCTAAATTCGTGTTCCAAATATAGAAACGAATTTCGAATTGTTTTTAACAATCACTGTTAGTTTGCGTACTAGTGTGTATATATAGAGTCTATTATGCCTTATTTGGTGATCATTATTTCATATTTGAATTAAGAAAGTAACCTAAATGATATCTCTCATGTTCATCAATTAATTTATTGAATCCATATATTTTGTTGCATGTATTATAAGTATATTAATATTTATTAGTTTATTAACATATTTTACTGTATGTATTAGGATTAGAAAAAAATACAAGAACTGTATATAAGTATTTATTATGCAACGCCAGCCATATTATAAATGTTTTTTTATTACCCTAGGTTGCCTGGAAGAAATTGCTTGAGCAATAAGACCGCCTAAATCGTTTGCACTTATAATGTTTGTAGAGTACTCTATTTTATTTTCTTTTTTGTCGTGTAAAGAATAAAGTATAATCAATAGTGATTATACCTGTTGGTCTAATGACGACATTTAATACTATACAATACAATACAAATATCTTTTATTGTTTACACGACAAAAAAGAAAAAAAAATAGAGTACTTAGGTACTTAGATACATACCTAATTATAATAATACGCCTCATTAGCGTAGGCGGAAACAGATTTCCACTCGCTACACACATCCGACACCAATAAAATAAATCCTGATCAAATTATCATAATCATAACAAATAGTATCTAATAGTAAATGAGAAATTCAGTTTGTTTGCATATTTGTTAGTCCTCCATTTACGCTCTATTGGAAATAATATGGTTTTAGAACTGAATTTTGTGTGCAGAGGAATAGCATGACACATTTCTACTAATATCTAATACCTTTAAACGAGCAATTCTTGTATACATATATGAATCTTTATATATATAATTCTTCTGTACGTGTGTTGACAGTGAACTCCTCCTAAACGGCTGGACCGATTTGAATGGCGGTGTAAGCGTTTGGGTGGCACCTTGGAAGGTTTTGATTTACAATTGGAGCCGGTAGGTGGCGCTGCGAGCGAATTCCTACATTTTTGTGTAGACTTATTTCGACAGAACGACGTCTCTCCGGGCAGCAAGTGTATATATAGTATAATCTGTATCGCAAAAACGCCTCTTACAAGTTTCATGAAATTTAGTATGCAGGAGGCGATAAATCGATCTAGCTAGGTTTTATTTTTAGAAAACGTCGTTATACATCCGTGTTTTCAGGTATCATTAGAACACCAGGTAAAAGGTTTTCAAGTTCCTTCTTTTGTGAGAAAAACTGAGCACTTTATCAACCCATCTAATTCGTATTTAGGTATATGATGTATATGACAGAGCTTTAAAACATATGAAGTAATGAATAGAAAACGGTAGTACATTAGTAAAGAAACCCCGAGCAAAGCTCGGTCATCTAGGTACTGATATTATAAATGCGATAGTTTGTGAGTATGTCTGTTCCTCTTTCACTGCAAAACTACGGAACGAATTTCAATGAAACTTGGCGCATGCCCTATGATTCTCGGGATATTTTTATCCCGGGAAAATGAAACATCCCTCGTGAACGCGGCTGAAACCGCGGGAGACAGCTTGTAAATAATAATGATGGTACGTATTGTTACAGACATGGGACATTTTAATCATATTATTATCATCTTCACACTATCACTAGCAACTCGGCTTCGCCTGTATGCTATTTAACAAAAAAATATATATTTTTGTTTTTAATGAATAAACTCACAAACTACTGACTGATTTTAATAATAAATATTATTTATAATTTCAGCACTATGAGAAGGATATTTTACCCAGGACTAATATTATTTTATAGCTATGTTATTATTCTGGGACACATTAGATACTTTAGGAATGCGGGTGAAACCGGGGAACGGTACTAGGTAAAAGTATTTTCTCCGGACATTCTTTTTTCATGTCTCACTTCAAATTAAGCTAAGTTTGTGCTACGGAAACCAGAGTACTTATTTATTACGAATACATATTTTTTTCCAATTACATCCAGATATAGAACAAAAGACTGATTATGCTAAATAATGCTTGTTCTGGGCGGAAATCTAACCCACGACTTGTAACGCGGCATTCTGTACCAAGTCAACCGTATACCGTTGAAAAAAAATGTTTTTTATTGCTGAATCAAAATACATACTCATATGCAGCCCTGTCTTCAGAACTAGAGCGAGCTGTGTGTCAGAAGACATCATGATGCATATTCTTTTTAAATGATCTTATGGCGCAGTTTGAAAGAACTAAACGCACAAAATGACATATAAAATTGTGACATTGTTTCATATAATTTTGTGTTTTATATCTCTTGAAATTCCACGGCTCTAGAGCCAGTTATAATAGCTTGGTACATAATATTTTAACACCAGACTCCACTACATTTACATATTCATTACGGATAATGATTTCAAAGTATATATAAGTACTGTTGATCCGATGATTACGCGCCGATTACCGACTTAATTAACCTATGTGGTGTTACACAATTTACAATTAATATCACATTTTATAATAATAATGTTATTTTACAGGAGAATTGTATACAGTAGAGTGCTAATTAACTATTTACTATAGTATAACACTATCTATAATTATTTTTTGTGTTCAATTGAATTCTCATTTTATTTGTAGACTAGCTGTTACCTGCGGTTCCATCCGTGCTTATAGATATCATATATAGCCTATCAGTCGCAAAAATATATGTTTTGACTATATACCAGTTTTCATCTAGAGCAGTTTAGTCTATTTAGAGTTATAAATGGACAGACAGACAGACAAAAATTGTAAATGTAGTAGAATTGGCGTCAGTTAGTAAAAGTATAAAACGAATATTGATCACAAAAATACATATATAAATGTACAAACCCTACAGACTAATAAATTAGTAAAGAAAAGGTATATGCACATTATCAGAGTACCTCTACTCATATAGATACACCTTAGCTTATTTATAACTAATTGACTCAAGTGTGGCCTAGCGGAAATCCGTTGTAAGATAATACAAAAAACAAAAATCTAGTAACTAATATAGCGGAATTAGTTACTAGATATTTGTGTTTTGTATAAACTTAGCTTATTCACAACGTCCTGTCCAGTTATAAATATATAACCTGATTTATTGGGTTATTGGGATAACTTTTTTTACATTTTCGGACATCTTCACGTTTCACTAGGCAGAGGTTATGTCATAAGTACACACTATGTGCCTGTAGGTACTACATAATATGATAACTGTGTAGGTACTACTTTTATTGTCACCTAGACATGCACACAAATGTTTGTCCTGCGTGAAAATCGATCCCACAACCTGCGTCGAGCTCGAGATAGCAATTCAACTAGCATCATAGCAGAGTCATCTAACCATCCATACCAACCGGTCTGTCAACTATCCGTAATTGTTTAATCTCTTAAAATATTTCCGATATTGGATTAAACAATGTTTCTTTTGAGCAAGCTTTTATTATATACTAGAGACCCGCCCCGGCTTCGCTCAGGTGCAATGTAGATACTAATACATATAAACCTTCCTCTACAATCACTCTATCTATTAGAAAAAACGCATCAAAATCCGTTGCGTAGTTACATAGGGACAGAGAAAGCGACTTTGTTTTATACTATGTTGTGATTATTTCACGATAAAAGGTACGAAATTTTCTGTGATATACAAAACTTATACCAGTTGGCTTGGTGGTTAGCGACTCTGACTGCCAAGCCGAAGGTCGCGGGTTTGATTCCTACCCAGGACAAACATTTGTGTGCATGAACATGTCTGTTTGTTCTGTGTCTGGGTGTAAATATCTGTTTAAGTATGTAATAAGAAAAAAAAAGTAGTATATGTAAATCAGTTATCTGATTTCCATAGCTAGCTCTGCTTAGTTTGGGATCAGATGGCCGTGTGTAAAGAATGTCCCAGGATATTTATTTTATTATATTTATTATTTTCTATACAAAATGACTATACATACAATTTATATTGCCATCTGTTGTAAAAAAAAATAGTTTAATTAGACAATAATTATCCAGGTAGTTATAATTTTTTTAAGTACCACACTACCCACCATAATTCTATTTATATCTAGGGAACTATATATCGGTGTGTTTATACCTATATTTATGGGTAAAAAGAAAAAGAAATACATGTTTAAATCCATTCAGGTATTACGGCCTGATTCAGTCAAACATTGAACTTTGCCATTTATAATACTAGGTACCAACATACCTTTCCAATATTTGCTTATATTATGTACCTAGTCGTATTATACCAAATATATAATTTTGGTCAAAGGATAATTTAATCTGAACTTTGACATTTCATTTCAACGAACATACATTTTACGCATCAACAAAATATGTACATGCGAATACTAAGTTATAACAAGTTGTTATGTTAGTTTGCCAACCGTAAACACGTTTATTCATAGACTAACTTAAATATCAGTGAAAATCTAATTTTCTAAGGGTAGATTTTAATTATATATTTGTCAAAGGATAGGCTTATATTTGTTTGAGGAATAAAAAATTACATTGTTTATGCCTTTTATGAATTAATCGTTATTATTCTTAAATATTATTTTATATTGGTTTTATCGAATGAAGAATTTAAAGATTGCCGATAACTAATTAAAAAAAAAATTACATAAATTTATTTTAATAAAAAGTAATTTCCCAAAGTTCATAGAAATAATTATCTTAAACCGTGATATTATAATTATGAATTGAAGGTTAGTTTGCAAAGTTACGAAAGAAACTTCCTGAGTTTTTTAAAACTTTGTAAGTGTAACAAACGAATTGTGGAATAGAACAATCAAAAACTGTTGGAGCTGTGACAATATTTTACGCTGAATGTGTATTTTTTGCACAAGAAATGTAGTTCCTATGTGTCTAGGTCTAACGTGAATGATACGTCCGTTGTGGCTTCGAGTGAGTAAGATAAATAAATATCTAGGAATAGTTTGTTCACTACGCTTACACGAACTAAACTGAAGTGATTATCCTCAAGCAGTATATTATGTCCTCACTGCTGTCGTCTGTGGTTTAAGTATTTTAGGGTAAATAAAAATCAATATTTCAAAGAAATCTGTATCTTCCATTCTTTTAAGGCGTTGATAGATCTATTTACGAAAACCTGTCCCAAAGCACCTCGGTGTGTTCCGCCACATGCGACGCGAGTCAGTTCCCTTCTAAGCCCTGTTACCACCACCAGTCACATCATCACTTATTGTGATGAGATTGTGCTTAATACACAAGCCCATACATTTTAATAAAATAAACAAATAGAGAAACGAAATAGTAAATTTAGTCTAATGTAACCTCGATTGTTGAGTTTCTCGCCGGTCCATCTTAGTTGAATGAAGACTGATTACAGTAACATTTACATTACCCTTCACACGTGCCCTTATGCCTAGAGCTTATACTGAATAAACTGCTCTGAATTTTAGATTTTTGAACAAGGGTTCGAAAATTCTTCTGCGTGATTGAGTCACAAACATCCAATCCTACCCTTCGAATCTAAATTTATGACATTAGTGGAATACTCCGCAGCGACTCTATCTCAAGACTCAGGGTGGATAGCAAGTATCTGTACCTACTGTAATGTATTGTTCCTAAGGGGTTACTATTTATATCCTTTTGAACTTTGTTTATTACACAAACAGATTACCCGCTGATGTTTTCTTCAAAGAAGAATATTTGGTATTATCTGCACGAAGCTTCTAAGAATCAAGTAAGAGTGATTTATCCGCCACCTACGCAGGTGCGTTCGCCTCCAAGCCTCAACGGCGTCTTCAAAATTCATTAGTTATAGTGAGCCCTTAGCTTTTGTCATTCTTTGCAACAATGGAGTACACTAGTGTGGCCCGGAGGTATGAGGTCAGTAAAGCGGGTCGTTAGCCAGAATGGACTGTTGTTAGTTCGCGACAATGAGAGCCATATATCAGCCTGCGGAGGCCATACCAGTTGTGTAATGAACGCACGCGATCACCACTAACGTGAGACTGATGGTGCGCAGGTCATCAGTCTAATATACTCTCATTAACATTAGAAACTCGGTAAACGATGTTCGAGATCAGTAATTTGAATTGTTATATATATCTCCATCTTTAGATATCTATTTATCTTGGGCAGAAATATCGTTTGTACTATTTCAGAAATTTTAATAAAATATACACGAGTAGAACATTCGGACCGGAACATAGATATATTATTGTGATGGCTCCGCAGCGGAAAGATTTTTTACGGGTCTCAATTCTCTTTTGCTTATATTCTGAATGTTTGAATGTATGATAGCAATTTGCAATAACTTTAGGCACATCCCACACAAACAAGCTTGTGTCGTAAGTTGTCAGGGTGTGGCACTGAGTGAAATGTAGTACGGAAATTGTTGCCAAAATTGAGGTCTGTGCTGCAAAATAATATGTGGTTACTGCTAAAGGATAGGATATTGAGCTATAGGCCCCATGGGAAGCAATACGTGGAGTAACAATAGTTTAGAGTAGGGTTTGTTGATCAGTCTTGAAAGCTTCTCGAGTACCTTCTATGCCGAATTTAATAAACACTTCCCTTTGAACAAATGCAATTATAATTTAATTTGACTGTGTATAAGATTTCCATTTTCCTCCCAAAGGGTTAATGTAAAAAATTACCCTTCACCAACATTAAAATTAGCGAAGTAATAAATAATGTTGTGACGTGTTTCATTAACGAAATATCGATAAATATAACAATAGGTATTATCGCCGGAGGGACGCAAGGGTAATGATATAATCAAATTGTTCCCTTGCACATCTGCTGTACCTTTGAAGGGTAGGCTTAGACAATACGCACGAATACCCCTGATAATAGGTTTGATACAACACAAGGGTATGGCAGGGTGAGTTATAGTACGTTAAACGGATTGCCTGTTGAGCTGCAGATTCTCTATATCCAATAACTGTGTTCTAATGGTGCAATTCACCCTTGGTTTTGGTAATAGATTTATGAACTTTGACACGTCATCATGTGCGAAAAAAATACTTTGTCGACTGGATCGGCCTATATGGCCTATCTGTGCGCAAATTTAGAAAGCGATGGTTTGATTTATAATGTGGAATATTTTATATTTTGCACAACGCGCAAGTTATTTCGATAATGTTGCGAGGGTATTAGTCTAGATCCACTAGGGCTCCCACAGTTAAGTTGAAAATCGGGTGCTAAATAGCTTTTGGTGTTTCGATAGCTGTACTTGAGAGAGAGTTCCCATGTAGGCTTTTTGTGCTCACTGCCTTTCGCGATATTTTACTATTACTGAGATTGTGGTAAACGCAAGCCAACTAAGAAAAACCACTTCAATTCCTAAATATAGATTTTGGAGATTTTTTAACCTATGAATCTTAGAGAAAAGCACGTAATAAGTAAAATTCAAGAAAAATTCAAAATGCCAAGAATTCAAAACAAATGGTTCACCTTTCTTAAATCTAAGATCAATTATACCAAAGTTAGGCAATTGGTGCACGAACCCCTCCCCTCCAACAGATATGTGAGGGTCGTTTGTGAAAAAAATATTCAGAAATAGCCACTTGGAACAACAATGACGATTTACAAATACAATAGGGAGAGCTGATTGTGTTGGTAACACGTGCACCATTCCTAGGGCTAGGAGTTTAACACAAGTTATTAATATTTATCGATATAAAATATACCCTTTGTATAATTTGGACTAGAGCGCAAGCTATGTCGAATCGAAATTTAATGTGAAACTACCTAATTTGAGAAATTAAAAACATATCCTTCAAGTTTTTAATATTTATTTATTAATGTATAAAATCTAAATTACAATTACAATAAGTTAATCATTTACCAACACAGAACTTTCAGTACCTTCATACTTTCTCAGCTCTTTTTACAAAGATTTACGAACAGGAAAAATGTCTTCCGAGATTGGACACTCAAAAACCAATTAAGAGTAAAATGGAGAAGACAAAATGTAGCGATAATATCGACAACTCCCCTCACTAGCACTCGAGGGTCTTTCCAAAGCGTGCGGCCCACAGGGAGACGTGAAATGTGCAAACAATTAGAAGGAGCTCTTTTTTGTTCGCTCCCGTAGGGTGCCCCACAATAGCACTCTGTGTCAACAACAGCTCGCCTCCACGATGCAGAACCTAACCCCAAACGCTTGCACTAGACATCTGTTATATTCACACCACTAATTCATATTAATGACAAACGAAACATTAATAAATGTCTACACTACTACTATAAACTCTGTGGCAGCAAAATTTACATTTACATACAATCGATATCGTAATAACTCGATACAAAAAAGGGTGTCGCCGTCAGCGTTCGCGTAAGTAAATCTATTCAAAAGATTCTTTTGATAACGAATCTTTTGTAAACGTTGAAGTACGACCTGAAGTCCCATTTTTCTCCTAAATACATAAGCACTGGCAATCGGAAAACTCGGCGTGGGATCCACTCACTGCGTGAACCTATTCGATCTCATGCATTTAAATTCAGAATTAGTGAAAAGCCTTGCCCGCAGACCGACTTTTTGCCGAAGGTAAGCAAGCGGTTCCTCGGATTTCTCTCTAATTCCGGTTTCATTGAAAACGTGATTGATTTAATGGTCTTTTGTATACGATAAAGAAACGTTTTAAGGTGAACTCGCTTTGATAAACACGAAGCGACGCAATAAACCATTATTTTCGGTGGCAAAGACGTTTCGAGTTGTTTTAATTTCGTTTCTCCCTTTTTGTTTGACGACGGTCTGTAGTAACAATCAGCGCACCTTTCCGGTTCACAAAGGACGTGGTGTGACAACATAAATAATCTATCCGAAGACAACTCGCCCCATCTCTGGCAGGCGGAAAAATGTATCTGGGACATAAAAGGATGGTGGGAGCTCGGTTCGTTACGTTTTGTCGCTCCCTGGGGCACACCTCGCGCCGTGCGGCTACTAGCTCTGCTGGAACATGAATGTTTTATGCTTGCGTCACAATTCAGATTTGTATCCACTACTCGAGTCAGTTTATAGCCGGCTGTTGTCCCACGTTGTGCACTAAAGGGGCGTGTTTATTGTTTTTCGTATTCGGAGTTCAAGGTTTCTCCAGTTTCAGTATGATGGTTACGATAATAATATATTGTGCTATAACATAATATTGTAACACTTGTACCCGACAATGGGATTAAATCTTGCGCGTGCCGAGTTTATAGGCTATCTGATGTCAACGAGTCGGGGGATTCTTTATGTTTCTGTTTTGTATCTTCCATATCCTTTATATTTTAACATCTAGAAACGTTATACTGATAGATTATTTTTATGTTATTTATTCAAACTTAGCTCCCAACAAATACACTTAGTTTTAAGCTATTATTTATTTTAACTTTCCATGTAAAACGTTGGTTTAATTATATTGAGAATTTAATAAAAGGTAATTTTCACTATCGCCGTGAGTAGTGGTAGCAGCTGAAAAAAACTCTGTAACCGTACCCTAAGTAGTAGTCTTCCTTAATACGCTTTTATGAATAAATACCTGAGAAAATCTCAAGTTTCAACTAAGATTTACTAAGCAGGTACGCTCTTACAAGACATGCGCGCTTTAAACTTCAATTTCTAGATACAGACAATGTAATTTGATGCTTCAATTGGTCTATTAGCTGAGTGCCGGTTGAATATTCGAATTTCCAATCTGCTATAATCCAAATATATATTTTAAACATATCTGCCCAAATAATGGCTTTGAATTTGTCTAAAAATAGAACTAAAGGCAAATGTTTAGTGAGTTGACGGGATATCAATACGAACTCGGTTTTAATTAACCACCATAACAGGTTTACAAAGGGTTACCTGGTAACTATTATAATTTATTCAACTATGTGCCAATATCAGACTTTACATGTTGTTGGGGGCTTACGGGCTTACATTCAAAATTGTTCTTTGTACCATTCATTATTAGGTATGTTATAAATGATCAATATAACACGTTGAATAGATCATTGTTAAAATAGGTGTGCTCCTATAGATAAATAGATAACACTTTGTTGTTACACAGATGTGACCAGAGTATGAACAGCCATGTTACAATGAATATGTTAGTGTACTTACAATGCAACCTTTACCTTCACCTATCTGAATTTCCTATTATATTCAGTATACAAATTTCAATGAATCTATATGTTTGATGTTGAACATGTTCTGCAGTTCAAAGTTATTATAACATTTTTTTTTAATTTTAAGTATTATAAATCAATAGACTTATTTAATTCATTTAGCAATTTAAAGTTATATTTACAAAAATAGTTTTAGGCCGATAGTAGATTTTCAAGGAATACAATCTTGAAATTGCGATTTTAAATTTTAAAACCACACCATAACGTCTCTTTTAACTTACCAACCAGGTAAATTTTTTACACGAGGCGATATTGATATTTTATGCTCTCTCAGGGCTATTCTTACATCGTGCTACGTAAACTAAGCTGAGAGCGGTAGGATAATGTGAATCGACCATCGGTTCTCGTGGGAATAGACCTGCGGATACCTTCCCCGCATGATCATTAGAGACAACGGTCCCCAAAGGTATTTTCCTAGAGGCGTCGAAGTCACATCAGATATTAATTCTTAATCCCTAAGGCAGACACGTGAAAGAAATACCCAGAAATCCTCTGATTAGCGATGGGCACGTCTCTACTCATACATATCTTATATTATGATATTCATACCCTGTATTATGATGACAAAGTATGTATTTCCAATAATACTAAGGTGCTGTTGGCTGTCAACAAGGAAAACTAGATACAACTAGTAATTTAGGCCCAATAGCCCGTTTTGTTTCAGGCATATCCTTAAGGCGTTTCTAGTATTTAGTGTATACTATTTATACTTTCATTATTTATAAGTCATAAAATATTAAATAAACTGTCGACCGTGATTCCGTTCGAGTGAGATAGAGAATCGGAAAAATGTTGGAAAATTATAAAAAGAATTGACAAAAAAGATCTTGACTGACGCTACGGTCTTCTTGTATTAGGTGTAGGCAACTGGAAGAAGTGATTAAATTGGATTATTGCGACGTTCTTTCCAGTAGTATTGACTTGAAAGCAATTCAATCAATCGAAAACAGAGACTTTAGCAAGATTGCCAACTTCAGTTTGTATGTTGTTATAAAAATATAACTCATCACACAACATAGTGGGTGGATTTTTATAAGGTATCGGTGCAGAATAAATCTTACAAATCAAATGTGAAAACAACACGAACACAAAAATGGTGTTTTGATTGCCTTTAACAAAAGACAAAACTGAACACCAAAGTTTACCTTACTTAGTATTAACTTCTTACAAAAAATTGTAGATAGTACTTCCTCCTTCTCGTACAGACAGACAAACAAGTTTTATATTCTGACTCTCGGAACTTCCGAAATACTTTTGTATCGGAAACCTATTTATCTTCAAAGATGTATAAAAGTCGTTCAACGGAAATTATTGTTCTACACACACACGTACGCAAGTAGAAGTTTATTCTCTTTGCGACTTTATCCAAACTCATGGCAATAACTCCTTGACGGCTTGATATAAATACGGTGACATGGTCTGAACATTGAATGTACGTGAAATTACCTTTCGTGCTCTCGACGACGCAGTCTATCCTCCAGAGAAGCACGGCCGTGTATACAGTCAGAAGCATCTTGCCACCACGGTAGGAGAATAACTCACTTTTATGGCCCATCCTCATATCTACCCAAATTTTCGGCAACGCCGCCTTTTATAGGTGAAACTCGCAACATCACAAACGCAGCACTTTGTTGCTCGAAACACAAGTCGCTTGTGACACTAAACGAAATGTGACAGTTATGGCTGACACTCTTTTTATGGTAACGCCCTTATTTGTTATGGTAAGTGTCACGTTGGAGCCGTTTATATCACATTGGCACTATTGTTTGTGTGAATGTGGTACCTGGAACAAATAAATTTATGATCAGAGAAGGTGGAGATTACTCTACAATTTTATTTATTGTTTTGTTTGTTCGTACATTAAGCGAGCCGTACATTACTATCACGCCACATAATGCTTTTATACGTTTCATTGTTTTGGTTTCGTTGTGTAACAAATGCGTCTTTGATGTATCTATGATAAAAATATAAAACTCGTGTCTGTGGAATTTTACAATTTTACTGCTTTACATCATTTTGAAGGAGTAACAATTGATCTTATGATGAATTGAGAATAAAACATTTGACAGGCCAGTTCGCTTGGTGGTTAACGCTCTGGTTGCCAAACCGAAGGTCGCGGGTTCGATTCCCACCCAGGACAAACATTTGTGTGCATGAACATGTCTGTTTGTTCTGTGTCTGGGTGTTAATATCTATATAAGTATGTATTTAGAAAAATAAGGAAGTATATTAATCATATATCAGTTATCTGGTTTCCATAGTACAAGCTCTGCTTTGTTTGGGACCAGATGGCCGTGTGTAAAACATTGTCCAGGATATTTATTTATTTTTTTAATATTTTACTGTAATTTTTATGGTTCAGCAACGTAATTAGCTATATACTAAATACTACGCTTTACCGTCTATCTAATTTAATTAGAGGATGTATAGTTCCATAGTATGAAAACTTTATTAGCAACTTATACAATGTACCTAAATAAAAACAAAACACAATCAAAAATCCTTAAGGTATATATTGGAAATAAAAAGCGTATTTGATTGAAAGTAAAGAATTTGAAGTCTCTAAAAATTATATTACCGACATAAAGCTAGTCTATCCATGAATTAGGGACTTTCAACAATTTCACTCTCCATTTATTTACACTAATGTTTCGAATAAAAAAACGAATCTGTAGCAGACGAAAAGGGTTAATGATTTTTATAGTAGACTTATTGTGCTCATAAAAACATTTTCTTTTACTTGGCCCATGAGCGGAGGTAGAAGCCGGTGGAATCTCGGCTTTCAGCCGTCATTTAAGCAAGGAATTCCATTACACGAATGGTGCTACTTGCGTGAGCAATTTTATTTTATGCCACCACCATCTCCATGTTTATTGCAGTGTTGGTGTTACCGTGTTAAGATATGTTTAAAAATGAACTTAATTAGAGTTATTTTGTCTTTATTATTACCGTAACTATTTATTTTTTCATTAATATTTCTCATCTGGATAGATGGAGGAAATATTGTATTTCTTCGTCTTGGTAGAGAAACTATATAAATAAATAAATAT
Source organism: Habrosyne pyritoides (assembly GCA_907165245.1). Lineage (NCBI taxonomy): Eukaryota > Metazoa > Arthropoda > Insecta > Lepidoptera > Drepanidae > Habrosyne > Habrosyne pyritoides. The sequence goes on along the minus strand of OU015602.1, from coordinate 8,425,565 downwards.
CCTGGGACATTCTTTACACACGGCCATCTGATCCCAAACTAAGCCGAGCTTGTACTATGGAAACCAGATAACTGATATACTACATACGCGTAAACAACTTTTTTTTCCTAAATACAGGCCCCTAGTTAAATAGATATTAACACCCAGACACAGAACAAACAGACATGTTCATGCACACAAATGTTTGTCCTGGTGGGAATCAAACCCACGACTAGCGTGACTGTCTGGGTATTTAACCTCTTTTGATATACATTAACTAGCTGTCCCAGCGGTTTCACTCGCGTTCCAGAGTAATTCCACATTTTCCGAGAATAAAAAGATCCTATGTGTTAATCTAGATTATAAGCTACCTAAGTACCAAGTTTTATCCGTTATGTACTATAGATTATGCGAGAAAGAGTAACATCCATCCATCCATTTGTATTTCCCATTTATAATAATACCAGTAGGATATTTGACAGTCAACTCTTACCACCAAGCTTAATATATAATAGTGCTAACATTAAAATAATATTAAAACTTATATTATATATAAGAAAATTCTAATTAAATAACCTATTAAAACTTTACTACCACCCGACACCTCGCCTATTCTCGATCACCATAAATAGTCATTTCGAAAAAAACCGTTTTTTAACTTATTTATTTTGTAAGAGAACACCAAATGACAGATGTTACGAGTAGTGTTGCATTACCATGTGAAATGTTAGACGGAACCAAGATGTCACCATATCAGTGTAAAAAATAATATGATGAGCAACAAATGTATCTATAAATGTTCGGGTAGGAAATGCAACTGTTAATTAAAACAGTAGTGTAAATCTTTTTATATGTATATTATATAATTCTTCTGTACGTGTGTTGACAGTGAACTCCTTCTAAACGGCTAGACCGATTTGAATGATTTTTTTTGTATGCGTTTGGGTGGAGCGCTGGATTTAGATTCACAATTGGACCCGGTAGGTGGCGCTGCGAGCGGCTTTCTGCATTTTTGTATGGACTTATTTCGACAGAACGACGTCTGTCCGGGCAGGGAGTATCAATATAAATATGTTTAAAATAAGTAATATATGTGGTATATCAGTGATCTAGTTTCATAGTGGTCTGTTTAGTTAAGGATAAGATTGCGTTGTCTAAAGAATGTTTCAGGATATATATTTATTTATTTTACATATTTTAGTTAAAATACTTTATCGTACAAGTCCGATTGACTACCGCGTACTTACTCTAGCGGCAAATTTATCCGTACACTAATCATAAATGAGTGTGAGTGAATATCGACAGCTGCTCTTGAGAGTTACTCGCTAGGACTTTGGTATCTCCATTTATATTGCACGTACCATCGAGCAAAGGAATATTATATATGTCACAAGCATCGATTCAAATTAAAACGCCGGTCATGAAAAAGTAAAACATTATATTCATACTTGACTCTGTCGTTTGTCGGTATCAAAAAATAAAACAAAGTAAAAACATTGGGATCTTTACATGCGGTGCCGTTGTCCTTCTATTGTGTCTGGGAATTTATAGAATCGAGTGAAAGAGATTGCGAGCTCGATGTATATCTATACAAGAAGAAATTGATTAAAATAATGCATTTTAAGTACTATATCCTATCAATATTGAGATAGAGAAATGTCAGAGAAAAACATTCTCCTTTTTGAGGTATTACAATATTATGAATGGGCTAATGGGCTTGGTGGTTAGAGACCCTGACTGCCACCCCTGACTGGTCGTGGGTTCGATTCTCACACAGGACAAACATTTTTGTGCACGAACAGGTTGTTTTTTCTGTCTGTATGAAAATATCTATTAAGTAGAGTATTTCAAAAAGTAGTATTTGTTTGTTATCTAGTTTCATTTGTACCTACAAGCTCTGCTTAATTTGGGATCAAATGGGTGTGTGTAAAGAATGACCAAGATTTTTTTTTATTAAAGTGATACTGGTGATTTATAGTTAAGTCAATTATAAATGAAAGTAACATATCCACTACGAAATTTCTAGTTTGATAAAATATTAGACGACCAAAACTTAAGGATAGAACGATTAAATCGACGAACAATTATCTTATTCTTAAAACACGCCTAAAAACTTGAATATAAATATTAAGCAAATATAGGGTCGATGTCAAAGTAATTTATCATGTAACAGTGTAACATCGTGCCGAAACAAAAGAGAAAAAAGGGAGCCAAGTTCCCAAGGGAGCTATTCCTGTGCTCAAGCCGCTAGGGCTGGTATTCTTAGACGATAATTAACTCTTTATGGCTAGGGACATCTGTTTACAAAGATACCGTGGTATTTATAGCGAGAGCTCGACGTGAATTCTTAATTTGTAAAATTATTTGTGTCATATTTTTTGTTTGAATGTTGCAAAGTTACGACGTGATTTGTGTGCGTGTCACGACACGACATTCGTTTTGTCTTTGTTATTTGATACCACTGAATAACCAACTTTATAATACGGAAGATTTTAACAGTCTTAATTTTTTATCAAGTTTTTGTAATTATTTTGGATTAATGATCTATATTAAAAAGTATTTTTATTGACAACTAGCTGTCCCCCGCGGTTTTACCCGCGTTCCCGTGTCACATGTATTATACATAAAAACCTTCCTCTTCAATCACTCTATCTATTAAAAAAACCGAATCAAAATCCGTTGCGTAGTTTTAAAGATTTAAGCATACATAGGGATATAGGGACAGAGAAAGCGACTTTGTTGTATACTATGTAGTGATGTTTGGTGTATTTTTGTTCTTTTAGAAACTAATATTCATGAACTAGTAAATACGTACAAGACAATACGCAATGGTTTGGTTTGGCCAAAATTATATTAATGTTGGTGATTAGTACTAGTTTCCTTTTGTTTGGGTCTACCTTTGTGTTACATCAAAGTCAGTTCTAAGATGACGGCCCCTAGTTTAAATAAATAATTATCACTAAAATATAAACAATAAAGATTAATTTACAATGGAATAAAATGAAAAATCTGCAGAATTGTACACATCTGTTTTGGTCTAATTTACAAAAAAGAAGCAAAACTAGTGTAAATGCGATTGACACGTTTTAAAAATAAAACTTTGATGTTCCGTTTCAAACAAATTCTTTCAAAAAGAGAAAGCTATTAACTACTTGACATCTCCCATTTAAAAAGGTACATTTCTTTAAATATCCCACTAACTAATTCATGTGTGTAATGGAACACATCCATTTCACTTGGACACTTATCGTTTCTTATTCCGTGTGTTACTTTAAGATGTTTTAATAAAATAATAGGTACGAGTGTATTGAACAAGAGTTCAATCTAATCTGGACCCAAAAAGCAGAAGCATTAGGAAAGTAATTAGTATAGGATTAGAAGCGTCCCTCAGCTGATAAATATTGCAAAACTTCACTGGAGTGGATAATGGACCTATGTCCCTACGTAGAAATGTATATTATACGTATGTATAGGTTTTCACTTAGTGCGGCTTGTACGGTGCATGTGTTTGTTATTATAAAGCCTATTTTTGAGATTTTCGTAATTGAGATTCCTATGTATGTTAATGGTTTTCTCTATAAGAGAAACTTAGAAATACCTTCCTGATTTCGCTTAGCATGAAAGAAATATAAGTCTAATATGTATGACTTAATAATGTCTGTCGATACGAGAAGTCCCTTCCCGTTTTAGAAGGACAAAGAAAAACCCGATTAATTGCATTTGACATTAAGTTCATCTATTAATCAAATGATTGTAAGCGGATGGAGATCTTATCACAAAGGTATAGGGTTAAATTTTCAGTATACTCGTAGATCCTTAACGTAAAAAATTACTTATTTTGAATCTTATTACATACTATAAAAGTTTGTTACTCAGTCACACAAAAACGTCTGAATGGATCTGAATGAATTTTGGCACAGAGATAGATTATAGTCTGGAATAGCTTATAGGGTACTTTTTATCCCGGGAATAAATAACATCCCTCGGGAACGCGGGAAAAACTGCTAGAAGACTATAAATTACATTTTGGATGGTTAGATTCTTTCTTTTGTTAAACTCTATCGCCGGGTACATAATGTCCTTACCACGTAATGTTTCTACAGAATTTAAGCACACATTATTAATGTTAAGATGAAAGATAATATAACATGACCTTTGCATATTACGATCCTAAAAATAATATATACTTAAAGTAGGAACAAAAGTAAGGTAAAATATATGGACGCCTGCTGGAATTTATTCATACCTAACGCAATTTAGTACAGGTAAAGGTACCTAAACTAAGCAAAGATCGGAATAAAAAATGTCGCATAGATACAAAAAACAATTTCAAAAGGTACACAATAAAAAGGTAATGCGACCCTTTGTTTAATATTCAAGGTGGTTATGACAATATATCGTGTTTTTCATACTCTATATAGCGTTAGGTATTTAGTTATAGATATACTTGAAGGTTCTGTAGATTTGTTAGAACATTTAGCTAATTATCCTGTTATTCTTCTAATATTTTAAATGCTAAAGTTTTTGAGGATGTATTTATGAATGTATGGATGTAACTCTTTCACGCAAAAACTACTAAACGGATTAAGATAGAACTTAGCACATATATAGATAATAAACTAAATTAACACATAGGACACTTTTTATTCCGGGAATATGTTATATCCCTCAGTGACGAGGGAGAAACCGCAGCAGTTAGTTATTAAAAAAACGTACAGTCGAATTGAACCTCCTCCTTTTTTTGAAGTCGGTTAAAAATAGTTTAAAATGGCACGTCTAATTAAATTGTTGTAATGTGACTATTTATTAATATACATTAGTACTATATGAATCGTGTTATTTGTATAATTGTATATAAATCGCTTTATTTGAACTCGCTCAATAAACACATCTTCGCCTCAATACAAATTTGAACATTATTTTGCTGAAATCCTAATTAAACTAGTAATAGAGTTGTGAGCAATATGCAATATTAGCGTCAACCAAATACCATGCAATAAGGTTGCAATTCTGCTATGGGCAATATGTTTTGAGCGGTTTCATAAGCATATGCATAGACACGCTTTGACTAAGGTTTACTGAACAACAATTGTCTAACTGAATAGAAATATGATTATTGAACTTCCCGAAATCCAAAAGGTATCGAATACGCACTAAACCTGCATCACTTTTTCAAGTTACCGTTTCGTCCATGCTGACGAAAAAGATTTAAGTGTGTTACAAGCAAAACATAAATGTCATAATTCTAAAATAGAACTCAATGTTTTGGAAAAAAAAAACAATTGAATTTAGAATGACCATATCCATAGATAAATTAAATTTGAACCGGCCAGTATTATAAAACGGAAACTTTATAAATAAGGTCCTATTATAATTTACATTAGGTGTCCAGTATTATGTTATGTATGAAAATAATTTATATTCATAAAATAACATGTTTACTGTATAAGGAATGTACTGTATTAAACCTACATCTTTTTTCAGATGAATAAATATTTATTTCCAAACAACATTTGTTTCATTTGATTGCAATTCAATATTGAAGAAAGATGATGTAATCTATATTTTTTGTTCGCGAACCTTCTTTATTTTATTTTCTTTTCGTTATTTTCATTTTCTGGCCGAGATCCGGACCTCGGATAATTTTATTTTTGTTTCAAAAGGACGGAACTGGTGAAAAATTACTCGGACCTACACAAATTAACTACACTGTGATTGTATGAAACTTTCTTCTTTGTCTGCAAAAGAGTTACTTTATTATAAGGACATTTTCTGGCTTGTTTTGTTTTCAGCATCTTAAATTCAATAGTTAACATCGTAACGCGGAAATTGTGGGGAACTTTTAAGTGGTGATGATAAAGGAACTATTCTTTAGTTTCGTTTCGTCTGTTAATTCGTTTCAAAATTGAAGATGCATTGTTTTGAAAAAAAAAAATCTTTATATAATGCGTTAATATTATGGAGCGTATTAACGATTAACACTATATAAGGTTAGATTGTAATGTAACATAGACAGAATTTACTGAAAATAGACAAAGTGTTTTTATTAATAATATCTTTCAATAACTTATTGTACCTATTATATAATCACAAATAATTATTGCATAAAATATCTCTGTTGGAATGTAGGTCTCATAATTGAGACCCCGCCTACCTCTTCGGTTATAATGGTCGTTAAATCTAATAAAATATTTGGAAGTCTCATCGCGTCATAATTAGGAGAAGTGACTTTGAAAATGTGCCTTTGTAATCTGAGCAAATAATTTTTAATACAAACGGCAGGGAACGTAAACATTTCTCGTGTTATCCACCGCCATAAAGTTCCAAATCAAAATGTTGTCCGTCATGAAAGTTACAGAATTTCAATTAAAATTCTTGTCGCAAATAAAATTCACGGTAAATCCCACAGGAAAGATGTCGATAAAGCGATGATAAAGAGACAAAATTGGTAGCATTTGCAAAATATCCCAAAGGGCCTTGCCGCTGTAAGTGGCTAATTAAATTTCGTGGAATCATCCTGTTAATTACCAAAATTTGATTGCGCACATTCTACAAATATTTTGACTGATTAAACAGCCTTCACAAGGTTATATAAGCATAGAATATTGTCAGGTAACTATTTATTTCTTAAATCTTTCTCCTGTCGTGGGATTGTCACAAACAAAAGCTAATGAATGATAAATATGGCGTAATTTTTTTGTGATTTTTTTATATGATGTTGCTTAAAGGTGTTCGCCGCAGATGGCGCTTACACCCTTATGCGGATAATTGGTTGTGCTTTGAGGGCTTTCGACCGAGAGAAAGTTAAGCAACTACGCCAGGGGTGTCCCCTATGGGCTCGGAACTCGACTCAGTGTGTTGCTGGGGGTGAGGAACTCACTAGAATTGATTATTTGGGGATTGGATTGTGGGTTCGAACCGCTGTTACAAGACGAGACTGGGAGATTGGGGGATCAGCGTTGAGGACTATTCTACTAGATATTCACAATTTATAAATAAACGAATTAAGTTAAATGAAATAAATAATGTTTAAGAGACACTTATGAATAAATAAATAAATTATAAATTTCCTGGGACATTCTTTACACACGGCCATCTGATCCCAAACTAAGCAGAGCTTGTACTATAGAAACCAGGTAACTGATATACTACATACCCATTTTTTTCTAAATACATACTTATATAGATATTAACACCCAGACACAGATCAAACATTTTCATGCACACAAATGTTTGTCCTGGGTGGGAATCGAACCCGCGACTTTCGCTTGGCAGTCAGAGTTGCTAACCTCCAAGCCAACTGGCCTTATAGTTACATATAAATATGTAGCAATTCTATCGTTCAAGCTCAATGTTACTCAATTGCGCAGATCTATTTGCTCAAATATAAAGTAGGTAGGATATTAATAAATACAAATAGATATTGGATTTTTATCATAATGCCTGTCATTTGATATTGCCTGAGATCCCGTCCCCTTTGTACATATCCACTCGCAGACCCTAAAAATCAAATAAACATCCAAATCTAATACATTCATAGAAGAGTAAACAGATTTCTATCTTTTTGACAAGGGAAATTGGATTTAACTTTTTGTAAGGATATTGTGTTGTTTTGGATATTTTCATTTTCATTTTTATTTTCCTTTTTTAACCATGAATGGGCTTGTGTTTGAACCCAATTTTACGATACTAGTAATACGGACACGAACTGACTTCCAGCTGTAGCAGCTACACTAACGACAAAAATGAATATGCAATCCCGATCGAAAATCCATGGATTGATGAACCTTTTGACAGTAATTTTAATACACGTAATGTTAAAATTTTACTTCAATCTTTCGATTTTAGATCGAGATCGTATATTAATTTTGGCCGTAAGTACTCAACTGCAAGATCGGCAGAATATTACTCGTGGTAGGTAGGTACTTTGCATAGTTCCTAATGATGTGTGTTTAAAATTGGATCCAAAAGAAAGCATAGATTAAACTGTGAAGCAAGAGGACTACATGTATAACCTTGAAGCTTCAATATTAAGCAATCTGTTCATCCGTGGATAGTACTTTTACTAGCTACTATAACCTGTCTAGTCTTACTGTTTCCAATCGATCATTCAGGGTCACCACAATAATGTACTGGTCCTTTGCAACGAATGGCCTAGCATAATTTTACAAGATAATATTTATAATATATAATATTGCAGCCCTGCCTGTTACTCATATAAATAATAGAATATTTTTGAAGTAAAACTTCTTATGGGGGGGGGGGGGGGGGTTGAAATTCTGGACCCCAACCTTTTTGTGTGGCGAAAACTGGTAGTGGTAAACACCGGTTATTTTTATACTCTTTAGTCAATTCTAACAACATCTAAAAGATCAGATCGATACGTGAAGGGAAAACTTTAGAGATCACCCTTTTTAGAGACCACTACTATAGATAATTACACCAGATACAGAACAGAGACATGTTCATGCACACAAATAGTCCTAAATGAGAATCGAACCCAAAACCCGTGTCGTAGAGTTTAGGGTTCCACATCAACCTATCCGTATTTTTCTAGCATTCTTTCAATACATAACGTAAGTTACTTTCTGAGTTATTTTCGTAGGCCCGTAGGACGTCCTTATTGTTTACAGAACTTTATTTTTAGTTACATTCGCAGCTGTTCGTGTTTGTTTCGTTAAAACTTTAAAGGGGATTAAACATTTGTGGAGCTGGCAACAATTTCTATAATAAATGAGAAATTACCGTTGGCATTTAGGAAATCGGGAACTGGTTATTAATACTCAATTTGAAATTTGCTTTTCAGGCAAGCAACAAAAACATGAAACGAGCACATTACCAGCATACCCTTTCCCCAATAATTTATGACCTTTGACAAGCCAGTGGGCTTGGTAGATAGCAACCCTGACTGCCAAGTCACAGGTCGCAAGTTCGATTCCCACCACACACAGGACACATGCCTATTTGTTCTGTGTCTGGGTGTCAATATCTATATAATTATGTATTTGAAAAAATAAGAAGTAGTACTGTAGTATATCAGTTACCTAGTTTCTATAGTACAGGCTCTGCTTAGTTTGTAAGAATGTCCCGAGATATTAATTATACGAAACCGAGCAAACCTTGTACTATGAGAATCAGATAACTGATATACTAATTTAAATATAATACATTCGTATATAGACACCTAGACAAAACAAACAGACAAATTCATGCATGTTTGTCCTTGGTGGGAATCGAACCCATAACCTGCGGCGTGGCAGCCAAGGTCTCTAACCACCAAGCCCACTAGCCTGTCTTACTACAACCAATGCTGCACAAACAAAAACTTTACAAATCATCTTAAAATCAACATCTCAGTGCGAAACCTTGACTCCACGTCATTTATTCATTAAAGCAAGTGATAAGGATGCGCCTCATCAAAAGCTTCCAATATGACACTTGAACCAAGTTCCCCACACTTGACTCCCTCTCGCCAAGTTTGCTGTAATAAATATGTTTGGAAGTATTTAGAACGTTATCGCGTCGGCATGATTGAAAAAGTTCTGACAGGGGTTAAACTGGGCCCGCCAAATATTAAGCTTGTATCAAGGATAAGTATACTCGACTATAAATGCAATTCATTAGTTACAATGTTTGATAGTTACTGTTTAATTCATTTGAAATAACAAGGGTTCCCAAGAGATTCCTACGTCTCGGATATTAGTTCGGAATGGAAAGAAACCTAACTTTTAAATGAAAAATAGACTAAGACAGAACTGTGAACAAAACTTTCTCTAAAACTATTAATTCGTTCATTTATTATGGGGAAATCAACAGCGTTTAATAAACAGGCTACTAAAAACATAAGTGTAAGACAAATACAAAGCTAATTACAGATTTTCGCTTATATAATATAAATTGTTTGATAGCCTGTGTGGGCGTATGTGTGTGTGTGTGTGTGTGTGTGTGTCCGTATTTGCCTGTGTTATCTATCTAGATAGATAGATACAGATATACTACTGTATATATCTGTAGGATCTGTCTATCTGTCTGTATATCCTTTTATATATAGGATAGACATTTGACGGATTCATGAAAATTGATATATAGTCAGAATATGTGATTGCGCGGATGATACCAAGGGGAACAGCAAGATAACTAATCTTTTCTATTAAATCCAACAGACAATATTAAAGTTGCATAAAATCTTATACATTAATAGCTGTCCCCCGCGGTTTTACCAGCGTTCCCGAGAGATATCACATTTTCCCGGAATAAAAAGTAGCCTATATGTTATTCCAGGATATGCTCTATCTATGTGCCAAGTTTTATCCATATCCGTTTAGTAGTTTTTGCGTGAAAGAGTAACAAACATACTTAGATACAAATCATTCCTCTTTATAATATTAGTATAAATGTAAATGTAGATTGTAACTTGTTGTAAAATGTTATACCATAATTCAATATCATTTCATTTCTCATCATAAGGGTTACTTATAGCTTTTCCTTGAAAAAAAATTGTCCTATTCTATCGAGTATCGGTTCTTAAATAAATATTTTTCTTACACTAAAAAGGGTTAATGGATACGGAAAAGTTATTTGAGCTCCGTTTCCTAAATGGGTACACCTGCGGCTTCAGTATACACCATAACAATACCTAGTACTAGATATGTGTATACACAATACTGTATACGAGAAACAACTGTCTTAACACTGAACACAGGGTTGGCAACGAAAATGGAAGTACGTAAGCGTAAAATTGGATTCCCCTCTTTTTCTCAGCACAGGTAATACGGGTATCATATTCATAAAGGATCTGAACCGTATTATGTACTATATATAATTTGTGGAAACATTAATCTACGTAAGTATTGGTTTAGTTGGTTAATAGGCAAATCTCGATATCCAAACCGAATCCCGAATAATCCTTTTTGGTTTACTAAAAGGGGAATGCTTTGGTCATTACTCCTTCATGGCTAAATGGATTTGGGACCTTTCACGAAGGTTATGCTGATTACCTGGAGCTACAGTATTATCTATGGAGGTACCTATTTCACATTTACATTAACACTAATATTATGAAGTGGCAACATTTGTAAGTTTGGTAACCGAAACAATTCATCCTATTAAAAAAATATTTTACCCATAGAAAGGTGCAATATTTCTGATATACGCTAAGTTTCATCCCAGGGAAAACATCATTTCTCTCGGGAACGTGAGTCAAACCGGGGGATAGAAGATAGTTGATTTATAAAATTAGTACTTGTTAATTGACTTGTCAAAGTAAACTGTTGACTGAGTCAATTAAATATGTTTAAGCACTAATTATTTTTATGTAGGTACGCCTTACAAAATGATACCTTATTTCAATATTACTGAAAGGTAAAACGGGCTACGAAATGACACATATTTATACGGACTACCGTTTCCTATATAAATCCCTGTTAAAAATTCAGATGCAACCAGCTATCCGTTTCAGCTGTAGGCTATATTTTTCGAACATCAGATTTAAAATATAATTTGTACATTTGGCGAGCCTTGATAAAATATTACTTTTATAGATATAGATAGTGGGCATTACATTTGATCAACAATTCGCAAAAGATCCAATAAAAATAATACTTTAATGCGATACAAATAAGTTTAAAATCATATTTGTAAATGTAATTAATGGTAATCACTTAATAACAAGAACCTTTATAAAGAGTAGTAAAGCTCTTAGTGCAGAGTTCGTCCGGGATAGTACTACCACCCTACCCATTTCTACCGTGAAGCCGTACTGCACTTGTATTACTGTGTTTCGGTTAGAAAGATAAGGGGGCCGGTGAAATTACAGGCACATGAGACTTAACAACTTCACGTCTCAGGGTCGGCAATGCAAATGCGACGCGCCTGGTGTTGCAAATGTCCATAGGCGGTGGTGCCCACTCACCATAAGGTGGACCGTCTGCTTGTTTGTCAGCTTAGGTGGTATAAGAAACCCTACTAGCTTTCCAATACGTTTATTAATCTTTATTTATTAGTTTGACGAAACCACTCGATATTTCCAGAGGCTGACAAAGGAGTGATAGAAAAACTCTTCTGTCTCTCTGCTCTACCGATACTTTTAACCGTCAGAATGCGAGTTAAACCAAAGGACCGCATCTACCTTATAATAAAATGACCAAGGTTTTTATGTATAATACATGCGACAACCCACGGGAACGCGGGTAAAACCGCGGGGGACAGCTAGTATAATATAAATGCGAATGTTTGTGAGAATGTTTGTCTCTCTTTAACGTTTCTCTAAAATACTTCAACTTGCGGCACGCTATGATGACCGTTTTGACGTATAACAATGAGAAAGAAAAATAACGTTTATTCCTTCAAACATAAGGTGCATCTATTGATCCAACAGCTAATTGTATGATGATGGAAATCAACCTTATTCCAAAGCAATACCGTTTCTTTTCTTATGACAATCTGAAACGTCAAAACGGCCATCATAGCGTGCCGGTAGTATATAACAGATTTAGATAAAACTTAGGATATAGATCATTTATGACCCGGAATAACATATAAAATGCTTTTGTGGTTGTAGACCGAGTAGCTTTAAATTTTACCATCATAAGTAGGTACTTATGAAAGTTCATAAGGCCTAAACTGAATAAATGGTTTTGAATTTAGATTGTTTAAAATTAGAATCCCGGGAAAAGGTAACATCCCTCGGGAACGTGGCTAAAACCGCGGGGACATCTAGTTAATATATTGTAGTTCCTCACACATTACTTTTACTATTACCTACTACAAAATATATGGTGCAGAAAATAGTTTACCACTAATGGCCATTATAAATGGTTCCGTCTCCAGATCCAAAATCCCATAGCCTTTTTAATATCTTGTATATAAAATTCCCGTGTCACAATGTTAGTTACCATACTCTTCCGAAACGGCTTGACCGATTTTTATGAAATTTTCTATGCATATTCAGTAGGTCTGAGAATCGGCTACTATCTAAGTGATAAGGGTTGTCCACTCCGAACGATTTTATTTTTTTAACAACATTTTTTTATTTTTATTTTATTATGATTTAGCATTAAAAATACATACAACTTCAAATTTTCACCCTTCTACGATCAACCCCTGTTTTTTAATCGCTATGTTTATATTATTCGGTTTCATCCACAGATCCGCAATAGGGTTGCAAAATGGCAATCGAATATAATAATTGTAGTACGATCAATTTTCATGTATAGTTTATAATAAAGTAAATATGGCGAAACAGCGTTTGCCGGGTCAGCTGGTAATCATTCTGAAATTACAAAGTACTACCGCGTGGTACTGTTTAAGAAACATGACAATTTTAAATATAAGCTATAATAAGATATTTCCTCCCAGTTGACCTAATAAATAAGCTATTTTATACATCATGTCATAATTTAATGATGCATAGACAAACACAATAAAATTATAATTGGTTTTTATACCAAAATATGTTTGAAGTTAACATCCGTGAGTCGCTAAACAAGGTTACAAGATCCTATGCGTTTATTAAATGTATATTGTAATTTATTTCTCGACAAATTATTATGGGGCGCCCATTTATTAATGTTATTGATATATTGCACGACAAAATTAGAGTTATTTATTTAAAAAAAATCTTTCAATGTCCAATTTACCTTAAAGCTATATTTGATCCACCTTTTTAAATTATCAAAGTACTGTAATTTGTTTTTTTTCATAACTAATTTAGTTATTTATTAATTTGAATGCTTATTAAAAGCACATGGTTATAAAGTAATAAAGAAAAAAATTGCAGAATTATGGTACAAAAAAAACATTATTCACTGTTAATTTATATTATATATTATTAATTAATTTTTATCTTTGCCTTGATGTCGGAAAGACATAAATTATTTAATATTGAACAAACTGTATAAAATACTAATTTACTTAAACCAATCAGTAATTTCCATTCTTAAACCAGTATTATTATACTAAAACATAGACCGCGTATAAAACTTCTGATATTTACAAAAATAAGCAGTCTCTTACTTCTATAAGTTGTTTTTATAAAACTTTGTCAACTTACTTCAGTCACTCGCGAAATGCGAAAGCATTCCCTCAAACTTTGTTTCACAAACAAGACAAATGACAATCCATCACTGGCCCACAGAACAAAACACTCGCGCTAATTAGGGGTATCTTTTCACCACTGTAAAACAAGCCTTTTAGAAACGTCAGATTTCAAACGCGTATTAACAACGATAGAAATACCGCGCGGACCCGATACGTCTCAGCATCCACGCGTACCGGAGACATCTAAAAAATCAGAGTCCTGGAAGCCCATTGCCGTACCGTCTCGCGTTAGAACCGTACCCTAAAACCTAACCACTCGAAACAAAACCATATTACGAAGCACTAAGGTTGAAAATCAAATTTAAAGTTATGTCGTTCTACGTTTGAAATGCGGGAGATAGGAGAAGAGGCACAGATGCTGCGCGCATGCGATTTCGGATGGACTCACACATACATTGCATTTGCTGTTGTTTGTATGTGTAGGTGAATGAAAGACCAATGTTACATTGTTTGAGTCGTCGGACACTATTGTTGTGGGCCCTCGGATCCGGGTGTGATAACCGCCAGCTTACGATCTACTGCGCTAATATATTATAAGGCCTACTAGTGAACATATTTTGAATTATTGTATTAACGATAATGTAGAAAAAAAACTGGTTTAATAGCTTATTCATTTATTAAGTCAGCTAACAATTGTTTATATAAAAGCTAGTTCTCTTCTTGACACAACTTGGTGAAATTGTGGTCAGACACAAGAACACTACATAGTATTAAAGACCATAGACTAGTATGTTATTCAGACAGCTGTCCCCGCAGTGCTGACGATCATATTTCACGAGCATAATTAAATGCATTTAAACGGTAAAACCCAAGTTACAATAATTAAAGAAGCAATAATAAATTATTGAACACAAAAAAGTAAAATATTAACACTAGGAAACACACTTTCTCGCAAAATGTTTTTTTTTTACTGGAATACCTATTTACTTTTTCGCTGAACATTGGCAACCCAGCAGATGTCCATTATGATTTAAATTTAGGCTATGACTGTATATGTTCGGCTTAGTAAAATGAACAAAGTAATAACACTGACTTCACCAACTGCATCTCATTAATACTGAGTCAGAAATAGTCTCCATCAAGTCATCTTAGCCAGATGTTCTGATTCAATATTGCAGTAAGAGGTGGGAAGAAATAATTGTCTCAGTCAATCTAAATAACGGCTTCCTGGATATGTATCTATATTCGTTTGTCTTAAAAAACTAAATCCATTATCTAACCCAATATTATGATGTTACTACCTGTCCTCCGCTGTGTCACTCGCGTTCCCGAGGGATTTTCCCTGGGATATTTTTTATATAAGTCAACAAAAGGCATGCTCTATCTTTATGTCAAGTTTCATCCAAGTCCGTTCGGCAGCTTTTTCGTGAGAGTAACTAACATTCTTACATCCATCCTCAAAAACTATCGCTTACATAATACTAATTTTCCCGGGATAAAAAGTCCTTTTAAAATCCAATCTGCTATTCCAGGTTATAATCTATCTCTGTGCCAAATTTCACTCCGATCTCTTTATCCTGGTCTATTTGAGTAACACAGAAGTAGTAAGACATAGGACATAGATAAGACAAGGATAGAATAGTATGATATAGGAACGCTACAACTAATAAATAATAGTAAATAATTATCCTGGGACATTCTTCACACGCGGCCATCTGATCCCAAACTAAGCAGAGCTTGTACTATGGAAGCCAGATAACTGATATACTACATATACTACATTTGTCTTCCTAAATACATACTATAGATATTTACACCCAGACACAGAACAAACAGACATGTTCATGCACAAATGTTTGTCCTGGGTGAGAATCGAACCCGAGAACCAAGCCAACTGGCCTGTCTAACTAAACTAAACCATCACTACATCAATATTATTGATATTAATATTTGGTTAGTTTATTAATAAATAAGCTTAGTTAACAATTCTGTTTATACCGCTAGTCATGTAATATACAGTTAATTAACCCATTATTTGTTAGTGCTGTGCTCGATACCTGAGCACGCAGGAATTCTAGTTTGGATAATTATCATTATTTGTATCAATTAGACAACCAGTATGTACTTTATAATTGCCAAAGCATAAATGACTAACTTGTTTAAGCTTGTAATATTATTATACTAGCTGTCGCGGCGGTTTTATCCACGTTCCCGAGACATGTTCTGTGTCTGGGAGTAAATATCTATATAAGTATGTATTTAGAAAAAAGTAGTATATGTAGTATATCAGTTAACTGGTTACTTGGTACAAGCTCCGCTTAGTTTGGGATCAGATGGCCTTGTGTAAAATAATGTCCCAGGATATTTATTTATTTTATGTTACATTTCCCGGAAATATGTATCTGATGTATTAATCCAGGTTATAAACTTTCTATTTGCCAAGTTTCATCCAAATCCGTTAAGTAGTTTTTGCGTGAAAGAATAACACACATCAATGTATATAAGTAGATATGTATTTAGAAAAAAAAAAAAAAATAAGTAGTATATGTAGTATATCAGTTATCTGGTTTCCATAGTACAAGCTCTGCTTAGTTTGGGATCAGATGGCCGTGTGTAAAGAATGTCCCGGGATATTTATTTAATCCTCACAACGTTTCGCATTTACAAAATTAGTGGAAAGTTATTACTATAAATTTTATCAAAACGATAATGTGTTAGTGCTAGCTATTAGTAGCGAGGAATTACTACCACCTCACCCATTTCCGCCGTGAAGCAGTAATGCACTTGTATTACTGTATTTCGGCTAGGAAGGTAAGGGGGGCCGTGAAATTACGGGCACATGAGATTTAACATCTTGACGTCTCAGGGTCGACAACGCATTGACAATGCTACAATCGCAAATGTCCAAAGGCGGTGGTGACCACTTGCCATCAGGTGGAACATCTGCCTGTTTGCCGGCCTAATTGACATAACAAAAAGATCTAAGGTAGGTAATTTAGATATGGTGTATAATTTGTAAACTAAACTTTAGATCTAACTAAAATAGAGTCTATACTTGATTATGGGTTTATAGAAATAAAATGTGTTTCAGTTACATCAGTTGTTACACGCGTCAGTCGACAAGTCAGCGTAAAGTTGTTTACGAAATATGAGAAATTTCACGTATCGCTTATGCTTCCGTATTTGACGGGCGTGAAATCTTTTTGCTTTTACTATCAAAATTTACATAATGCTAAATGTAAATTTTAGGGGAAAGAACCAATATGGTATATTAATTTTAGTTTCAGGTACAATTTAAATCAAGACAAAAAAACATAATTTACGTTTGAGGACATAGGTAAGTGTTTGGTCTTAGCCTCTGGGGCCATCCAACGCGGCTAAGCAGCAATATCAGGGGTACCATGGAACATTTAGAGGTTCTTTTATTTTTGATATTGTTTTGTTTTGTTAGGTATATAGTAACTAATAATTTTAAGTGCTGTAGTATGAAATTTTTATACAGAATGCTACAAAACTACCCATAAAGCCGAAAGGGGGTTAAATGGGGCTTATAACGAGTCCATTCACAATATTTAAGAACCGTAGTCACGCTGTATAACATACCCCAAAAAATAAAAAAAACTGATTTTTATGAATGAAAAATAGAAAAACTAGTAGACAATTATTAGGTAAAATAGGTACGAAGGCATGACATGACAGCTTACTAGGATTGTTAATTTGGCTTTGGTGATTAATTATATATTTACGGGGGTTTTTGTAACACGTTGTATAGATAGGTCCTAGATATATAATCCAGACTAGACAGAGCCGTCAAGAAGGTACTTCACGACTGAGTATGAACTCAAGAACGACGACACGACTGGAAGAAATAAAATGAATTTCTTTAGAATTATCCACTCATATCTCAATTGTAATAATGAAGAGAATTCAAACTCGACACACAACTTAAACAAACACATTCAAAGCTAATATTTCAAAGACATTATAATTAGAAAACACAGTTCCCATGTTTCGTAGATTATATAATGTTAGGAATTAATGCGTTAGAAAGGTAAGGGGGCCGGTGAAATTACAGGCACATGAGATTTAAAAAAGTAGTATATGCCATAGTACAAGCAGTATACTCTGCTTAATTTGGGATCAGGTAACCATGCGTGAAGAATGTCCAGAGGATATTTACAATGTAAATAATTTTTATAAAAATAATATCCTGGGACATTTTTCACACACGGCTATCTGATCCCAAACTAAGCTGAGCTTGTACTATGGAAACCAGATAACTGATATACTACATATACTATTTTTTTCTTTCTAAATACATACTTATATAGATATTCACACCCAGACACAAAACAAACAGACATGTTCATGCACACAAATGTTTGTCCTGGGTGGGAATCGAACCCGCGACCTTCGACTTGGCAGTCAGAGTCGCTAACCACCAAGCCAACTGGCCTTTATCCCGGGAATATGTAACATCCCTCGGGAACACGGGTGAAACCGCGGGTGACAGCTAGTATACTATAAAACTAGTTAAAATAAACTCTATCAAAACCCACTTACAAACAGCTCCAACATAAGGAACTTAACTTTTTCCACGATAAGGAAAACGAATAAATTCAATCTCATCTCCAAAAAACTTTTACCAATATTTCAGAAACTTCATAAAAATTCTATCAAATGTTCAAACGTTAAAACTTGTCGAGTTTCAGAAACCTATCCGAGGCCGTCAATATCACACCATCGTTTACGGTATAGCATTGTCAGAATTGTCAACCCCCTTTAGTTCGAATTCATCCTCAGGTGGATTCAACGGCTTCGATTATCCGTTTACAAAAGTCCCGAGCTCAATTCTCACCAAACTTGTTTAATTAAAGTTTTCGCACTCTTTTTCCCTTTAGGCGGGGAAATAATCCCTTGTTACGAGTATAGAAAACTGTTGAGTGGTATATCGAGTCCTATTGTAGTAGACCTATCAACTCAATAGAGATTATAAAAATATTTTTATCGCTCTCAGCGTAGAGATGTCCCCTGTCAAATGTCGAATATACCACCATGTACATCCACAAGAAAATATTCTGAGCCACTTTAAGCACCTAGTGCTGGCCAAGTGGAGTAGCCATCGGCTGCTCATCATAACATAAAACAACACAATACCAGCTTGATATAGAGAAATAAGGTACAAAGACTAAAGGCTTTGTTATTTCCCTTAATTAGTGGAAACGTTAGGAACGAGGTTGGTAATTTTTTTTATTTAGAAAATTGCGATGATCTAGATGTAGTTTATCACAACATTAAATAATTATGTTATCATAAGCTGGCGCTACAACTTGCTACAGATCGCGGCAGCCGTTTGATATGCAGATAAGATTTACATCGATGTTGATATAATATCTACAAGAAAACGTAAAAATATAAATGCTTATGAATTCTATAAAATAAATGTTTTGTTTTTAGGTAAGTATTTATTTTATTTCATTACATGTTGAAATGTAAAACGATAAACACTGTTGCTACAATTAGTTAAGTCAAGGATTTTTTTTGTTTTTTTTTTTAATATTTTTGAAGACTCTCTCTGTAAAAAATACTTAAATTAAACAAAACGAGTCAATGCCATTCTCTGTCCAGGGGATGTTAGTCCAAGTTTTTGTAGGCACTCAGTATTTGCTTTCGGGATTCGAGTTGAAGTTCCGATATGGCGGAAAGTATTCTTGCATTCGCATGTTCGCCATGTTAGAACATCCGGGAATAAGTTCTACAGCGATCAGATTGTAAACTTTACCATTGGGACTGAGGCCGAAGTCTGATATTGTTGATGTAGGACTGTGAAGAGTTACCTACTTTGTAATTCAGTTAAGAATTTATTAAATAAACAAGGACTGTTTTGACCCCCGAAGTTAGAATTTGTCTTGAACAATAAGTAATATCTTTAGAGGGTAGAGCGTAAAGCTGAATAAATTAAAGTACTTTAACAATTCAAATAAAATAAGTTAAAATCAGATGGCTTTCATTCGTTTATAGTTTATTTGATGTTGAGTTATGATCAATTTTATAATGATTTATTATATTATTGAAAGTAACAAGGTGTATAATTGTATCACCGAAGGATTAATTTGCAGGCCCTTTGAATAAAAATGCTGTAGTTTTGAAGGTGCCCTTCGCACATAGCCAATGCAATTTAGACCTTATCACTTCGCTGTACAGTTGAAATCTTTTATAAAATTAAAGATACATCTAACTTACAAGAAACTTCAATACATTATCAATTTAAATCGAGTTGAAATAACTTTACAAAAAAACACAAGCAATTTTAGGCTTTATTTGAATTAGGATAATATTCAAACCTATTTAACATATCACTATCAAAACAAAGTAAACAAAGTCACATTACAAACTCGTGTAACTAGCTTATAGTTGTAACCACGTTTTCTGTTGTAATTTATTTTCGATTACAAGTTGTGATAGGGGATTGTACAGTTGGAAACTTTCTTCCAGTCCCGCTTCGTCACCGAACTAACTTAACAAATAAAGGTTCTAGCACACAGAAATGCGTGAAACCGTCCGAGTCACGTAGGCTGGCGATTTTTGTAAATAAACAAGAGCCGTTATCTACAGATGGCTCTAACACTTCACACTAATGCGCGCTTGATAGGATCAAGTTTGATAATGCGTTGCACTAAGAATGCAATGAATCGAATGGTAACAATGTCTATTGCTACTATTACTACGGCATTAAGATCGTGGTAAGTTTATTGTCGAACAATCTCATCCAAGTGAATCACTATAGTAATAGTAGGACCAATGTTACTGCTTCTTTTTTTTATATCACATGAGTCGACAAACAAGCACACAGTCTACCTGATAGTATGTGGTCACCGCTTCCTATAGCCATTTACAACATCGCCAATGCGTTGTCGACCCTGAGATGTGAAGCTGTTAAGTCTCATGTGCCTGTAATTTCACCGGCTCCCTTACCTTTCAAACCGAAACACAGTAATACAAGTGCACTACTGCTTCGCGGCGGAAATGGGTAGTACTTCTCCGGACGAATTCTACACTAAGAGCTACAGCTACCTACTATTATTCTCATAAACCACATCACATCGTTGCTCTGGTCATACGATTATTTATGCCGCAACGCAACCTTGATCTCTAAGTACCTTTATTTTATCTGAAATATTTAGCGAAACTTTGATAAAGTAAGTCCCACTCCACGAACTAGTTATCATAGAAATAAGTAATGTCAATCACTTCGCAGGCTTAAAACTAAATCTTGTCACAATGACAGTTGGAATTATTCAATGCAAGAGTGGTTCTGGAGTTCTGATGGATGTAGTGCAATAACGTGTTATCTAAAGTCGTTTTAGGCTTAATATTTTATTGAGCTTTTACTAGTTTAATTATTTAGTTTCTTTTGTATAAAGTTAATCGCGAATCATCTAGATGCTTTGATAATTTGGACATAGTACAGTAAGTATACTTTTTAAGAATCACTAGAAAGACGGGAGCAGTAATTTTTTGAATGTGAAAATAAAACTGATAAAAGATGCGATGAATAAAAATTTTAACGAAAAAAAACCGACTTGTGTCTGATCCGACTGAAGTCTACCCGTTTATAAATGAATAAATCGAAATCTGTTGGCGTGATATTGAGTTACTCGTTCATTTGTCGCACACATACTTAATGCTAATTTTAGACTTATATGGTTTTCTCATAGATGCCATTGTCAGAACCGGGCCAAATTCAAAATTCAAAAGCACCAGCTTTCAAATAAAAAAAGAATCATTAAAATCGCTTCGCCCAGTCGAAAGTTATCAGGTAACAAACATAAAAAAAAAAAACAGACGAATTGAGAACCTCCTCCTTTTTTTTGAAGTCGGTTAAAAAAAACCTTTTGGGGCTCTGTAATGTGAATAAAACTATCAGATGCACTAAAATATAACTACATGAGCATTATATATATATTGTACTTAGTTAATAGTTATTAAAAATTCTTTCACCTTTATAAATAATTTTATAGGAATTATTTACATGTAATCTTTTGACCGCCCGCCGTCTTTGTAGGTAGGTTAATTTAAACGTCTTTCTAGTGTTAATTATACAGTTCCTAAATGTTGCCACATTCATTAACAAGACTTCTTAAATTGTCTCAAAACAGAAACTAATATATTTGGGAAAATTTTACTTAATGTACGTGGATATAGGGTTATAATATTGTTATTCATAGATCAAAGTCCAAGTATAATATGGTATGAACAATTTGAAAATATTGGAGATCCTTCTGTAAGTATATCACATTGATCTAGTGAAGAAATTCTAAAAAACATGAGATTAAACCTGTTGTCCGAAAAGATTATTAGGTTGTTTAAAAACATCGATAGAAGTACGAGAATTGATCCTATTGGACATCGATATTGTAAAACTTTCTAAGATGGAAAGGACCAAAGGTTTACAGAAACATTCTGAGAATAAAGTACCTAGTCTGATGCTTTTGATATTCCTAATCTGTTTCCCACTTCCATAGACTTGATACATAAACTCTTGATTTTTTTGGGTTCCGTAACCATCCGTCTGTCATCAGGGTTTATCTCACGAACCGTGATAGTTAGGCTGTTGAAATGTTCACAGGTGTATTTCTGTTGCCGTTATAACAACAAATACTAACAAGGTTAAACAAACACACAGGTTTTTTCAGTGAGACTAAATTAATATTTTGTAATTGATCTAAGATCGTTAAAAAGAGTAATTGCTGAGTTTATTGCCGGCTCTTCTCAGTAAAAAACATCCTTCCGAACCAGTGCTAGAGTCAGACTATTCATGAGTGCCTGTAAAGGCGTATTTGAATAAAAATATTTTCATGATCATTCTTTTCATTAAAAAACAAAATAAAATATATATTTAAAAGGCAAAAAGCCGTTTTTAAGGACAATGCCACGGAACTCTTCATGCGCCAGTCCGATTCGCACTTGGCCGGCTTTTTTTCTTTATACGACTTGGGCCGTCAAACAAGCATACGGTCCACCTGGTGGTATGTGGTCGGTGAGACGTGAATCTGTTGAGTCTCAAATGCTTGTTATTTCTACTTCTAAATTATTAACTTTATAAGCATACATCCTAACTGTAAGGCCGCTTGCTTTTTCAAAATCTTAGCGGAATATTAATTTTTATAAATTATTAGCTGTCTCCCTTGTTCTCGAGGAATGTTACATTTTCTCGTGATTAAAAGTATCCTATATTTTATTCCAGGTACGCTTTATCTATGTGACAAATCTATATCTAAATATAACTATACTAATATTATAAAGAGGAAAGATTTGTATGTAAGTATGTTTGTTACTCTTTCACGCAAAAACTACTAAACGGATATGGATGAAACTTGGCACATAGATAGAACATATCCTGGAATAACATATAGGCTTTTTATTCCGGGAAAATGTGATATCCCTCGGGAACGCGGGCAATTTATTATAAATCCGTGAGGTAGTTTTTAACAAGCATCTATAAATTTCCGAATTTTAATGTTAGTTCGACAAACATTATGCTGTTTAAATACAAAAAGTTGTAATTTGTAAAAAGTTTAATAAAGAAAAACTTTGTAAGTGGTTGTATGTAAAGCCACTTAGATTGTAGTTGTTTTCGATAAAAGCAATGAAAGGATCTAAGCTGTGCTATTAAACAAACTGTCGTCTGGAGCTAAAGCTATTTTCGTTCACAAGATAAAAGATAAAGTGGTTCCTGAGGGATGACTATTTCGATTGACTTCCGCAACGTAGTAGCTTTTAGTTCTCAGAGGAAATACTAGTACAATACTTATTCGTGGAAACTCACGGGGGAAGGTATTTCTGACTCCTAACAGAACGAATTATAAATTTAAAAAATTCACGCACTATTCAAAATTTGGCGGAAATCATACAGGTATGAATTAACATGTTTGTCAGAATAAAAAAGCTCCTATTTTTGTTCCATTTGGGTTGTTTTTCAATTGATACTTAAAAAAGTAAAGAAGCTATAATTGAATAGAAAATGGTACTTAACCTTGTGATATATAAATTAAATAGTTATACTATAATCTTCAATAAGCACAACTGATTGTAATAAAATTTGGCATGGAAAGAGTCAGAGGATATTCGGGAACTCATGAAGGTGGGGCGAAAGCTAGTTCGAGATAATGCGCACATTGAAAATGAATACCTAATAAAAACTAATATACTGAACCTAATTCTCTCCTTGATATAACTAATTTGGAGTGATGGTCGAAGAAAGAAAAGCCCCACCTTTCTTTCCTACTAATATTTCACAGTTCATTTTAAAATCATAAAATATTTTTATTTTAGCATTGCTGTTTTGTTTATGATGTTGTTTATGATTGACAGGCCACTTGGCTTGGTGGTTAACGCTCTGACTGCCAAACCGAAGGTCGCGGGTTCGATTCCCACCCAGGCCAAACATTTGTGTGCATGAACATGTCTGTTTGTTCTGTGTCTGGGTGTAAATATCTATATAAGTATGTATTTAGAAAAAAAAAAAAAAAGTAGTATATGTAGTATATCAGTTATCTGGTTTCCATAGTACAAGCTCTGCTTAGTTTGGGACCAGATGGCCGTGTGTAAAGAATGTCTCAGGATATTTATTTATTTATTTATGTTTAGTGGCTAATAGTTTAAAAATAACAAAGTTTATTGACTCATAGCTAAGTTAATACATGGTAGTGTTTGACAAAGATATCTTAGACAAGATTATAATTATAGTAGCTTAGCATCTGTTGCTGAGCTAGGCAAAAAGCCTGTATTACAGCATACAGCGCCAAAATCCCCAAGGACATGTCTTAGTTTTAAACTAGTCTTATCCATTAAAGTTCTGCACATCTTTTTTTTTAGAAGGTAATTATAATTATATGAAGTAGAGTAGTGTTTGTGTGTATTTGTGTGCGCGTGTGTGAGTGTGTGTGTGTGGTGTGGGTGTGAGTGTGATTGTGAGTGAGTGTAGTTTGGTTAGTTAAAGTAAGTTTTAAGGTATGTTAAATATTTTTGAATATATTTATGAATCATATCCTATTGCCAACAGAGTACCTATATTTTAATATATCTGTAAGTAGTATAATACAATTACTATATCTGTCTGTCTGTAAACTTTGATTTAGTGACGTTTTTCACAATCATTTAGAGAATTTCTTCCAAAAGATTTATTTGTACTATATTTATTATTTATATTAGGTATTATCCTACACAGGCGAAACTGGGTCGCTAGTCTAAAATAGAGGTATCTAAATAAGGTTTCTTTACAGTTTCAATTAACCATTTAACTTCGTTTTAAAATGACCTGAGAAAAACAATAAATATAGGGCCATTTTTGATTTCTAACCATTACACAATTTATTTAATAACAAGTTTATAAATTATATGAGTATTTACATAAAATTCCTGGAAAACTTATAAAGCCTTGTAACGTGAGCTGAAACGGCATCGCAAATTAACTAAGTGTGGTGAAGCGTCGAATATTCCTGGAAAACATCTTATTTTGTTCGCCAACATGCAACATCGATTTTACAAACATACCCCTACAAAATAAGAAAAAAGCCGACGGGGAGATTGGCAGGCCACGCGCGGGTTTCCGTAGCATTGCAAAAATAAGATCACAAAGTTAGAATACACCTTGTTTTAACATATTGTCTTAAAGTCAATTTTGTAATTTTCTATAGAACTTTAACGATGTTTTTCCAACCATGTACATTTAATAGGTTGATCGACTATTTCTCGTTAATTTAGAAAGGCTACTTACCTGTGAAAAAAAACCTATAAACCTATCTAACGACATCCTAAACAAGGAAATAGACTAAAAAAAAGCATCCCAGCTTAAAGTAAGTTTCGAATTTAATTCACAACATCGTCGGCGTGCTTCATATGTATATAATTTTAGTCCAGGGTCACTCTGTTTATTTTGTGATCCGACTGTGTGTAAAAAATGTTCCAGGATATTTATTTATTAAATTGTGAATTTTTTTTTTATTTTTTATACCACATGGGCCGACAAACAAGCGAACGGTTCACCTGATGGTAAGTGATCACCGCCGCCTATGGACATTTGCAACACTAAGGGCATCGCCAATGCGTTGTCGACCCTGAGACGTGAAGTTGTTAAGTCTCATGTGCCTGTAATTTCACCGGCCCCCTTACCTTTCTAACCGAAACACAGTAACACAAGTGCACTACTGCTTCACAGCAGAAATGGGTAAGGTGGTAGTACTTCCCCGGACGAACTCTGCACTAAGAGCTCCACTACTCGAATTAATGTATTCTTTTGTGAAGTACACAAACACAATAGTCTGTTTTAACTTTCATGAGTACAAGGAACAAAATTGTAAGCACGTTTTTAATCAGAATTATATTCAATAAAAAATAAAAGATCTAGATATGAAATAAAAAAACAATTTGATATTTAGATATGCAATTATTTGCCAGTTAACGAAATAGTTGTGTATAAAAATGTGAACCCGTAAATGATACAATGTAATACATAAAGACTATATCACTGTTACAAGTTTTAAAATAGAAATATAGGTGTCCGTATTAATATTAACCAATTTCCATTTTGTCGTAAAGGCACTGAGTGGAATATACGATACGGACGAAAATTCTGTTTTATATCGTCTATAACTTAGTACTGTATCGCTTTGCCCACCTGCGCCCATCCTTACATACATCATACGTAATGTTAGTGCAGATTGGTTTTTAGTTGTATATGGATGTGATTAGTTTAGACCTTTAAAGTGTTTGAGGTCGA
This sequence comes from Habrosyne pyritoides, assembly GCA_907165245.1. Lineage (NCBI taxonomy): Eukaryota > Metazoa > Arthropoda > Insecta > Lepidoptera > Drepanidae > Habrosyne > Habrosyne pyritoides. Next base: position 8,398,768 of record OU015602.1, on the reverse strand, counting down.
ATATGAAGGTAAATAATAAATAAATAAATATCCTGGGACATTCTTTACACATGGCCATCTGGTCCCATATTAAGCAAAGCCTGTACTATTGAAACCAGATAACTGCTATCTAAGCACATACTTATATAGATATTTACACCCAAACATAGAACAAACAGACATGTTCATGCACACAAATGTTTGTCCTGAAATGCTCATAAGACCCATGGTTAAATACAATCGACTTGTATTATTAGACTACCTATACTAACATATATCTCTAACATTTAAACTTAGCATATTTAGGTGATCCGCTGCTGAGGACCTGTAGACCTGAAATACATGGTCGCCCTAGTTTAGGGTCCAGATCGCACACTCGGGGCGGTTGATGTTATTATTTTAGTAATAGGTCGGGGAAAAAGTTCCTTCGCATTTTTTAAGAAAATTCAAAACATTTTTAATATAGTTTATTTACATTTAACTAAAGTATGTAGGTACCATTTTGTTCGATAACTTTTTGCCATCTTGTAGGTAGGGACACGATTCCATTGCTATAGAAATTTTGGGACTTCTGATTAAAATACTGCGACAAGTGGTTTTGACAGTCCTCTCGTGATATTAACCTGACACTGCCTAAAGAATTCTGAAGAGTGGCTAAAGAGCCACTCAGCAAAAATAGAATTTGGAATTATGTTCTTTAAAATTTAAACTTTCAATGATACCAAAACCAGCCAGATACAAATAGTATAGCCAAAGAGATTTTATTACTAGTTCATACATACTATAATGCGAAAAGGCTTTTTCCCCAACCTAATATCTATACCTACCTTTTATGTAACCATAATGTACCGATTTATGTATGATGAAATTAATGTCTTATTGTTTCTACTTACTGCAAACGCCAAAAATTCGAAATCATAAAATATTATTTTTGGATTTTCACAATTCGAAGAGGTAATAACGTGTATTTTAAATTGTTGGTAAACAAACCATATTTTAACTACCCAATTAATACGGTTGTTTTACCAATTACATTTACAATAAACATCATGGTTATTCATTTTAATTACATAAGTCTTTGACCTGTATCAGAATTATATAATAAAATATGGAAATTCGGTTATAACATTTCAATTTAGTAAAACTTTACTTATATAGGCAAATTATTAAAGAATGTACTATAAATGAATGGACTATATTCGCCAGCAAACAGTAATGCAGTTTGTTGAATCTTAGCTTAAGCATACTGTATATTCTTTACGATGAAATTCTAATTCAAAACCATTTATTCATTAAGGCCCGCAGAAAGCATTTATGAAGGTCAAATTTAAAGTTACTGAAGCTACTACCGGTTCGGAAGTCAGTTCAACTGAGAAGAACCGGCAAGAAACTCAGCAAGGTTACATTTCTTTCCTTTTTATATTTTTTTTATAAAAAAATTATCTTATCTGACTTTCTGGCTATTTTATTATATCAATTTAATATATTTAACAATTACAAATTACTTAATATAGGTAACATTAAAAAAAAAAAAATAACAAGACTACAAAATAGAAAATAACAATAATTACTAACAAACTAAACAAGCAAATTAGAGGTGCACTGTGCAGAGAGAAGTTATGTAAATAAAAATGATCTAAAATATATATTAATATAGTTTCTGGTTCATTACTCTTGATAAAGCTGATAATTACGTAATTCATTATCATCTTCTATATACAAGGTACGTATTGATTGTGCCTATACAAACTTTGACATATTACTTTAGATATAGGTACTGACAAGTCTATCCAAATTGATTGTTGAAACTTTTGAGACTAAACTATTTTGTTAGACGAGTTTGAGTGAAAGGTGTACGAACTTAGGCCTCAAGAGTCAAGCCATTTACATAAGTATTACGTTTATTTGAGACAAGCTATCCGACCGCGGCTTTGCTAGCGTGAAATACATAATATACAACGTGTTACAAAATACCCCGTAAAAATATAATTAATTATCAATGCCAACAACCCTAGTAAGCTGCCAGGGAACCAGATTATTTAACAGAAAGGCCACTTGCCTATTTTATCTAATAATTGTCTAATTCATACTACTACATCCTGTATAATATTAGCTGACCCGCGGCTGTTTTATACAAGTAAAATTTTCTACTTTAAGTACTGCATTAGAAGTTAATCCATCGATTAGAAAATCTGTCGAAAAAAACAATTAATTGAGCCCATAAAAAAAGCTTGCCAGGTTACATACGAAATCATGTTTCGATTTCCAATTCTTATCCACAAAAAAACATCATAAAGTTGTTTTCAGGATTGAATTTCGATAAATCCTTTCTTACTATCTCTTATGCTTTCAGGAATACGTTACATGAATTTCAAATTTAAGGGGGTTGATGATGTTTCGTCGCGGTCATTATAATCTGTCTCTTTCTCTAATTATCTCATAACATGAGAGGACGTCTCTTCGAAGCCTCGTTGCGCGCTGTCTCACCGACTAATGTTAATCAATAACAAAATGGCATAAAATTCCATGATTGAAAATAGAATTCATTTGAAATTTGAATTCCCCGCCAAACCATAGATAAATTACATTTGAAACGGCCAGTACTATAAGAAAAATTCATAGGTAAAGAAGTATTATTAACTACCCAGTGAAGAGCAAAACAATAAAGCGATAAAACTTTTTCAATATATAGGTCTTTCATCATAAAAAATAATCTGATAAAAATCAACTACTATCATTACGCACACAATCAACAATATATCTTAAAGATATCATAAAGGAATATAATAAAAGTGTAAATTGCACATACTTTGCATTTACCCGCTTGATCTACCTTTAAGTTCAAGATCGCCAAGCACCTTCTTGTATTAGGTGATTCATCTGCCTTCTGACAAAAAAGCCATGGTACAGATTTTTGATACATAGCTTTTATAAGAGAGACCACACGAGCCATTCAGTAGACACAAGCCGTAGGTTTATTCACTGAAAATATTTACCAACCTCTCTATTCTACGTCTGATTAAAATTGCTTTTATGGTATTGATCGATACAAATAAATAATATTGCAGTATCTGTTTGTAATGTCGAAACTAACAGAATGAAAGTATATACGGTACTTATACTATCTGTTTTAAATTTTTTATTTATCTGTCTTTTTGTTCCCCGAAACGGCTGGATCGATTTCAACGGGACTTTCACTGGCAGATAATAGATTATATAAGGAGTGTAGGACTGGCTCCGAAGGATATTTAATTTGGAACAAAATGCAAACTTATGTGTTATTCCAGACTCTAATCTGTTTCTATGCCAAATTTCATCAAGATCGGTTGAGGCGTTCTGGTGTGAATTAAGCTTTCGCATTTATAACAATAGTTTGATTTTCGATTCCACTTGTTTGTCAATAAATATTAGATTACCTTTCGACAAAATTCTTGATTGTTTGTAGCTAACGAAAATACTTAGAGATCCAAATACCTGTTATAGTTGTTCGAATTCCTTATTAACTGAATGAATTTCTTAGTAAATATCCCTAGCTTTCTAGTTTATTATGTAGATTATTAATTAGGATTGCTTTAGTTTTTAATCTTAAGCAATAACTTTCTCAGCTAGATAATCTTTCATTCAACATTGTTAATCCAAAATCATCTATTCAATTTACGCCTGCGAAGGGCACTTACGAAGGTCAAATTTGTAGCTGATATAGATAAGATAGTCTACTTGTACCTATATAATTTACGTCATTATGATTTGTCATGCAGATGACTCTTACCTTAGTCGAAATAAACCTGTTACACCACCACAATATGTGAGATTTTGGTTTGGTTAGTTTGAATAAGATTACCAAAATTTCGTACACTCAACTCGTTCAATATAACAGATAGAATACATGACTAGGGGCTCGATTCTGTAAGGAAAATTACACTAACTCGAGGATGTTTCGTCGCGGCCTCCGTGCTCTGTCTCTTTCGCTAACTACGCTTAAAATAATCACGTGAGAGATAAGCTCTCCGAGGCCTCTGTGGAGCGGCTCGCCGACGAAGTTTGTATTAACTGGATAAGGGGGCAGTTATATAAAAAACGATACCTCCACCTGTAATGTCATCTTACAATTCAGTTTCTATATATCTCTTTTGATATTCTATTCCGAAACAGAAAAATATTCAAAAACTTGACATTTTCATATTCTCTTGCAATCTGCAAATAGCTAAAACCATTTTAGGTGGCTGTATCATAGTGTTGCATATTTTAATTTTATACATAACTAGAGCGGTGTTCCCTTATCGGGCAAATTTGCATAATACCTACACGGCTGGCAAGCGCTTTTGATATTTCGCCGCAGATTATCGCGAAATAAGCCGACGTCTTTGCTAGACTCGATGAGATCCTATATGCGACCGGGATGCGGCATCGTAAAATAATCCCGCTAGTGGATATTGCCGTGTCACCCCTGCACCAGAGCACAATGGAAATTTGATACTGTTAAACAAATTACGAATTGTGGTTAAGTTTTATAACCTATATGTGATTCTAATTATGAGATGAACTTTGTAAATGTTTCTCACTGACGATACTGTTGTAGACAATCATTATTGCCTTAAAAGCTACTAGCTTCTGGAATACAAATAGTTAAATATTAATATGGGTTTTACACCCTTACGTGGTCAATATGGTAAACGCTTAGGGTGCTTAACCGAGGGTAAGTTACTCCCAAATATATACGCAAAAGGTATATAGGCACGCTATAGGATAATTGACAGTCAATTAGTGCGTATATCTAAGTATTTCTTAGTAAGAAATAAAGAAATACTTTAACAAAGCGAGACATCAAAATAAAACCTACTACCTACGCCGTAAAACTATATATAATTACCGCACATTCCCGGATGCCAGGAATTGTGTTCCGTATTTACTATTATATATTTCCTCAATTACTTTTGGAATGAAACCGTTATCCCACTATATTCCACTCACGGTTTTTTTCATCTCAATAATTACGAGCTGATTTCAGCCGAGATTTCTTCCTCCGGTACTGCTAGTTATGAATATCTCTGTACGGAAAAGATACACATGAATAATATTCTTTTTTCGTTTATTTTCAGCTGGCAAGCAAGCTGTGGGACATATTCTTAGACGGTTTAAATTAACATATAATAATTACTTGCTGTCCCCCGCGGTTTCACCCGTGTTCCCATGGAACGTAACATTTTCCCGGCACAAAAAGTATCCTATGTCTTATTCCAGGTAATGAACTATCTATGTGCCAAGTTTCATCCAAATCCGTCAAGTAGTTTTTGCGTGAAAGAGTAATAAACGCCCATACATTAGATGACTTCCTAAACTTTCACATTAACAATATTGATATGATAGGATTGTGTAATCTATATTAGATGCGATATTGCATATATATTTCACAAAATAACACATTTCATATTAAAAGGCGAACTGAGAAATACAAGTATCAACTATTGCTAGCAAAAATACTTAACATCACAAGAAAATGAAGGCGTCGACTGCTACATATCTATTTTAAATTTCTATTTTACCGATGCTGCACACTAAAAAGAGAAATATTGATACTTCTTCAACTGTCAGAAGCGATTTCGTGTGCGGCAGAGTGGGTCGTTTGGTCAGGCAGCAGTTGGACAGTTGCCAGGGCAACCATTATCAGGTCATCGGGGTATATGTTTGTAAGCTGTTTGATGAACATCGATTTGGCCATTATAAAATCTAAACCCCAAAGTACATAATCTTATCGAAGCTTTCTGTAAATTTCAACATATTTATTAAATACTAGACTATTTTATACTCCGGTTCCGTATTCCGTCCAGAGATCTCAAATGTCCCTCGGCTTCCCGCGTACCCGCAGTAGGTACCCAATGTACCTTTAGATTTTAACGTGTCGTTCTTACTCAGAATTAATTATTGAAATCGCATAAGTAGTTTCGGATATAACCTCCTACATCCAAACTTCAAAATGTTTTATGTTAATATAGATCGATAAAAATGTTTGATAACATAAATAGCCAGTATTTCTTGGAAGTAAAATACTTTGTCATACTTGTAGATACGCTGTACTGTGTTGTGTACCACAATTTCAATGTGTAATGACATGCAAACAATGGTCGCAAATATTTGCCCACTACCTACTGTTTGCTAGGTAAACAACGAGCAATCTGCTTTCCTAGGTATTGCAAAATATTGTCGCTGTAAAAAACCTTAAGGGTTTGTTTATAGAAAAAAATAGATTGTGCTTGAATAAGCCACATTGTTTATTTAGTAGAGTATGAACTGAAGGTAAACAACGGCTGCATATTTACGTTTTATCCATGTAATTGCTACCGATTTTATAGTCAACTAGCTGTCCCTCGCGGTTTTACCCGCGTTCTCGTGGGATGTCACATGTATTATACATAAAAACCTTCCTCTTCAATCACTCTATCTATTAAAAAACCGCATCAAAATCCGTTGCGTAGTTTTAAAGATTTAAGCATACATAGGGATATAGGGACAGAGAAAGCGACATTATTTTATACTATGTGATACACTACTATTGCTGTTGTTGGTTTTCATAGTAAGCTGATTGTTAAGATATTAAATGTACTCCAGTATGAATATTGCACATAGCATTATTGCAGTTTCTAGCAGTTCTAAAACTCGAGTTCAGAAGTAAGATAATGTTCCAGACTAAATCGACTGCGCTAACATTATGGATGCAGATCCTCCCGCCTTTTCTTATAATTTATGAGACGAAATTCTTCACGTCGGGCATTTCAAAGATGCCTCAAGTTATATCGAGTGGAATTTTCTTTGTTTATTTGCTCACAAAGCGTTCCATGTTTTTGGTCATGATGAAAATACTTTGGTAATTTAATTATTCTTTTTACATGCATAGTATGTTTTAGTAATTAATGTTCAGTCATCCGTTTATCATAACAAATAAAATAAAAAAAATTAATACTCGTTCAAATTTCCACCAATTTGCATGGTACCAAAAGTCCTGTAAACCTAGTACCTTGCCTTGCATATACAAGATGTTACACAAGGTAGCCAGCTCTTGGGTCTCCTGAATAATGCTTATAGTAAACACTGCACCTATTTAAAACATCTTTCATAGAAATAAGGTACATTATTAAAATTAGTAAATTTGTATGGTAAATTAGTTTTAAGTCGGACAGACTTTAATGCCTCCATTTTAACCCATCAACAAGGACACCCGTGAAACAAAGCTAGTTCCAGGAATTGGTCACCAATTCATCTGCTGAGCTGATTGTATCCTTTATATTATGGATGAGCGAGGTATGAGACTCCTCCATTTAAAAGGAAATATCTTCCGCCAGGCTAGGTGATCATGCCTGGGGACCGCGGTCCAACTGTTGGTGTTGGATGCCTTTATATTATATATGTCAAATCTTGAGAGAATCTTGATAGTGCGATGTAGGATTCCCACGTTATTCTACTCGTTCATAGATGTCGGCACATCACTGTAGTGCGGGCGGTGATGGATTTGTAGGCGTGTTCATAGATGTCGCCACAATATCATAGCAGAAAGCACAAGGTTTTTCCTAACCCATCGTATTGCATCTTCATTGCTTAAGAATACAAACTATTTAATTTTCATAAGGTGATACGCATTAACAATAATCCGCTAGAACTTCGCGTAAGCGTGACACATAATGATAATATATCAGTAAAATGATGAATCGATTGATAAATTCAGTAGGTACGTCAACGTATGAAAGTCAACAGCAATATATGACAGTATCACATCAAACAATGGACTCTTTATTTTATTGCACAAAATCCACAGATCTTAAGACGAATAAAATATGTATACTACTATAGTCGGTCTACTATAAGAAGTCACTTTTGACATTTAAGAACGTCATTGAAAAATCAACTTTATCTAAATAGAAATAAAGTTCATCTATTGACCCATCGATTAAATGTAAGATGATCTAACTGAACCTTATCTTGAAGCAAGAGGGTACATTTCTCTGTAACATTATTATACGTCAAAGGGGACTTCTTATATTGGACAGATTATTTATAGTCCTTATATCCAATTACGGATTTACTTTATGTATGTAAAATTGAATGTCGTAGAGTCCGAAATGGAAAAACTAAGTACGCAGTAATAGGGATGTTGACTGACATGTCAAATTAGCAACTTTTTATTAAATATCAAAACGAACGAATGTATGGAGTTTTGTATGAAATGGCAAGTTATGACGTAATAATTTACATTTTGGGTTCGATTGGTACTAAAAAATCATATTAATTATAACATTTTGGTCACATTTGATGTATCCCTGTATATTTGTATGTTCAATACACTGGCTAGTGTTTGATTATTTATCTTGAATACAGGATAGTTCCCTATTATTACTGTGATTGGCATGCTTAATGGTTGGGTTTGTACATCATATTTTTTTTTATGACTGTATTGCGATAGACGTCAATCTCACCTGATGGTAAGTGAAGATGAGTCCGAAGATGGAGCTCGCTTTCCCGTTTTTCAGTTTCCTTCCCTAATAAATTTAAATGGGTTATTGTTTCAGGAAATCATCACTGACAAAGATTTTCGCCGATTGTGGTAGTCATTTTGATTATATCGAAATTATCGTCAATCTTTATTGGTAAATAATGATCTATCAATCACGAGTCAGCTACCTGATTGCTATCGGTGCTACCTAGGGATATGTATTTTTGATCTTTGCCGATTACTCACCTTTAATTCCGCCGCCAATATTATATTTTGGTTCAGGAGGTATTATCGCTTCCAAAATCAATAAATTGACGCCATATTTTAATATAAGCCGACTCCAAAATAGACACGATTGTTTTATTTAATTCTTAGGAGTTTGAAATTAGAAGAATATTACTCTGTCAACGTTGAAATTTTCTGTGGAACTATTTTCTTATAGGCATCCTTTATGATCGGTATATTTCTTAGTAGTTATATAATTAAATTGCCATTTTTTTTTATTTTCATACTTTAATTACCTGACTTGTAAGTCAGTATCGTGTCTATTTTGGAGTCGGCTTATATTAAAATATGGCGTCAATTTATTGATTTTTTGATTGATAGATACTGTAGTATACTTTTCAAGCTGTAGTGTTATTTATCGTCATGGCAGTAATTCCTCCTATTGCAAAATATGGTTTAAAAGCAAGTTTTTATATATTCGTCATTTTCTAACGTCATAAATCAAAAATAGATGATCTTAAAATCTGGGTTTTATAGACTATCTGTAAATAATCTTATGTTATAAGACACCATCTATAAAAAGAACTTGAGATGTGTCAAGGGACATCCGGATGGAACGAAGATACGCATTGGAATTGACCAAAAAGCTGAGTTTAGGTCCAGTGTTGAGAAAAACTTGCAGACTCTCTTTTCGTCTTTAGTATTAGGTCTTCAATAAAAGATCAAGACTAAGAGTGCTAATAATTGCTAATTATACTAATTTATAAATGGAACAGAATTTTAAACATGTTGTATGTAGCCTTTAAATAAATTATGAAAAAAACAAACCCAATAATAAACCAAATCATTTAAATTTCGAAAAAAAGTGACGTTACAACTTTTCGTATGAATTAAGGAACGATAAGGAACTTCGTTCCAAAAAATAATAAGGATTGAGCGTCTGGTAAAATATAAATATCCTTTGAAAACGATGGGTCGGAATTGAGTAGTCGAGGTAATGGTATACAAGTTGTAGTAAATAAAAATAGCCCGATAAATCTTACCACGATGTAGGTAATTGTGGTTAAACCAACCTCTAAAAAGTTTATGGGCTATTATAATATTTACTGATTGAGTAATAATATTTTGCTATATCAAGCATATAAAAAAATTGAGAATGAGAAGTTATAGAATTTATCTCTAGCAATATCTTTTGATCAAAATTTTGTTGTCGACGCCATTCTAAATTCGAATGATTTCTAAGCAAAAAATTACAAAAACCTTTCATGAACGTACGTAAACGTCCGTAAATGAAGTTGCAACAAATTTAATTTAGTTTTTGACAGGTCGCAGATATCACGTTTCGTCAACCCGAATACAAAATGATGCGTTCGAAAACAAAAATTACCAGTTTGGAAAAAAATATTAAAAAAGGTAACTGAATCGTCAATATTACAGTAATCTAATAACATTCAGATAGGTCCCTACTGCTTGAACAGAAATTGTTTTATTATATGTTACGTATCAAAACTAGTAGTGCATTGATGTTGCGATTTCTATATAATCAATCTCAAATCAATGTTCTTTAATCTTAATGATAATCTAACTAGATATTTACACTTGACAATAGTAGGAAAAGTATAAATTAGCTGCAAGTGTTTATCTAGCTGTTACATTCTGTGTTATTCATTTAGAGGCCAGCACCATAATATTCAGTGAAAAATGAAAGGTAAGTTTGGTCGCGATTTGCGAGAATTTGATTATTTTTTGTTACTGCCGGATAATAGTAGCGAAAATCAATTTAACCCATAAATAGTTCAATGGGAATTACCATGTGGATGTACTTTCGATCATGGTGGGAAGTAAAATATCTATAGGTAACGCCTTCTGAATATTCGTATCTTTCATTTTGGCTCCCTCTCAAAAAATATTGTAATTTTTCAGGAACAACACTGATACTGCTTTGTGCTGTTGCACTAGCAACCGGTGCTGGAATTCGCCAAGAAACTGGTTGTACGCAAGGTGCATCTATTCAGAGTTTGGTTGCACACGAAAACTGCAATCAATACTATCAATGCGTCTTCGGAGAATATACAACTCTCACATGCCCTAATAACCTTATGTACAACCCTCAATTCCAAGTTTGCGATTGGCCTCAGAATGTCGACTGTGGTGAAAGAGTCATACCCGAATCCATTGGCGATGAAAACGAGGGAAGTGACACTGAGGAAATTAGCCATGTAAATCCTCACCCTCTCTGCGCAGAACTAGATCTCTCTAATAACATCATGGAACATGACACCTGTAACAAGTTTTATATGTGCTCGGATGGGTTACCGATAGTCATCACATGCCCTGGAAACCTTATGTACAACGCTGACCTTAAAATATGTGACTGGCCCCAAAATGTTGTTTGCAAAAATAACCATATACCACATGTTGATGATTTAACAGCTAATTTAGATTCTGTGAAGATTGTACAAAGCTCTGGTGTTGTGGCTACTGAAGATAATGTTGACGAACAGGTTGATGATGAAGAAGACGAACCTAATGAAGCAACCATTGCCATTTGCGCTGCAGATGATTCAGAGGGTGTATTCGTTGAGCATGAACGTTGTGATAAATTTTACATCTGCACAGGGGGAGTTCCTGTATCACAACCTTGCCCTGATGGTCTACTATTCAACGAAGAGCTACATGTGTGCGACTGGAAGCTTAATGTTCAGTGTGGCGAGCGTGTTCTTTAAATGGTGCAGCATTTTCCATCAAGATTCCAATTTCATTAATTACTTTTATGTTTTACATCTCTCTAAATTCACGTGTTAAAAACATTTAAAATTAAATATATTTCGCATAAAATCATTCCATAACTGTTTGTCTCATTTTTTCTTCCTTTAGCATAGATTAAAATAATAATAAACATTTGTTATTACCTCATAACAAAGGTTCTTTATGATAATGCAGTGCTTAGGTGGTATACCGTACAATCCAGACCTGTAATAGACCTTGTGCTTATGCTGGGGTAGGTTGAAAACCTGTATTACAATCCACTATATTACCCATATAAGAATACATGGGTATATCGGACATGTACAATTTATGGTGTCATGTTATACGAGATAAAATTGACAAACATAAAAAGAAAAAAGTCATTGTAGGTAAACAAATTTAAATGTTTAGGAAAACGATACCCATACGTTGTAACGTACACGATAGGCGTTGTAGTGAATACTGTCCTCTCCTACACATGAGACACAAAGGAAATGGTGAATTATCTATAGAGAGAGAGAGAGAGAAATATCGACAAGGTAGTAATTGAAATAAAAGAAGTGAATAGTAAAAAGAAAATCAAGAGCATTTAGGCTTGGAGGAATAAGAGGTCTTCAGTGTTCAGTTAGTAGGTCATCATTCCCAGCCATTGTGTAACTGTATATTTACACTTGATCCGAAAAACCAGGTAAATAGTTAGTGCACTGTTTGCCTTATTCTAGAAGTACGCTGATAATAGAGAGAAAATAAAAAGAATATTCTGTAAAATGCTTTAGTATTAGTAGAAAAGTTTTCACATTTATAGTAAAAATAGAAACCCATAAAAGCCGCATCGTTTTACATATCTATGGAATAAGACGTGTCATAAAAAAGCAATGAGAACCCGATAGGTCGGTAGAGGCGGTTCTTTATTGGCGTCATTACTCAGAGGCTAGAGGTTTGTGCCACCTGAGCACTGGAAGAACGTTATCTCTTCTGCAATGCAGTTTGGCACACAGATTCATTTATATAGATATTATTTATAGAGATATATAGAAATTATAATATATGTTTTGCATTTCAACCTTTAGATCAGATAGGTTTAGATAAATTAAATAATGATTTGATCAATTGTTGACTGAATTGTTTTCAAAACAAATAACTCTCCAACAGCTTATAACACTTACTTATAATTAAGAACTTTCTGCTGAAGAGGACTAGGCTAATAAATAACTACGGATTAATTAAACTGACGTAGGTACGTCAAGTTGACAGACAAAGCTATTTGGCAAAACTTTTATGGCAGTGAAAGTGACTTTTTGCGCCCTACCCTCTTATTCGGCTAAAACGAACATCGACGGTGAGCCGACTCAATGAAGCCTCGGAGAGCTTAGCTCTCACGTAATTGCGTAGTGAGCGAAAGAGATAGAGCATAGAGGCTGCGACGAAACATCCTCGAGCTAGTGTAATTTTCTTTACAGAATTGAAGCCTTGATTACTTTGCCAACACTACGAGCTACATGCTGTACTCAAATATTATTATATAAATTATAATATATTTTAAGTGTATATTGTTACATTTGCTTTGTAACATAAGAATTGTGTCCCTAAATACAATATACACGTTGAAAGCTAATACTAATACTCATGGAATAGGTAGGACGTCGAAACCTTTGATTCTTGTAGAGCCAAGCTTATTCTCTGACCGCGGTAAAAGGTACTTTGACCACTGGACGACTCTATATGTCAGGTTTTTGGAACGAAGTTCCATATCGCGCGTTGTGAAAGGGGGCTAGACGGAAAAAATTCATACGAAAAGTTGTAACGACATTTTTTTCGAAATTCAAATGATATGGTTTATTATTGGGTTTGTTTTTTTCATAATTTATTTAAAGGCTACATATATTACAACATGTTTAAAATTCTGTTCCATTTGTAAATTAGTATAATTAGTAATTATTAGTACAGTCTTGATTTTATTGAAGACCTAATACTAAAGCCGAGAGATTTTAAGTTTTTCTCAACACTGGACCTAAACTCAGCGTTTTGGTCAATTCCAATGCGTATCTTCGTTCCATCCGGGTGTTCCTTGCCACCTCTCAAGTTTTTTTAACCACCTGCAGGTATTGCATCTATCTATTTAAGTAATAGGGATCATTCTAAAATACACACTTTTTTGTAGCAGTCTTACCATGTTATATTATATTAACATTTTGCAAACCGCAATTAAAACTTAATAATCCTAACCTGCCTTGGTTTCTCGGTAATCAGATTAACTTGGAGGTGAACTGTCGTAAGCATTCAATTCTGAACTAACAAGAACTATGTTATTGAAAGCTCTTGCAAGTTTTGATTTACCCCGCAATGAAATTATTGAGTGATTTATTTCTAAACTTGATTTACGATCTTGTGATAATAAATATAGGTTTCACTGTAGATATGAACAAATCGAAAGCCGTTAAAGAATAAACTTAGTTTGGTCCCACAATCTCTTCAAACTTAACCCGTTAACTGAATCATAATAAAAGAAAATCATAGATTGTCTAAAGGAAAAATGAAAACATATTTCCCTTTAATAGAGTTATGGGCATGAAAAACCGAAATTATTCTTGGGCAATATTTATTCGGTACAGAATGCGTGATATAAAGCAATTTGCGCCTGTCAGTATGAAAGAAAAACTGATTGCGCTGCCATATTCACGATATGCGATATGAGTGTTCCACAAACGAAGGGAAAATACAGGCATTACTTGCCTTGCCGTGTATCACGGTATATGTACTTCAACACCATCATCAATTAGCACTTTTTAATAATAAGAAGATGTTTAAAAGCGCCAAGGAAGGGGTCCTTCTTTGCATATTCTCAGCTTTGATCGTAGCTAATAATTATGTCATTTAAAGCTCCTCGTAACTTAGTAGCATAAATGGAGTACCAATTTACCTAGTAATAATAATGTGATTCGATTTAATCACGTTTTAATGATGTTTGCTTTGATCTACTAGAACAAGGAAAAATAGACAAACAAAATTATGAATATGTCTTTCTATGTAAAAACTCGCAATTGCCATTGTGTTTTAGCTGTGACATGAAAAAATAAAAAAAGTTAAAACCGATAGATCTAAAAGTCTCACTATCTCATTTTAAGTTTGTGAAAAGTAAGAGAGGTAGATTTGAGTAAAATTTGATGCACAGCAGAATCGAGTTTATTTTTCTCCCAAATTAGAGGTTTATTGTTTATAATATTTTCTACCTTTATGTATTCCGAGGTTGTATTTCGACATCATTATATAACCTACATAATTAAAGGAAGCCTTTGAGACTTATTAATTTATTTATCGTCTTTGCTTTATTAAACTAAATCAAAAAGACATTATAATTACGAATAAATATCGAAAATGATTTGAATTGATACTACCTTTGCGTATGACTTTATGGAAACACAAACAGAATATAAGATTCCAAATAATAAATAAATATCCATATACATTTGCTCACGCTAGACTCCGTGACAATTAGGGGTGTGTCTAATTTGATTGTGTTTCTAAATATATTTTATGTTCCAAAATGGCCGCATTCGTGAAAAAGTTATGCTGTATAAAATAACTAAAACTCCGAAGTCTCTATCTGTCACGCGACGTTCCGTGTACGGAAGATCAAGATTAATGCCACTATACCTCTGATTCAACTAAACCTCGTTTATTTAAACAACGGTGATCAAGTTTACAGGTCGTTTACCTTTACGTCTTATATTCAGTTATTTTTCATGCTAAAATAACGAGATTTTTGAGAATAAGATTATTTTTCAAAAATAACGATACCTATTCTTTTTACCTTTGGCTATAGTAGTGCTACACGTTGGTTTTGAAAATATATAAAGAAATAAAGTACTCGTATTGATTGAAATTTATTTACTTTCGTAAAAAATGACACGTGAATAAATATTTCTTTAATACTGGAACACTTTTATGGTATTATATACATACAAAGTTTCTTTAACTTTAAAAAATACTATAATAATATTTATTTAATTTACTACAATCGTATACGAATACGTAGGCAACACTGAATTTAAATTGTAAAAGCTGTCTGCGAGTAAAGTGCACAGAAGGCTGGCAACGTGACGTTTGTATTGCCAGGCTTATTCTCAGACCAAAGTATGAGCCAGCCCTTTGGTCACCGGACGACTCGATAAAGTGCATCGATAAATCTTTAAATACTTAATATACGTGCATATGGTCGCCATAATCCTGGCGTTTCCACTCTATCGCATACTTTTGCCAATAAAGGGTCTCTACGGTAGACGCCGCTGCACCCGACACCCTGGATTCTGACTATATGTGGAAATTTCCACAACAGCAACACATGTTAATTTTTCATTAAAATTAGTGACACCTTTTTTGTTGACAACCCTAAGCTATTTTCACTCTTCATAGCAATAAACTGGTATAAAATGTTACCCTCACAATAAAATCCTTCGATATCTTGAAAACTCCTTCAATAAACCACTCCATTTTTTTGGTAGAACAATCGCTATGGATATACCAACTCATGAAGAACTTTTAAAACAGATAAAAGCAAATTTATGGTATTCTGGAATTCCATATGGTGATAATAAAATCTATATGAGATTTTATTTCCTATTGATCGTTCTCATTCTGATGATTGTAGCCGAAGTGTCATTTTTTGTTTCGAAAATATCTTCGGAAAATATTTTGGAATTAACACAATTGGCACCGTGTATTTGTATTGGCGTATTATCAGCGCTAAAAATTATGGCTTTAGCCTTAAAGAGGTCCAAAATTTTCGAATTAACCGAATGCCTCGCTCATTTATACCAGAATATATTAAATAATGTTCAGCATAAAGATCTTATCAAACACGAGTTCATTCTACTGAAGTCTTTAACAAAATACTTTTTTGTTCTGAACGCTGTGCTTATATCTGTGTACAATTTTTCCACGTTGATTTTTATAGTGTTTCATTACGTCACACAGGGTCAAATAATATTTAGTTTACCTTATGCTATTTTGGTGCCATTTTCGGTTGATTCATGGTTACCGTGGGCAGGGGTATATATATTTTCGATTGCCTGCGGTAAGATATCAAACTACTTCTCGTAAGATGTCTGGAAAGTTCAAGTTTCAATTCCCTACAATGTTTTTTCAGGATTTATATGCGTCTTATATTTTACGACTATCGATGTGTTGTACTGTGTTTTGACTACACATGTGTGTGGTCACTTTACTATTATCAGTAACAAAATTCAACACCTGCAGCCTGACAATGTTCATCAGCTAAGGGATATTGTTAAGGACCATCAATATATTTTGAAGTAAGTTATTGCACAGTTTCTTACAGATATTTACGCTTTAGTTCCCGAACAGTATATACGTTCGTATATATAAATCTTTGCTTGACTGTACTTTTGTGTGTTTAAAGTTTAAATAATTCTAATGAGTTAATGAAACTGTACATCAACATGATTTCATTCTAATTTGGATGTGACCTTTAGATATTTTCGCAATATATGAGATTAAAGGTTTTGTGGGGTCCAAATATTTTTAATATGACAGAGTAAATGTTAAAGGTAAAAGAAACGAAAATGTAAAGGTGTTTATAAAACAATATATATTTTAGGGATATGAAAATATTAACAGAAAGAACATAAGAAAAAATGGTTAGTCAGTGTGACTGATTTCATGTCATTATTTTAATAATTTCTGATTAAAGTTTGCTACTGGTTCAAAAGTAAGTTCTTCACTGCTCTTTGAAAATATTGTTTTTTTTCTTTATATGTATTTCTTAACAAATATTACAGACTGGCTGAGGATTTAGAGGATATTTTCACGGCACCCAACTTATTCAATGTTTTGGTTGGTTCTTTGGAAATTTGTGCACTGGGATTCAATTTGACGGTATGCTTTTTAGCCTAGCGCATTAGCTATTTAAATCGACTTATTGTAACATAATTTCAAAATTTATTAGCAAATTTATGCACAATAGACAGTGTGTATTTTTTTTATTATCTCATCTCTCACTCTTAGCATATTTTTTTGTATGTTCACCGATTTTTCCGCCAACTATGGAGCGCTCAATTTTTTTTTGTTATAAATAACTTTGAGTACAAAACCAGTGTAATATTACGGTACATTATTAGGTACAATTAGTTGAAAATACCTGCTCTCAAAAACATTAGTCCATCTTCGGGGGCAGTCAGATAAAAAATGACACCTGTTACCAGTGCACCTGCTAGTTAATTAGACAGACTACCTTAGCTTAATTATACTTCTTAGTGCATTCCTATTTTGAGCTTTTTTTTTATTTATCTGGCTGTTATGGGTTGCTTTTCATCTTTTATTTTTTCTTAAGATCACGGGCGAGTTCACCGCAACTAGCCAAAGTCTCATCACCGTCGGATTAACGATTTAGAAATGAATAGAAGACAAATAAACAAATATATGTACTTCTATGAATAATTTCCATTAGATTCACAATTTTAGTGGTTATACATAGTATAAATTAAATTACTTTTGTAAATAAAATTGAGGTATCCGTTATTATAAAATAAAAGCTAACCTTATTTATTTTATCGTATTGTTAGGATAATATAGTTATATGTTATCTGGCTGTTCCAGTTATGGGTTGCTATTCACCTTTTTTTTTTCTTTAGAAACCCTCTCGGGCTCGTTCACCACAATTGCCCAAAGTTTCACCACCATTGGCTAAATGGACTAGAATAGTATAGAAGACGAATAAACTAACATACGTCCATCATTTTCATAATATTGCAATTTTTTGTACTATACCTAGACTAAGTTTAGTTATTTTTGTAAATTTAATTCCGGTATCCATTATTTTAGAATAAAAATGCTAACCTAATTTATTTAATAGTATTGTCGGGATAATTGTAACATGTTTGTTTCCAGACGGGAAATTTGGCACAAATACCTGGCTGCGTGTTGTTTCTCCTCTCAGTCTTACTTCAAATATTAATGATGAGCGTTTTTGGAGAAAACATCATAAGAGAGGTAAAATATAATTGGAAAATAAAAAAGTTGCTAAAAAGTGCTTTTATAATGAGCACTGAAATCTAGTATTTTTTGCTCAGAAATCATAATTATTATGAGGGTTCCATTTTAGCAATTTTTTAACGAAACCAAAAAGTTACTGAGAATTTAAAATTGGTGATTATTTTTTTAATAGAGCACGAAAGTTGGTGAAGCGGCATTTTTGTGTAAATGGTATGAAATGGATACAAAATCGAAGAAGACCATACTGACAATTATGATCAGGTAATGTTTTGGTAGTAATACAATTACAGTTAGATTAAGCAAAAGTGTGTTGTTAGTTCTGATGTTTGTCTAAAAACGAACCAAGTGGTGTAGTGGCTGGATACCCTGAATGCCAAAACATAATTTAATTACTTAATAATTTATTTTATTTATCCCCACAAATTACATGCAATGATAAAGTACAATTGACAGATTGGGAAAAAAATGCAATTTGAGGGAGATCTGGAGTCCAAACTAAGCCTGGGCAAAATACAGATTTTGGAGCTCCAGGTCCCCATTTCCTTTAATTACAGTAGCCAACGTGGTGCGTAAGTGTGTATAAATGTATGAGTAAATGAGTAAGGGTTTGTGTGTGTGTGTGTGCGTGCGTGCGTGCGTGCGTGTGTGTACATGCGTGTGTGTGTGTAGTAATGTTAATTGTGCAATATGAATTTATAACAATACTGACATTATATAACATAGGACGTTGGTTTAACTCCCACTCAATTTGTGCATGAATGTCTCTGCCTGGGTGTCAATATCTTTATCAGTGTATCCAGTAGGTATCAGTTATCAGTTATATCCTTACCATAGTACCTTATGTTAACTAGTTTATGGAATATATCAGTTGTCTGGTTTTCATAGTACAAACTTTGCTCTCTATAGTTTAAACTATACAAACTGTGGAATGAGCTGTCGCCTGCGGTATTTCCGGACCGATATGACCTCCAAACCAAGAAAAGAGCGTACTCCTTTTTAAAAGGCCAGCGTCGCTTGTGGCTCCTCTGGTGTTGCGTCCATGGGCGGCGGTAATCGCTTACCATCAGGCGATACGTCCGCTCGTTTGCCTAACCTACACAAAAAAATATTTAAAAAATAAACTACGCTGCTTTGAGATCAAATGGCCGTGTGTAAGGAATGTCCCAGTATATTTTTTATTCATTATAGTAGGTACTAGCTCTGCTTAGTTGGGGATGAGATGGAAGAAAGAAATGTTCAATTTCTGCAGGGAACTGATCTATAGTATAATATTATAAAGAGGAAAGATTTGTATGTAAGTATTTATGTTACTCTTTCACGCAAAAACTACTAAACGGATAAGGATGAAACTTGTCACATAGATAGAGCATATCCTGGAATAACATACTTTTCATTCCGGGAAAATGTAATATCCCTCGGGAACGCGGGTAAAACCGCGGGAGACAGCTATAATTAATAAATTAATATTCTAAGACATTTCTTCTAATCGCCGCATTACCTACAACTTAGGTACCTACTGTCACGCATTTGAATGCCAATTACCCACTTTACTGTTAAACTTTGACCATTAATAGTTATATAAAATAAAATATTTTTTTGTAGATCCCATAAACCTCAAAAATTAACAGCATACAAATTCTCCGTAATTAGCTATGGAAGTTTTAGTAAGGTGAGATATAAGATAAATACATATAAAAAATTGGTTCTTGGTCCATTAACTTCAATTATTTTTTTCAGATAATAAGCACTTCCTGGTCATATTTCACGATACTTCGAACAGTATATACTCCTCAACAGCAACCTAACAATTAATTTCTAAATAATAAAATGTACTGCAGACTACCAAAAAATGTATGAAATTAGGTTATCAAAATAATATACTTGGAATATAAAACTATATTTTTTTAGTTGCACACCACTTTGAATATATAAAATGAATGTTTGTATGATTTTACACTATGCCTTCTTAAATACTATTCATCCGAAAGCGATGAAATTTTAATATTGTGCTGTTCTACGTATTGTACATCTGCGACAAATAATTGTTACAAATAAATAAAAAAATATTAATTATTCATTAATATATTATACCAAATAATAACACTTAGCATATATCTAATAGAACGATTGAAGTTTAAATTGTAAGGACAAACCGATATCAAAAGGAATATATAATGATCAAATAGTCATGAAAGGGAGTGTTAACATGCACCTACTCCTTCGCTGGCACATTAAAGACACTCTAAATTGAATTGAAAATCCTACTATCACACCCTCTATATGTCAACACTAGGGCTGTCACTAAATGTGAATAGGCATTTTCTGGGTAAGCGTGCTACATTCTCGGCCTCTTCATAGCTCCTTTTGGGGCCAGTCGAAGACCAAACGCAAGCGCATTCTAAATTTAAAAAATAATAATTAAAAGTTGTGGAAATGCTGCTTTGATACTTGTCTTTACTCAACAAAAATATTGTTGGTACTGTAAATATGCTAAGTTAAATAACACCTTACTGGTTTGCAACAAAGTCGATTTGCGACGTGCGGATCGGTCCAGCAACTTAAAGTTACTTGAAAACTAATTCCTATTTAGACTTTTTTTGATTCACTTTCAAATACATCACCACCAATGTAATCAATTTAATGTAATCAATTTAATGGAAGTTAATATTAAAACTAAAACAATGCCGTATCATGTTTTTAATCTTAACTGATTCATTTATTTATTTTACCAATTAGAACGGTTTTCACCAATAACATTAATTAGATAGTAGTTACTAAAAAGGATAACAATAATTGAGGTCAACAAATGTACAAAAACTAGACCTGTAACTCTAGCATTTCACAGTAAGTTTACTATCCAAATAAAGAGTAGTTTGGGCAACCCTATTCCTCATTTCAAATTAAATAGTACTAACATACGCTATAAAATGAAACAGTCACATCTTTCTTGGAACTCGTGTGCATTAAGCGTTTGTCTTGTTTTCAACCAATATTTCCTAGTAAAATAATAATCATGAACATGCCAACATACGAGCAACTATTTAATCAAATTAAAACTAACTTTTGGGCGTCTGGAATGCCTTACGGCAACTTTAAATTATGTTACAGGTTCTATTTTCTGTTCATATTCCTCGCGTGCATGGTCACAGAAGAGTTTTTGTATTTGATCTCGAAAATATCATCCGACAATTTTCTGGAATTGACTCAGTTAGCACCATGCATTTGTACTGGGGTATTATCAATCGTAAAATTTTTGACATTGGCTAAGAAACGACGCAAAATATTCACACTGACCGAGTGTCTAAGAAATTTATACCAAGATATATTCAATGACAAAGACAAGACGCAACTTGTTCGAGCTGAGTTTGTTTTGGTCAAATACCTGATAAAATATTTCTTTATTTTGAATTTATTGCTCATTTCGGTGTACAATTTTTCTACGCTACCATTAATCTTGTATCATTATTTTACGAAGAACAAATGGATTTTTGCATTGCCGTATGCTGTTTTGTTGCCATTCTCCTGTGATTCTTGGCTGCCGTGGCTATTGGTGTATTCCCATTCTGTCGTTTGTGGTAAGACATTCTCTTTTGCAATTAAAATCCTCGAATGGAGGCCACGTACCGGCAAGCGCAGCGTGGGACGTCCACCCACAAGGTGGACAGACGACTTTATAAAGGTCGCAGTCTGGAAGTCATTGGGGGAGGCCTATGTTCAGCAGTGGACGTCTTACGGCTGAAATGATGATGATGATGATGATGATGAATTAAAATGCACAGATGCACTACCTAATATTTTTAAGTAAAATATAAAATTCTCTTTTATATAATTATTATATTTAATATTTAATTCATCATCATTATATTGAATCAAAGGAAGAGTTGGAACGCAAGAGTTGCTCATAGCCAGCGGCACCCAGTGACTCCACCAGGATGATCGGGCCAACTCCCTTATTCAGCTAATACAAACTTCATCGGCGAGCTGGCGCAACGAAGCCTTGGAGAGTTTACATCTCACCTGGTTCCTTAGTTAGCCAAAGAGACAAAGCATGGAGGCCACGACAAACAAAATGACACCCCAGGTCGTCAATCAATATCCTAATTATTTCTAATTATTTTTAGGTTTTATATGCGTACTGTACTTCACCACAGTAGATGCGCTATATTTCCTTCTAACAATTCATGTGTGTGCAAACTTCTCGGTAATTAGTGCTAGAATTGAAGCTTTGGATACCAACAACGTCCATCTACTGAAAGATATTGTCAAGGATCATCAGTATATTTTGAGGTACCCTATTTTGCTTATTTATATATTAAACCTCATTAGTTTGTTGATATAGAATTTATGAAGAAAATTAATCAAATAAATTGTAATGTAATTTTTTTTTTGTAATTATGGTTTTACAGACTAGCAGAAGATTTGGAAGATATCTTTACATTTCCTAATCTGTTCAACGTTTTAGTAGGATCCTTAGAAATATGTGCGCTTGGATTCAATTTAACGGTAAGTGTATTAATATTAGTTTCAAGCCAAATTAATTGAATCAGAAGTCAACTTCGATTAATTATGTCAAAACAGGAAATTTGAAATTACAGGCACATAAGACTTAACAACTTCACCTCTCTATCAGGGTCGACAACGCATTGGCGATGCCCCTAGTGTTGTAAATGTCCATAGGTGGCGGTGACCACTTACCATCAGGTGGACCGTCTGCTTGTTTGTCGGCCCAAGTGGTATAAAAAAAATTTATGCATGTTTGTTGTAACAGCCGCCCAAATGTTAGATACAAAGAAAAAAAATAAAGGGTGTGTCGTAAAGACAAACGATAGAAGTGAAACTTTCGTATTACAGATAAACAATTTAATTACATATACTCAGTATTTACCCCCACCACTTTTCGTCGTACAAGAAGGTTGCGGATCATAATTTCAAAGCCCTCCCATAAAAAGTTTCAGTTCAAAAACATTCTTACATGGATAGCAATATCAGTTTTTATGCATTGCTATTTAATTTTGAAAGGGAAATCTTATATGAATTTTATTTATTTTTTGGTATGAAAAACCATTTTTAATGTTGTACCTAAATTTCAAGAACCTTCATATAAATGATCAGTATAAGTTGATATCAATAAGAAATAAAACACAGTCTTAATCATAAATTATAATTTCAGACTGGTGATGTGACGAAGATTCCGGGCTGCGTTTTATTTCTCCTCTCTGTCCTACTTCAAATACTAATGATGAGTGTGTTTGGAGAAAATCTTATACAAGAGGTTAGATGTGGTGATCTATTATACATTCGGATTGATAAGTACCTAATTATTAACCTTTTCTTTTTTTAGAGCAAGAAAGTGGGTGACGCAGCATATTTATGTAAATGGTACAAAATGGATGCAAAGGCTAAAAAATCTATACTGACTATAATGATACGGTAATTTTTTTAAACCAATAACACCTTTCGATATGGGACCATATGATACAAAATGCAGTGTTTTCACAGATCACAAAAACCTACAAAATTAACGGCTTATAAATTTTCCGCGATCAGTTATGGAAGTTTTACCAAGGTACGTGGAAATTGTTGTGGATGGCGACATTAGTGCTGGCTGGCTATAAATTTAATATAAAATTTCTTTATTTCAGATTATAAGTACTTCTTGGTCGTATTTTACTATTTTAAGGACGGTTTACAATCCACAGTCGCAAGAACCATATAGCTATTAGTATTTATTTATGCAGTTGGCAACTTAAAATTAAGAAATAGAAAATAAACCATTAGAAGTTATAAAAAAAACATTTGAATAGGACATGCTCTTAAAGTACACATATGAATTTATATAGATGTAATAAAGGATAAGTGGGTTAATTGTAATATGAATGAATATTTAAAAATAAAGTAGGTAAGTAATTAGTATCTTTTGTGATTGAACTGATGCAATTAATACGGAAATTCACTTCCAGTTTTCAGGTAGTACATGCCATTTGAACTGAAAAAGAAAATGTAGAGGCTCAAACAAAGTTAGGCTTAAAATAACAAATAAACTAAAGGAAGGTTGAAAAGTGAAGGTAATTAAATAACTACAAAAGCACAATAAACAAAAAATATTAAACACTGTTTTTTTTAACTTACCCAGTTTTATCCAAAGTGGCAGTACCTAAGGGAAGACTGATTCCGCTACAATTGTTTAACAAGAGGGCTATATAGTTCTCGCACCTTTTCCCTATAAGGTTATCGTTAATTAAACTAGCAGCAAATAGTTCCCAGGAACGGTTATGGTCGCATTCAGCGCTTGTACAGCCAGCCTGGGAGGCACCGCCGTTGGGATAGAAGTCAGTGTCTCCGACATTCAAAAGAGTACCAAATGTTCCTCTATTAGTATGTATAGCTTCTACGTACACTGCATCTGTTGATTTCAGTCGCTGGGTATTCGCGCTCCATAACGGTCCAGCTGGATCCAGACCTGCAACAAATGATGTTATTGTTGTAATATTTCTTCACTAGATAGTTGAGTAGTAGAGCTCTTAGTTCAGAGTTTGTCCGGGGAAGTACTACCATCTTACCCATTTCCGCCGTGAAGCAGTAGGGCAGTAATATTTCTGTGTTTCGGTTTGAAAGACAAGTGGGCCGGTGCCCAATTACAAGCACATGAGACTTAATAACGTCACATCTCAGGAACGACAGCGCGTTGGCGATGCCCCTGGTGTTGCAAATGTCCATAGGCGGTGGTTACCACGTACCATTAGATGGACCGTCTGCTTGTTTGTCGGCCCATGTGGTATAAAAAAGAAAAATATCAATATTTTTGTTTATAATTTAAACTTAGAACTACTGGACTGATTTGAATTATTATTTCACAATTAGAAATGTATGTTATCTAGAAGTAACATACCCTATGCTATAATCCTTGGATTCTGTATCCGGGGATTATAGCATAGGGTTTCACTAAAATTATTATTGTTGTATTTATCACATGTACCTGTAATCCGAGCAACGAGGCCTCCAAGTTCCCTGCCAGCATTACCAACAACATGAGCTCCCAAGCTAAATCCAATCAGATGCATGTTATCTAATGATGCACCAGTCACACCGACCAGGTAGTTCAGGAATCTTCCCAAATTTCTTCCAAGTGCCGGTACTCCTGCAGTTGCAGTGACGTAGTCTGCATGCGCAAGTTTGTTCCAGTCCAAAACGATTATGTTTACTTCACTTTGTCCCAGGTAGACTGTGATTAAATAAACACTAGTAATATTACTGTGGAATTTTTGATGTTTAGAGTTTAGAATTTAGCACACAGATAGAATATAATAATATTCTGGATTATCTTATGGGCTATGAATAAAATTATTTTCAAAAATTGAATTCAAAAATATATCATAGATGTTTCGGATGAAGCAAGCACATATTAATGTATATTTTTAGTTACTTATACAAAATTAGATCTAATTTCAGTTTAGTAGCCAGTTCTAAGTTCAGTAGTCATCTAATCCCTAGCAGCTGCATAGAAGTTCCGAGTCTTTCTTAGATTCTGTGAGTTTACAACCTTTGGCCATTATGGTGAAATTATATTATAGCAATCGTAACTATCTATAGTATACTTATAAGTTGGCATTCCAAAGGGAAGAAATTCAGCCATGTAAAGAAAGGTCTTGAGTGGCGTTCACGTACAGGAAAACGCCGAGTGGGACGACCTCTCACCAGATGGACCGACAACCTGGTCAGAGTCGCTGGAAGCTGCTGGGTGTAGGCCGGCTTATGACCGTTCGAGGTCTATGGTTCAGCAGTGAATATCCCTAGGCTGATGATGTCATTGCAACTTATTACTCCACTCGTATGGTATATGGTCGCTGGCTTACTGATAAGTGGGTATATTATAAACGACGATTTAAAAAAACTGTATTACTGTCTCGGATTTCTGTGTTGACGCCTTTATCCGCATTACCCTGCCAGCCATGGACTGTCACAATAGTCTGTAGAGTCGGATCAAAGTTTGATGTTAAAATAGTACTGATATTATTAGAGTCCAAGATCTGTGCAGTTGTTGGGTTCTTTCTGAAAGAGAAAATTTACATTATATTTTTTTATTTGAAGTTCGTTTTTTTTTTCTTTGTAAATATCAAGTAGATCCATAAATAGGCTGACGGGCCACCTGTTGGTAAGCGATCACCGCTGCCTATAGACACTTGCAACACCAGGGGTATTTTCAATGCATTATGGACCCTGAGACGTCGATGTTAAGTCCCATGTGCCTCTAATTTCTTCGGCAAATTTCTGTCATTTTGATATTTCACTGTTTTTAGCTTACCTAGTAAACAGCAAGTATTCATCTTCATATTCATTTCCAAATAGGGATTTTATTACACTCCTGTCTGATTGCGCAGCCACGTTACGTGATTGGGTAGCGTTATTGGCATAATTATCAGTCAATAGTGCAATTATTTCTCGATCAGTACTATTTTTTCCATGGACAACAGCAATATGTACTGAAACTGGAATTTGGTCGGTGTTCAGCCTTAATGTGATGAGCCAGCAAAATAACTAGCTTGACAGATCCAAATTTACAAATCACCTGAACTCTAAAACTAATCAATATTGTGCAAATGAAATTGTGTAGGATTTGGAAGACACATATTTATTCAACACTTGTTTACTTTACCTCCCCACACTATGGTTAGATGCAGTGTATACCTCTTTACTAAAGTTGAATATTGTCAGTTTCTTCGGTTCAAAAGGTTAAAATAAACAACAGAATATGTCGTAGAAACACGATCGAAGTGAAACTTTTGTATTACAGGGAATTATTAAAAAATTTCATAAAACACTTTATATTGTGTTTATTTTTCATCACACTAAAGGATTGCGCATTAGCATTTTCAAGCCCTTTCATAAGAAGATTCACTAAATTTTTGCTGTTATTTATTAGAAAAGAAAGAATAATTAATTTCAAATCAATACTTTACTTACTCGCCAAAAAAACCACATATACTACTAAATGCGTTACTAACATTCTGTATGACTTAAAAAGTCAGAATTGTTTAAACGACACCCACTACGCCACTACTTGGAACTAAGAATAATGTAGGAATGTCCTGACTTATATACTTGTAAATATATAAGTTTTAATATAATTGTTTGATAGACGTTTTGTTATGTAAAATTATTGTTAGGAATGCACTGTAGCATAGTTATCATTTCATACTTCAGGCATTGAATATGAATACACGTTCATAGCACGACTTCACTTGTTTCAGTGAAATTATTGTTTTGAATCACTAAGAGTGATTTTTGACTGACATACTATTATTTCATTAACATTTCTTGTGTCTATGTTCATTTAGACTTATAGGATTTAGTACCTAAAAGGTATCTAACTATATAGATCTTTATTTTTGGCAAAATTAATAAAAAAAATGAGATTTTAAATTTTTTACTTTAAAAAGGCCAACTTAAATATTAGCTAGTAGGATAAATATTTAATATTTTATTATTATTGTCTTAAATATGCATAGTAGCAGTATTATCATTTCCCACTTCAAGTATTGACGATGATACATGTTCGTAGCACGACTTCATTTTATTTAAATGTAATTATTGTTTCTGATCTAAGAGAGATATTTCACTGGCTCACAATTAAAATATAAATATAATATAGATATAAATAAAGTTTAAATCTATGTTATGATAAAATATTTTTTTTAGAGTAGTAGAGCTCTTAGTGCAGAGTTCGTCCGGGGAAGTACTACCACCTTACCCATTTCCGCCGTGAAGCAGTAGTGCAATTGTATTACTGTGTTTCGGTTAGAAAGGTAAGGGAGTCGGTGAAATTACAGGCACATGAGACTTAACAACTTCACGTCTCAGGATCGACAACGCATTAGCGATGCTCCTTGTGTTGCAAATGTCCATAGGCGGCGGTGACCACTTACCATCAGGTGGACCGTCTGCTTGTTTGTCGGCCCAAGTGGCATAATAATAAAATATCCTGGGAGCTTCTTTACACACGGTCATCTGATCCCAAACTAAGCAATGCTTGTAATATGGAAACCAGATAAATGATATACTACTTTTTTAAACACATACTTATATAGATATTTACAGCCAATTATTCATTTATTTATTTCATAAATATCTATTGAGTTGCGTCTAATGTGCATTCAGAATTATAGGGTTCAGTACCATAATGGTACAAAAGGAACTCTTGTTGGGGAACTCTTTCTATCTATTTCCAATTTCATTGTTGGAAAAATTCTTTATAAACATTATTTATTGATTGAAATGTATTTATTTTTATGGGATAATTTTTTTTTTATGTGTTATATCTATACGTCAGGTACCATAATCCATTGTATTGCTGCGTTGAGTACATACCATACAGATGAAGGGGTTGACATTGGTAGGTAATAAGAGACGGGTTCGTAATATGTGCCTTCATAAAAATGTCTTAGTAGTTTGCTCTAAGTATGAAATCATCTATTTTCCGAGTTTTATTTCGGGCATATTATTTCCATACGCCCGCAGCGGAAACGTTAACAATCTTATTTCTAACTAACAACGTTTTCTAGAAAGGATACTTTTTCTGAAATTGTCCTCGTTATGGCGGCTTCATATTCAAATGATTCTAATAGGATTTGTTTAATGCATAATTTATATCTGCCGCTCCCAAAATTACTTTTTGTGTAACTTATGTAATGTATGAAAATATTTTTATTCAAATAGGCTTTTACAACTTTTGAGTATTAGAGTATGTTTAAGTCGCTATTTAGAATGATTTCTATAGTTACATGAAATATTATACTAAATAACTAAATTGATACAATACTTTAAAATATTAATATATTTGTTATGGATCAAAAATTAAGATAACTAAACGGAATAATTGGGATTTTAGAGAAAACAGGAAAGATGAACGCTGTACCAAAAACTTATATTATAGACTCCATTGTTTAAAAGATACTACCAATAGTAAAAATAAATAGAAAAAAAAAATATTACAGAAGGTTCAATCAGGTGCAATCAATATATTATATGTATGATTATTGATTATTGAGCCACGGCTTTATTATTATAGGTATATATAAGTAACCAAATATTTTTCAACGCTACAATCCTTATCAAACTATTTTTTCTCTTTTTCACCTCACACTGAGCAATTCACAGTCTTTAAGTTTTACAGAGGAATCAAACAAGAAAAAGTTACTTAAGACTTTTGAATGTTTAATGGCACTGCTAATCGGCAGGGACAGTACTGGCTGTGCACATGAACGTTTGAAAGAGATAATCAGACATATTCATTTTGTAGAGCGTCGTCTCTTTCACACGAAACCCGACGGCTTGAGTGACAGCCTGATGATGGCTTATTACCTTTGATGCGCAATGTGTCAACAATTTCATTCCACTTTTATAAAACGATCGAATCACATTCCAAATTGTATTCTGGGGTTCGATTCTGAACGATGTTTCTTCGCAGTCTCTATGCTCTGTCTCTTTCGCTAACTAAGCAACGGTAGAAGTCCGCTCTCTGAGGCCTCCTTGCACTGGCTCACCAACCGAGTTTGTATTAGCTGAATAAGGGGGATGAAATCTCAAATTAGGGGGTAATTCAAAACGGTTCGTCACCCAAATCGGATGCGCACTCAAACTGCTCAACCAGAGCAGCCGGTGTTACATATTATAAGTTAAATCACCATAAATACGAAACACAACGAACACATCATTTTTTTTTTTTATGTTATACCTGATGGTAAGCGATTACCGCCGGCCATGGACACCCGCAACACCAGAGGAGCCACAAGTGCGTTGCCGGCCTTTTGAACATCTTGTTTTAACAATGCGGCTGTTTTTTTTTTTAAGATTTTACAATTACTAATATTCAAAACGCTGGTGAATATACCAAACGAAAGCTGAGTAACGTTATTACAGTTGGTAACAAAGTTCGACTCAAAATCATTATTTTGTTGAAACAAAGGGCAATTAACCGATATTAAGCCCACCTGTTCCTTGTGGCTTAATGTAAAATATTACTCGCGGGAAATAACAAGCTCCCAAACATCTGTAAGTACCAGTATTGTTTGGCTTTATAACTTTGTGTAAACGCAACATGGATGGATAAAGAGAAATCGTTTTTTATTATCTATTTTTTTCTTTTTACATTTTCTACGGACTCTTAGAAAATTATACGATAAATAATTTTAGGATTCATTGTATTGCGTTTTTATAAATTAACATCTTTCCGCGCTTGCTCAGCTCGTTGTTTTGAACTGAGGCTTGTGGTTCCTTAATACAATATCCTTAAATATAGTGTTACATTGAATTTTTCAATTGCTGCATGTACATAATACATAAAAATCTTAAGATTTACTTAAATTTAGTATACTTTATTCATCAAAATTTATACATTCTAAATATTAAAGTTTAAGTTATTTCGGCCTCGGATGGTTTCGCTCCCAAAAAACTCTCCATGACAACTGCATCGATGTTGAGAAATGGTTCATTACACTATCAATTCAACGCCTGTACTATAACATTCTGATGTTATATTGGAGTAAGCCAAACAGATGGACAAACAGAGTTATAAATAGTATGAGTGATATAAATAACCATATTGCATTTCAAGAGTTCTACTCTTCGTGCAGAGTTCATCCAGGGAAGTACTACCACCATACCCATTTCTGCCGTGAAGCAGTAGGGCACTTGTAACTGTGTGTCGTCTAAGAGGTGATGAGGCCAGTGAAATTACAGGCACATGAGACTTAACAACAGGCCCGCCGTAAGCGGGCGTGCAAGGCGTGCACGGCACGCGGGCGCCACGTCCAGGGGGCGGCAAACCTAGGGCATCCATCACATAATATTCAAAGTCATTGTCATAATACCCACTACAATTACTATTTTCGTTTATATTATATCGTTAACATCGATAAATGTTTTCTTTCTTTCTTTCTCTGTTCTATTTATTGGCCATTAAAACTAAAATGCAAGCCCAAGAGTCTGTCGGCATGGTGAACCGCCATGCCCTCGCTCGACGATGCCTGAAATTCGATACAAGAAGAAATCCCATGATGGGAATCCCATCCATAGAGTTGAGCTATATGAAAGATAGGACTGGCAAAGTAATGATCCCTGGACGTGTTTTGGCCCGACCGAGGACGCCCTGAAGCTTCGTCTGAGGGGGCTGTTTGACGCACGTATCGCTCAAGCGTTAATTCCACAGAGGTGGAAGACAGGCCGTCTAGTCCTCCATAAGAAGAAGGAACGTCCAGCGGAGGCTACTCGACGATATCGGCAATTTCTTCGATAGAGTTTTCGCAGGTCGAATCATTGGTACCTGTGCCGGGTGGCGAGAAGGGAGCCCACGGAGTCGTGCCACCACTGCTTCACCAGTGGCAGTCGCGGACACGGCACGTCACACGCGCGAGGAGTGCCCAGCTTGGGCGATCCCTCGCGCCGCCTTGTCCGCGGCAGTCGGGGCGGACTTGTCGCTGCCGGCCTTGCTGAATGCCATGGTCGGCAGCGAGGAGTCGTGGAAGGCGGTCTCATCCTTTTGTGATGTCATATTGTCACAGAAGGAGACGGCGGAGCGGGAACAGGAAAACGACTCCGTCGCCGAAGATGCGGCAGGCGGCGTTTGGCCTTCGCAGCCCGGATGCCGCCGTAAGCCGGGGACTGCGGGGAGCAGATCGGGGCAGATCGGGGTATACACATTTCCCCTCGCAAAAAAAGGCCGAATCATTGGACACCTGGACGGGATCGGTCCGGATCTGATAAAGAACCAGTTTAGGCAACGCAGGGTCTGTCGACCATCGGCGCGGTTTTGCGGATGAAGTCCAAAGCGCAGGAGGCGGTCGCCCGGGGCGGGTTTGTCTTGACGGTATCACTGGATATCGCCAACGCGTTCATCTCCCCTAGAGCTGCATACAGGAGGCGCTCCGGTATAATGGAGTGCCACTGTACCTACGTCGTGGCTTACCTTTCGCAGCGCTCGGTGGTCTACCCATGACAGTAGGGCTGGGGTCATAGGAAGGCGAAAAGCGGAGTTCACAGGGGTTGGTTCTGAGTCCACTCCTGTAGAATCGGGATATGACTTGGTCCTGCGGGTCCATGTATTCGGTCGTCAACGTAATGTGTTACACCGACGAGAATCCAGTTATCTTCCGATAAAGTCACGAAAGGCGGGTGCCTATCGTGGTACCGATGGAGAGACGCAAGTAGTAGACCGGATACGGCGATTGAGCTTAGAGGTGGCCCTCAATAAGTCTGAAGCCATGTCTTTTCATGCGCCTCGACATGTGCCGCCTCAGGATGCCCATATCTTCGTCAGTGGAGTCCGCTTCACCATCGTGAGTAAGAGAGTACATAAGTAGAGATTTTATTTTTAATTCTAGATCATACATAAACTTCTTTAAAGGATAGACTCGATGAATTAATAGTAGATTGTATCACAAGGGAGCAAAATAATATTTTTACGGCGAGGGCGTTTTTTTGAATCCAGAGCGAAGTGAGGGATTCTAGAGTAGAATCCCGAGCGTAGCGAGGGATTCTTTAGTTGAATCCTGAATCCTGTCTTTATTCAAACAATATTTGCGTTCGATTTGTTTGACGCTGAACACTAAGATGTTACAAATTCAAAAAGTGCGCGGCAAAGATAATTGCGGCGCACTTATTAAGAGGATTAAAAACTTATTACTGCCCGCTAAAGGTTTCTTATAGAAAACACCACCTTTGGGTGCACTTAAAGGCGAACCAAGTTCATCATCATCATCATCATCATCAGCGAACCAAGTTATCCTTTTCGAATATATGGGATGAAAATACATTTACCGACGTATTTGGCTTTTACAGCAATAATTTATTTAATTACTGCAATGATGACTTAATGAAACATTGTTAAGATTTAAGTCTGAAGCATAAAGCTCATTGAAGTAGTGAAACAGACATTGACGGTACTAATATGTTCAATGAACTCATTGCTATAATGTTAAATTTTCCTGAAAACCACTCTAATAATCCACATTGCAATATCGTTTTACTAATGACTTGATTTCAACGTTTCCGAACACAGCAGAATTTTTCTTTGTTTTATTTTATTTTGATTGGTTTATTTAAAATACTAGCACAAAAAACTCAAACGTACATTGCCGGCTTCAGCTGCATCTAGGGCTTCCATTATTCGTTCATTTTTACTATTCGAATATTTCGAATAGTAATATAAGTCGGCATAAACAATAATATACTCGTATAAGCTCGTTATCATAATAGGTACTTACCTACTAATGTATAGTGTACCCTACTACTACTAGTGCGAAATGTAAACATATTTATTTTATATTTTTCAATTATCTTATAGTAGTAAGTAAGGAACATACAAATGAATGATTGAATGGCATGGAACCACAAGAATATAAAAAAAAAAAGAAAATAAACTATTTCTACGAATTTCTGTAGTGCGGCCTTGAAAAGCACAAGGCATCGTGACTTTCATCATTTAAGCTGCTCCTTAGATACGAGCATATATAATATACCAGAAGAGAATACCCTTTCCAATTCCACGCTCGAGGGAGAAATAGAGAACAATAAATTATAAGCCTGCAATAAATGCAAGCTTTTAGGTCCACCAGCATTAAAACAAGCCTCTCAAGCTACATTGACACATATATTTCTTGACGGAACTGTTGTTTTATACTCTTTCTTGGTAAGCTATTCTGACGTTCTTTCAGTTCTTTCACCTCGATTAGAGAAATGTAGTCTTCATCATCGTCAGTAATGTTGGCACTGGTGTCATGATGATGATGATTGTTCCGACCGATTTCGGCCATGGCAACCACTTCGACCCCTAGTCTGAGTGATGGCACTGGTGCACCCGAAGATGGCTTAGGTAGCCTATCTTCGCGACGAAACTCCGTGCACACTGAGGGCACGTGAGTACGCCGTTCTCATAATTATATGTTATGGCAGCAGGTGGGCTAGCCTATAACTGATCGCGTTTGGTATCAAGGTCAGCTTTACTTTGCTGTGTTGACCTGGAGAAGGCTTTTGACAGCGTGCGGTTGGTGCTAGGTAAGCTCGATTGCACGGAAAAGTTTGTGATACTTCTTAGACTCCTGCATGACGACATGCAATTCTGCGTTGCCGTAGACGGTGAACAGACAGACTTCTTCCCCGTTACATGTGGGGTGAAGCAAGGATAGCGCCTAGTCTGTTCGCCTTATACTTTGCGGTGGTAGTTAGACAAGTCTTACACACTGTTTCTCAAGGAGTCCGCATCCGTTTCCGCATAGACGGCAGCCATTTCAACTTTGCTAGATTTAAGGCTCGCACTAAAGTCTCATACGCATTGATCACTGAGATCATGTATGCTGATGACTTGTGCTTCCTAGCAGAATCCCTAGACGGCCTGCTGATGTCCACATTCCACCAAGCCTGCCGTAAGTTAACAACGTAAGTTATCAACCAAAATTTTAGTAGTGATATCATCTGTCGGATTGCCTCATTGAAGGTAGTAGTGAATTAATGTTGTTCGCACGCTCCCGCAACCTGTCGCACACTTCACACCACCTCGTGAACGTTTCCTTTCACGTAGTTTAAGGTTCGTTCATTTCAGGAGTACAAAATTACAATTAAAATTTAGTATTCGAAATATTCGTAATATTCGAGTAGTTGTGTCTGTCTTATTCGAATATTAAAATAAGTGAATACTCGAAATTTCCGAATATTCGAATAATAAGCCCTAGTTGCATCAAGTGAAAGGACCTTTACAAAGTTACAAATTATCAAAAACTATTTAAGATCAACAATGCTCCAGCAAAGATAAAATAATTTAGCTTCAGCTTCTTTAGTTTCGATAGAACATCAAGTTTTAGACAGCTTGGATACATGAAAATGTATAGCAGATTTCGCAATTATAAAGAAAAAAAGAACTCGATTTCTGTAGTAAACAATTTATACAGTTTAACACTAATGTAAACAAAAATTAATATTTTTCTTCATTATTCTTTTCTGTTATCAAACTCTTATGAGGCAACAGTATACAGCTTTTTTGTCAAGCTCAGCATGGGTAGTCACAGACAAACAGGGGCGGCATAATCGGTATTGCACACGAGGGCTCAAATAGCTAGCGGCGGGCCTGCTTAACAACTTCACGTCTCAGGGTCGACAACGCATGATCAACGCAAATGTCCATAGGCGGTAGTGACCATCAGGTCCGTTTTGTCCCCCCATTGACATAAACTAAAAAAGAAAAAAAAAACAATTGATTAATATTCGATACTAACATGCCCACTGACTTGTTGTTTATTTAACGGTTCTTAAGACATAAACTAATTAAATTGGAACACTATACATATTAACATAAACAAATATATACATAGAAAAATATAAAAGCACTTAAAATTACATTAGTTACTATATTATGTACACTAATAAAACAAAACCGAAAATTTTGCTAAAATAAAAGGTCCTCTAAATGCTCAATGGTACCCATGATACTAGCGGCGTTGCCCCGTTGGATGGTTAAGCTTAGTCTCTGGGCGAAAAAGACCCTGGCTCTCAAGTCCCCAGAGGCTAAGACCAAACGCTTGCCTATATCCTCAAAGGCACATTTTGTGTAAGATGACCATGGGCCCATGGTTTCTACCGCAAGCGCCGCAAATTCATAGTCATCCGATAGACATGAGTATTTGCGACGCTTGAGGATCTGTGCATTTTCCGCAGCTGCTCCTGCCCCGTGACGCGTGCTTGAGATGTGAGAGGGTGCCAGTGTATCTACACAAGTAACGTCCCACACCAGGGCACGTCCTAGTCGCCACAGCACTAAAGTCATACCATCCGGTCTCTTGCCATCTTCTCTGGAGAGGCCACAAGGCTCCAGTTTTGCTGGAGCGGCGGTGACAAGAGTCCGGCGGATTATATCGTTAAGTGTGGCATGGCGGTATATGCGGCCTGCACTTTTTGTACAAGACATTCGATTGTTTTTATGTAAATGTAATAACTTTATTGTTAGCCATATTTATCCCTACTAATATTATAAACATGAATGTTTGTTTGTTACGCTTTCACGCGAAAACTACTTAACCGATCATCATGAAACTTTGTACACATATTCGTGGAGTAAATAGAAGTAACATAGGCTACTTTTTGTGCCGGGAAAATGTTACATCCCTCGGAAACGCGAGTGAAACCGCGGGGGATAGCTAGTGTTTCCATAAAATATATATATATATATATATTTTTTTTTTATGCTACTTGGGCCGACAAACAAGCAGACGGTCCACCTGATGGTAAGTGGTCACCGCCGCCTATGGACATTTGCAACACTAGGAGCATCGCCAATGCGTTGTCGACCCTGAGACGTGAAGTTGTTAAGTCTCATGTGCCTGTAATTTCACCGGCCCCCTTACCTTTCTAACCGAAACACAGTAATACAATAGCACTACTGCTTCACGGCGGAAATGGGTAAGATGGTAGTACTTCCCCGGACGAACTCTGCACTAAGAGCTCTACTACTCTGTTTGTTGTAATTACCAAAAGTTTCCATAATTATATACAAGTCTTCTTAGGAATTCTATACTACCATCTTATCGTATAAATTCCCTTAATCGATCGAAAGAGAACAGTTGACGTATTGATTGAGTAATTAGTATTATCAAATCCCCAGCGAATTAAGTACTTAGTAGGTATTTATAAAATCATATTATTGAATGTTGAAATTGAATATTGTTGTCATGAAATAGCTGTGATTATCAAAAGACCTTGATCCGAGGTCATTAAAGAGG
Source organism: Habrosyne pyritoides (assembly GCA_907165245.1). Lineage (NCBI taxonomy): Eukaryota > Metazoa > Arthropoda > Insecta > Lepidoptera > Drepanidae > Habrosyne > Habrosyne pyritoides. The sequence goes on along the minus strand of OU015602.1, from coordinate 8,361,562 downwards.
TTCAGTAAAATTATATGTTGCTACCAATTTTGCCATAATCTCAGCATTCTGATCATAATAATAATCAACAATCCGTTAAACTCCTCTTTGGTCATTTTGCAGTAATAAAATAATAAAAGATGCAATTTTCATACATTTATACTAATTCTTCTGTACGTATGTTGACAGTGAACTCCTCCTAAACGGCTGGACCGATTTGAATGTTTTTTGTATGCGTTTGGGTGGGGCCCTGGATAGCTTAGATTCAAAATTGGACCCGGTAGGTGGCGCTGCGATCGAACCCCAGAATTTTTGTTTGGACTTATTTTGACAGAACAACATCTGTCCGGACAACTAGTATTATATAGATACCTACTTATTTAACCATATTAGAATATTATAAAATGTATGTTGAAAAAAAACATCATATTCTCTGTAGAGATATGTTAGTGAGACGCTCACATAGTTAATATTACTCGAATACTTGTTACATTGGTAAAACATAGCCGAGTGATGATATTTCGCCTTTGTTTTGTAGACGTGCAATAGTTACATAGTGGAACTCAACGAGGCACTCCGCTTTATGAGTGGTAGGTCAACAAGCAAACACAGCTATCAGTTCTTATAACAACCTCTTACTACTCAAGCTAAGCCTAATATCATGATATCTTATATTTGTTCCAAAGCAACTTGTGAAGATATCGTTGTAACATTCCAAGCTTCAGGATTCAATAACAAAAAGAAAATGTTCTTTTAAATAAAACCATTGAATGTTTCTGGCGCGAGCGTGGAAACTTTGGGTGATTTAAATAAAATATTGGCACAAGTTCAACTCATGCGCCATTCGTTGCTTGGAAATTTGATTTTGAAAAGAAATTTGTCTTCCTTCGATTCCCGTGACATATTGAAACCAATAAAATAAAAACTTTTTTTCATATTGAAGGTTGTAAAGAAACGGGCAGCATACGAGTTCTTTATTCTTGCTTTCAGAGAACTTCCTCAGTTCTCACTTTGTTTTGAATTATTAGAAATCGATGTAAGTATCTATCTCAGGCTAATAATATCATGAGTATTATTGCAAGTGTTCATTTCACTTTGAAAAATCGTGTATAATATATAGCCTTATTACCCTCAAATGCCCAATGAATATGTATTTCACTAGGCTTATTATCCATTCAACCAAATTAACCACAGTGAAGGGACGACTTGGGGTCTACCATCCACAGGCTTACAATGGTCATAGTGGAAATCAACTTTGAACGGTCGAGAACTGTATGTTGAAATCAATTTACAAGACAGTGTGAAAATACCAGCGAGCTTTTCTAGTGTGACTGTCAGTACTTTTTGAATTTAGAAGACAAATCAAAATAAAAAAGGTGATGTAAATAAGTTCGAATCGTAACACTGCCATTAATCTGACAGGACTCTGAATAGGATATGATTTTTTAGATAATGCCTTACAAGGGATCAATCAATGTTTATAATTCATTAATTACGAGCTTAAGCTCTTGATAGGACAACGGGTACTAAAACATGATAACACACATTGACATATAGGAAAATCTTTGGATGTTAAGCCAAAAACAACAACATCCATAATAAATCAAAAGAAATCATAAGATTTAATTTACATAAAAACAATGGATCGATAAGATACCTAAAGTTAATCGGTCACGTAAGCTTGATAAATTCGCAATAAATATGTTTGGAACAAAGGCAATTTGTAAAATCAAATACGTTCAAAATGCGGGGGACACTGGTATTCCTGCTGTTTTCAACAGGTGTGTATATTTATCTTATCATTTATTTATCTTATCATTTATTTATCTTGATCTATATAACATATTATTATCGTAACATCAAATCTTAATTGGAGTGTGGAATTCGAAATTATGTAAGAAAATATTTTACCTTATTAATTGGTTCATTCCTAATTTGTCAAAATTCGTAGGTCAGTTTTTTTTTTCTGGCTTCTAAATTTAAGGTCATGGATCTGTTTGTGAATTCGCATAAGTATTTATTAATTAACATAATAAACAAACACTACATGCTGGTGCATTTTGGAATTAACTGTTAAAACTCCTGATGATTATATGCTTTATTACGATGATGCTACAGTTCATATTGTGACGTCATTGACAGCGTACATCGCATCAGCGGTGCCCATCGCAGAAGAGGAGATCAAAAAGGAATATCCCCGATTCATCGACTTCCCTGATGGTGAAGGCAACATGCACAAAGTGGACCTCGAGGCAGAACCTGACCTTGAATTTCTAGAAAGTAGAAATGCAAATAATAATGTATATTTGCTGTTTACAAGGTACGTTGAATAATCTTAATAACCGTTTCCACCTTATAAATACTTATAAATGCAATTTCACTTATATATATCTATATATATAAAAGGAGATCCTGACTGACTGTCTGACTGACTGACATATCAACGCAGGGCCTTAACCATAAGAGTAAGAAACTTGAAATTTTGCACAGGGGTTCCTTTTATAACGTAGGGGAGCACTAATAAAGGATTTTTATATTATAAAACGGGGATGAAAAATGTCTATGAAACAATGTGTTTTCTTGGTCTGATCAACTTCAAACTAAACGCGGCTGAAACCGCGGGGGACAGCTATACTGTGTAAATCGTCATATAGGTCACGTTGTTTGACAATATAAGGAAGAGAAGATGGTAAATAAAAACGTTACGTCAAAAGTGTTATCATACTATTTATTTATTATGCATTCACGTTGTTATGGTTTCATTGATAATCCCAACGATATTTATCTCCGGATCAGATGCTCGAATGTTGATAAATAATATTTTTTTTTTACAGGCGTAACCAGGTATTGTCGCAAACTCTACGAATTAACGATGCCAACTCTATTAGGAATTCAAATTTTAACCCAGCAGTACAAACAGTCGTGGTTGTGCACGGATGGCTCAGCAATCAGTTCACCAATCCTAATCCAACGATCAGAAATGGTAAATTATGTTATACTACTTAGAAATGACTACAAACTTTTCTAACATAGGTATCTTCATTATATTTTAAATCTTTTCTCAGTTTACCTCAGAAAAGGAGAAGCAAACATTATCGTTATGGACTGGAGGGACCTTGCATCAGCAGACTACGCTACAGCAGTTAGAGGAGTTCCTGATGTAGGCCGAGGCTTGGGGCGGTTCCTCATCTTCCTTAACTCTGTGACTGGTGCACCTTTTAACTCCATGCATATTATTGGATTCAGTTTGGGTGCACATATAGTTGGAAACGCTGGTAGAGAACTTGGTGGCAGGGCTGCCCGTGTTACAGGTTTGGACAATAGTAGCTTATTGAAATAATGTATTTGTCATATTTGGTTTTAATTCCGGCAATTTTTATCAGGTTTGGACCCGGCTGGTCCTCTATGGCAGTACAACGCAAATCGCCTGGGTCCTGCCGATGGAGTCTACGTAGAGGCCATCCATACCGACGGCAGTTATTCAGGACTTGGCATAGGTTCAGCTATTGCTAATGCTGACTTCTTCCCCAACGGTGGAAATTCCCAGCCTGGTTGCTTAACAAGTTTCTGTAACCATAATCGTGCTTGGGAGTTCTTCGCTGCTACTGTAACTTACAACCACTTGTTAGGCAACCTTTGTGATAACTCTATACAAATCACATGGAATACATGCCGCGGTCGTCTATTCCATATGGGCAATGATGATTTGAGAAAATTTGGGTGAGATTTAATATAATTGTTTTTTTTTTGTATTAAATATGCGACGATTGTGTGATCTGAAATCGAGCAGAGTGTACTATGGGTAACAGCTAACGGATATACTACATATACTGTTTTTGTTCTTTTTTTTTAAATTTATTTATCATTTCAATAGTATACATAAATCCCTCAAATTAAATGACCTCAATAAAAACCACTAAGATTTGTGAGACTAGTCCTGTTGTTAGTGTAAAACGATTGACTAAGCTTAATATTTTAGTACATTCTTATTTAGATATGTACCTACACCAAGTCACAGAACAAAGAACCACGTTCTTGGACAGAAATGTTTGTGGTGGAAATAGAAACCTCGACCTATGTCGTGGCTGTTAGGATCTCGAAACACTAACACCCATATTCTAAAACGTTTCCTCGACTGCACTCAACGCTTTCCCTCATTCGAGGTGAAGAAACAAATGTCAACTTCAAGGTACGTCGGGACCAACCTTAAGGAAGTTTACAACTTATAAACAGTTACTGAAGCTCATTATTTTCTTTGATTAATAATTTATCTGTAATGGTATGACGTTACTAATGACATGTTATCTTGACTACACTTCGATTCGACATCAGTCGGGATTGCTCGAGGTTTGCTCAAGTTGTATCTTAGAATACCAATTTTGAATATTCCTCGAGAAAATGCTTATGGTATCCTCAGTAAAGTTGGAGTCGAGTGACGTATGAGGAAACGTCTTAGAATATGGATGTAAGTCTACTGGACTGGTCAATTAATTAGTCAAGTAATCCTGTTACATACTAAAATATTGTGTTTTCTTTGTGATTACAGAACTGGTATGTACCGGCTGAGTACTGCATCAAGATATCCTTATTAACAACTGTACGTTTTGAAAATGAATTATATTCTAATTGCTATTTTTGTTTTTCTTTTTTCACAACTGTGATACTCATGTCTACTCATTAAGTATATTTATTCATTTAATAATATTTATAATAGCTGATAATTGGTAGAAGTGGCTACATGATATGGTTTTATCGCCAATGCGATATGAAGTGATATAATTGTTGAAGCAAATAATAACAAAGCTATCAAAATTAAATGAGATTTAGATCTCGATTTAAAATCCATATTCTTTCCTCTCCACTTTTTTTTTAAATTTATGCACGTGAGTAAAACTTTACTAGTTATGATGTCAAATCTATATATATTATATAAAAGGACAAGCTGACTGACTGACTGACATAGCAGGGCCTATATGGGTTAGAAACTTGAAATTTTGCACAGGGGTTCCTTTTATAACGTAGAGGACACTAAGAAAAGATTTTTCTGACAGGCCAGTTGGCTTGGTGGTTAGAGACCCTGACTGCCAAACCGAAGGTCGCGGGTTCGATTCCCACCCAGGACAAACATTTGTGTGCATGAACTTGTCTGTTTGTTCTGTGTCTGAGTGTAAATATCTATAAGTATGTATTCAAAAAAGTAGTATATGTAGTATATCAGTTACCTGGTAGCCATACTACAAGCAATACACTTTGCTTAACTTAGGATCAGGTAACCATGTGTGAAGAATGTCTTAGGATATTTATTATTTTTGAAAATTCACCACCTAAGAGGGTAAACCGGGGGTGCAAAGTTACATCACTGGGGACCGCGGGTGAAACCGTGGGGGACAGCTAGTAACACTATAAAAGTTGGATGGCTCTTACCGTACACGATACTATGTTTTGTCCATTTTGGCTATAATTACATAGTATATATACTGTACACATGTAGAGCTAGTTATCTAGTTATAAATTTATTTAATCATGTCACTGGTGTTCCTTTGTTGGTTGGTCATTAAGGCATGATGGTCGGCGTATTAGCAATCATACTACTAGCCCTGAATTATTTAAAACATGCTTTGTTGACGTACTTCTGCAGTGCGAGCTTCTCACTCCAGGTGTGATTCTGTAATGTAAACGAGACTAGCTTGACGATGTTACGCTGCGGCTTCAATGCTATACTATATATCTGGATACACGGCAGTGTGTGAGCCAAGTTCCCAAAGTAAAAGTGTTTACACGAACCATCAAGGGCCTTTTCACACCCTATTATTTTATACTGCTATTTAACTTTGACATACACTCTTTTAAACTTTGGAAAGCCCTTTTCTAATTACTGCTTTCTGATGATTAATGAGTAATAGAAAAAAAATGAAAATTTACTGAGAGAAAACATGCCAAGTCACACTATTGAGTTCCAGAGAACATAACAAATTATTTTAAGCTACTTTTTTTTGTACCGCATGGGTGGACATACAAGCAGACAGTCCACTTGATGGTTAGTGGGCACCGCCGCCTATCGACATTGGCAGCATCAGGAGTATTGCCAATGCGTTGTCGCCCGATCACGTGAAGTTGTTAAGTATCATGTGCCATCAAGCTGCTATTTGAGGCACTTCTTATATATCCAGTAACATTTCGATTCTTTTCTTGATGAAGCCGTGACCTGAAAATTTATCTTGCAATTTATTGGCACGAACTTGGCTTTCTTTCACATTTTTGGATTTACTTTACGGAATCGCTCCACTGCAGTTCATTCTTAAATCAGGCTGAATATATTATAGTTGTGGTCACATTTTAATGTTTGTAGGCTTTTAATTTAATATGGTTAGTCTGTGACATTATTCAAATCCAAACGGAAATATCTATTAAAATTATTCATGTGTTATTAAAAAAATTAAGGAAAATTATCAATTAATTTCAGCAGTGATTACAATTATCGAGAAAAATCAGTGTTAATTACATATTATCAGCATTGACGCATTATTATTTCAATAGATTATTTTATTTTTTACAAACAAGCTAAATTGTTATATCTACCAACGTATAATTTAACCTCTTATCTATCAAATATTATTGGTTCCTGTTAAAAAAAACTATGGGGAAAGTAGTCGTAAAATTTTTTCAACAATAATTTTACTTTTACTTGTTAGAACTGAATTTAATAACCTGATCAAAGGCCTAAGCACGAACATCGATCGCAAGCGTAGCTACGTTTGTATGGAAAATTTAACATAGCGCATACCGTAACCCTTCGTGATGTTCAATTACCCATTGCATTGGATTTTTGGCATACTCGATTCGATGGCGATACGCATGCGATAAATGTTCATGCTCAGGGAAGAGAAAGTTCTACCTCGTTTACAAGGCCTTCTTTTCCATTGGATGCTTTGGACAAGTGCCCAGGGCCCCGCGATCAATGGGGCCCCCTAGTTATATCATCAAGCGATAACCGATGTTACGGAAGGAATGGAAGCCGTTGGCCGGCAGATGTTGATGACAACGCATGCGAAAGAACGTGTCGACAGATCGGGTCAGTGTGCCGCTCTCTTAGAGCTCTCGTAGTCTTCGGCATTGTCCTTATTGGCTAACGATTGTACGACTAAGCGATGAGATTTTATCACGCGATGAAAATGATCGTGCGATGGGCCAAAAGTGTTCCAAATTTGTCGCGCGATGTCGCCGCACCGTCACCGCAACTGCGTCATTTCATCAATTAGCTCTTTACAGAAATGCACAGTTTTCACTGTCGAGCAATATTGCTTTGAAAATTGCAAGAGACATAGAAATAAGAAGACGTAGACCACATAAAACGAGGTTTTGTAGCATTAATTGAACGATCGCAAGATCAAACCCATCGTACGATCGTTATTAAGCGTTTTCTGTGGTCGTGCGACGACCTAAATAAATATGTATGTTAAATCCTGTCATGCGATGAAAACGCATAGATTGATCGTTCGATCAACGCCAATTGGGACGAGACCTTAGGGGCCCCATTATCCTATAGTGCCCAGGGCATTCAATAGTTTAAAGACGGATGCTCCTTTGAATATAAAATTGATTTGAGTAAAAATATTTGAAAAAATTTGGTCAACCTGTTTTAAAATTATATAAATATCCCGGGACATTCTTTACATACGGCCATCTAATCCCAAACTAAGCAGAGTTTGTGCTATGAAAACCAGATAACTGATATACATTTTTTTGTTGGTTTCGAAATACATACTTATACATATAGATATTGACATCCAAGCACAGAAAAAACAGACATGTTCATGCACACAAATGTTTGTCCTGGATGGGAATCCCACTACCTGTGCCGTGGCAGTCAGGGTCTCCGACCACCAAGCCAAGTGTTCTGTCGATTAGATTAGACTTTTATATAAAATATTATAAAGGTCAAAATATTTACAGAATATAAAAAAATACCTCATATATTATAACGTCTACCTCTAGTATTGATATCTCTATCATAGATTTATTTCACAACTAACATGATAAGATTTTTGATGAGATTTGCAAGATAGTAAGAAATTAATAAATAATGTACGAAGCAAAAAAAATTAAGCAGATCTTCATTGCTATTCAATGATGCACAGTGTTCTTATACTCTTGCTATCGACGGGTAAATAATATTTTTATTACATGGTTAGTTTAATACATAGTTTTCTTCAAATCCTTATTACATATAATTTTTTGCAGTATATGTCGTATTAGCGACACCTGTTTTGCAAGATGAGTTAAAAGAATACCCAAGTATCTATCAATATTCTGATGCCGATGGAGTCGTCCAAAGTTTGGATCTTGAAGCTGAGCCTGATATGGAACTCTTGAACGAAATCACAAGAAACCCAGCTAATAATAGATATTTATTATATACAAGGTAAGTCTGACTAGCTACTGGACCTTTGTAGAGATGAATTGCAATTTTTTTTATTAAAATCCCTTAGTACCCTTATTTTTTTATTACCAGTCTCTTAGTTAGACAAAATATTTTGATCATATATTAACATGTTTTACAATATTGTTACAGGCGCAACCCAACAACATCACAGTCATTATTTATCGACAGTGCTCCTTCCATCGAACAATCTCACTTTGACCCAAATGTGCCCACTATCGTCATCTCTCACGGCTGGCTCGGCAACCAGAACACTGATATCAACCCGACTATAAGAGACGGTAAACTTATCACCATTTATGAGATTCTTAAGCCCCACTGCTTTCCCGTTACCGGAGGATTTAATATTATTCCGGGATAAATCTACTTCTATGCTCTTCGGGGAATGCTCAATCTCCCTATCTGTGTTATAAGTAAGGTTTCGTGGTCGATTCATGGAGATCTCTGACGGAAGCATAATGTACAAGAGTATGATCTTTTCACAGCGTTCTAATCATAAATTTTGCTTTTTTCTCTAGCATTCCTGAAAAAACTTAACGTGAATATCATCGTCCTGGACTGGAGACGTCTTGCCATATCAAACTACGTGACAGCTGCTAACGGAGTGCCCGCAGTTGGTAGAGCCCTTGGGCGGTTCCTAGCTTTCCTGAACTCTGTGACTGGTGCACCTTTCGAGTCTATGCATCTGGTTGGATTCAGTCTCGGAGCCCATTTAGTTGGTAACGCTGGAAGGGAGATTGGTGGCAAAGCTGCTCGTGTCACAGGTAAAATTAGTTCTTCCTTATTTTATTGCTTTACGATTTTGCCAATGACAGGACGGTTGTTAATAATACCTAACGATAGAAGCAATGATTAAAGCTGTAAATAGTTATTAGTAAAAATACTAAAATACAGAAAAATATAAACCATAAAATATGTGTTTCCGAATTTGGGAGGGAATTCGATAATTAAATCAGCAAAAATTTCACAGGTTTAGACCCGGCTGGTCCTCTGTGGAACTACAACTCCAACAAATTGAATAAAGATGACGGTGTGTACGTCGAAGCTATCCACACTGACGGTGGTTACCTCGCCGGCGGACTCGGTATCGGCTCTGCTGTCGCCCAAGTTGACTTCTTCCCTAACGGTGGGATCTCGCAGCCAGGCTGCCTAACCAACATTTGCAACCACAATCGTGCTTGGGAGTTTTTCGCTGCTACTGTCACATACAACCACCTTGTTGGAAAGGAATGTTCCAGCTCATTGCAGATTACACTGAATAGATGCAGTGGTCAAGAACTTCGTATGGGCAATGATAATTTGAGGAAAACTGGGTATGTACTGTTTCCTTTACAAGATCTTCTACTGATAATCAATTATTTATAATACTAAGTATAGAAGCGAAACTAAGCCCGTTTGTATTAAAATTAGCAAGCCCAATAGATGGACAGACATGTAATGTTAAGAACATGATTGAAATAACGGAATAGCTAGAAGAGATATTTCAGAATTGTAGTAGAATCTGCGAACAATTACAGATGTAAAGTTTCTACTATCTATTTAGTTAATTAATTATTAAACATAGAATAATAAAATAAATAATATTGAAAATTCGACACAGAAAATAAATAGTAATAATATTTAAAATACATAATAAAGCCAACATGAAATATGAGCTTTACATAGTAGTTGAATGTGAAGAACAGTTTTATTGCCTTATTTTTTCACTTGTTTTCTTTAGGGATATAAGTGACAAGATAATCTTGGGTTTATTATATACGGTTGCTTAATGCGTTATTCTTTTATTTACAGATCTGGCTTGTACCGTTTGGACACAGCAAGAAGGTATCCTTATTAACTTTGACCATACAATCAATTTCAATAAAAATGTTTTGACTTATTACACCTGTCTTTTGATTTCGTTCGGCTTTACGGGTAGTTTTGTAACAGCCTGTATAATAAAAACCTTAACTATTTGAATGTTTATTTACATTACGATATTCAAATATGCGTATGAAATGGTATTTAATTCATACAACGTTTAAAAGAAGATAATGATTTATTATCATCCACGTTAGAGACCCATACTACGTGAACCCTTCAGGAGGGGAAGGAAGGTCTTTAGAATACCACGCTTAGTCACAGGGGAGTAATGTAGTCAATAACCTCTAAGGAAATCTGGCGCCTTTTAGCTTTATTCAAATATGGCGTGCCTTATTAAGCAATTTTATTTTAATTAATTTTTTTTTTATTTCGGACGAGATTGCGATTGACCTCAATCACACCTGATGGTAAGTGAAGATGAGGCCGAAGATGGAGCTCGCTTTCCCGTTAGAAGCCTGTTCACTCCTTTTTTAAAGATCCCCAAGTTTCTGGGAATACAGACGAGGGGAGCGAATTCCAATCTTTAGCTGTGGAAGGAAGCTGCACAGCGCTTCGTGCGAATTGGTGGTATATCTTTGTCATTCTATTTGCGAAATATCGTTGAAAGCCGTATTTATAAATTACTATGGACAAATTAGTCTTGGCATATACTACGCGTGGTCACCAAGGGGGGGTAAAAATTGTAAAAGAATGGGTCACGTAGTATGGGTACGTTCCCTTATCTATCAAATTATAAGACAACATCAACTGACTTAAGACTGAATATTCATGACATACCAACTGTAATTATGACGTACTTACGTAGGCAGGTGTTTCGATAGATAGCTAATCATCGTTTCCCTGTACGTAAACATTGATTGAAACGATTTCATAAATGGTTCTTCTAATACCCTTCTGACGAATTAGTAGAATAATCTTATCACTATACAATATTTATTTAAGTACTCAACTGAATTATTTATTTTGAGAAAATTGTCTATAAATATGAACGGATTATGGAACAGGCGCAAGTTCAGTGTAAATATATTCAGTGGTAACAATGCAGAAAGTACTCGTGATAGTGATTGTATCTACTGGTACGTAAGTTATTTGTTGTTTCATATAACCTGTAGGATGATCGATTAGTTCGGTTTTGTTGCTATTGACGATATATCTACTATCTTATAATAACAGGATCGTATTAATAAAAAAATGCAGTGTTATTTGTGGATATGACGAAGGCATTCGATCACGATAATCATAATCGTCTATAGTCCAAACTTTAAACATGCGGTGTACAGGGTTCCGTTTCAAGCCTTTTAGAAAATATTAGGTTGGGGAAAAAGTCATTTCGCATTATAGTATGTATGAACTTGCAATAAAATCTCTTTGGCTATACTATTTGTATCTGGCTGGTTTTAGTATCATTGAAAGTTTAAATTTTAATGAACATAATTCCAAATTCAAATTAGGAAAATGTGTGATTTGCATTTGTTTTTCGTACCGCCAAGATGAGTGAATCTAATGAAGAAATTCGATTCATTTTAAAATTTTACTACAAAAAAGCTAAAAATGCAACGCAAGCCGCGAAAAAAATTTGCGATGTTTATGGACCTAGTGTAGTGTCTGTGAGAGTAGCACAAATTTGGTTTAAGCGTTTTCAATCCGGAAATTTTGATGTCAAAGATGCACGTCGCTCTGGTCGCCCCATTACGGATAAAATGGATGCCATTTTTGAAAAAGTGGAGCAAGATCAGCATATCAGTAGTTACGACGTAGCTGAAGAACTGGGAATTGACCACAAAACAGTTTTGGCGCATTTGAAAAAAACTGGGTACCTCACGAGCTCACTGAAAGAAACCTAATGAACCGTGTACTCATTTGTGATTCTTTATTTCGACGTCATGAAACCGAACCATTTTTGAAGAAGCTGATAACTGGTGATGAAAAGTGGATCACGTACGACAAGAACGTGCGAAAAAGGTCCTTTGACCACGGTCAAAGGCCGGTCAGGCTTCACAGACTGTGGCGAAACCCGGGTTAACTCGCAACAAGGTGATGCTTTGTGTGTGGTGGGATTGGAAGGGCATTATTCATTATGAGCTGTTACCACCAGGCAGGACCATCGTTTCTGAACTCTACTGCGAACAACTGATGAGATTAAAGCAAGAAGTTGAGAGAAAGCGGCCGGAATTAATCAACAGAAGGGGTGTGGTTTTTCAACATGATAACGCTAGACCTCACACATCTTTAGCCACTCCGCAAAAATTAAGAGAGTTTGGCTGGGAGGTATTAATGCCATCCGCTGTATAGTCCTGACCTTGCACCTTCAGATTTCCACCTGTTTCGGTCTCTTCAGAATTCTTTAGGCAGTGTTAGGTTAACATCACGAGAGGACTGTCAAAACCACTTGTCGCAGTATTTTGATCAGAAGTCCCAAAATGTCTATAGCAATGGGATCATGTCCCTACCTACAAGATGACAAAATGTTATCGAACAAAATGGTACCTACATACTTTAGTTAAATGTAAATAAACTTTATTAAAAATGTTTTGAATTTTCTTAAAAAATGCGAAGGAACTTTTTCCCCAACCTATTATAACACAGTACCTAATATGAAAATAAAAAAAATGTCCCCAAATATAAAATCTTACGAGACATATAAATCTAACTTAATAATAAACGTGGTGTTCCTCACGGTAGCATATTAGGTCCTTTATTATACGTAAATGAACTTTCAGGAAATATATATTTCATCTTTTTGTCGATGACTGTACGAATATAGTAAAGTGTAGTTCTATTAACGTAGACATTACTAATACTTTGAATGAGGCTAAAACATTGTTAACAGATAGCAACTTACTAATTAATTTGAAACAAGTATGGAATATTTTTTTTGGGTAACTCAACTCATGGGATACTAGTCTTCAAAACACAAAATATGTTTAAGAGTGATATTTCAAAATACTGTGTACCCAGTAATTTACCAGTCCCATGAATTTATATCTTGGAATGCCTCATTTTTGCGAATAGGCATCCAAATCTCTTTCAAAATCATACATTTAATAAATATCCATAGGACTAAGAATAAGCTAGTCTTGCCAGCACCGTCGAGCACCCTTGTTAGAAAATTCTCGTATTATATTATAGGGACATATCTATACTAATATTATAAAGAGGAAAGATCTGTATGTATGTATGTTTGTTACTCTTTCACGCAAAAACTAATAAACGGGTATGGATGAAACTTGGCACATAGATAAAGCATATCCTGAAATAACATATAGGCTACTTTTTGTCCCGGGAAAATGTGATATCGGGAACGCGGGTAAAACCGCGGTGGACAGCTAGTTTTTAATAATAATTGTATCTTTTGACTTTTGTATTCTTCTTTGCATGTGAATGTCACTGAACTCCTCCTAAATGGCTGGACCAATTTTGATGAAATTTTAGTCCGTTTGAGTGAGTTTTTTGATAGTTTAGATTGGCTCATCGATTGGTTTTGCGATCGTGTTCTAGGCTTCTTTTATAATTTCTCAATCAACATTGATAGTTAATTTGTTTTGTTGCCTACAGTGATCCGATAAGGGGCGCTGTACGTAAGTTACTTTTAGCTCATACTGCTACCTACAGAACAACGTCGGCCAAGTCACCATTTATATATAAAACTACAAATAAAATAATGCTGCCATTATTTTTTTTATTATGTTTGTGTTCATATGGAAATTAAATTTAGATTTTCCGGACGTAAGCGCCATTTTCCGTTGACTAAAAAGATAATAACTTTTACATAGTACCTTTCGCTTTGCGGCGACGGAGACGGCGACTTCTCTATGTAATATGAATTATTAAATGTTGACAACACTTTGAAGAATGTGAAGCGGGGTATGATTTATAAAAAAAAACGTCAAGTCATTAGTTAGTCTCGCACACAAAGATTTCTGTACAATTTATACAATTTACTATAATAAAGTCAGTTTGTTTGACCGCACTTAAATCTGGAACTACCAGTCGAATATGAAAAAATATTTGCATTTGATAGCCCAATTCTTCTGGAAGGTTATTTAACATCACGCTACAACCCTAAGGAGCCGAGCAAAAAGAAATAGTCTGAAAGAGCGCTAAGCGAAAACGAAGTAAAAGCGCGGGCGGGCTTGATTTTTTTGCATAGACATATTTTATGGGCCGGGAATACATAAGAATACTTTTTTACTGTTTGCCCCTAAGGGGAACGCGAGCGAAACCGCAGGGGACTACTAGTAATAATATAACCTACATAATTTTATGGCATTTGAACTCATATAAAATTTGCTTAGATATACTCACATATATACTTAGGTACTCACATATATACTCACAGGCGCAACAACTTTTAGTTTATGATAAATATTTAACTATTATTTATCCCGAGGAATGTAAAATTTTTCCGGCACAAAAAGTATCCTATGCTACTTCTAATACCTCCAAGAATATGTGTACAAAGTTTCGTGATGATCGGTTGAGTAGTTTTCGCATGAAAGCGTAACTAACAAACATATATTAACATTTATATTAAACATAGGGAACACTTTAAGCTCAAATTCCTTCCTTAATAAAGGTATTTTTTAGATTAAGCTGCTATTGAAAGCGTTAGGTAAAAATCTATGTGTTTTTTATTTCTATATGTTAGGCAATGACTATTAAAACACATATTCATTGAAATAACAACTTTCCACATATTACGATACAAAATCCTTAGAAAGGCAGGATAATTCGATTGAGACGGTGTAAACGGTAAACCCTGACCAAAAAAGTTGAAGCATGTGTTTTTATACGTAAACTGTAGATGAACGAAAGTGGATGTAATTTGCATATCAACATGTAATCTGTGGTTTCTGTCGACAACGTTAAGAGAAGAACTTGGTGGTGGGGCAATATTTTCAATCAATTGTTTAACAAAAAGTTAGAGCTGTCGGTGATAGATGGTATATTTTACTCTTTGGTATTCGCCTGGATGACACAACATAATATTGCACTATCAATAGCCAGGGTGATCTGGTGGCTAGACTGGAGAGACCGTTCCATTCTGGGCTTTGAGTCCTTACCACCATTGACCATCATCAGTTACCATTATAAAATGATGGTCAACCAGCACACACATCACACAAAAAATAATAATAGTAAATAAATATACTGTGACATTCTTTACACACGGCCATCCGATCCCAAGTCAAGCAGGGATACTGTGGAAACCAGACAACTGATATTTTTTTAATACATGCTTATCGATATTAACATCCAGATACAGAACAAACAGACGTGTTCATGTATACAAATGTTTGTCCTGGGTGGGAATCGAAACCACGACCTGCGGCGTGGCAGTCGGGATCTCTAATCACCAAGCCAACTGGCCCGTCAAAGTTATTATCAACCCCACAAAGAAAAGATAAAAAATAATATTCTTGTCTTGATAATATGAATACTAATTGACAATAAACACTTACATCATTAATCGATCATTTATTACTAGTACATCTTGCTAATTATACGTAATCAAAAAGATTAATAATCTTATCTATGAAAATGCCGGCTAAGTGCGTATCAAACCACTCACGGTGAAGGATACCGTAGCATTTATTAAATAGCCTATTGTATTTACAGTAGGTAAATTATTTGTTAGTCTTACTAAAGGAAATAATTAAATTGCTAATTAATTAATTGTTTATAGAGTAGTAGAGCTCTTAGTGCAGAGTTCGTCCGGGGAAGTACTACCACCTTTGTCATTTCTGCCGTGAAGCAGTAGTGCACTTTTGTTACTGTGTTTCTGTTAGAAAGGTAAGACTTAACAACTTCACGTCTCAGGGTCAACAACGCATTGGCGATGGCCCTAGTGTTGGAAATGTCCACAGGCGGCGGTGACCACTTACCATCAGATGGACCGTCTGCTTGTTTGTCGGCCCAAGAGGTATAAAAAAAATACTAATATGTTGGCTGAGTTTCAGTAAAGAGTCCCACATTCCACAGAAGATATGCATGTTATGCCCCAACGTGACATGTGGTGAACTTTGTGGTCGTCTCTTAGTCATACCAATCTCAGGCTGTTTAATACCACAGAGGTAACTAAGACCATATACAATTGGAATGATAATATATACGGAATAAATGGCTCAATGATAACTTAAAGAAAGGTTAAATATTGTAACAGCTAAAATTAAAAAAAATACAATTAAAATTAACGAAGTATCGCGTTAACGGAACAGCTCGACAAATTCTACTAGTTACAACAGGGCTGCATTTCAACTAGTACTTGTGAACACGAATAGAAGTGAATTAAAGAAATAAAACTCAGTCGTCAATAAATATCTAACCATAAATGATATCAATATACAACGTGTTACAAAATACCCCGTAAAAATAAAAAATATCAAAGCCAACAACCCTAGTAAGCTGTCATGTAAGGTAACCATATTATTTAACAGAAAGGCCTACGTAGGTACGTAAAATAGATATTTTACCTAATAATTGTCTACTTTAATAGTTTTTCTATTTTTCATTCATAAATATCTGTTTTTTTTTTGTATGTTATACAGCGTGACTACGGTTCTTAAATATTGTGAATGGACTCGTTATAAGGCCCCATTTAACCTCCTTTCGTCTTTACGGGTAATTTTGTAACATTCTGTATAAACATTATTAACCATTATTTATTTATTTGGTTAATTGGATTCCTATTAACTAATCTTCAACCATGTGTAGTCCTAAAAGTCTCTATGACGTACGGAATTTTTATTTTCCGTACGTTTTTGGCTACGGAACTCTAAAAATGTGGTGACAAAATTGCTACAAGATAAATTTACAATAAATACTGGTCGTCGGATTAGGAAAGTATATTCACCTTGCCACGCTGAAAAATGAACGGGTTATTCTTAATTCTTCTCGTTTCTACAGGTAAGTCATTATTCTATGAACATTTGAATGTATCACGTTTATTATAATTATTTTCATAAGCATGGGTATTTTTTTATATCGGTTTTATACGGAGAGCTTTCGGTAGCTTTATTCAGCCAATTGTCACCAATAGCAATCATAATACTAACTACACAGCCCCTTTCTGACCCCTTTCTGACCCCTTTCTGACCCCTTTCTGACTGTACAACTCGGACAGTACCCATTAGCAGTAATAGAACTCTAAGAGCAGGGTTTGTTCAGGGAAGTACTAACTACCACTTTTCTCATTTTCGCCGTGAAGCAGTAGTAGTACACTTGAATTACGGTGTTTCGGATAGAAAGGTTAGGAGGCCGGTAAAATTACAGGCACATACTTAACGACTGCTCGTCACAGGGTCGACAACGCATTGGCGATGCCTTTGGTGGGCACATAGGTGGCGGTGACCACTTTTCATCAGGTGGACCGCCTGCATGTTTGTCGGCAAATGTGGCATAAAAATTTAAAAAAAATATGAGACACTCGGAATTCATTTTTTAAGGAGGTAGTTTAAAGAGTTATACGATTTGGGATGTAACTTTAAACTCTAAGAACTAGGGCCTTGCAGATTTGACGGTCACTATATCTTCAATACACAGACACGGACGCCCATTTCATAATCTTTATACTGGATTGCTTACCGCAAAACGATAAAGTTTATGACCCGTGGGCTATAAGGTTTTCAGACCTATGACCTGCTATTTCAGACATTATGATGTTAGCAGTCTGGTGTATTTTTGCTTGTGAATAGTTGTGAATTCGCGCAACCTCGTGTCCGTGAAATACAAAATATGCTGCTATAATTTTGTGTCCAATAAAATAATCCATAAATAATCAATCTAGTCACCGAGTTTTGAATTTATGACTGTTTTTATGTTGATTGATTATAACTATTAAACCAAATGCTTTTTTGGTCCCAATGATTGATTAATATTTTTAGAAAGCGCTATTAAAATAATTAAAAAAAATAGCTAACATTATCAATTGTTACACGGTTATTCTAGAAATTATTAAACTAAAACCTGTCACTAATTAATTAAATGAGTGTTATTTATATCTCGTCTTTATGGTCCTCTTTATCATATGTCATTCATCAGCAGATAAATTTGATGAAAAATAAGATAAACAATGCGTCGTAATCAATTAATTCTAATTTGTTTGTCCTAGATAAACAAATGACGGTGAAATTTTTTATTTCTAAATTATAAATAAATTTTACAAACCGGAGTCAAAAACAATCGGTAATCCAACAGGAAAATTTTTACTTAACAAACCCTTCATCAATTGTGTACAGATGTTTGGACAGTTTCATCTTAAAACAATAAAAACTTTAAAATTTTCAGCATACATCGCATCCGCGGTGCCTGTTGCTCAAGATGAGCTTGGTACCCGTGAATATCCGCGGTTCATCGAATTTCCTGGCGGCGATGGACAAATGCACCCAGTGGATCTCGAGGCCGAACCTGACATGGAGCTATTAGAGGAGATCACCAAGAATCCTGCAAACAACTTGTACTTGCTGTTCACCAGGTAAACATGTATTATTATATATAATGGCGGAAGACTACCAAGATAATAAACATTTCGGTAAAGGGTCACAATTATACTGAATCCGCAGAAATAACTAAGTAGAAGTAAACAAGCAAGAGTAGACTATTTGACAATTTACTTTGTTACAGAGCCAACCCAAGAAGCTCCCAGACTTTGGTTATGAATAACGCCAACTCCATCACCAGATCAAATTTTAATGCCAACGTACCAACAGTTGTGATCGCCCATGGTTGGCTCAGTAACCAGAACACTGACATTAACCCTACAATCAGAGATGGTAAAATTTTTTATTTTTATTTTTAAATTGTATTTATTTATTTATAAGAGGAAGATCTATAACATATGTTGTATAGTCAACATTATCTTATTACAATTCACTACTGAATATAACGAGAGATATTTTTGAAGCTTGAGCAATACCTAATTGGTGCCAGATATCAAATTAGTACCTCTCTGAAGTGGAAGAAGTGAATAATATTTATTATGAAGAAAGTGGGCAGTCATTCCGCCGTTACAAAGGATTTAAATGTTGATATCACTCAAACTTCCGAAATCTCTTTTTGACCAGTAAAGCCAGTAAGCGCACACAAATATAAGACTCGCCTGTAAAATCCAATAGAATCTAATTTCTGAGGTCGGCAGTCTGTCAGACAGCTGCTCTTAGCAAAGCATAATAATCCGCTCGCCTAGATGATATTATAAAATAATACTGTTTCTAATTTCAGCGTACCTCAGGAAAAGTAACGTGAACGTCATCGTATTGGACTGGAGACGTCTTGCCCTATCAGACTACGCGACTGCTGCTGCCGGAGTACCAGCTGTGGGACAAGGCTTGGGACAGTTCTTGGTCTTCCTTAACACTGTGACTGGTGCTGCTTTCAACAACATGCACATTATCGGATTCAGTTTGGGAGCTCATTTAGTAGGAAACGCTGGAAGAGCACTCGGTGGAAGGGCAGCTCGTATCACAGGTAAATATTTATAACTAGCCCAAATTTCAATTTTGTGATCTCTTTGTGAAATGTGTACACACAGTAAAATGAGACATCTACTCATAATTTGGTAATTATAATGTAATTATATGATAAACAACTTACGTATGATGGGAAACCTTACATACGAGATATAGAATCGACAGAGACAGAAATAGACACTAGAAAAAAACAACCACACGAGACGCAGAAATTCAACAATTCCAACCCTTAATTTTTCGTTTTCTGTCAGATTATTTGTGGTGTTAATAAAGTTATAGTCTCAAACAGTCTGAATTCAAACAGGTTTGGATCCTGCCGGTCCTCTATGGAACTACAACAGGAACCGTCTGTCGCCTTTTGACGGAGTCTATGTTGAGGCTATTCACACCGACGGTGGCTTATATGGTCTTGGTATCGGTTCAGCTGTCGCCAACGCTGACTTCTTCCCCAACGGTGGAAACTCACAGCCCGGTTGCTTAGCAAGCCTCTGCAACCACAACCGCGCTTGGGAGCTCTTTGCTGCGACCGTCTCCTACAACCACTTGGTTGCCAACCAATGCACCAACACTTTGCAAATCACATGGAACAATTGCCGTGGTACTCGTTTCCATATGGGTAACGATGACTTGAGGAAGTTCGGGTGAGTTCCTATTGTATATCCATGGTAAATAGTTTTGAAAGTACTGATGATATAGTATATAGTTGTGGAATTATAGATATATATATCGGTACATTTATTGGCAAACCAGCCGACTCCACATTTTGTCAAAAATATTTTTTTGGTTCAGATTGAATGCAACATTAATTCGGCGTGATTTGCAAAAACAACAACTCCCATATAACTACAAACATTTCAATAAGTATCTAACACTGTTTTTTTTTTTTATTTTTTATAAGCAGTCTACATACAATAGGTAATATAGTGTTTTAAGTATCTCCTGAAAAATTTGCTCATACGGAGTTAGCTGGTTTGCCAATAAAGGTATCGATATAGCTTTTTGTCCAGGATTAGGATTAGACCAAAATGCTCAGGAGTGATATATCTTAATTATGTTCTCATATTTATTATTTTATTTACAGAACTGGCTTATACCGATTAGACACCGGCAGAAGATACCCCTACTGAAAACCTTTTTTAAAACTCATTTCTATAAAATTGACACTGACTTCCATATGGTAAAAATTTTGCTATGAAAACAAAAAAAAAATTCATGATTTAAATGTTTTTTCTTTTTTTACCTTACCGTTTCTACTAATATGCGAAGGTTTGTGAGGATGTTTGTGACTCCTTTACGCAAGAACTACAAAACTAATTTAGATTAAACTTGGCAAATATATAGTTTATAACTTGGATTAGCACAGAAAATATTTTGTAACCTGGGAAAATGTGATTTCCCTTGGGAATTCGGGTGAAACCGTGAAGACTAGTCTACAATAAGTCCAATTGCCTAATTGTCAGTCTTCTGACTAATTTAAAATACTCCTACTGCATATACTACTGCTTTGACGGGACAAATGGTAGGACATTCAAACTGCCACACCACAAGTCGTTGGTTCGATTCCCATCCAGCAGAAATATTTGTGGGCATGAACACTGAACATGTTGGTTCTGTGTGCGGCTGTTAGTATATCTATAAGCATGTATTTAGAATATAATATAATAAAAAGCAGTATAGGTACTATGTAGTATATCTGGATTCCATAGTACAACCTCTGCATTATTCGGGATCAGATGGCCGAGTATTGATAAAAATTATAATATAAAAGTTATTAGTTTTATAGTAGTAGAGCTCTTAGTGCAGAGTTCGTCCGGGGAAGTACTACCACCTTACCCATTTCCGCCGTGAAGCAGTAGTGCAATTGTATTACTGTGTTTTGGTTAGAAAGGTAAGGGGGCCGGTGAAATTACAGGCACATGAGACTTAACAACTTCACGTCTCAGGGTCGACAACGCATTGGCGATGCTCCTAGTGTTGCAAATGTCCATAGGCGGCGGTGACCACTTACCATCAGGTGGACCGTCTGCTTGTTTGTCGGCCCAAGTGGCATAAAAATATATATATATACATTATTAAACTACTTTTAAAATACATGCAAATATTTTGATATATATATACCAAATAATCATTATAACAACATCTATTTACCCTTTGGTGAGGTTCTTGTTTCTCAGTATCACATAATGTTATATCACCAATATTACATAGTATTAAGCTATATTTTTATATTTAACATCAAAGACAAAAGTAAATCTCATTAAAGAATTATTGAACTGATCTTTCCAAGAACAAATATCATCGCAATTTTTCACTTCACTTCAAGAAAGCGTCGAAATGAAACAAAACAATAAATCGAATTAGATTCGCCAACAGTCAGCTATTTCAAAAATAATTATCCGGATCTGTGTGTGAGTAAGACAAAAACTACAATTCCGTAAAGTAGATTCCAATATCTAGAAATCATTTGGAATTTGTTGAGATAAATCGGTGGAACATTCAGAATAGAGGAGGCTATTACTCCGCGCAAATGGTCCAATTGACAATCGCGACTTTAACTTATATGGATTTGTTCACACCTGCTGTGTAAGTGTGGGAGCAATGTTCATGATCTCTCTAGCATTAGGAGTTGAAGACCTTTCATATTAAGCCTTGAATTACCATTTTTATTTTTCGATAATGTATTACGTAATTTCTCTTCGTTATTTCATTGAATATTAAAATTTTAATGCTAATGACAACATGTTAGATACCCAACTATTACAGTAGTATCCTTTTTTTTTTTTTTTTTTATGTCAATAGGTTGACAAACAGGCAGGCGGTCCACCTGATGGTAAGTGGTCACCGCCGCCTATGGACATTTGCAATACCAGGGAGATTACGAATGTGTTCCCGACCTTGCTAAAATCCTCATATAAGTATTATTGTAATACTAGCTTTTGCCTTGCATCAATCGAGTTTTAAAGATGCTCAAGTCATTCTCCGCCCCGTGCAAACATTTAAGTCGATGTGTTACTCCGTTTCAACGTGAAAACAAACAGACTTACCTTCGCATTTTACCGGAAGGATAATCACTACTAATATAATAAATGTGAATGTAAGTTTGTTTGTTAAGCTTTCACGCGAAAACTACTTACCCGATCATCATGAAACTTTGTACACATATTCTTGGAGGTATTAGAAGTAACATAGGATACTTTTTGTGCCGGGAAAATGTCATCCCTCGGGAACGCGGGTGAAACCGCGAGGGACAGCTAGTTATTGTTATACATGTTAGGTTGGGGAAAAAGTCTTTTCGCATTATAGTATGTATGAACTTGTAATAAAATCTCTTTGGCTATACTATTTGTATCTGGCTGGTTTTGGTACACATTGAAAGTTAAAATTTTAAAGAACATAATTCCAAATCAAATTAGGAAAATGTGTGATTTTCATTTGTTTTTCGTACCGTCAAGATGTGTGCTTCTAATGAAGAAATTCAATACATTTTAAAATTTTACTACAAAAAAGGTAAAAATACAACGCAATCCGTGAAAAAAAATTGCGATGATTATGGACCTCGTGCAGTGTCTGTGAGAGTAGCACAAAGGTTTAAGCGTTTTCAATCAATAAATTCGCGACGTTATAGATTATTACAACACAATACACTTTAAAGAAATAAACAATAACTGAATAAGCGGAGTACTCATTTTAGCCAACAGACAACACAATCTGGTGTCTTCTCTCATCTCCCCAATCACGTCCATAACAATACCAACAACTTGCTAACAAGAAATGAAAAAAGTTCAGCTTTAATCAGCGACTCTTGTGACCACTACTTTCTTGATGGAAGTTTTGTCTTCAACTGAAATAAAAGTGCAATTCTTTAGTTTTATAAAAGACATAGTTTTTGGTACAGAAAAGTCCGTGAACTTTAAGGTTTTAGAATTCTGTACTTTTAGGTTTATTTTATTATTTTTGTTTTTAAACAATATTGTGCTGTAGGTCCGAAAAGATAGAATTACCGTAACAATCGGTACATTTAAACCAGTAAAGAGTGTTTGAGACAAACAATTGCAAATCTCCAGGCAACATATCCAATTAATATTATAAATTCCAAATGTTCATGAGGATGGTAATATGGATGTTTGTTACTCTTTCACGCAAAAACTACCAAACCGATTTGGATCAAATTTGGCACATAGATAGAACATGTCCTGCATAACATATAGGCTTATTTTTTATTCGGGATAATATAATATCCCTCGGGAACGCGGATGAAACCGCGGGGGACCGCTAGTTAATAAATCAAATTAAGGGAACAAATAAAAAGTTCGTCAAATACTAACATGTTAAACTGTATATTATAATAACGCCGAAAAGCCCGGCCTTAGACAAGATATGATGTATCAGCTCAGATGCACAATTTACTCCAGACTATAAAAAATAAAGATTAAAGAAGTGACTATTATAAAGAGCAACTATGCATCGATAATGGCTCAAGTCGCTTTAACACTCTCGCTATGGGTTAAAAAACGCAATAACTCTTTAATTATTTTAATTTAATTACGAATAAGTTATAAAGGCCTTCAAAGTTCTAGGAATAATAATGGATAAAATAATAATCATAAATACTTTTAGAAGGTATACTACATGAGGATGCAGTAAAATCTTATGAAAATGTATAAGACAAAGAGAAACGGTTCCGCCACTCGATATCGCGCATTATTGTGCTAAATGTACAAATCGATGTCGACCGCTGGCACATTTTGCATTCACCCGCCTTCTTATGCGACCGCATATAATACAGTTCCCAAACTGAACGCCTGTATTCATGAATATTTACTGCACTGCTCCCACAGAATATGCTTTTCTGAGATATATCATTTTCCAGCTGCGTTCTCCTGTAGCTCTGGATCTTTGCTTTTTTTCAATGAGATTTTGTGACGTAATTTTTTGTGTTAAATCATCATTGGTAAATTTTACATAAATTTACCATCATCATCACCATATATTTCCTCCCCCATGTATTTCCTAGACTTCATAGACCTCAAACGGTCCTGAACAGCGGCTCCCAGCGACTCTAGCCAGGTCGTCGCGCGGCTGTCCATCTGGTGAAAGATGATGATCTTTAGTAGTCTACTAACATGTATTATTTATTTATTTAACATTTTGTTTTTAAGTAGAGCTTTTAGTGCAGAGTTCGAGGAAGTACTACCTTACCCATTTTCACCCTTAGTACCACGACCAGTTACCCATGTCTGCCAATGTGATATAGAAAAAACTTTTTTTATTTATTCCACAAAGTCCGCTGTTATTAAATCTATTATAAATTAATACTAGTTGTCCTTACATCCAATTACGGATTAATCAAAACACAGCAAAGTTCCCATTTAAAAAAAAGCTTTAAAACTAAATAAAAAAAAAAAATTATACAATTTAGAAACGTTACATTTTTCAAAATTCTAAATACAAAACACTATACCGAAAAAGCTGTATAACACAACCCATTTATAAGATCTGTGAGCAAAATAAAATAAATTATTAAATTTAGTTCATATTTAGAAATACTTACAGACATTAATGAATACTAATCATGCATTAGGGTCCAACATCTGATATGTGTATCCACTATCTCATAAATGTTAATATCCTGTATTGATAATTGATAACATGAAAACTTGTGTTGGATCGGACACGTTAGATAAATACATAACTATTTTGGGCTCACTCTAGCCTCATCTTAATATCTTCAATAAATAATGATTGGCATCGCCTGTAGGTACCTATAGTTATATTCATTAGTTTCTATATAGGTAGATATATGATAATTTAATATGCGAAGCAGAACAATGTAGATACTTTAACGAAACTTTTATTAAAAAGCTACAGACGAGGAGAGTTCTCATGTCTCCCAAAGTAAACAGCGTTATGAAAGTTTTAAGTGTTATCAGAGACTCAATATAAAGGGCCCTTTTAAATTATTAGACTCGAGATGGCACCCATTCAGTGCGTAAAGTGACTGTTAAGTATTTTCATCAAACTCTGTCGGCAGGATAAATGGCTGTCTCCTCACATGAACAGAGAACATCTCCTATTATTTCACAAATGTTATCGGAATATCAAACAGCGATTCGTGAAAGTATCGCTTTTGTCTGTATACGAGCAGATGCGAGCTAAACTGATCTGTATGCCGATTGATTTAGCGATTGTTATCGTACGATTGGAAGATTCGTTTTGTAGCTGATGCCTCGCCGAGTGAGGAGTTGCGAGAAGCGAGTGTTTTTCACGGTCTCATTATGTGACAATTCGTATTCGAGGCCAGAAGGGTGTAACCAGTGTTAGGGGATCGTTCCAGTTCGCCTACTTCCCAACACGTACCACTAGACAGTACTTACGAACTTCGTAAACCCTATCGATTTTCTCTTAGTATAATCCGAAAAGAATTATTTTTCATTTAGGTATTCGCATTACATTTGGATGTCGATAGAAATACCGATTGATATTCTTTATTAGGAATCTGTCAGTAATCAATCATTGTTGATTTATCACAATCACAAGGCAATATGGACATTCGATTACATAAATTATTCATAATCACCCAGTGCGGGTTTCTATAATTCATAGTCTTATGTGATTTCAATTTTGTTAGCTATTTAACCAAAAAAAAATATTCGAACCATTTTGTAATTAATTAGTATTTATTAAGTTGCAACGTCAATCAATCAACAGCTGACCAGATGATTTCGTTGCTCTGCTAAAGGTCTAGAGTATCAATCAGCAGTAAATTTTAAGCTATCAGCGCGCTAACTATCGAAGCATCATTTTAAGCTATCAGCGCGCTAACTATCGAAGCATCATTTTAAGCTATCAGCGCGCTAACTATCGAAGCATCATTTTAAGCTATCAGCGCGCTAACTATCGAAGCATCATTTTAAGCTATCAGCGCGCTAACTATCGAAGCATCATTTTTGAAGTGAATTAAAAGAACAACATTATTACAATAAATAGGGAAATCGGAAAGATATCTAAAATACAAGATCATCTAAATGTTTCCATGACACTAGGTGACATCTTAATCAAGTATTTTATAATATCTAAGTTATTATTAATAAAAAATTTGAATAATAATAGGCTTCGCAAACATAACGTAGACATGTAGATTTACAGAATTTGAGCTACGAACGCTACGAGTGAGCCTACGAACTTCAGCTCGTAGCCTCGTAGCTCGTAGTAGTAAACTATTAAAAAAATTGAACGCAAGAATAAAATCAACTAGCTCATATATTTATTTATTTATTATTATTTATTCTTGATTTGTTGGTAATTAGTTCCGCAAATCGGATAAGCTCCCACTCCCCGCCATTATCGGTACAAATCGTAATAATCCTACTTCATATCTAATCGTACTTAATATCCGTGGTGTGAGTATTTATACTCCTTTATTACTATTTATCTTTAATCTACATAACTCATATAAGCTATTTATTAATTGTTTATTAACAAGGATTTAATTTTTGTTTTTTATTAAAAGCAAACTGTAATAATCGATAACTAAAGCATAGCTATTCAAATACATAAAATATTTGCCACTAGCTATCCCCCGCAGTTTCACCCATTTCCCGAGGGATATTCCATTCTCCCGGGATAAAAGTATCCTATATATTATTCTAGGGTATGCTCTATATATGTGCCAAGTTTCATCCGAATCCGTTCCGTAATTTTTGCGTGAAAGAGTAACAAACTTTCGCATTTATAATAATAGTATTTAGAAATGTATTAAAATAAAAAACTTTTGTTCATTTTATTTTCGCCATAAATCTTGCAGATTCTTTTGCAAAATTGAGATAATATTTAGGTAATGGGTGAAAAAACTTTGTCGTTACGTTATCAGAACCAGATAACTTCAGCGCTACGTGATCTGTTCAGCACCAACTGGCCTAAGTTCGCCAAACCCTTGAGACGTGAGTCCCTTACTCTTACTTTCATGTTGACCTATTTAAATTCTTAATTACAATTTGGACATAAGGAAGTGGAAACTCTAAGCAATCTTTAATGGAACTTCTTTTAAAGTTGATAATTTCTAAGTGATTAATCCAATTTCAACTTGGATTAAATTTATATAAGGTTGAGGAAAAATTACGAATTTTAATACAAATAAAATGTGTTATACATTTTTTTTTCGATTTCACTTCTGGTGAATTACATGTGATATGAAGGTATATTTCATTTAATAATTAAATGCATAATCGAACATAAAGTACTGTTAATAATATAAGTTTTATATTTATAAGTAACGTTATATAATAAACTAATACTTTAATATGAATGTAAGTTTGTATGTTACGCTTTCACGCGAAAACTACTGAACCGATCGTCACGAAACTTTGTACACATATTCTTGGAGGTATTAGAAGTAACATTGTATACCTTTTGGGCCGGATAAATGTTACATCCCTCGCGAATGCGAGTGAAACCGCGGGGACAGCTAGTTCCAAAATAAAGAATCACAGTAAAACAATCGAATTACAAAACTTCTCAACCAAACTACTCACAACTGTTGTCTCATAACTTACAAACCGCAACCCTAAACTACTATTAATAGCTTTTCAATTCGATTGGAACAAAAACTGTAACGCGTCTGCAAAGTTATTTCTGAAATTACGTTCTGAAGGTCCCGGTCCCAATAACTCGCTAAACTGAGTGTATACGAGTTTTTGTAGGATTTTAGCCGGCCAAAAGTCCGGAAATCTGTTGTATTAGTAAAGCAATTTGTCCCGGATCCGCTCGCCGCTGCGAGAACTTTTCTAATCTAAACTGTTGGCCTCCACGTTCAATCTTCGTGAAAACTCGTTCACTACCCGAACACACACACATTATAGTACTGCAGCTAGTTTTCGATAGTCCTGTATTATGTGTCAGTAAATTTTTATCACACATAGTCCTTTGTCCACATGCTCACTTTATAACTTTATTTTTATAAAAAGTCCTGGAACATCCTAGGACATTCCTTGGACATTTTTACACACGGCCAACTGATCCCAGACTAAGCAGAGCTTGTACTATGGAACTGGTATACTAAATATACAACCTTTTTTTATTTTTGTTAATGTATACATATATATATATATATAGACATAGTATATTTACACCCAGACATAGAACAAACAGAGATGCTCATGCACACAAATGTTCGTCCTGTGTAGGAATCGAACCCACGACCTGTGCACTTTTTAACAGAACTTGAATAACATCGTATAGATAGTAATTTACTTTGTTACGGCAATCAAGAATGGTATTATTTGAAAATAATGTGACGTGAGCTCCTGGTCTAATATTGTAGAAAGCGACTCGCTTTCGATGAAAATGGCCTCACGCCGGAATTGTATCGCCACCGCGGAATTTCCGAACTAGGTCCCAATAACCAAGAATTCACTGAATGTTCCAGAAATTTCAGGAGCTAGAATTAGAACCAAATTGACCTGGCGACATAAATGTCCTTCAAATTTTAATCACTTGTACTTGAGAGTCACAAGAAAATTGAATAAAATTTAGCTTTTACAATAGAATATATAGAATACTAGCTGCGCCCAGCGGCATTGCCCGCTTTCAATCCTGATTAATAAACCTTCCTCTTGAATTACTCTATTGCTGAAAATTGCATTAAAATTCGTTGCATAGTTTACGATTATATAAAGGACATACAGACAATCATTCATTTTTATATATATAGAAGAAATCCTACTAAAATATTATAAATACAAAAGTTTGAAATGGATGTTTGTTACTCTTTTACACAAAAACTACCAAACGGATTTAGATTCAATTTGGCACATAGATAGAACATATCCATGAATAACATATAGGCTTTTTTTTATGACATGACATCCCTCGGGAACGCGTGTAAAACCGCGGAGGACAGCTAGTCAACATTACTTCATACCATAAGAACTGTTTTTATAGGGAGTGTTTTTCGATTACGGCGACTACCCTTGCCAACGATCCTTATAAATTATGAATAAATTTAATTTTACAGTAACTTAAAATTTATTTCTTTAAAATACTTTACCTTGTTAAATAAAATCTTTGTTAAGCTTACTGAATAGTTTTGACACAAATACCTTAATTAATAGAGAATAACTCGTAAGGCTTTGATAAATATTAAGTTACGATAAACTCTGCTATCGCATTGTTTAAAAATCTAGAACCTATATTTAAAGCATATCAAATTTGTTGCAAATGAAAAAATTGTTCTAAATATTATTTTAGAGTCCCGTAAATGAGTTTTATTATTTAGTTGCTTGTCTATAAATAATAATAAATATTTAATATCCTGGAACATTCCTTGCACACGGTCATCTGATCCCAATATGGAAACTGATATACTATATATATGACTTTATTTTTTTCTAAATACATATAGATATTTACACCCAGACACTGAACAAACAGACATGATCATGCATACAAATTTGCCTCAGGTGGGAATCACGGCTTGCAGCGTGCCAGTCTCTCACAGCCTGGCCTGTAGCTTATTTATCGTTTAACTGAATCTTTCATGTTACTACAGATCACTAAATTAAATGCGTGGTTTCTTCTTACATAAGTTGATACTTTGCGTTTATAGTGTGACGCTAGGAAGAGGGACGTTTTTGTGGGCATCAAGCATTAGGAGTCCGCAGTCAAACGTACATTTAAAACTGTAGTTCTAGTCTGAAAAGTTTCTGGTCTATGTTTGGTCTTATAGTTTACGGATTTTAGTGGATCAACAAACTCCGCTTACTAAGCAAAGTATTTGGATTTAAGGCAAATGCTACAGCATTCGTGTAAAATTGGGTTTACATATGTATTATATATTAATCACAACCCAACAGTATTCACGGTAGGCATGGAAATGATTGCAACTTTTATTTCATTTTCATTTAATGACATTTTTTTTTTCACAGTGATTTCACCTGTGAAATTTGTAAAATTTGATGCTAATTATTTTTTTCCGCAATGCTCTAATGTCACTCTTGGCCGTGCGCCCCTTTCTTAGCGACGATTAGTATATATTTTGCTCTTTCTAACACGACTGGGTTAGAAAGACGCTCTTTCTTTCTGACGTCGTCGTGAGTCATCGGTGAAATACGATGATATCCGAATGATCTGCGGTGTGCGATGTATCATTTAGGCAAGATAGCAGAAAAGTAGCAGAGTGATTTTTAACAGACGACGTCAAGGCAGGTACCAGGTGTGACATATGAAAAAGTATTTCATATGATGTCAAGCTACTTGTGAATCCATGCCTAATTCACGGTCGTACATGCACTTCGTTACCAAGTTGTGTGGCTCTATTTTACGAATATCACCGGAAAGGAAGAATGTCGGTAAACACAAAAGTTCGCTTCAAATTAGCGAGTCGTCTAACGAGCGTTTTTCGTAGCATCCTTTTACCTCCTCCGTTTTCGCTGTACAGTCAAAGCTAACTGTTTACATTGAGTTAACATTATACTATTTTTTTATTTATTTATTTAAAGAAATACTCATTTAACGCTGTTTATCTCGTCCTGCATTTATTGGTCACTCCTGTCTTGCTCAGAAATAATAATATTATTTATGTGAACAGTAAAAGAGCGTAACAGCTAATTAGATTTTTATGAGTGCCCTTTAACCTTTTATTCCTTTGTGTGAATATATGAAACATGGCATTATCTTGAAATTTAACAGAATAAACTTTGCTTTGATAACGGTTCTAAAAATAATAGCTATCGTTTTACCCGCGTTCCCGAGGGATATCACATTTTCCCGGGATAAAAAGTAGTATATATGTTATTCCAGGAAATGGTCTTTCTATATGCCAAGTTGGATCTAAATCCATTTGGTAGTTTTTGCGTGGAAGTGTAACAAACATCCATACATACAAACTTTCTATTTTATATTTTTAAAAGAAATAAATAAATGTTTGCAATCAAATATCGGAGTTGAAAAGGGAACGAAAACATATTAACGCGTCCGTCGTTTTATTCTTCGTAAGAAAACCAATATAAGTTGCCGGGCAATGTCTGTCACATAAGTTACACTAGCAAATGATATATGACACATCTTCCAGTTTGTTATGTTATGACGTAACAACACTTAAGTCGCCCATCCGGAATGTAGGGGCTTTGGGTGATGGTCCCATTGAGAGCGATAAGCGACAAGCGGGTTGA
Organism: Habrosyne pyritoides; assembly: GCA_907165245.1. Lineage (NCBI taxonomy): Eukaryota > Metazoa > Arthropoda > Insecta > Lepidoptera > Drepanidae > Habrosyne > Habrosyne pyritoides. Next base: position 8,329,646 of record OU015602.1, on the reverse strand, counting down.
CAAGCGATTATAGACGTATTTTATTATATTATTTACTAGCTGTCCCCCGCGGTTTTACCCGCGTTCCCGTGTGATGTCACATGTATTATACATAAAAACCTTCCTCTTTAAGCACTCTATCTATCAAAAAAACCGCATTGAAATCCGTTGCGTAGTTTTAAAAATTTAAGCACACATATGGATATAGGGACAGTAGTGATTTTAACACATCTGTGGTGCTAGTGCGGCGAGTTAGTGACAGCGGGTCTAATACGTCCAGAAGATGCTTCGTGTTGAAGTGAAACCCGTGTCGTTTTCCCGTTGAGTTTCCTTGTTTGGGACCTGACAGAGAAGATGACCCAGCAGAATTAATTACTAGATACATATTTGTTTTTTTGTATAATCTTACATTGGATTTCCGCAAGGCCACGCCTGATTCAATTAGTTATATTATTTAATTATTAAATGAAACTCATGAAGGGAAAACATCTCTTACTCATGTAAACTAGCTTCCATCTCGCGGCTTCACCCACATTCCTGAAGAATCTTATATAACCCTAACATAGCTTATGTTAGATTAATTCTACGAACGTGTGTGCTAAATTACAGCAAGATCGGTAGATCCAAATAGAACCACATAAACACATTAAAATGTACAATAACAGATAAGATATATTGTAAATCAGTTACCGTAAAGAACAAGGTCAGAACACACTACAATGTTAGTCCATTAATAATTTTTTTTGTAACCATCGTTATTAATGAGACAAAAGCCTTATATCCACCGCTAGAATGTGAGCCAGGTGTTTCCGACGCCCCACACGACTTGGCCGACGCTAATTGTCTCTTGTTTATGCAAACAAATTGATGTTACGCATAAGTTTCGTCATTCCACGTAGTTGTTAACGTTAAACTTGTACAACCCTTTGCCGTGGAGAAGCATTTGTGTAATGAGTTAATTATTATTGCGTACGAACCGGATATAATTACGCAATAAAGTATCTTACATTCTATCCAAGCATATTAATCCTATTTTTTTAATTTCTATCTATATATTTATAATAATAAATTTCCAGGAAATTCTTTACACACAGCCGCAGTATCGCGTTACCTATTTGACAAAAGGATTTAAAACCTTTATGAGCGTTCCAGTATAGTTTGGATCTTATCAATAATGAAAACATAAATGGGAAGCAAGTCTAAATTTCTGATAACAGGGAAAAGTAATCTGGGAAATTCTCTGTTCTAGATTAGTAGTAATTGCGGTAACTAATAATAACAAATAAATATCCTGGGACATTCTTTACACACGGCCACCTGATCCCAAACTAAGCAGAGCTTGTACTATGGAAACCAGATAGCTGATATACTACATATACTACTTTTTCTCTAAAGGCATACATATATAGATATTTATACCCAGACACAGAACAAACAGACATGTTCATGCACATAAATGTTTGTCCTGGGTGGGAATCGTACCCGCGACCTTAGGCTTGGTAGTCAGAGTCGCTAACCACCAAGCCAACAGGCCTGTCAAGAGGTAAGAAAAATAGGGTTCCTTTGACGCACCATCACCTCAAAGCTACTGAACATATCGGGATGGGACTGCTGCCATTCAACGCGAATTTTTTCGTAGATGGTTATAAGCTATATATGATATCGATATACGCGGGTGAAACCGCGGGGACAGGTATTAATATTATAAATGCGAAAGTTTGTGAGTTTTAATATTTGTCACTCTCTCACCCAAAAACAACTGAACGGTTTCGGAATAAACTTAGCACATAGATAGAGCATGCCCTGGAATAACATATAGATTACTTTTCATCCAGGGAAAAGTAATATTCCCCGGAAACGCTGGTAAACCCGCGGGGAATTGCCAATTTCTCTATTATTAGAGTGATCGATAGAATCTACATGTGAAACTTAATAATAAACATTCAGTATGTGTCTTACATTATTCGTTTCGTTATCTAATATTGATTGAAAATCAACCTTCACACACATTGCATTTCCTATCCATTTCCAAATAATAACCTCCAATTTGGGTCAATTTCAGACAATAAAATTCTTCCGACTCAAGCAGTTCGTTCCTTAATAAATTGCCGACAAAAGATAGTGACGTCGGATCGAGGAAGCGTTCTCAAAGTTATTGAGACGCAAATATGCATCAGTGGGCTCTATAGTCTCTGTAGATGGTTAACGACGTTGTATAACTTGGAATATTTTGATTGTAATGCTAATTTAAATTGTATGTGCCATAAATTACACAGATTATCAAAGTAACTACTAATAATTATCTAAAATGAGTATTACTAATATTTTCAAATTTAGATGCCGGACCAACGACTCAGTCTGCCACACCGCAGATCGTGGATTCGATTTCCACCCAGGACAATAGAATTTTATAGATGAACATGTCTGTTTGTTCTGTGTCTGGGTGTAAAAATACATGTGTGTATATTTATAAAAAAGTAGATCAGTTATAGATTCAGTAAATCAGTTGTCTGATTTCCATTAAAATCTCTGTTTAGTTTGGGATTGGATAGCTGTGTGTAAAAGAAAGTCCCAGGATATTTTATTTATACCTTAAAAAACCATAACAAGAAAATACTTCTAAACAGTGACAAAGAAATTATAGCTAACACACACTCCGTTTTAATATAAATTAAAACCACCAAAACCAAATTGGGTATCCAATTCTGCAACATCAAAGTCATTAGGAAACGTTAATCCGACGTCTGGAGGCATCAGAAAAGGCAGCCAGTAAATAAAGCCTCTAACTGAACACTAACATGACTGCGAGAAGTCAGAACTCGTTAGCGAGTCTTTATCGAAAATAAAGTTTTTCGGCCAAGAATTGAAGCGAGAACAGTATGTGGCCAACCAAAACACAGATAACGAAAAACTTGCTCTGCTACGTGATCCTTTGAGCGAAGTTTCACATTGTGCCCAACGATTTCTTGGCGTGAAACCTTCCATCGGTTTTCATTAATACGTGGCCATTGTATATTTAGTTTGGTGCCAGCGATTGGATTTATATTGCAAAACTGAACCGAAATGTAATCTAAATAAGGCACGTTATTCGAAAGGGCTTTAAAAATAATCTATTTTCGAATAGTGCTATTTCTTTTTAAAATTTTGGGTAGCTTTTATGGAGTTTCTTGCATTTGACATGTTTAATTGGCATGCGATTTAAATATATTATTAAAGTATCTTTTTAGTTAAGTATTTATGAAAATAATAATATTTCACTTTACACCTTACCTTTACCATCAATTACACAGTTATAAAGCCCATTCAAACATTTTGATAAAATTCGGACATTTAAAAATGATTTCTGTGGAAATAAAACCACAAATCTTCTGAACGACCAAAGGCATGTTTAACAGTGTAATATTATAATGAACCATATTTAAAATTACGTACAAAATCACATTATTATTTATAATATGGAAAGGCCATTTCAGAACAAAAGATTAAAATATATCGGCAACATAATGCAGAATAACAATGTCGCGTAACCTACTTGACAAAGGCATTTAAAACCTTTATGTGCGTTCCAGTATAGTTTAGATCTTATGGACAATGAAAACATAAATGGGAAGCAGGTCTAAATTGCTGATAATAGGGAAAAGTAATCTAGGATATTCTCTGTAATTGCGGTAACTAATAATAATAAATAAATATACATGGACATTCTTTACACACGGCCATCTAATCACAAACTGAGCAGAGCTTGTACTATGGAAACCACATAACTGATATACTACATATACTACTTTTTTTTGTAAATACGTACTTATATAGAAATTTACACCCAGACACAACAAACAGACATGTTCATGCACACAAATGTTTGTCCTAGGTGATAATCGATCCGCCGACCTTTAGCTAAGCAGTCAGGGTCGCTAACCACCAAGCCAACTGGCCTATAAAAAATTAGTAACTAAGAGCAAAAGAGTTTTTGCATACCCTGCCTAAGTACTAACCACTAGTGCCATGCTATTACAGCCGCATATGCACGATATAGTCATGATCATAACGCATGAAACTTGGTACATAGGTTATAACCTGGATAACACATAGGATACGTTACTTTCGAGAATGCGTTAATATAAATATATGAGAAATATATAACACTATCTATGCCCCGTGGTTTCGTCCGTATAACATTTTCCCGGCACAACAAGTATCTTATGTTACTTCTAATACCTCCAAGAATATGTATACAAAGTTTCATGACGATCGTTTAAGTTGTTTTCGCGTAGAAGCGTAACAAACAAACCTCCATTCACATGTATAATATTAGTAGGGATGATATTCTCTAGGTATGTCTCAAATAAATCGTATAATATAAGATTCAAACCCCAAAGCAGTTGAAGTAAGCAGCAGCAAAAATATAGAACAACTATTCATAATATTTATACACACTGCACATTATCTCGCGACATCTAATCTTCATGATATGACCTCGTTAAAACTCTTGGGATCTGTATGTAAAATCACGTAGCTGCATGCATATTACGTTTTTATACGTGATTTCTGCAATCGTGCTACCCGACCAAATTGCAAATTTAATTTTTTAACACACTTACTATTCTAGGCACTAGGTACGTGAATAAATAAATTAGTAATTAAAGGGAAAAACTAAACAAATAAAATGCCTAATTAAATCACAAACATTCTCATTAATTTTTAATACAATTGGGAACTTCGAGACTTTTATCATCTTCAATTACGGTGAAAGATCTTGAATCGACTTCCCAAATCATCAAAGTGGGAAAATAACACCAAACACTTGATTTAAAAGATTTATCGATCGATGAATGAATACGATATAATTGTGCAGATGTCTCACAGAGGCTCACTCAAAATAGATGTGCGGTTTCAATGTCATATAGATCATTGCAGGTGACAGTATTTGTGGATCAAAGATGATTGCCAGATGCAGTAATAATTAATTAAACCGCAAGCGACTGCTGGTATCACCAGTTATAGACTACCACTTAGATTAATCGTATATGCACAAAATAGGGAGGTACATGTGTGACCGAATAAAGCGATTTGAAACCCTCTTATTGGTATCCTAAGTAAATACTACATATATTATATAATGACTGGGTCCGAAACGAGGACATTAGTAGAAAAATAAAGGCTTTAGACATAGCTCGTAGAATCAGCCAGCTGAAGTGGCAATAGGCAGGCCACATCGCTCGAAGAACTGATAACCGATGGGGAAGAAATGTTCTGGAGTGACGACCACGTACAGGAAAACACCTAGTGGTACGACCTCCCACCTGGTCAGTCGCTAGAAGCCACTGAATGCAGGCGGCTCAAGACCGTTCGGGGTAGAAATCCAAGGGACAGGGCTATGTTCAGTAGTGGACATCCCTGGGCAGGCGTGATGATGATATATACTATAGTTTCACCCATATTCCCGAGAGATGTTACATTTTCATGGGATCAAAAGTATCTCATGTGTTATTTCAACGTATGTTCCATCTGCGTACCAAGTTTCATCCCAGTCCATTCGATAGTTTTTGCGTGACAAAGCAACAAACATGCATACATATCCTCACAATCTTTCCCATTTATAATATTAGAAGGAAGGCTAGGAGGATATTAATCACTCCACTGTTGTGTATGTGTAATTGGAATCAATGATTTCGGAGACAATTTAATTTTTAGACAAATAATTTAATAATTATTTAATTTTGTAACAACGATTTCGTCCAAAGAGAAAATAAAATCTATGAAGTTCGATAATAAAATATTTACTCAACTTATTTTATACAAAATCCTTTACATTAGTAAATATACTTACACATTAATTCAATATAACTCCTCAATAGACGGCATAAAGTTTTCTGGAACCTGAGAATTATCAATGTGGCGCTTTTTAAATATTGGAGCTGTCATCATCACTCTCTCCGTAGTTGTAGTAGTAAGTTTATTTTTGCCTTTATCTTTCTTACCCTTCTTATTAGTTTTTCTTCTAGCATTTGTCAGAATTAAATCACCTTCAGGAGACTCGCAGGTGAATATTTTCTTTACCTGATATACTAGACACGTTGTTGTGGGCACATTATTTTCAGTCACGTCTATTGTCAAAGGCGTATTAGTTTCTTTTACTTTTAGAGCGTATACTTCACCGTCAAGATTATATTTGGTCACTGTCACAGACTTGTGGACTTTACTCTTTTTAGTTTTACTTTTCTTTGTCTTAGTTTCCACCGCAGGTACGGTAGTAGCATTTACTGCTCTTTTTTGTCTTTGATTACTATAATCGCCTAGGATATTGTTAATGATGTTGAATTGGGACTTGAAGGCTTTAAGCGCTCTTTCCATACAAGAGTTGCAATTAAGACAGGCTCGGTCTAGAAATATTGCTTGTAAATCGCCATGCATGTTCAACCCATTTGTGTTTAGGATAATCTTCGTTTTCTTCATTGGATCAACGTTATGGGTCATCGTAGAGGTATTGTATCTGACATTGAGGTCCAAATTTCTCTGGCTTGATATACCTTGAAAATGTAAATGGCTTTTAAATTATAAAAAATAAAACCATTAGATATATTTGACATGCTCCTCCAAATAGTTAATTAAAGCATTGTAAGGGTTGGATTAGAATATAATATCAAGCTCCATTGTTTAAAAAATTGTAGCCCCGAATTTTCGAAGGTAGATATTTTTTTATTTGTTAAAATTTCATCGTTAATGTCAAGTGAAAAAATTCAGGGGTAATTTTTATTATAATCCACATGTTTCTCTCTCGTTAACGATATATATATCCATACAGTTATCAAGAAGTTTTGTATTTTTGACAATGGTTCGTATCGAGATTCTTTTTTCTTATTAATGTTAATCAATTAGTTGCCACTCTTAAAAGCAAAACGAATCTACTTTTCTCGACCGCAAAGTATATTTTCGATACAACCTAGACAAATCAAAACAAACCCTCACCTAAGGCTTGCGGTAGTGTCACAAGGACACACAATAACAATGAAGTCATTAGTTCCATTTGCGCTGCCCTTGTTCAGGTGTCTTCAGTGCAACAGCAGACAATCTTCTTAGAGAACGCTAACAAGCTTCGTTATACTGAGGAGGTATACGCGAACTGTTGCCTGCCGACGCGGACACAGACGTGGCGTCGCTCGCACCTCCTGTTAAATGTTTTCAAGTGCACCTTAGTTGGCGTAAATTAGACAACGTGGGACAATTATATTAAGGAAACAATATAACGAGGTGATGGGAATTATTGTTTAAAAAATATATCCCGGGAAATTTACCCTCGCCCATCTGATCCCAAACTAAGCAGAGCTTGTGCTATGGAAAGCAAATAACTGATATATTACATATACTACATCTTTTTTGTAAATACATACTTATATAGAAATTTACACCCAGACACAGAACAAACAGACATGTTCCTGCACACAAATGTTTTTCCTAGGTGGGAATCAACCTGCGACCTGCTACTTGGCAGTCAGGTCGCTAACCACCAAGCCGGCCTGGCATGTGTTTTGTTTTGACTGAATGTTTCGCAAAATTGGGATAAAGTAGACACATGACTTTTCATGTGTCTACTTTATCAGTGATTGGTATTAACCGTCCTTTCTGCCTTTCATTTATTAATATATGAACGGATGAGGCAATTATGGTAGTATTAATACATTTAAAATTCGTGCTGCGATGCGATTGATTTTCATTATACTACCGGTACGTTATGATGGCCGTTTCGACTTTTCAGATTGTCATAGGAATAAGTTGTCTGTGGAATAAGGTTGATTTCCATCATCATACAATTAGTAGTTGGACCAATAGATGCCTTATGTGTGAAGGAATAAAGGTTTTTTTTCATTGTCATTGTTAAACGTCAAAACGACCATCATAGCGTGCTGCAAGTTCAGTTTGCAATTGTTTTTATTTTGTACATCTTTTTCCTGCGTTTTTTACCTATGTAATATTTTTCCTAACCTAATATTTTTTTTAACCTTCTACAAATTTTTCTTGTACATTTTATTCCCGGACACCACCATGAATTTAATAATAATATTTACCTAAGTAAAATAAATAACAACGAAAATAAATATCTTGGGAAATTTCCCAAACTAAGCAGAGCTTGTACTATGAAATCAAATAACTCGATGTATACGACTTATAGTAGGTACATATACTACTCATATGTTTCTAAACATACCTATATTAACTAGTATTTTACTACTGCCGTATTCTCTTTTTTAAAGCACTGTCATATATATCTAGATACGAATTAGATACGATCATAAAGGGCGTACCTTTAAGTGTAAGTGCTTTTACCTCCTGATAAAACGACGTTTTCTTCTAGCTATTGTGTCCCCCCCCCCCCCCCCGAAACCCCTTGCACACTAAATTTCATAAAAATCGTTGGAGCCGTTTCCGAGATCCTAATTTAATATTATGCTCGTTTAAAGGTATTAGATACCAACCAGTTACGTATTCGATTTAATGTTTTCTTTGAACTTAATAATCGATATAAGGATTGGTAGTAGTAAAGGCACGGCTAATTCTTAACACATATTTTATGAAATTAAATTAAAAAGTCCCATTTTATACAGATGTAAAAATAAATATCCTGGGACATTCATAATGAAAGTCGGTTAAATAAAATACAAAAGGTCCTCCTCCTTTCAAAAGGTGTTTAAATAAGAAACAAAGAACAAAATAAATAACAGTATTGAAAGTTAGTCCCAATAATCAAAGCCGTATTGATCTCCCTGAACTAAGCTCCAACTAGCAATAATCTAGGCACAATAGCGAGGTCAGACAGACGAAAAATGTTGTCGGGAGTAAAATAGGTAAACTTACGTATTATGTGACACTCTCCAATATTAAGAACTAGTTATGTTCAAATCGAACCCTCAAATAAAGATAAGACTTCAATAACCGTGTTAGTTTCCATGAATCTGCAAGAATAATGGCGTATTGTCCTGGAAAATCTTGCTTATATCTGATATAATGCTATACACTGTGGTTTACGTATAGCATTGTTTACATGGAGGGTGTTTACACACGGCTGGACTGCAGATATTCTACAATCGTATGTTTACACCTTGATTCTGAGCTATTGTGATCGTGTCGATATGTTTATGTTCCAATAACGGAACAGTAACATCCGTGTGGTAGGCGCCTTACACAATGGGCCAGTGATTCCCAAAGTGGACCCCCCGGCTCATGTGATTCAAGCTTCCTACAATTGTATTTGCCGAGGATTAGATTGAAATGCAATCGCATGCAGACTAACAAAGCAATTGATGTAATTATTATTTGCTTGGCACTATTCAAACATACTGTCAGGCAATGGATACTTAGGGAATTCAAAAACGGCACAACATTGATTTTACTCGTAGTTCGGGTCATTTATGTATCATATAATCCTACTAAACATAAATTCAAGAGTGTAGATAAACTAGAATAGGTCTTACGTTAGTATAGATCAAGCTATATGTATAAAGACGCAATTTGGCATAAAACTATCGACTAGACAGGCCAGTTGGCTTGGTGATTAGCGATTCTGACTGCAAAACCGAATGTCGCGGGTTCGATTCCCACCTAGGACAAACATTTGTGTGCATGAATATGTCTGTTTGTTCTATGTCTGGATGTAAATATCTATATAAGTATGTGTTTAGAAAAAAAAAGTAGTATATGTAGTATATCAGTTATCTGGTTTCCACAGTACAAGCTCTGCTTAGTTTGGGACCAGATGGCCGTGTGTAAAAAAATAATGTCCCAGGATATTTATTTGTTTATTTTATTATCATGCTTACCATTAATAATAGTATCGCCTGTGTTAATTTAACTAATAAATAACTTCATAGTACTTCTAAGCCCCAAGGAAATCCAAATGTTTAGTAGAGTCAGTTTTCAGTATATTCAATCGAGATGAAAATTCAAATTTATTTCCAATAACTCGATAGTAAAATCAAGATCAAAAATCCTTCCAATATCTTTATGCGATGCCAGAACAAACAATCACATGAAAATCATAAAATATTCATAGCCTTTGCTCTTTAGTTTAAACTGTTCATAGATTTTTCTATAGAGTATAGTTTTATTTGAATCTTCTTTTGTTTCTTTCAGGATAAACTCCTACGGATGGAAATTACCAATATATAGCCAAGTTTAGAATACTTCACGAATTAAACTTAATCATTTAAGAAAAAAAGGTAGATGATGACTTTGTCATGTGTGTTTTAAAATATTCATTAAAATATAATATAATAAATAAATAAAATAATAAATATCCTGGGACATTATTTACACACGGCTATCTGATCCCAAACTACGCAGAGCTTGTACTATGGAAACCAGATAACTAATTTACTACATATACTACTATTTCTTTTTCAAAATACATACATTTATAGATATTTAAACCCAGACACAGAACAAGCAGACATGTTCATGCACACAAATGTTTACCCTGGGTGGGAATCGAACCCGTGACCTTCGACTTGGCAGTCAGGGTCGCTAACCACCAAGCCAATTGGCCTGTCGAATATGATCATTGAATGTAAATTAATTACGGTAATTGAAAGTGGGACGACACCAGGTGGACCGACGGCCTGGTCAGAGTGGCTTAAAGTAGATGGATGCAGGCAGCGCAGGACTATTCAAAATTCAAAACCATTTATTCAGTTTAGGCCCTCGGAGGGCAGTTACGTAGGTCAAATTTAAAGTTACTGAAGCTACAACCGGTTCGGAAGTCACCCTTCAACTAAGAAGAACCGGCAAGAAATTCAGCAATTTTATGTTTTATAATTTTTTTTTTTTTTTTATATAAATTTTTCTCAATTCTGACTTTTTGGCTATTTTATAATATCAATTTTATATTTAACAATTACAAAATACTTGTGTAATAAATAGGTAACATTAAAAAACAAAACAAAAAAAAAGAATTAACAAGACTACAAAATAGAAAACAACAATATTACTTATTCGATGTGGAAATTCAAGGGGAGGCCTATGTTCAGCAGTAGACATCCTTGGGCTGATATGAAGATGATGGATTTAAATTTAACATTTACAAAGAAAAAAACGAAAGTGTAGGTATAGTTCATCATAGTCACGCATTTATGGCAACGTTCACATTCACGTAATCTCAAATGATATTACCATAAAATATTATAGTAAGTGTAGCGGAGCATAAAAGCGGGGGCAACTTCTTTTTTGCAAGTTATCTCGTTATTCACAAAGATGTGACTTTTATGACGCAGTCGGACTTTTAAGTTATTTGTAAGCTACAAATACCCGGGATTTCTTCGCTTGTACGATGGAGTAATGGAATTTTTATGATATTTGATTTTATGGCTTTGTTTTAACGAAATTTCACGTTCACCTTAAATGAAAGAAGCATCATTTACTCTAGAAAACAAATTTGATGAGTTGATGTGTAAACCATAAAACGACGGTAGAGTTTTACATTAGATACCTTAATTTAAAAGAATATATAATAATATATATCTTATATATTTGTAAGCAAAATAGGGTTCCTCTGACGCACCATCACCTCAAAGCTACTGAACATATCGGGCTGGGACTTCTGCCATTCGACGCGGAATTTTTCCATGATGGTTATAGGCTGTTATTGTTAAATCACGGGGGAAAGCTCAAAATTCAAAATTCAAAACCATTTATTCAGTTTAGGCCCTCGGAAGGCACTTATGAAGGTTTCCATAGTACAAGCTCTGCTTAGTTTGGGATCAGATGACTGTGTGTAAAGAATGTCCCAGGATATTTATTTATTATTATTTATTTAGTTTAGGCCCTCGGAGGGCACTTATGAAGGTCAAATTTAAAGTGACTGGGCTACAACGGGTTCGGAAGTCAGCCTCCAACTGAGAAGAACCGGCAAGAAACTCAGCAAGGTTACATACTTGTTTATTACATATTTTTTTATATAAATTTTATCTATTCTGACTTTTTATCTATCTATCATTTTGGGATTTTGACTTGCCTTATATGTACCTACGTGTGATACCCAAACTTGTCATATAATACGTATCATTTTGGTAATAAAGAAGCAGCTTACTTCGTAACCGTTTGTTTACCTCAAAACCCTGAAGCTCCCATATATATAATAATAATAATAATTATAATTTCAATTTTATATATTTAACAATTACAAAATTCTTAATATAGGTAACATTCAAAAACAAAAAGAAATAACAAGACCACAAAATAGAAAATAACAATAATTACTTACAACTTACAAGAATATTAGAAAAAGCTATTAATATATATAAATTTTGTGACAATATAAAAAATAACCTTGTTCTCCATTATCAAGAATCATATTATGGCGCAGTACCATGCTGCTAAGTAAAAGAATATATCTAAAGTTATAAATATTATCACAAATGTAAAACAATTTCGCATGTAGTACCTACCAAATAATAGGCCTGACAAAATAATTACTTGCACATAAGCATAGATATATTATAGGTATATATATTTATATGTATGTAACATGAATGTACCTAAAACACCTGAATCGTCTCTTATTACACGGTGAAACGTGGTTAAATGATCTTACATGCTATTTAGGATCTAAATAATATGGCAATAAGAGTTTATCGTGGGTCACGTCTGAGCGTTAATAAATGCTAAGTTTCATTATTAAAGTAGATGCCGCCAGGTCGTCTTAATATAAGCTTCCATGCGAAATCAAACTTTATAACCAATATAACATGATGCTAATTTAATAATAAATGAATGAAATAATATTACTTTAGAATAAATAAATAAATATTGGGGCATTCTTTTACACACGGCCATCTGGTCAAACTAAGCAGAGCTTGTACTATGAAAACCAGATAACTGATATACTAATTTTTATTGTTCTAAATAAATACATAAATAGATATTTACACCCAGATACAGAACAAACAGACATGTTCAGTTCATGGACACGAATATTTGTCCTGGGTGGGAATCGAACCCGCGACCTTCAACTTGGCAGTCAGGGTCGCTAACCACCAAGCGAATTGGCCTGACAATACAACAAGCTATTTATGTTTACAGGTACAACACTCCTACAGTCTCTAACAAGAAAACTGAATTTTCTCTGAACGTAATACCTACAATAACCAAAGAAGACTGACATTGCGAAATTCGTGGCGGTCGACATGGGAACGATACATATGCGTCACTTGTGTACCAACTTCATTTCGAGTCAGGCTTGTAATAGATAAAGTATATTTTATAGCACTGTATATATTCCTTGACATAAAAAGGAAACTACTCCTAAAAGAGATTTCGTTTTCAGCGCCCTTTTAGTTTAGAAGAATAAGCGTTTATCAAACAAGAATATAAATTCTAATACTGAGTGAAATCATAACGCAAAAAATATGTACCTTTTATAAGGCTAGTTCGCCCATAGGCCTAAATTCAGGTAATAGGGATAAGAACGAAATCTATAGTTGACGATGTAGTCAAAGGACAAGCTGTTCCAAAAATACCCTCCGCCGATGTACTTCATTTTTGACTGGTCGACTGACTAACCTATGGACTCATCGGTTTCCATGTTCAAATTGACGAAAAGTTGCCATGCTCCGCAGGCTACGTAATTGGACATATTTCTGTAAAATGTTGGGTATATACGGATTCCACTCGCGCACGAATGACTTCCACTAATTCTGCTAGTTCGATGCGTACGGTATGGTATGATACAATTAAGATGACCGATATACAAAAAAAGACGAGTAAACGGCTAGTTCGAGCGTTACTAGCACTTTTTAAAATAGAGCGCACATAACATACTTTCAAATATCTATATCTTCTAGTGGTCATCTAGCGATCGAAATTCGACCGTAATACCCTATATTTATATAGTTGGAACTTTAATGAGGTTTTTTAATCTGAGTATACCTCTATAATCATTGCATAGAACTTTTTTGAATTTTCTTCTTTTATGGCAGCTTGGTGCGTGTCACAAACATATATTATATATTTGTTTGACATTGGCTGTATGAACGTAATATATTTGTTTGCGTGTGTGTGTGAGAACACATGTTGGTGTGTATAATGTTCATTTTAATCCATTTTATATTTTTTTAAATAGCTTTATGCTCTTCGTATCCATATAAACTCGTGCAATTTTCCTAAAATGGGGTTTAAAGATTTCAATTCATGAAATAAAATATAAAAAGACAAGAATAAAAAGTATTTTTCAAAACAATCCGGTTGATAAAATATATGACCACCTCTATTTGGTATTGTACCAACCACAATATTTTCAATTTTATTTATATTGTGTTTAACGAAAATTCTTTCCTCAAAAAAGTATTAAACACGCTCACTATCGATCGAGTGTATTATAACAACGGTCTATGTAACAAGGTACAGTGTGGCATTAAATTAAATGAATTTCCCCAGACCAAACTACCGGTGTTCCCAAAGGCTTAAACTCATTCCGCTTATCGGCCGCTTTGAAACCGCCTACCTATATCCATGAACCTATTACTAACTGCAATTTTATAAGTTATATATTACAGAGATATACAGAGTAAATAAACAGAGCGAACTTTTTTATACAAAGCCTCTTTAGTATTTGGAAAGATTTGATGTGCTGAATTTAAATTATTTGGCAGCTTTAAAGTATTATAAGGATTTTTGTGGATAAAATTGTAATTCAAACTTAGATCGAATGTATAAATATATTTTGCGTAAAAAATATAATATTCACAGAATCGATCGCAACGTAAGAACCTACCCATCTTCGATGATAATTGGTAAATGAGACTCGACGTTATTAGCGACCTCTATACTGTGTCTCTTTTAGTAAATACGCATTCACATGAAAGCTCCGTTCTTAGAGGCCTCGTTGCGGCCCAGTTTGTATCATTGAATGCAGGGGCTGATTGGCTCGGCATACAGAGATCGTTCAGAACGCTGTATCTCGCACGCACATGTGCCACGCGATATCGCAATGTCGGTTTTACGATGATACAGGAAATAGTGCAAGTTTTTTTACGAAAATACTCTCACAAAGGAAGGAGTGATGGCGCGATGAGGTATTGTTTCGTTACCAATAAGGTGCGCGTCAATGTCATACCAACAAATTAAGGAAGGGTATAGATGTTAATTAAAAATATTTCAACTCGAAATCTCATAAGTCTGCTCCATCTAAGTCATAAGTTTTAATTTCAGTTTCAAAATTGGTAATATTTTATGGAGGCGCACTCAAGCGAGCGTGTAATAGCTGCTTGATGCTAATCCGATTGCCCATAGAGAAAATTTAACCGTCTCATCGCCATTCAAACGAAATATATCGAGTTTCAAATGTTACGGTACGCAACGCTCGATTGCCTAGAGCCTAGAGGTTATCATTTATATTTATTGCAGCGATTCCATCCGTATGGGTTACGTAATAAGGCATTTGGGTAATTGGTTTTAAAATGGTAATGAATACTTTAAATAAATGCTGAAATAATTAGTGACATTTACATTTATAGCTACGCAGCGTGGCGCGGAAAATTTAATACGTTAAAACATTTTATCTAATTAAATGTGCATGGCAGATTCCTCCTACCCTTTAGTATTCTTTACCACTGCAAAACTCAGACTACAACATTATTGAATTCAGTAAATTATTAATATTTTAACCTATCCGATCCATGAGGCTATTAATTAGGTCCTCATATTTGATTCTTATTAAGTAATGCCTTTCAAATTTTGCCAAAACGATCGACACGCAAAAGAAAAAATGCTTTTCAGATAACAAGTAAAATACGATTACCAGGAATAAAATAAAATAAACAAAAGTTAAAATGTATCATTTCAAAGTATGCTAGATTTTGGGGACGTTACGGTTATTTGGGCACAATAACGTGCAATTTAAATTTACTAATATGTTTACTTTCATGGGGATTTTATGTTTTTTATTTTTTTTTGGTAATTTGGTCTTTTTCAACATATATTATATACCTACATTACATAGAGTCGTGTAAAATGATGCGAGTGTATATGTATTTCGAAGCCTACGTCTAAAACTAATACTGGTCCGTAAGTCCTGTACACACTGCATGTTGATGGCGACCCACTAGATAATCCATCACTGCGGGCATATTTCATTGAAGGGTTAAACGTCACTATTCTATAAAAAGATATATTCAACTGTTATTTTTTTAATATAAAAAGTTACGATTGTTTATCCTTCTGTTTAGTTTACTAGAAACTTTATAAAAATCAATGTATGTACGTTTGTCCTCTCACTCTAATTATTCATCCGATTATGATGAAACTTTGGTAAGTTGTTCTGAATAAGCCCCCGAAGGTTCCTGGTCTAACGCATATCTAGTAACGCATGCTAGGAACAGCTGACTTATAAAAATCGTATACGTGAAGCGTAAACTTTAGAACCCCTTTTTAGAACATTGCGCGATCGGATGAACGTGAAATTTGACTCAGATAAAGTTTATATGGAGAATTAAAAAAATGCATTATGTTCTAATGCATTTTTTTATATTAAATGCATTAAATAAATAAAATAAACATTACACACACTACCATTCGTTTGACACACAAACACATATATATATTACGTATTTGTACATACAAGCTCGCAGCTGACGTAATAGAACAACATTCAAAAAAGTTCTATACAATGATTCTGACCAAAAACAACTTAAAAAATATAGAATTACAGTCGAATTTCGATTAGCAGGCGACCACTAGATATATTTAATAGAGATAATTCTGACATTTATTGAAGGATGATGATGATTATGAAAGGAATATTTTGGTAATGCTGCAGTGATGATATTGGAACGAAGTTCCTTATCGCGCGTTGTGAAAAATATACCAATCGGTATAAAAGTAATACCTACTAATATTATAAATGTGAATGTTAGTTTGTTTGTTACACTTTCACGCGAAAACTGCTTAACCGATCATCATGAAACTTTGTACACATCTTCTTGGAGGTATTAGAAGTAACAAAGGATACTCTTTGTGCCGGGAAATGTTGCATCCCCCGGGAACGCAGGCGAATCCGCGGGTGACAGCTAGTCAGGTATAAAGGAATTAAATTAAAACATTGATTTGATATGGCATTTTTTGTAAGGTAACAAACAAGTTACCGACCATTACCCGTTAACGGTCACCGCAGGCTATTGCCACTTGCGACACGATACTATTACGTCAATGTTTTTTTATGTGTGTACCAGCTCACGTTCCCGAATGAGGTTAAATTTTCCTGGAATAAAAAGTATGCTACGCCTCAGTCCAGGTAATAAACTATCTTTGTGATAATCTTCTATAATCCAACAGATCAAATTTAACCGGATATCGTTAACAGTATAGATATTTGTTTGAAATGAAATATTTATTCAAATAGGCTTTCACAGGCACTCATGAATGGTCAGACTCTAACACCGGTTTGGAAGGTTGTTTTTACTGAGAAGAGCCGGCAATAAACTCAGCAATTACTCTTTTCAAAATAATATTTTTACATAAAGATGTTTCCTGCTGGAGCGAGCGCTACACCCAAGCATTGTCATCATTAAAATAATCATTTGTGTTGTAGAAAGCCTTTTGTACTAAAACAGTCTTAATCCTTTCCTTAAATTTTTGTGTCACACATCAAGTGAAAAAACGCAGCTTAATTGAGCTATACAGATACGCTCAAGCTGCTGAAATTACCCGGCAGTATTAATAGCTTATATTCTCTACGCCACATGGTCTAAAACAAAAAAGAAATACGAACGCTGTAGACAAAACTCGTAGAGACACTCAGCTAAACTGGCAATGGGCAGGCCACATCGCTCGAAAAACTGATAACCAATGGGGAAGAAAGGTTTTCGAGTGGCGACAACGTACAAGAAAACGCCGAGTGGGACGACCTCCCACCTGGTTAGAGTCGCTAAAAGCCACAGAATGCAGGCGGCTCAAGACCGTTCGAGATGGAAATCCAAGTGGCAGGGCTATGTTCAGTAGTGGACATCCCTGGACTGATATAATGATGATATATATTATAGTTTCACCCACATTCCTGAGAAATGTTACATTTTCTTGGGATCAAAAGTATCTTATAAGTTATTCCAACGTATGTTCCATCTACCGTACCAAGTTTCATCCTAGTCCATTCGATAGTTTTTGCGTGACAAAGCAACAAACGTCCATACATATCCGCACAATCGTTCGCATTTATAATATTAGAAGGAAGGATAGGCGTGGCGGCCACGTAAAACGCCGAGTGGGACGATGATCTGGTCAGGGTTACCGCTGGATGTAGACGGTACAGGATCGTTTGAGGTGGAAATCCAAAGGGGAGGCCTATGTTCAGCTGTGGATATGGCTGATATGATGATGATGATTGATAGCTACCGCCTATCTACAGCGGTAGTGTGCATAGTGGTTTTTGCGATGCAAAAGCAATACACATAGAGGTGTTGTATAGAATAGGAAGGCAAGGATTAGCGCGTGCCCGCGTCCACATCGTTCTTTGCGGGCGAGAATTATTAAACTGTCAGTTATTGACACATTTCTTGCTATTGCTAACGTTCGTTCCTCTACAGTCTCACGTTTCAATTTTCTCATTTTCACTTTATTTTCAACATTTCCTCGTAATAAAGGCTCAGCGTATGCTATTTCTTTGGATTTTATTGTTTCTGTTGCGATGTTCGCTCTTATGAGCAATATATGAAACAATATATTTTTACTTTTAGAAGTAATGTTGTGACAATGTGTGAAAGAACTTATAAATACAATTTGATATAAATATTGGCTGTTCGATAAATGATCGATTTTATACATTTACTTACCTACTTTGGGTTTATTGTATTCTTAAATGTAAAAATACTGCCCATTTAGATACTCTTTCAATATACAGTACCGACCTTTAGTCATGTCTAGTATAATTGACTCGGTTAGAGACTGCGAAAACAAAGGTCTTGGGTTCAATTTCCATCCAGTAAAAACATTTGTGTAGTAGTAGAGCTCTTAGTGCAGAGTTCGTCCGGGGAAGTACTACCACCTTACCCATTTTTGTCGTGAAGCAGTAGTGCACTTGTATTACTGTGTTTTCGGTTAGAAAGGTAAGGGGGCCGGTGAAATTACAGGCACATGAGACTTAACAACTTCACGTCTTAGGGTCGACAATGCATTGGCGATGCCCCTAGTGTTGCAAGTGTCCATAGGCGGCGGTGACCACTTACCATCATGTGGACCGTCTGCTTGTTTGTCGGCCCAAGTGGTTTAAAAAAAAAAAACTAAATATGGACATCTTTAAAATAAACAAAAATAGTACTACCACTAGTAAGTCAAACTATCTGATAAGAAGGGTGTAAATAACAACATAATAAAATTCATAGAGTCTATTGAAAATTAATATCTAACAATTCACAAATATATATATATACGTAGAAACATAGGAATGTTTGAGGCAAAATTAGATATTCATAGTATAAATACAAGACAAAGGGAGAAGTTAGTTGTTCCATACTTTAGACTAACTAAAGTTAACAGGTCATTTCTTGGTAATTGTGTTCGATTTTATAATAAGATACCGCTTTCAATAACCAAAATGTCTGATCATAAATTTAAAAATTATATTAGGAAAGTTTTGAAAGAAAAAGCGTATTACAAGGTAGTTCATTATATTGAAGATAAAAATGTATGGAAATAGCTGCTCTCTGCACAGTGCACCTCTAAATCTCTTGTTTAAGTTGTAAGTACCTAATTATTGTTATTTTCTATTTTGTAGTCTTGTCATATTTTTTTTTGTTTTGTTTTTATTAATGTTACCTATAATAAGTATCTTGTAATTGTTAAATATAAAATTATGTAAAATTGAAATTATAAAATAGCCAAAAAGTCAGAATAGATAAAAATTTATATAACAAATAAAAAAAAAATGTAACCTTGCTGAGTTTCTTGCCGGTTCTTCTCAGTTGAAGGCTGACTTCCGAACCGGTTGTAGCTTCAGTAACTTTAAATTTGACCTTCATAAGTGCCCTCCGAAGGCCTAAACTGAATAAATGGTTTTGAATTTTGAATTTTTGAATTTTTTTTGAACAAACAGACTTACAAACCTTTAGTTAATAATTACCAGAAAGACTTAAATACAACAAAACTCATAAGCCCGGATATTAATAAAGTCCTTTCCATCCAGGAAACTTACAATAATTTACAGCGGAAGTGGTGTAATGCAAACTTATACAATCCCCTAAGATATAGCCGATCGTAAATACCGTTCTTACAAACTAAGGAACGGCCAACCTAAGCGTTCACATTCGATAGGAAGCTTAGTGAACGTGCATTTTCCTACGAAGGTATCTATAAATTCCTTGCTCATTTTATCAGAGGTGAGGTCATTTATTCGTCTTATAATGGAAGACGTGTCGAACGCCGCACTCATATACCTATATATGGAAGATAGGTACGACGCCTGGATAGAGCTGCAGGTTATGCATTTTTTTATATCATACTTGATCAGTGATATCAAATATACTTTTGTTTACGGTAGTAACATTCGACACGATTTCTCTTTCAATTTTAATTTAATATATTTATATTGCAGAAATTCAAAAGGAATTTTAGCGAAGCTAGGTTAGAGGTTTTCATGTACCTACCTACTTATATATATTAACTAACTTTTGGTATTGGTACACACGGACGGGTGCAACCCGAAAATAGACATAGGCTTTACATATTTTATGGTCAAATTTCTGTGCGGTATTTTGTTTCATAAATATTGCTGATGAGTGAGTATTATATATTTTATATTATAGCTAATATAATCATTTATTACAGGTAATAAGAAGAAAAGAATAGTTACGGTCTGGGCAATTTTGTATCACTTTTTATCGAAAGAAATATCATAAACTCTGCACCTATTACGCGCGAAACAAATGATGAATATGACATGTGGTGTATGATAAAACTCCTTACATAGTCTCTATGCTAAATCGCCAGATGCCTTAATTATAACGAGATTATAATGTCAACTGTCTATATATATTAATAAACGATTTTACATAATATCATGATTTATTATTGGCGACGAGAAAAAGTCAAATAAACATTGTGTAATTAGATATTATGAAATGGAAAAAGTAAGAAAATATCGTGGCACCCTACGCGGGATGCTCACACGACTCGACACCTATGTCGATCAGAGGGCAACGATGTCTGACGAAGACATTGCTGCTCGCTTCCGGAGCCTGAAGGAGACGATTCTGGCTATACGGGAGGAACAAGAGAAAATCGAGAACAAGACCGTCGACGACAAGGACGATGACGCTTATGATCAAGAACAAGAATACAGGTACGAATTCGAAGAACTTCATACAACGATAACAACCAAACTTTTAACAAAACAGACACATAATGGAGAACAACAGCACGGCCAGCAACAGCAACAACACATAAAACAAAGTGAATCCAGGCATAGAAATACACCGAAGATACAATTTCAACCCCTACAACAATCAGAAACTTTCAACAATTTCAAAAAAAGGCTAGAAGTATATTTTCGATTGAACGACATATCGGAAGGACACATGAAAACGAATATCTTACTGTCAACATTATCACCAGAGCTCCACGAGAAACTTTGCGATTTAACATTACCGGAAGAACCAATGAATATGTTATTTGCTGATATTACTGAAATACTTGACGACTACTTAGACCCAAAACCTAGCAAATGGGCACTACAACACAAATTCATAACAAGAACGCAAAAAAACGACGAAACTGTAGCCCAGTACGCCGCAGGGTTGAAGAAACTTACCACTAACTGCGAATTCAATTGCCAACACTGTCAGAAAAATACATCGGAAAGCTTTTTATCATTACAATTTATAAGGGGATTGAAAGATAGCGATGCACGTACAAAAATTTTACAAGACCGAACAGTACATACATTCAAATCACTGACACAGATTGCGATATCTATTGAAATGGGAAAGGCAGAAAACGCTTCAATGATTACTAATGAACAACCAAGTACCAGTAGTGACCACATTAACAAAATCACCCCATACAAGAGACCGGCAGGACCAGGACCAAGTCCAAGACAAATTACGACTAAAGATCTAAAAGGAAAATGTTTCCGCTGTGGTGCTGCGAATCACAAATCCAACAAATGTGGCGCTATAAACGTTACATGCCATAAATGTAATAAACTCGGTCACCTAGCCCGTGTTTGTCTTCAACGCCACTCTGATGCGAGTCTTAAAAAGAATAACCCGAATACGAACCTAGTAGAAGACTCAACGACAAGTGACCATGATGACTGGAATGATATTAATATCCTATCTGGAGAATCATCTGAGAAATATATGATAACGGTACATATTGAACACGTTAAAATAAAGAGGAAATTTGACACTGGGGCTACACTAACTTCAATGTCATTACAAGACTATCAAAAACTAAACATTGGAAAAAGAATCTTCAAGACAAACATAAAGCTCAGAACCTATACTGGAGAAGTAATCAAACCAACAGGCGTGGCATACGTGCAATGCAGATGCCAAGATAAAGAATTCCATGGAAAATTGTATGTCATCAACAATAACGTCGACCCCATTTTTGGCCGCAGCTGGATGAAAGAACTCAAAACACTGAACTTAGCAGACATAAAAGCCGTACAACATACTGAAAACATAGACTTAGACCAACTACTGGAGCTCTACAAAACATCAGTCTTTAGAAACGACCTTGGCGAAATACCCAATTACAGAGGACACCTAAACCTGAAAGAAAACACTAAGCCAATTTTTATAAGACCACGAAGAATGCCTTACGCTTTAAATACCAAAGTGGATAAAGAAATAGAGCGACTATGCGCACAAGGTGTCATCACGAAAGTTGACCACTCTGAGTGGGGTACCCCAGTAGTACCAGTTGTCAAACCAAATGGGAATATCCGATTATGTGCTGATTATAAGGTTACCCTAAACAAAATTATACAAGATGAACAATATCCGATACCTATGATTGAAGATATTTTCACAGAGATGAATGGAGGTAAACTATTTTGTACACTCGGCATAACTCAGGCGTACCTAAACATGGTGATGGATGAAGAGAGCGCAATGCTACAAACACTCAGTACACACAAAGGAACTTACAGAGTAAACAGGCTCATGTTCGGAGTTAAGGTCGCTCCGAGCTTATGGCAGAAATTCATGGACAAACTGTTACAAGGCCTAGAAGGCGTTAAATGTTTCTTTGATGATATAATTATACAAGGAGCTAACCAACAACAACTGCTACAGAGACTCAAACTCGTACTCGATAAACTAAAAGAAAATAACCTTCGAGTAAACAAAGACAAGTGCCATTTTTTCCAAACAAGTATAAATTACCTTGGACACACTATCGACAAAGACATAAGACAAAGACAAACAATACAGCAGAACTAAGAACATTTCTTGGGATAGCAAATTTTTACAACAAATTCATACCAAACCTAGCATCGATCACGAACCCTCTAAACAATTTACTAAAGAAAGAATCTAGCTTCTTATGGTCTGCAGAATGTGAACAAGCTTTTATACAAATTAAGAAAGAAATTGTAAGTGAAAGAATACTGATACACTTTGACTCTAAGAAGCCGTTAGTGCTTTCAACAGACGCATCGCCACTGGGACTCGGGGCAGTACTATCACATAGACTACCAGATGGATCAGAAAGACCTATAGCATTTGCTTCGAGAACACTGTCAAGTAGCGAGAAGAATTACAGCCAAATCGACAAGGAAGCTACAGCGATACACTGGGGATTGAAAAAGTTTTTCTACTATTGTTATGGTCGAAAATTCATCCTCGTTACAGACCATAAACCGCTGACAATAATTTTCCACCCACATCAAACGCTACCAGCAATGAGTACGATGAGGTTGTTTCACTACGCTCACTTCTTATCTGGATTTGACTACAACATTGAATACAGAACTTCAGCGAACAACTCAAATGCAGATTATTTATCCAGATTTCCAGTAGAAAACACCAAGACCAACAGAATTTACCAAAATTACAGTTTTCAATTTCAGCAAATCCATACCATTGATATTAATCCAGATGTCATAGCGACAGAAACAAGAAATGACGCCGACTGTACAATTTTGCTACACGCATTGAAAACTGGCCAATCACTAAAAACACTCGGTTACAAGGACAATGAATTTACTTTGCATGATGGTTGTTTATTTAGAGGATCACGCGTCTTAATTCCAAAAGCACTTCGCGAACAAGTGCTAGACGAACTACACCTCGGTCACCCAGGTATTGTAAAGATGAAGCTATTGGCTCGCAGTTTCGTATACTGGAAAGGAATTGACAACGACATTGAGATCAAAGTCAAGTCATGTAGAACCTGTAGATTGCAACAAAATGAACCAGAGAAAGCACCACTGCATCATTGGGAACAGCCACATGGCCCCTGGCAAAGACTTCATATTGATTTCGCTGGACCTGTGTACGGACACCACCTATTAATTATTGTAGATGCATTCTCAAAATGGACTGAGATTATACCAACCAAGTCCACTACAAGCTCTTGGTGCATACAAAAATTGAAAGAACTATTTTGCACCTTCGGAACACCTCACATCTTGGTTTCAGATAATGGTCGACAGTTCGTTTCGGAAGAGTTCGAAAAATACTTGAAATATTGTATGATCACTCATAAGACCTCCGCCCCATACCACCCTGCAACCAATGGGCAAGCTGAGCGTTTTGTGCAGACAGTTAAGAGAATCTTACGAACCTTAGAGGGGGAAGGAGGTAACCTAGTAGAGAAGCTAGTGACAGTGAGAACTCGTCTCCGACGGACACCAAATGCTAATGGTCAAACTCCGTACCAGCTTATGTTCGGCAGGGAAATACGCACGGCACTACATGCTATGTTTTTAAGAAAAGGAGAGAAGACCGCACCAACCCTTCAAGAGGGTAATGTTAGACAGTTCAACCCAGGCGATCGGGTACAGACTCGTGACTACACGAGTGCCACGCAGCGGTGGCAGTTTGGAAACATAGTAAAACGTTTGGGCCGTCTTCACTATATTGTTCGCACCGACAACGGTGATGTCTGGCGCCGACACCTCGACCAGCTCTTGGGTGCACCCTTGATCCGCAGCAGCTAGGAGGGGAGAGATGTGGTGTATGATAAAACTCCTTACATAGTCTCTATGCTAAATCGCCAGATGCCTTAATTATAACGAGATTATAATGTCAACTGTCTATATATATTAATAAACGATTTTACATAATATCATGATTTATTATGACAAATTATCTTTGGTTAATTTTTCAGATAAAAATAATAAATAGTGTTATAATTTAAGTTTTGAACAAATTAATAATTTGTTTCTTTGATATTATCCCACTTGATTGAACTTACACCCTATCTATACTTTATTTTCTTGACTTGCTTATTGAATTAAGTAATAGCTTTTTAATAAAGTTTACAACAGCCATATTAAATTATTAAGTCCCAATGTAATTGTTGACTTAATTTTGTTTCATTATTTAAATATGCTTAATTACAAACCCCTCATATTGGATCTTTAATATACGTTATTATCTCTTGTATAAAATTTGATGAAAATGTCTGCTGAAAATTCTCGTATCACGTTATTATTTCTAAAATGAGTATTGGTATCAAAATACCGGCGAAGCAATCGATTTAATTTATACATTAGGGTAGCAAATTTAACCCTCCGCCATTATTATAACGCACATAATTGAATAAATATGAAGAAACGAAATTGAAAGATAATTTTAGTTTTGAAGGAATATATTTAATATTCTTCTTCAAAACCCCTGCTCTTTATAAACAAAACAGCCCCTGAATATTGTAAGTAAACGAATATTAAACAAGTTAATCCTAAAGGTATGATGGATGCACGAGTCTGGAGCGCCGTCGAGACTCCTAGATTAGGGCTATTCATCACTATATCAGGGCGCAGGGAGTCGCCGCGCGCCCAGCCACCCGCCTGCCTATTGTGCAACGCGTAATTGCGAGGAAAATATCGAATCAAGTTTTTAAACCACCCATGTGTAGCTCCGACCTATTTTATTGTATACCTTTGAGATCATGATGACATTAATAACGTTTCTATTTATTCGATTTCTCAATCGATCGATATCCTGGGACATTTCCAAATATCCAATATTATAAATTATAATATAATAAACGTAAGATACAAAATTGGTTTCATAAATCTATTCTCTTCTTATTTCAAATTAACAGTCAAAATATATATAAAAATGAATCCCCATTTCGCTTGGTCACGGCATCGCACATGGAGGGCTGGACCGATTTCGCTAATTCTTTTTTTGTTGTATTTGTTAATGTCAGGAGAAGGTTCTTGTGAAAGAAAAAAGAAAGATGCGCCGAAAATTAGAAAATTTAAGAAAACATGACGACTTTATGCGCTAGGCATTTGACAATATAAACTTTTTTAATGTAACCTGTTTGATATTATTGTCAGTCGTTTGACAGTTGGCGCGACTGACAGAATGCGCGCTGTAAATATCGTTTAAAATAGAAGCATGGGTCGAAATTATATTGATAAAATAATTAATTTCTTATTGCACATTTCACAGTCGATTCAATTGGAAGATTCGAATTCAATATTCATATTTAAGGCAGGACAACATCTGTCGGGTTCGCTAGTATCAAATATAAATCATATAAAAATGAATTTATTGGGACATTATTACTCTATTTATTGTATCGATAACGTAAATTGTCGATGATTCTATTTCGATTATCGAATTTGATTCGAATTATAAACGTTAGTAACGAAAATACATTCTCATGTTGATCTACTTTATATTAAAACAACATTAAGATATGGATAGAGCAATTTCATGAGTACACTATTTAAATCAAAATCTTTCTAATTATAATAATAATTTGAATTTGCTTCAAAGTGTGTTTTTGACAGGCCAGTTGGCTTGGTGGTCAGCGACTCTGACTGCCAAACCTAAGGTCGCGGGTTCGATTCCCACCCAGGACAAACATCTGTGTGCATGAACATGTCTGTTTGTTCTGTGTCTGGGTGTAAATATCTATATAAGTATGTATTTAGAAAAAAAAAGTAGTCTATGTAGTATATCAGTTATCTGGTTTCCATAGCACAAGCTCTGCTTAGTTTGGGACCAGATGGCCGTGTGTAAGGAATGTCCTAGGATATTTATTTATTTATAGAGTAATCGTTACCCATTTACTCGGACTTTCATATTCAAATTTAAGTCAAAGCCATTTTATTAACTTTAGGCTGAACATTATGGTCCGAATTTGTTACGAATCCTTTTTAGTTCAACTGGTAATTTTCTTTATTTTTAACTATTATTTTATTTAAAAATAGTTAAACTTTACAATAGAAAATTGCTAACGAAATAGAGTTGAAATTTTACCTAGCCAATTATCTTGACGGATATTTTCAGTTCAAACTATTAGTAACTGCAGAACCTTAGTAAAGCATCTATAAGTTTATTTTTAATTAGTTTATTTTTAATTAGTTTATTTTTAATTAGTTTATTTAAATAAGAGTTAATTTGTAAATTATTCCAGCCAGTATTTATCCGCGAGGGTAAGCCATGTAACCTTCGTTACTGTATTAATTGTGTTTAAAATTTTATCAAACACAGTTTTGCTCATATTTTCCCCGTTACATTGTGATGTATGAAACATTGTTATCATGAATATTAATGTATGATTTATAGTTGTCTAGTTCAGCTGGTTGTGATTTAGGATGTGATGAATTGTTGTAATTTCGCCGTCTGCCCGCTGACCGCTAGTTACCCTCTAAAACTTTACATGTCCAGTTAGGCGTACGTAGGTTTATAATAAATCTACATTTTGGGTCTAATTTAATTTGCCAAAGCAATGTGCCTCGTTATTTTATTTTATGTTCTTTTGAGTTATAAATTGTCGTTTATCTAATCTAATCCTATAAAAAAGAGAAAGTGAGTTTGTTTGTTATGCTTTCATAGTTAAACGACTGAATTGATCTTGTTAAAATTGGGCTCATCATTTGGCGGATCATTGTCTATGGTATGTAGAGAGGCATTGGATTTTTATTAATTTTAACGCGAGCGAGGCCGCGGGATTGAAGCTAGCATTATTTTATGTTATATTTATGTTCAACAATAAATGTTTGTATGTTTGCCTGTATGCGTGTTTGTCCTATGACTTCCTATGCAAGTACTGAACTTTTTGAGGTTTTTCTGAAAGAAGTAGTATTGCAACGCATGCCGGAAGCAGCCGTACCAATGAATAAAAAAAAAATATTTTTACCATGTATTACTGTGCAATACTTTTCAACTATTAAGGTGACCGGTGACCAAAAGACTGGCTCATATTTTGGTCAAAGAATAAACTTAGCCATACAAAGAGGCAACATAGGCCTTCTGGGCATTTTACCCATAGACGGCTCTAACAATCTAAATTCAGTTTTTTATTTATAGATTATTGCTTTATTTATCAGTTAATTTTAAGTAGTTTAGTATGTAGAATTTACATATTTCCTTTTTTTAATTTTTTATATGCATTATCATAAGGATATAATTTTAGGTTCATATATGTAATAAATAAAATAAAAATATTACTAATTAGTAGATGAAATACTTATTAGGTAGGTAGCTTAAATAAAAAAAATATCGTGTTAAGCTAGTATCCGCTAAAAGAAAAGTACCAAGAAAAGAAGCAGCAATAGCAAACGTTTACTCGAATTACTACAGTATTGTATAAGATTTAATGAAATTGGCACAGCAGTGAAATTGGAACTACACTAAGAAATAAGGTTACATTAATACAATAAGAAATCAGTTATGTTACATCAGCATATTGACGAAATATTCCTACACAAAGATCGTGGGTACAACAGAGATACAGCGTAGGAATACAACAAAAGGAAACCGTAGCTCGGTGGCAGGGTAGTTTCCCTCACGTTAAAACTCTGTCACAAAACACCTACCGCAACGCAGCAGTCTAAAAATTCAAAAGTCAAATTTCAAAATCATTTATTTAGTTTAGGGCCGTGAAGGGCACTACCACGTCCCTCCAAGTTTCTCTCGCGACCTCCTTCTATCGTTACTCTTTACGTTCCTGACCGAAGATAATATTTGTCTATGCCTTCTTTATTTCAAATTTTCGAATACTACTTGCCCTTAGTCTTTGTCATCATGAAAGACTGTGTCACAGAAACATAATTAAAAAAAAAATAGTTTCTTGCCCTAGTGTCTATCCATACATACAATACATACGTAATAAAATATTGTAATTTAAATTGAGTGGAATGTTTGTTTTGGTGGCTATGCATGATTAGCTAAGTGACGTCATTCTCAACCCAACATGATGACCGTCGCTAGATGGGGATTTATTAAACCATATGGTATCTAATAAACGGGTTTGATTAAAAAAAATTGTGTTATTAGTAGCTAAATTTTTTTAATTTTGTTGCCGTGCGATTGCTAAGATACTATTTTTATTATAGAAATAAATGGCTTATATGTGACTTGGCGGAACACTGCCGTGCCCGCAGAATATATTTCGGTCATACTTAAATTTCAGTCAATAAATGTTGGATAGGTATTGTAAAATAAATGTACTATAAGTAAAAATAAAGTACACCAATAATAAGTTTATATGTATGTTTGTGGTAGTTTGTATCGATATATAAAATGCAATAAACGCAAGCCGAGCCGTATGGATCTATAAATTTCGTTTCCGATTCGGGTAGATACAGCGTTCTAGCTTATGATTGCTGCAAAATATTGTGGAAACGTAGCAGTGTAAACTAAATTTAGAGCTTGAACTTTATTCATGCAGCACTTTAGTGAACTTGCGGCGGCTGGACTTAAATCGAATAAACGTCAAATGTGGTGGAGCTACCCGCGTTGGACTGCGAAATTCCACGCCACGGGAAAACAGGAAACACTAAATTTCACCCACTATTTGTTCCACTTCTTGTTCACCACAACTATTCCGTTAGTACAATTTGTAAAATGGTCGTCAGATTTATGCTTCACTTCGGATAAACATTGTTACGGTCAAGACTTTTAGCTTTATAGTTTTAACACCTAGGTTGTAAAATGTTTTAGTGTCTTACATTTAAGTAAACAAATAACAAACTTCCTTTCTTATGTTTACAAAAAAAACTGTTCTGTGATGAAAGTCTTCATGCAGCAATCAAGTAACAGATCGAATTAATAACCTCAAAAACAAATATCTTTTTATTGACAATTTATGTATTGCTTTTTTTGTTTTTTTTTAATACTACTAAGGTAGCAATCAAGCTGACGGCCCGTCTGATGGTAAACGGTCACCGCAGCCAATCGACGGTTGCAACACGGTGGGCATCACTCGCACGTTGCCGACCCCGTGTGACATGTATCAAATTTGAAACCCAACATACCGGTCTCAGTTTAAAACACTTTTCACAATCGACGGTTAACTCTCTGACCTCAAATACCGGGTTCCATATGAAGTTTCTAGGTAATTAAATCATTTGCCTCACTGTTCTTTAACATCAAAGTCTTTGACGAGGGAAAATTGGCAATCACGACGTATTCATCAATAACTCTTTGAAGTGCCTTTATTTTTATTGTACGAACATTGAAGCCGAATTTTAATTGATTTAAAAAAAATCGTATCAGCTGATGGGCTGCGGTCGCTAATGAATAGCTGGGCTGTTTTACATGGAGATATTGACGTAAATTCCATTATATCGCGTCAATCATCAGTGATTGCTACTTAATGATAATAATTTATAATATAAACACGTTGGGATGGACTTGTTTTGCTGAATTGAACACCATTCGTTGACGTCAATCGAACGTTAATTTCGATTCGCTTTGTTCCCGACTTCAATTGGTAAAATTTTAATTTTGAGTTTCATTGCACCTACCAATTTGATTTTAAATATTAATGTTTTGTTCGAAGTAGCTTTATTATTAACTTTCAGTGGTATTATGATTTTTTTTTTATTACTGAGGTATCGTGCGTTCCCATGGTATTCATTACTTTGGAGGATGATTTTTGTTATAATTCAAAAATGACACGGTATTACTACGAAACTGTGCTACCTGCTTTTCTCATTCATCGTTCTATAAAATGTATATAAAAATATAGATTTCAAAAGGTACCTGCAACAAAAGTTGTACAGCAATAGTTTTAGAAATAAAATACAAATATTTCTCTCAAACACTTTTAATTCCATACTAGACAGTTTGAAGTACGTACCGCGGAATTTCAGTAAAATTCCAGCAAACAACTATTAATTTCTCATCGGGCGCAGAGAATGCATCGTACAACTTCTGACGTGCACTGCGGCCCCACTTTAAACTTGTGATATATGGTCTATAATTCGCCCACAAAGCTTCGGCTACAAGCTTTTTTGAACGAATATATTTTAACTTTAAAGTGATCTTGAAGATGACTTGCACGTGACACACACCTTTGTGCTAGAAGTCATCTGACGAGATAAATCGAAATGTTAAACATTCTCTTTATTTCAATCATCTAACGTAGGGTAAGATGGGGGAATGGCAGTCAGCGGGCAATGCCGGTCACGTCAAAATATAAAACTTCCAACAACATTATGCAATCGCTACTGGTGTCGCCATGTAGTATGCGGCCGAGTAAACTAATTTACCGATCGGCGCCATTGTCTTTCGCGCGCAGTGAGTGTGACAGCTGTGTACAGCTTCAGACGTGTTTTGTTGTAAGAAAATCGAAAATTTGATGAAAGGTAAGCTTAAAGTGATTTATACCAATTAATATCTTTCTTAAAGTTAATTACTGTACGTTTGCAAGTGTATTGTATGTACTTGTTAGATTTTATGAAAGTTATTTACATTTTTCGTGACAAAGCAAAAAAACCGTTTCCATATTTTGGGGTTATGGCAATCACTCTAAGCGGGCAATACCGGTCAGTGACCGGTATTGCCCCGTATGGAGTTATAAGACAATTTATTATTTGTTTGTTTGTTAAAATAACGTCTCATTACAATTATTTTTATATTTAAATAGATGCCGAGAACAGAACTACTACGAAAGGGAAATGGACAAAAGAAGACTTAGTAAAGGCTATTGAAGCCGTTAGTGCTGGGAATTCTTTACGGTCAACTGCCAAGAAGTTCGACATACCCTTCAGCACGCTACTAGATCGCATCAAGAAGGATGTCCCAATTACAGGACCTTCTCTAGGAACACACTACTTTTTCACCAGAAGTAGAGAAGGGTATGGCTGAGAACATAGAACTGCTAGCCAAACTCTTTTACGGCCTAAGTCCACTGCAAGTTCGTAATACAGCTTTCATTTAAGCCGAGAAACATAATATAAAGCATAACTTCAACAAAGAGAGGAAGCTAGCAGGAAAGGATTGGCTATATGGTTTTTTAAAGAGAAATCCTTCTATATCCATTCGCCAACCAGAGGCAACCAGTATTCATCTGCATATCCATTCTGCAATCTTGACAGGAACACCTATGAAAGAAGTACTTGAAAACAAGCTTAAAAAGAAAGAAGAAAAACAGTTAAAATGAAACCAGAAAATTACTAAGAATATAAACAAAAATACTAACAAAAAAACCAACACAAAAACAAACTATGAAAACAACTCAAAAGAAAAAGATTGATGTTGACATTAAAAAAAGACAGCGCATGAACACCATATCAAAGTCCACTGAAGATTTTTCGTCTTCAGATGAAGAAATGTTATCTAACAAACGAAAGAAACTCTCATTAAAGTCTCCCGAGTCAGGTGAAGCTTCTTCAAAAAATAAAGAAACGTGCTCAATTTGTAAAGAGTTCGGAAAGAATGAAATATGGTATGGATGCCGTAGTTGTGGGCGGTGGACTCATGAAGAGTGCAGTGGTGCTGATTCCCCCGAGTCATATGTATGCGATTATTGTGTAAGAAAACGTGGAGTCCTCAGACGTATTAATCTTTAATTTTGATTATCCAAACATGAATAAAAAAAAGTTGATTTTGCTAAAAAAAAAATTAAAAAGATACAATCTGTCATTTTAAAAGCAGAAATATAAATAATTAATAATAGGTCTATTTTATTTTATAAAAAAAGAGTTAATTTTGATAAAACATATATAATAATTAAAATATAAGTAAAAGAGAGTTCCTAAGCGTATCAATCTGTGATTTTAAAAGTAGAATTTATAAATATCTAATTAATAATACTTGTTCGTTTTTTTAAAGAGTTGATTTGGGTAAATATAATAAAAAGAAATATATAATATAGTTAGAATCTAAGTTAAAGACAGTTCCGTCTCATCTGTGATTTTCAAAGTAAAATATAAATAATAATAATATATATTTTTTTTTAATAAAAAAGAGTTAATAAAAAAGAGTTAATTTTGGTTAAAAGATAAAAAATGATTTGGTTAATTTTGGTTAAATAAAGATAATATTCATAAACTGTCGTTTTATTTCGTTTTGATACATTTTAGAAGCAACCCTGTGTTAATTTTGAATGACCGGTATTACCCGCATTTGCGGGTAATAACGGTCAACGAAGGGTTTCACAAAATGATCAATAAATAAGAAACCCGTAATATATTGATAATGTATTTCATATATATCAATAAACTACTATATAAGCTATGTAAAAAGTTAATTTCCGATACCGTAAATCATAAAAATAAAATAAAAAATGAATAATTGCTTAAGTGACCGCTATTCCCCCATCTTACCCTAGTATTAAGTTAGATTTAGACACACAGAGTTGGTCCAAATACTCTATACATAATAAAACATACTTTTTATACTTACGATCAAACAAAACAGTTTTCTCATACTTAATATGAGATAATTTTATCAAATAATTAGATATCTATTCAAGTTAAGACTTTACTAAATAGAAAACAAAATAAGCTATTATTTGAGTTATAAAAATACAGTAAAGAAAACTAATTTCATTACAGACACTTGAGAGTAATAAAATTATAACAAACAATAGACATTAGTTCTAATTCTAAAAAATTACACCTTTTATTTAACGTTATTCGCCTCGATGAAGCGTCTGGCTGTATAAAATATTAATGATATCAAATAGTCTGGAATAGGTATTTGCTCGTAGGTGTTTGTGTGTAGAATAAATCATGTCAAATAAGCCATTAGGGTAATTTATATGGAGGCACGTCGTGCATTGTAAATGGCATTTGTAGCAGACTACTTTCGTGCGGCATTCTCGTGAAAAAATATTCAGTAGTCTTAGGTATAACAACGTATTAAAGGTCATGCGTCCAAGTATCTGCAAAAGAACGTCTCTACAGATCATTTACTGATTGATACACAACAATCCTGTCCAAATATAAAAATAACTAGAAATAAAGTTGTCTTAATAAGTTCAACCTACTTAACTACCAGAATTATTTAATAACTGATAATAAAGATCCATTCTCTTATTCCAACAGAATTATCTTATCATATTAAATTTCCCAAAACATTTTGAAGTTTATACGGCCAGAATAAGCCGTTATTAAGTTCCAACGAAAACAATAAAACTTTGGGGAATCATTTTCGGTCGTTCCAACCCGAAACAATTCAATAAACTAAACAAAAGACAGCCGACCAGACACCGCAGAACAAAACTCGGAATATTTCCACATCCATTACCCGGATTCTGCGACTTGATACCTTAGTATGTACCCTAAGATGAAAAAAAATATATGTTTACTAGATCGGCTATTGTGGGCCACAATTTACTCCATATCTCTTATCCTCTCTTATTCCTGTAGAGATGGATTTGGAAGTCGAATAGTAATAGTATGCAGGTTGTATTGTTATTTCTCAATGCGTGTTTACATAATATGGGTTTGATTTTGAATTTAGAACACCCCCTTTTTTGCTAGTTTTGACGGACTTCATGGCTGGTGATGAAAGGCTGTGCTTACTTCTTTATGTCACTTTCTAGTGAGCACATGCTTAATAAATTGTTTTATAGCAAAGCATTGATCTAAGATTATATTGACACACTGACATATTTAATGACATACTTCTAATTAATTTATTAACATTTTATTTGACAATTTAAACATTGTAAATTTTGCATGCCTTCATTCTGGCTCGTGTGACCACTCTTAATTATTTTTGTAACATCTATCTGTACAAATTACTGCAAATAAAAATTATTATTATAAGAACAGCACAGAATAACTACGTAACACATTCTTGTAAGATATAACGGGGTATGCGGCGTGTTTTGACGTTTTCATTTTCTCCAACACTAGTTGTGTTGTGACGTATCGCAGGTGCATCAATGTTATGCACCATACGTCACACCGACGCGATGCCGAACTGTGTTCGTAAATGACATTTCATATATCACCGCTTTGAATTTCACGAGCAGACGTACAAAAATGTCGTTTGTGATACCTTTGTATGTCGAATGCACAACACATTACGTTACATAACAGTGCAGTATGTGTAAACTTAGGAATTTCTTCTAGTTGTGTATGATTGAAATCGAAACAAAGCATAGAAAAGTTTTAGTATTTTCAATAAGTTTGCGATTGAAGCTAAGCATTGAACACACTTGACCATAATAGCCTGTTTGCTCTAGTTTCAAAATTGACCCTTGCGGTTACGCCCGTGTTCCCGGCATAAAGAGTAGCCTATATACCATAGGCGTATGCCAAATTTGAGCTACACCAGGTCCTAAGTTCGATAACCAAACAGGACAAAAATTTGTATATGAAGGTATATGACTATACCTATATTTGAAAAGCAGGTCAGTGATCTGGTTATAGTTTTTTTTTTATACCACAAGGGCCGACAAACATGCGGACGGTCCACCTGATGCTAAGTGGTCACCGCCACCTATGGACATTTGCAACACTGGGGGCATCGTCAATGCGTTGCCGACCCAGAGACGTAAAGTTGTTAAGTCTCATGTACCTGTAATTTCATCGGCCCCCTTACCTTTCTAACCAAAACACAGTAATACGAGTGCACTACTGCTTCACGGCAGAAATGGGTAAGGTGGTAGTACTTCCCCGGACGAACTCAGCACTAAGAACTCTACTACTCATAAAATGCTTTAAAATTGCTTTATTTGGAAAATTTTACAGTATATTTTTTTATCATAAATTCTCCCCTATTTCCCCTTTAATCTCATAGCACCAACTTCAATCACATTACTAAAAGATTAATATCTTTATACGTAAGCCTTCTTAACTTCATATCATAAACTGTAAATCGCTGAAATTGCCAACCGGTAAGTAATGGAAGACTTTATGACATAATTACTTACTCTATGTACAAGTAACATAAATATCTTCATGTTTAATGTTATAACACTTAAAAGTTAAGTTTAAGGTTATTAAAGTGTTTTACTACTAGTAGGTACTCTACAAGTGAATTGTTTGCAAGCGTCCATTTTTTTTGCTGTATTCTGTCTATAAAAAGTCTGCTACATGTTATACTTTATTTACAGTAGGTACAGTAGCCCAAAACGTGCTTGTTTACATAGTGTCGAAACTTTTCCTTTATCGGTGGACCGCTATGAAATTTCTACGTCAGTTTAAAACTCATAGGAGTGAGCCTACAGACAGTAGGCCGTTCTGTACTACAACCTAAAAAAAATATTTTCAAAAAGGGCTTCTTTTTTTATTCATATTTATAAACAAACGGTTTTTGTTTCAATAGAGCCAGTAGTTATTGGCTTTTTTTATATTTGTCCTACGATATTACTTATTTATTTTTGCTATTATGGTAATAACGATTAATACTCCCGCTCTAACTCATCTCTAGGGTGTCGTAACGCCTCTAAAGTGTACACCGATGACCGTGCACAACACTTTGCACCAGTTGGGGCAGGGACCATAAAAGCAGTCCAAAGAGGGTGGGCAGACAGGCCATCGGCGGTAAAATTTCTACTAAATCTCTTTCAATATATTCTGAATGGAGAGAAAGCAAACGCCCCAAATTAATAAGAACATGGCAGATTATGATTCTTTCCAAAACTAGTTAAAAGTTGAGATAATTCTTATATAATTAATTGCCTTTCCAGACTTTCATTCTGTTCCTATAAAATTTTGGTGAAAAGTAGTTTTTTTCGTACACCTTGCGGTTATCTTTATAATGATCACTTTTTATGAACTCATAAATTAATCAAGCAAAATTTTGTAGGTTCTATCATAAATTCTTATTCTTTTCAAATTTTACTTCCTTAGCAACAATGTTTATCTATTTTATTAACTCAACTAATAAAAATCACATATCCGTTGTTTTATTCTGTTGAATTAAATAAGCAATCCCAACTAAATAAGTTATACAACAATCGGAGTTAATACAATTTCCCCTGGTATCTTTCGTGGGTATTATTTTTTGTGGTGCCCACTTGAATACTGTTATTCGGAGACCCTCTCTTCGTTACAATGAACACAGCGATTTGGAATTCCAATTTCGTTTGTAAATGACTTTTTTATTTTGTTGATCTTCAATTCCTTACATTCAAAACGAAGTATAGGTAATTAACTTATTTTACACTGTACGGGCTATAGAAATGAAATGTCTAGGTTTCTGAGGATTTTCGTTCTAATTGAATAAACGAATAATACTGTTAGAATTTAATACTTAGGTAGAGAGATTTATTTTACTGATTCTAATATATTTTTATGGATATCTAAAATAATTCCAATCACAGCGAATCCCTGATCAAATACATAATTTGCCGTCTTGGACATCAAACAAAAATTCGGATTATTATGTCACCACAGCCTCTCCAAACTCAGTAGTGGAAATGCAACTACGCGTAGATTCATACATTGATGAACAATTTTAATCTCGCTCCGACGCATCTGCCTGAATGTCGGATGTCGGATCCACGGCACCGACGGACAGCGACTGGCTGGATGGATGACACCTATCTTCACTAAGGACGTCACACAATTTTCCCCCTCTCGATCCTTGTTTTGCTAACGTCTGCGGATTTCCAAACGAGGTCGTGTTTGATTGGAATAGAGATAAAGTGCATTCTTTGTTGGTTGACAATAGAATTGTCCGATCTAGGGATTCGAATGGCGATATTGCCGAGTTTCTTTCTTGGAGTAGAATATAAGTAGGTAGGTAACGGTTGAATTTAAGGCGGGAGCTTAAGGGGTAAGATGAATTTTATATTTTATTATTATTTAATAATTTTATAGTGTTTTTTTTTTACTGCAAATTTATGATCTTGAGTATATTTAAGGCCAGCTTACTCCAAAAAACGTAATTTTTTTCAATACATTTTATTTATAGTACAAAACATGTTGAGTAATCATTTTTTTTACATATGAAAGCACATATATGAAATTACTTGAAAAAAATCATTCTTTTCTTTTTCAAAATGGCGGTCCTGAAAATGGCTGTTGACACTCATCTGATTCGTAGATGGATGACATCATTTCTTGGAAAAGAATTATCTGAAAGCAAAAAACAAAGCGGTTTCACGTTCTGTATCGAATTGTATATGGCCTCAAGCAGAATGAAACATTTTCAATGAAAAAAAAACAAAATGGCGGACTTTTGAATTTTTTTTACCCTTTTTTTCACTTTTAATTGTTTATAACTTTTTTAAATAATAATGAATATTTCTGATTCTGCTTGAGGCCATAGCCAATTCGATACAGAACGTGAAACCGCTTTGTTTTTTGCTTTCAGATAATTCTTTTCCAAGTAATGATGTCATCCATCTACGGATCAGATGAGTTTCAACAGCCATATTTAGGACCGCCATTTTGAAAAAAATTACGTTTTTTGAAGTAAGCTGGCCTTAAGAATATTTGTCATAAAATTTTTAATTTATTGCTGCAAATTTATAAAGCATATTCTTCATATTCTAATAAATATAATAAAAAATATGAATAAAACAGAAACAAGAGTTGTTCAGCAATTAATTGAATAGAAGGTTAAATTGTCAAGAAAATAGTAATTAATTAAAATTTTAAACTTCACAACGCCTGTAATGTCAAAACATCTAAATCTCCAGCTGTACGTAATGTAGTTTCGTCATGTTCTTTATACAAACCAAACTGTCACTGAAAATATTTCTCAAAAATAGTTTGCTTCCGCTCTGCTCATACAATATGCGACAGCCCTAATCCCTGGGGGAATGTTACATGAGGTCGAACAAACATTCGCAGGTGTGAACTTGACATTTTCTGGAGGCTCTTGTAAAAATGGCACGGATTATCCCAACCGCGCACAATGTGGAATTGGGGAGTGGAGTGGTAATGCTATTATTTGTAAAGATTATTTAATACTCAACTATCCGTCAGAGCAAATCTTAACGTTCATATCGTGAGTGATAGCAGGGGGGCAATTCCACTAACATATTATGCACCGAACCATTACCATATCAGAACCAAACGTCAAATTTGACACACCAACGATCGAACTGCGGTTGTTTCGGTAATGGTTCACATTCGTTCGAAAGATTACGTCAAAATGTATGTTTGTTTTGGTTGTAGTGCGTAGGAATACCATATTTATGAAATGGCAAACTTCAATTTGACATTAATCGTAACCATACCATTGCCGAACCAAACGTGCTACTCGAACGTTGCATTTAGTGGAATTGGGCCCCTGAGCTTCTACATAATCGTCATAATACACCAGAAGTATTAGGGCAATATCGTGTACAATTTTCTTATTATTATTTCGTATCTAATTACTTTATTTAAAAGCAATTAATATAGGTGTCTTTTTAAATACTAGAGGTCGCCTAGCGATCGAAATTCTACCATATTTTTTATATATTTAAAGTTTAAAGTGTAACTGAAATCAATACATAGAACTTTTTAGAAATTTTCTTGTTTTATGTCAGTTTGGAGCGTCTCACAAATACGTTATTATCTGTTTGACATTGGCTGTATGGACGTAAGCTATTTATATTGTAAAATGTGTGTGTGTGTCAAACGTATGGTAGTGTATGTGATGTCTATTTTAATCAATTTAATATATTTCTAATGCATTTTATATGAAAAAAATATCTTTTTGCACTTCTTCTCCTTATAAACCTTTCGCGCAATTTTCTTAAAAAGTGGTCTTAAGTTTTGCCTTCACGTATTTATATATAGATAACATGAATAAATACGAAATACAAAATAATAATAACCTGTAAAAAATAAGCAGGATATCGGAAGTTATTACAGGAAGTACCTAACAAAATCAATCAATTTTAGTACGGCCAACTCTGAATTCTCGAAAATAATGTACCCGTGCATACCAAATACGATTGAATTATTATTTAAACAAATATACGTAAAAGCCTAAATAAATAAAGACCTTTTAAAAAAATACATCAAAAGGTTTCACATAAAGCTATACGTTTGATTTACATCAAATATATTACGCAGACATTCCACGTGTAATTCAAACGTTGACTTTAGCGATACATTCAAACATTTTAGTTGGATAGTGTTCCGCGACGTGCTAAATTGTGTTTGTTTTTAGTCTGGGAACTCGTCTTTATTGTTTTTGTACTTATACAACAGACGGAATACTAATTGGAACTGAAGTGGTATGTATTTTGCTATGTTCACTCACCGTTACGTGAACACTTAGTTACATATGCGACAGTTAATAACCTACTCTTTGTAGATAGGGAAATTGTGCCTATAAAACTAATAAGATTCTTGATTAAATTTCTATTTATTTTTATACCACATTGGCCGATAAACTAGCACACGATGCACCTGATGGTAAGTGGTCACCGCCGCCTATAAACATTTGCAACACTAGAGGCATCGCCAATGCGTTGTCGACCTTAAGACGTGAAGTTGTTAAGTCTCATGTGCCTGTAATTTCACCGGCCCCCTTACTTCTCTAACCGAAACACACAAATATAAGTGCATTAGTGGTTCACGGCGGAAATGGGTAAGGTGGCAGTACTTCCCCGGACGAACTCTGCACTAAAAGCTCTACTACTTAAAATATTTAAGACTAAAAGGAAAAAATTCTAGACGTCTAATAATTATCGAAAATATAACACATTATAGTAATTAAGTGTTCGGCGCTCGGCTGATTCTACACTTTTGCGGTACGATGAATGGTTCTTGTATTTATGTATGTATATAGTAAGTTATAATATATATGTAATAATATTGCTTATTAATGTACTATTAATATTTGTGAAGTGTACCT
This sequence comes from Habrosyne pyritoides, assembly GCA_907165245.1. Taxonomy (NCBI): domain Eukaryota; kingdom Metazoa; phylum Arthropoda; class Insecta; order Lepidoptera; family Drepanidae; genus Habrosyne; species Habrosyne pyritoides. Next base: position 8,288,508 of record OU015602.1, on the reverse strand, counting down.
ATGTGTGTATGTTTTTATTTATGTAAGATTGTGTAAGTTTGTGTGGTTATGTGTGTTACCAGATGACTGTATGTAGGGTAGCCCACAATTTAATTATACTAAAGAATTATTATTTTCTACAAATATTTATCATATAAAAATAAAGAAGTTAAGACGGTATCTTAAAAGTTTCCAACGTTCCCACCAACCAAAGTGCTCTCTGTAATAGTAAATGCAATCACGACAATAACGCAATTCTGTAGTCAGCTCAAGTGGCTTTCTATCCATCGTATTGATCAGTATAGACATCCTCTTAAAGGAACACTTGAAAACAGCTTCCAACTTCACTTCTCCGCAGATCCACCAAACTTTCCGTTAAAACTCCTTGGTAAACTTATCATGGAGTCTTATAGAATTTATATAACTTCTATCCACTATGGTGGCGTTGGTACGAAATTTAACAGCATGTTTCTTATGTACCAAATATTTGCTTGATACTTACAAAGACAAGTAAGTAATCTATAGTAGGTATACTATACAAAATACTCATAAACACATTGTTTCATAAAATTTTATAAGCCAACAAATTCGATAAGCTAATATTATTTGTATAGGCAAGCTATATATTTCAACCTTTGAGGATTCGGCGCTGTATGCCGAAAAACAAGAATTTCGTTCTTAGTTCGGCAGCAGACTCTTTTAAATATAGTTACTTTTAATCTAGCCTAGTCTAGTTTAGAAGATAAGTAATAATTGTAAACTTTGTGGAAATAAATAAATTATTATTATAGAAGTAAAAGTATCAGAGTCACTATTTATCAATACACACAATTCAGATATTTTTATCGAATAAAGATACGTAATTAGTGATTTACTATAATTCTATAGTAGTGAATGACGCTGTGGAAGAAGGTGGTAATGAAACAAGTTCTTGAACGCAACTGGGTTTAAAGCTGGAACACGTCGGTGCGGTATAAAATTATTGATTTTCAACAACTGGGTCCCATATACTTATGTGGCGACATCTATGAACGAGTAGAAACACGCGAGAATCCTACATCGCACTATCAAGATTCTCTCTGGATTTGACATATATACAAGCATCCAACATCAACAGTTTGACCGCGGTCTCCTGGCATGATCACCTAACCTGGCGGAAGATCTTACCTTTTAAATGGAGGAGTCTCAAACCTCGCTCCTCCATAGTGGTGACCCCGACGTGATCCCCCATCACTTCACTTCAAACTCAGCTGCATTCACACAGCAAGCCAGCTTCGCCTTAATGAGTTCCACCGCAGCCGACTCACCGTGCTTCCTGGTTCTGCAAAGCACACTTCATGCGACAGCACTCATCGCCCACACCACAGTTCACCTGCAGCACACGTCCGCACCTCAGCTGGCTCCTCACTCTCCGGCGTAGCGGTTTCTGCACACGTGGTATACTGTGGGAAGCCTCAACCCATCGCAGCAATCCCGATCAGTCTCGAGTCACCGTAGACTTCCGAGCAGCACTGGCACTTGCAAGCAATGACGCAGCAAAACAAAAAGAACAACCTCTGGTCTAGGAAGGGAGTGATGTGGCGACATCTATGAACGAGTAGAACCACGCGAGAATCCTACATCGCACTATCAAGATTCTCTCAGGATTTGACATATATACAAGCATCCAACATCAACAGTTGGATCGCGGTCCCCAGGCATGATCACCTAGCCTGGCGGAAGATCTTCCCTTTTAAATGGAGGAGTCTCAAACCTCGCTCCTCCATACTTTTGTATCCTCACGATTTTAATCTCTACTGAAAGCTGACCTGTACTAACGAAATTACACGTCACCACTACTCAGCTATCATCTTGCCTTGAAGGCAAAGATAATACTTGTAAAAGAGAGGTACGAGTTCTATAAAAGTATCCTTCTCCGAGCGCCAACCTACCTCTGTTCCAATTCACATAAATTGATAAATTTACTTACCTAAAGACATATTATTTGCAAGTTCTTCGTAGGCTGGCTGTTGACAGTCAAATCTAGATAGTCAATATGCTTTGCAGAATTTTGAATCCGTTGGTTTTCTTTGCAGTCTATTGAATCTGAACCATTTTTTCAGGACCACTCCATTAGGCGTCTATTTTGACCTAATCTCTGGCCAAAAATCAAAAAAAGCGTGTACTAAAGCTATTTATCTCTAGTTTATTAAATTAAACATAAATGACGATGAGACATTTGTAACATTGTGAAAAGCTAACAAACAAGCTTGTTAGTTAGAACTATCCTCAAACAAACGGTGAATGCATTTTGTTTGCATCCTTCACCGAACTAGAACTGAAACTATCATAAACCAGTTCTACGCATTGTTCCCAACGTGAAGTTTATTTTAGTGGAGTTCCACTGGTTGCTGTTAACTGTTTACATCGAGCCTTTGTCTCAATTTTGAGTTTTTTACACCAGGATAATATAGATTAACGCTGGGGAAATTAAAAAGGAAGAAATAAATCAAACATTTAAAAACGAATTACTTGCAATAAATTGTTATGCATGCAAAACAAGCCCTTCCGCCTTTATGTTTAAAGATTTATAAAAGTGAACTATGACTAATTAATGCATTATAATTTTAGTAACGTTATTATTTTATACAGATTTCTGAGATAGAATATCAAACTAAATGTTACTAAAAATATGACAAATAAGATTAGGTACACACAACGTCCTCTGATTTTTTTTAAAGTTACAAGAAGTCAAACGTTTCTCTACTTAGCTCTGTTAATCATAAAGCTCAAATTCACCAACTACCTCATTACATTTTCAGAATTGAAATAGTGAAGTGAAACTCGAAACTATCTCCTGCTTTAAGTAAAGTGTTTAGTTTATAGTGTAAAGGCATACTCCCGTTGTGTATTACACAACGCAATGTCTCCTTCAGGCGTCGTTCCTAGGCGTCGGTATCGATAGTCTGCGGCGCAAACGTTCGTATCGCACCCGGGTGATTTGCATAAAGCTCCGCGGACAACGTTTTGGCGTCAGTTCAGCTTGTAGCTCATTAGCATAACTGCTCAATTATTTTGTGCGGAATAGTCACTTTACAGACAAACTTTGGTTTTGCGCTACGTTGCGCGCTCTATTGAGCGATGAGCTCTAAAAATGTTTCAGTTTAATGTAGGGTTAGATCATGCCAAAGGTTAGTGGGGAATTATGGTGGTTTATGATACGTTTATGACTTTTACTGTGAAATTGACTGGATTTCATGCGAATCGCTTAGCCTTCTCTTGTGTATTACTAATTAGGTATGTAAGCTACGTTTTGGTTCCATTGAGCTAATCTGACGATGGAGCCGTAAGGTTGCTTACCCTACGGCTCCATTACGGAAAATAGTGTACTGGGTGGGAATCGAACCAGGGTCGCTAACCAGCAAGCTAGCTGGCCTGTCATTTTTAGACAGCATTTTTCACCGCAATGAATGGTTGCCGATACCAATATACTTGCCGATATAGAGACCAACGTTCGTCGAAACACGCCAGTACGAAATTACTATAAACGGCTGTCCTTGCTATGGAAAGGGATAAATAGAAGGTAAATATGGAAAAAGCTTGTAGTATCTTCGTACAACTTCTTAACAGTGAACCATGCTTTCTGTGTACAATTGAATTGTTCACGGGTAGTACCAGTGGCGTAGCTTGCCTCAGACGGGCCCTGTATTAAATATTGTTGGAGGGCCAAATGAAATATTTAAAGGATTATGGATAATGATTTTCAATTTTTTGCTTACGTTCGGGGGCCCCATATCATTGATACGGTAAATACGCCCCCTAATTAGTACCTACATAATATAAAACAAAGTCGCTTTCTCTGCCCCTATATACCTATGTATGCTTAAATCTTTAAAACTACGCAACGGATTTTGATTCGGTTTTTTTAATAGAAAGAGAGATTGAAGAGGAAGGTTTTAATGTATAATACATGTGACATCCCACGGGAACGCGGGTAAAACCGCGGGGGACAGCTAGTATACAATACAATACAAATATACTTAATTGTTCACACCACATGAATGAAAATAAAAAATAGAGTATTCTACAAAAATTATCAGTGTTATATAGATAGTACCTCAGTCATATAATTTTCAGAACACAAGCATGCAATTGCATTTGAAAAGAAAAGCTACAAAATAATTTGTAAAATAACCCAAGATTTTAATGAATGAATTTATATTTATTAAGAAAAATTAAAGTAAAAGAAGAAGCAATTATTTGGAAAGAAAATACTTATTATATTTAATAAACAATGAGGAGTACAATCACAATATTATTTCCGCTTATAAACGTAGTTTGGCCCATTACGTTTTGAAAACAACAAACGTAATTTCGTCTCCGTAATCATAACAAAGTCCCGTTAGATCTCTCATCCATAGACTATAGAATTACCGCAAATATCTAAATTGGCTTTCGATCAAATTAGGGCAATACAATTAACATTTGTTTGTATAAACGCGTAACAAATAAACAACGTCCATTAAATTTCCCACGATGGGGATTAAAAGCTATGTAGTTTTCCAATTAACTTGTAAATGTAGACATAGAGGACAATAAGCCTTTGAATTTTGGCTGATGATATACCCACAGCATAAATTGAGTCACATTGTGTCCCGAAACGTGTTTGTTTGCAAAGAAAACGTCCTCGTCGCACACAATAACTATATACGCGAAGATGGCAATTTTCATAATGTACCTTACACAACAGGCGCTGTTTGATAAAACGACCTACAGCTGAAAGCTCACAACTGGTGTTTAGAAACGTAAATGGATGGTTAAGGTGTTGGAAGCTTAAAAGTAATAGCACAAGTAAAGATAGCATTGCAATGTGGGATATAACTACGCAAGGTAAGTTTCCTTTTACCAGTACAGTACAAAAGAAGCATAACGTAGCCTTCTTTAAAAAAATACTATTGTGAAGACTGATTCGGAAGACTTTTCCTTAAGAAAGATCTCTCTACTATACAGTATTTGGAAAATACAGATTTATAAGTAAAGAGCAGCAAATATTAAAACATTAAACACAACGATAAACTTCTCTTAACGAGATAAAAAATACAAAATTCCCACATATAAGTCGCTTAATTCAATATTTTCGCAGGCGAACATTATATCGCTTTAACTTAGAGCACTGCGACTGAGTACCGCTAAAATTCATAATTTTATGTGAAACTCAGTTTAAAGTTGTAATTAAAACAGAATTACGCCCTCGTCCAACCAGTTAGCTGCATTTGTTGCGCGACGCATCCACCCTCTAGGTACTACATCACATGGCTGTAAACTGCTAACGAAATTGTAGAAAAAAAGTTTCAACACTCCCAATGCCCGATGCGGGAATCCTCTAGTGATTCGTCACCGACTAAAATGCGCAATGTAAGTTAAAAAATTCGCTACCGTTTTCGGTCATGATGATAAGCCTCAGGGAGCATTTACATAAAGCTCCGTGCTGGCACTACTCCCGTACGGGATTACCATAAGCGCTTAATTATTTTGTTTATCTGACCACTAAACTGCTTTGACTTCTCTCTGAGAGACGTGGAACGGAGCCAGTGTACTAATATGCAGACCTCGAAACAACCAAGTTCTTTTTTTGGCATCCGAATGACAAGCTAGTACTTGTAACCTACCTCTATTTATGTTGCCAAGACTGATACTATTTGAGGAAATATCCGGATTAATTTGCCGTTCGTTTCTGGGTCCAGATTGGTAAGATTCGCCACTTTTAAATTTGGTATGTACGTACCTATTTGTTAACATTTTTAGAGTGTAACAGTGCTAGAGAAGATTCTGCCTACCCGTGTAATGTTACTGAACATGACAATACGTATTAAATAAGCTAGGTATGTCAGTTATCAGGGGCTCGATTCTGTAAGGAAAATTACACTAACTTGAGGATGTTGTATGGCATGTGTCGCATCACATGCCCTTGTTAAAATGAAATGTTCAAGCATATTTAATATTTATTCATATACTTTTAACTCGCGATAGTAAAATAAAATAAATATCCTGGGATAATCTTTACACACGGCCACCAGATCCAATTACCTGAGAGTCTGTACTATGGAAACCAGACAACTGCTATACTACATTTACTACTTCCTTGTTTTTATTAATACATGAATTGATGTTAACACCCAGACACCCAACAAACAAATATGTTCATGCTCACAAATGGTTGGTTCTAGGTGGGATTCGAACCCACGATATGTTGCCTGGCAGCCAGGGTCTAACCACCAATCCAGCTGGCCCAATGTTGTGTGGACTACTAAATAATACTTGTCTGGTTTAAAAGTGCTAATTTTATCAATATACATTATTTGAGTATTCAGGATACTTACTGTTAATATAATTAATATCACATAAATTAAGTTATTATTAAATTTCATTCACAACAGTAAATAAAATAAATTGATAAAGCGCATACTTTCAACTAGTTCATTAGGGCAGGTAAAATCTAAATAGTTTCGAGAGCGTGTGTGAATATCTAGTTAAATGTCCCTGGCGAGGCTATCCCGAAGCCGAACTAGTCGCCCCCCCATTCCCCCCCTTGGTAAACTTAATTACGCTACCCACATCAAGTTTCTTTAGAATTACGTGTTTAATTTCTCCAGTAGGACCCCCGTTTACTTGTACCCGGGCAGTAGCCAATCATGAATTCATTGAAAATGCTCTCAGTGGATTGTAAGACTAAATGCTGCCACAGATTTGTGAAAGCAATACATTATTTTTGGAATCTGTAGTTTCTTTGCTGGTGGATTTAAAATTGGTGAAATAAAATAGTTACTAAAATTTGGCTGTAATTTTGTCTGAATATAAGAACAATCTCATCAACCTCTCGTCAGGTGGACCGACGATCTGGTCAGAGTTGCGGGAAACCGCTGGATGCAGGCGGGTCAGGGCCGTTCGAGGTGAAAATCCAAGTGGGACGCCTATGTTTACCAGTGGGCTGATCTGATAGCATGACAAAGCATCATCCCTATATGCAGCACTCAACTGCGATCAATTCATCTTGAAAGATTTGAAAGTGTTCAAAACACATGCATTGATATTTATCTCAGTTCCAAAGACAATTTAGTATAGCTGTGAAAGCCTTAATTTAATATTAACAAGCAACCGGTAACTATCTCTATAGATTAGCCATTAGCCAACGTTATTCAGTTCTCCTTTCGATCTCCTCTAACGACTTCGGAAGCCCATTCCCCCTTTCAACTTGTAAATAAAATAAATAATTCAAAAACCCAGCGGAAATTAAATGACAACATTGTTTGTTTATACAATGAAAGGTTTGTCAACCGTATGGTTGATGTGTTTATTTAACGTTTTACTGGAATTTGTATTCATCTCTGTGAAAAATAAATTGCGACAAAATCTAACATTTACGGATTGGGAACACTATTTCTATCAAAATAAATTGTTCGTGGAATATATTTTATGTACTATATAACAAAGCATTTTTTTAATGTAAATATTTTATATTTTCAGTGTATTATAGAACAATTACATCACACTAAATCCGTAAAGTACTTATTTAAGGTGATAACAAACCGACCTTTCCCAATTTTTGGCCTAACGAGACAACATTTGTTTTGAAGCTGAAATTAATTTGTTTTGCGGATGCGTGTGCCCACTGGGCTGAATTATACAGACACAAAGAAACGTGATATGGGTCTCTTAATGGCCAGCACAAAGGATCGCCTTCCCATGTGCAAATTACCGACGTTAGCTAATTAGCCACCTAAAGGAGTTCCTACAACGCTTGCACATTTTTTTCACGGTACTGTACTCGTTCATAATTACTCTGTAATAAAAATGCGAAAAAATTTAATAAAGAGAATGAAAAAAGCCACGACTGCTTTTGATTTTGTACCTTATTTATACAGTACTATGGCAGGTACACATTGCGTCGGTTTATCCAATAAAGCTCATGTCCTTTTCTGCTATTCCCCATCCCTGTGCAAATTGCTACGTTTTTCCATTACAACGTGAAGGCACGACAAACAAAAACACTTACTTTTGCAAGTGGCTTTCAGTTTAACTTTGATTTTACATACCCAAGCTTTATGTAAGCCCCGTTACTTTAGAAATGACCCTCATTACGTCCCCAAGACGCCACTCTTTAAAAATCATACGCATGATGCATTAGAGGAAAACTTTCGTGATACAATAAAATATTATGTGACCAGAATACTCCTATTTATACCACTAACCTATTTTCCTCATCTCTCATGTCAAATTATCTATATTTTCTAACAATAAATTACACCACTGCCTCTCCACTATCTCAGCGGATATAATAAAAGCATAAACCCTCATCAATCAAGTTCCGCAAAAAAAGCAGCTATATATTTTTTGTTTATCAAATATTTCATAAGCATATACCTGTTGCAAATTTCCATTGTAATGTAAGCAGCAGAAATTTAATTAACTTTCACTTCAAAGCCACCGTTAAAGGTCAATGAGCGCTCCAGAGGATTCCCCGTTTTGTGTAAAAAGGGCCAACTCCGAAGTCATTTCCGACCCCGACTTAAGCATTTTATAGCAACATTTCACTCTTGATTATGACATTAAATTGCTTAATTGAAGGATATATTAATACAACGGTAAGAGTTGGAATTATTATTTTAAGCTTCAAGCGTAAATTGTGTTATTACTACGATTTAGGACTTCGGAGAGGCCGGGAATGAAATGGAACTGCTATAACTTACGGAGATAATGGCGTTCATATTTATGACGATATATTTAACTGTAATAATCTGCAAGACATAAATTTCGACGAGGGTAATATAGGCTTCACCTTCCTTGTTAAAAAAATCCGGTTTTGTATTTGTTTTTTCACTCTTATTTGTCTTTTATGTAAGAAAATATTTGTGCGAGCCCGTTTTCTTGTGTATAAATAGTACCCAAAGAGCCAACAAAAAACAACATACGTCTCAGTAAAAATAAGGTTTTAATAACAAGAAAATTATGTAATAATCAGAGTTTCTTCATTGTATCCTTTTCTGGTAGACACTAAGTTATGGAGGTATCCTGTTCATCAAGTCATATGGTTCGTATATTAGGGTTCTCACAAACATTTTATGTTAATCACGACTGTGAGGGTCCACAAAAAATGTACCCATGACACTCATGATGGCCAAGAGCTCTGTGTCCGCTATTCACATGTAAATTGGGATGAAGGGCCGATTTTTTGTCGAATAGACTTTGCCTTCGGTCAGGATTAAAGTGGATTACTATATCGAGAGGTGGGTAACAAAAAGATGGGGACATAAATCTTCCAGCACTTTTACGGCATTTATAAAGAGGTAATAAAGGGCTTTAGCACTCTACAAGATAACCATAAAACCGTGGCGATAAACCCTTTCCAGGGTGGTGGCAGGTTATGAAATTAACTAACGTTTTTAATAATATTTAGCTACTTCTGCAAGATAACAGTGTGAAAGGATCGTCAACCAAAAAAATTTGGGGCAATTTCACAAATAAATCAAAGAAAAGTAAAAATTGATTTTATATTAAGCAAACTTCCACCCTGCGGCTTACCGGGGTTTGCAGAATAAAGAGTGACTTTGTCCTCCCCAGACCAACCCTATTAAAAAACAAGTTGACACGTCATTACGACCGATGTGAAGGATGGATGAACTAATAGACAAACAAATAATTGGTGCTTTATAATATCAAAAGGAATTGTAGGTTTTAAAGTTCTCTTACTGATTGAACTATATTTTGTGGTATCTTTCAAAACCATGACCAAAGATTGACTTATATAGATACTAGCTGTCCCCCGCGGTTTTACCCGCGTTCCCGTGGGATGTCACATGTATTATACATAAAAACTTACCTCTTCAATCACTCTATCTATTAAAAAAACCGCATCAAAGTCCGTTGCGTAGTTTTAAAGATATAAAAATACATAGTGATATAGGGACAGAGAATGCGACTTTGTTTTATACTATGTAGTGAAGTCCCTTGCTATGAAACTGAGTAAATGACTTACTTTGACAAGCTTGTTATATACTCAGTTTTGCCCCATTTATTAATATTTGAACACTGTCCATTATTTTATAGTAATATTTCCAATGACCTCACTCTGCGGTTCTATGCATTGCGTAATTCAAAGAATACAAATGCTGCATTTTGTATGCAGCGACATTTTCAGTTGAACTATTGTAATTCCCGTTTATTGCTATTTCCAAAGTGCGTGTTGGAGTGATATATGCGTTATATGCGCTCAATTTTTTATAAATGTTTCATGTTAATGGTTCGATAAATTACAAAGGACAGAATAATGAAGTGACCATGTAGAATGGGTAGGTAATTGGCGTACTCTGTGAACTCTCGGAATTTTATGCGGATGTTACCAACGTACGTAATACATAATTCAAAAACAAAATCTTCACTTGAATACGTGTTGAATATGTTGTGTTACTTTTAGGGGCTATTCTATATTCAGAAAATGTTGTCTAGTCATAAACTCGAAGTAAAAAGATGAATTGGTATTGTAAGCACTCAACCTCTTTCAGCAATGTTTAACTTTAACAAATTACAAAACGTATTTTTACAGAAACAGAAAAATATCGTTTGTGGGATTTCTTTTCATTGAATACAAAGAAACCAACACAATAATGTTTGTTTCAAGTAATATTTTAGAATCAAGGCTCACTGTTTTCCATGTAAAAGGTTCATGGAACGGCGTTGAACTTTTCAGCTTTTAATGTTACAACCATACTTGGAAATGCAACGTGAGATAGACATAAAAAAATTTAATACAGTTTTGTAAGGTTCTCGGTAGAATGTATTTCAAAAAGTTATACAGGATCGTCGACAAAAGAATATCAACATTTTGTTCGAAAAGTAAAACATTCTATATTAAAGCAAGGCAAATTCAGCATCTGTTTGAAGCGAGGCCACTGTGCTTTCGTTTTATACTTATTCCAGATATCAAAAAGTGTGATCGCACCTAGAAAATTCCATATTCATTTACTTCTATCTGAAGTGCCTTTTACGTGCAAAATTTATGTTTTGATGAGATAATTTGCGCCTTCACAATGTTGCAAAGTTTTAATAATTACTTGAAATTACTTTCTCTTAAACGTGCCACGTATAATTAATTTATCACAAAGGTACAAAGGGCGTTATTGTTTACTATTAACATATGTTTTCTAAATGTATAAGTACTGAGCTATTGATTAAGGTAGGTATGTAGGTACACACTTCTAAGCCAGTGCATTGACTGTCTGTCGAACACCCTCTTTCTCCCATTCATGTTTCAATTCAATATGAAAGGATTCATACAATATCAACAAGACTTCATAAAGATCAAAGTGGAAATTCCAAGAATTGTAATAATAGCTCGTAGACAGTTCATATCTTTAAATTTATATTTTGATCATATGAAATGGAGATTTTATAAAAGTATAGTACATCTTCAAGTTTTAAAATGTTTCGCTACATTTTCAGATCGCTATCGAGATCCATCTCTGTCCAACGGATTAGGGGGCTGAAGAGTGATCGAGTAAGCATACATAGGAAGATGGCAGTGGATGAAAATACCATAACATTTGAAAATCTTGTTGGAGGTACTGCATTCGTGTGTTATAGTGACATCAACAATAAGTTCTCTTCCTTTTTAACCGACTTCAAAAAAGGAGGAGGTTCTGTATTTTGTTTTTTTTTTTATGTTTGTTACCTATATACTTGTATATAACTTTCGACTGGGCGAAGCGATTTTAATGATTCTTTTTTTATTTGAAAGCTGGTACTTCCCGTGTGGTCCCATTCTCTTATATCCATATCTTTTTAGTGCAGATTAGTTTGTTTTGGAATAGTTTCTTTTAATTTGTTAATTTTATTAGATATCTTTTAGAGAGTATCAATAAAAAAAATTATCGAAAATATTCGTTTGTGGTTGTCGCATAAGCGTTATATTTATCGTTATGAGGAGTATTTTAATCTTTATATTAATGCATAATGACCTCTATTATATTTCAAAAGGCAAGCGTAGAATTTTCTTGAGCACCGCTAAGCATAATTTAATTCGATCTTACAGCTATAGCCTCGTTATTATAAGTACCTGGATGGCCGAGCATTGCTCGTGATTTATTTACTAACGTGACTTCTACCGTATTCTCTTTTTTAAAGCACTGTCATATATACCTAGATACGAATAAGATGCGATAATAAAGGGCTCCCAATAACAGTATTTCTCACAAAAGATGTAACTTGAAAACCTTACCTTCTAATGACTTTGTAGCAGTTTTCATTGCCTAATGACACGGATAAAACAACATTTTCTGAAAATGAATCCAAGCTAGATCGATTTAACGCCCCTGCATACTAAATTTCATGAAAATCGTTGGAGCCGTTTCCGAGATCCTAATTATATATATACAAGAGTTGCTCGTTTAAAGTATTAGATAGAAAAATACTGTTGCTCATTATATTTCTATTGAGGTTTTTTTACATCGTAAAAATACTACTTGACAAGTGTATTTTTGATACGAAAACTTTGTTATATTTCAAAGCTAATACAACTTTCTTAACTTTGGGAAACCTACTTAACGTCAAGAGATAAGCGCTTTTTTTACCATGTGACATGTTAGCTCTAAAGGGATTTGGTAAACCTTTTGAATACTTCATTCCAATAAAAAGGGTAATATTTGACATTAAGGCTTTTATTTCTTTGTTCATTTCGAAAATAAAAATATCGTATCTTTGATGTTTAATTATTTAGGACTAGCTGTCCCCCGCGGTTTTACCCACGTTTCCGTGAGATGTCACTTGTATTATACATAAAAACCTGCCTCTTCAATTACTCTATCTATTAATAAAAACCGCATCAAAATCCGTTGCGTAGTTTTAACGATTTAAGCATACATAGGGATAGAGGGACAGAGAAAGCGACTTTGTTTTATACCTATGTAGTGATGATAAGACCGATTTAAGATAAGAACGCCTATGTATCGAAAACAAGGATAGGTATATCAAAAAAATATTGCATTGCATTTTACAATAAACATAGTAATACTAATATGAAAGTAGGTATTAGTATAAGTAGCCAATACGTATTTGAGGCTCAATTATGAATAGGCTGAACTCTTCGAATGAAACATGGCAAATAGACAGAGTATGTATTGAATTATCACAAAGGGTACTTGAATTAATTTAATATTTTATTAATTAACAAACAAGGTTACAGATTTTACATAATATGTTACATTTCACAATAAGTATATATATAAGGGTAAAAAACAATGATAGAATGTTGTATTAAATAACATTATGCTGCAGAAATCTGTACACAGAAAATGACAACCCTGCCTCTTAAACTAGGGTAACCAGTATCTTAAGGGGACCCGGTGGTCTAGAATTTTCGAAAAATCGTTTTTTTTTTTACATATTTCGAAAGTATAGTATTTCAAAATATTTTAAACCCATTACAATGTCAGGTAGACGATCGGTGAGTTGGGCTCCATTAAACATTAAACTACTTTTTTTGGTCTACTGAAGCTAAAAAAAAAAACGGTTCGACCGATTCGTCTGAAATTTTAACAGGTCATTCTAAATAGTACTGGCTCTCGCCGGGACTAGAAAAAATATTTTCTGTTGAGTATTTCTATTTTCTTTATTAAAAAAACATTGCAAAAAAAGAGTCGTTTTCAGACTCGTACTTTGAATTACGCACCATTTTGTCAATGTTTTATTTTTTTTTATTCTCGTCCCCGCCATAACTATACTTATACTGATTAAAAATCCGTCTTATTTTTTAATTTCAGATCAAAGGGAGAGATAAAACCTCCTTCAGCAGCCAGGTCCTTTTTTTTTGAGAGGGGAACTTCAGCGCCACTTTTGGAATTAAAAAAAAAAAAAAAATTGTGTTTACCATCATTTTTGTATCCATATTTGTGGCCGCTAGACCACCGGGTCCCCTTAAGAGACAATGTTCGCCTATGAGGTATTACTTATCTAGATTTATCATCATCATCATCATCATCATCAGCCTATCTCCGTCCACTGCTGGACATAGGCCTCACCTATGGCACGCCACTGAGCTCGATCTTCAGCTCTTTGTTTCCAACCGCTGCCAGCCAGCTTGCGTATATCATCGCTCCATCTAGCTGGAGGGCGCCCTACACATCTAGATTTATACATCGAGTAAACTGTGTCAAATCTACTTTTTGTTATCAGCGATCAGATTTCTCTGAAATTCGGATTAACCGTGGACTGAATGTTAGTAAACAATGGTATCATTAAGAAAACGATATGTAATCAAGAATCTTTGTATGTGCAAGGATACTTATCGTGATCGGTATAACACCTGAGGCCCCACATTAAGCTCTCGGCAAACACGCATGCGACGTGACAGGGGTGGGAGGGGATCCGGGTTTGTTTGTACAAATACATATGCATCCACCGCACCGTAGCCCAGATTGTGTGCAAACATACATTGTGTTTGTCTTATTTAAAAATATTTATAAATTAAATTGTTTATAGCATCTTTGAGTTATATTGGTGATTAATGACTAGGCTACCTTAAATATATATTTTTATAATTAATTTGCTATATTTGATTATCGTATTATATGTGGTACGATTTGAAAAAAAATTTCAGTGTTGGATAGTGCATTTATCGAGGAAGGCTGGCTATGTTATTTAAAAAAAAAAATGGGATCCTTACTACAATTAATGTATAAAGCTAAAGAGTTTTTGCTTGAACGCGCTAATCTCAAGAACTAATATTCTGATTTAAAAAAATCATTCAGTGTTAAATAGCCCACGAAGGCTATAGGCTATATATCATTACGCTAAGACAAATAAGATCGGAGCACCCATGAAAAATGTTCCAAAAACAGGAAGAAAATATAACTTTTGAGAGCCTCCGTTGCGTGCGCTGCGTAAATAACATATAGGATACTTTTTATCCCGATAAAAAGTAGTAATGTAACCCGGGTGAAACCGCGGGGGACAGCTAGTTATACATATAAATTCAGTTCAACTTTCAATTTCGTTTCCAGAAGAATGTTGAAACACAATTACTTACCAAAGTGTTCCCGTACTGGACTTGATAGCCAATTATCATCTTGACTTTGCGAACTGGTGCAAAGTGGTATGTATCACTTGCGAAGGTGAGATTGTAGTCTAGCTTCTTCAACGAAATTACAGGCACATAAGACTTAACAACTTTACGACTCGGTGTCGTCAATACACTAGCCTTTCCCCTGGTGTTGGAAGTGTCTTTAGGCGGTGGAGACAACATACCATTAGGTAAACCTTGCGGCTGACTATGTGGCATTAGAAAAAAAACAAGTGTAGCATAAAAAACAAGAAATAAATCATGAATCGTAACTATGCTGCAATTGAAAGGCTCCTTGTAACAGTCCTCAGGATTTTCTGCCAATGATTTTGTATAAAATGCACAAATCCCCTCATGAATCCGGAATATATAAAATTTTACGGATACACTCGCCAGCATAAACCCGTACTGCGCCTACAACACAATATAACTCACAAAATTAAATGCATGCGTTGACTTTTACGATCCCGTCGAGACCGGAAAGTCATTCCGCTTATCCTGTTCCGGGAACCACTTCATTTGAGCCACTTCCTCTCTACTAGGTGTTTTCGGTAGGCCGAATGGAGAGCGTATTCCTTTTTATATTATCTTAAAAAAAATACGAAAGAAAACCTTTAAAAAAAAAACTAAATGGAACTAATTTATATTTCAATCTTCACCCTCTTAAAAATAACAGTGGGTCTCAATGCATAATCCCGTGTATGACGGGGCAAATGGCTTGGTGTTTAGAGACCCTGACTGTCACGCCACTGGTCATGGATTCGATTCCCATCCAGAACATACATTTGTGTGCATGAACTGAACATGTCTGTTTATTCTGAGTGTGGGTGTAAATATACGTCTCAGGGTCGACAACGCATTTGCGATGCCCCTATTGTTGCAAATTTCCATAGGCGGCGGTGACCACTTACTATTAGGTGAACCGTATGCTTGTTGTCGGCGAAAGAGTCGTATAAAAAAATAATGAAAAAACTAATTTTAGACAGGCATTTACAGTTCTCTAAGTCTACCGTAAAATTCGTAAAAGTCAACGACAAAAGCCACCATCTTACTATTACAGTGATATTCAATATTTAAGTCTACCTTCAGTCGAACTTGCAGCCTACTTACATTAACTTAAAGCCTCTAATTAACCTTTGGTACGAAGCTCTTAATGTAGACCAAAACTCAAATAAAGGGAACATAAGTAAAAAGAATTTAAATTCAAAACGAAAGTAAAACAGACGCTAATTAAGTGAACTGTCATTCTTACTTTAAGCTTGACTCTCAAGTGAATGCTGTCTCTTAAAGGATTTATATCGAAATACATTTTATATAAGAAGATAAATAAATAGTCACACTTTGTCTGGAATTTTTGATTGTGTTTACTGTGGGATCACTTGAATGTGTGTGTTGATTTAAGATGCTATTTTTTTGAAGTGAAAGTTCTTGATCATCGCTGTGATTTGAAACTTGATAAAATGAAAAGCGACACTAAAATGAAACAAACATATACATCTATAAGATTTAGCCTGTGAGAAATGAGATAGATAGTTTTCTGAAGGTGTCACTTTTACCGGGTGTGAACTGCTCACACTTAACTTATTTTTTCCCGTAGACAGACATTGTCACTACCTTCCACCCCGCTGTATCACGGGTTTCATGTTTTACATTCGTAATTATTAATATGGTATTGGTTAATGCAGAACAGATTCTATCGGTATCGCAAATTTCATTTAGTTCCGTTCAGCTGTTGCGGAGGCATTTTTTATAATATAAACAAATTAAAATGTTCTCCAAAATGTATATTCCAATATATTAGTATGTTAGTCTGATAATTACCTTTTTAATTTAAATATACTGAGACAATATTAAAAAGAAAATGCACAGTTATAATAAATTGGAGAGATGAAAATCGGATACATGCTTTTATCCTAGAAACACAAAAAGCGTGTTTCACAAAACACACCTCTTTTGTTTTTTATCACTTTATTATTTTTAAATTAAAATGTGTAAAATCCTCCATAGCAGTAAATGTTAAAGGCAGTAGATCATAATGGGAATAAAAAGAGCATGAGAAACTTTCAGTCGCTTACAAAGCAGAACAATTTTCTTCCAAATGCAATAAGGTTTGTTTTTGAACTAATCTTTGCAAGAAATTAATGGATGCGTTTGAGACCTTTGTTCCTTTGAAAATACTATTAAAAGTCGAATAGAAACCGGAATCGTATTTGCTTGTTGTTTTATATATTACTGTAAGATACCTAAGCGTTTCACAAATAGATGTCTAATACTAAACGCTATGTAGGACAATATAAGGTGTATTTCTATTAGTGCCGCCAGACTTCTTCTTGAGAAAGGAATCTTTAATTCAACAGCTTTCTACTGAAGAAACTAACTAACACTAGCTGTGATTGAAAGTATTTTATCATGTGAAGTAGGCCAATAAACAGGCAGATGGTCCACCTGATGGTAAGTGGTCACCGCTGCTTATAGACATTTGGAACATCAGGGGAATTGCCAATGCAGTGTCGACCCTGAGACGTGAAGTTGATAAGTCCCATGTGCCTGTAATTTCACCGACCCCCTTATTCCTTTCTAATCGAAAAACAATAATACAAGTACCTACTCCTTCACGGCGGCAATGAGTATGATGGTAGTACTTACCCGAACGAACTCAGCACTAAGATCTCTACTACTTCTGAGATAAACCAAATATTATCTTTCACACCCTACCTACTGATTAACTTTCAGTCCGCGATTTTACCCAGAAGGGTAATTCCCGGAATAAAAAGAAGTAATCCAATATATTAATCTAGGGTATGATAATATCTATCTTATATGCAAAGTTTTCAAATCTATTTATTAAGAAAACATTTGCTTCTTAATTATAACTCAATAGCTGTCCCCGCGGTTTTACCCGCGTTCCCGAGGGACATCACATTTTCCCGGGATAAAAAGTAGCCTATATGTTATTTCAGGATATGCTCTATCTATGTGCCAAGTGTCATCCATATCCGTTCAGTAGTTTTTGCGTGAAAGAGTAACAAACATACTTACATCCAAATCTTTCCTCTTTATAATATTAGTATAGAAATAGATATTGAACTATAGATTAAATGTCAGAATACAACAGTTTTATAGAATTATCTTCAAAAATATCGGAATTTGAATCATTTAAAGATGACTTTCCAAAAATACACATAATACGTAAATTCCAATCAAAAACCTTAAAATAGGTAGTACGAAAGGAACTTTGGCTTAGAATTTTGAAAAATTGAAAAAAAATTCTTGGTAAGACAACTCTGCACTATAAAAACCACCTTCTATATTTAATGTCCTTAAAACCATTGGTTTATGTTCTACCTCAATCAGACCAGCCTTACTCTTTATATTCATAGACCTCACATCTGGGGCTCGATTCTATAAGGAAAATGACACTAACTCGAGGACGTTTCATCGCGGCCTCCGTGCTCTGTCTCTTTCGCTAACTAAACTAATACTGAGAATCACGTGAGAGATAAGCTCTCCGAGGCCTCCGCAAAGCGGCTCGCCGACGAAGTTTGTATTAGCTGAATAAGGGGGCTGATCCCAAACTAAGTAGCGCTTGTACTATGGAAACCATTCAAACAATTTATTTTTTTCTAAATACATACTTGATATTTACACTCAGATACAAAACAAGCAGGCTCGCCGACGAAGTTTGTATTAGGGCTGTTCCATTTATGTGTAATGTAAAATCAACTTTCCTACTGCAATTTTACTGTTTAGTAAAACAATAATTAATTTCCTTGAATTCAACGTTTTAACACTGATTTTGAGACGAGTCTGATCGAGAACACTTCCTTATTGCCTCGAAATCCAACAAACACACCTTCGACACACCAATAAAAGCTTAACACGCGCCAATAAGTCTATGTAGCGAACAAACGGCTTCCGCTATTCAAATAGTAAAGCATGTTTCGCGAATACGTAAGATAGGGCTGTCACAGAATAGATATTTGATAGTAAAATTCTTTGTGAGAAAATGGAAAAGGATCTAAGGGAAACAGACAAGGTTTGGCAAAGTATATACCAACTTCCACGCCGTGGTTTCTCTCGCGTTAAAGTTGAAACACAAAGTTACCTCATGTCTCTCTCCATATTTTAGAGTAGTAGAGCTCTTCGTCCGGGGAAGTACTATCACCTTACCCACTTCTGTCGTGAAGCAGTAGTGCACTTGTATTACTGTGTTTCGGTTAGAAAGGTAAGGGGGCCAGTGAAATGTTGAAAAACACATGAGACTTAATAACTTCACGTCTCACGGTCGACAACGCATTGGCGAAGCCCCTAGTGTTACAAATGTCCATAGACGGCGGTGACCACTTACTATCAGGTGGACCTTCTGCTTGTTTGTCGGCCCAAGTAGTTTAAAAAAATATATATATATATGGCTTCGTGTGTGCCAAATTTCAGCAAGATCGGTTTGGTTGTTTAGCTATGACAGCGTAACAAACAAACAAACTCACTATAGCATTGATAATATTAGTAAGAATTGGAATAGTTGGAGTTTTGTGGCCGCTTTCTCTAGAAGCGACCTCATCGTGTACCCCTGGCATGGTCAAGGCCCTTTTCTATCATCTTTTTTAATTTATTTTCTATCCTTATTTCCGAATTGTTTCCCTGTTTGAATAGTTAGAGTTAGCAATATAATATCATCCTAACTCTAACTATTCAAAATGGGGAAACAATTATTCAATATCATCCTAACTCTAACTATTCAGAATTGTTTCCCCATTTTGAATAGGTTGATCAGATTTTAACGAAAATTGGTACAGCGATAGAACATGTTCTGATTTAAAACATTATTTTTTACCTTAGAGAGACAGTATTCATCAAGAAAGCAGTACAATGCAGCAACGCACGAATAATTGTCGCATTGAGACATTTTTAAGGCTTTAGGCGTTATATCTTTGCTTGGTAATAATCTTCAAATTAAAACATTTAATCATTTATGCATGCAATCGTCAATTGGGACACCATTTACGAGTATATTTAACATTTGTTTTGGAATGTATTAGTGTGTATTTTTGGTGACCTAAATAAATTGAATTATTTATTTAGTTAAGGCCCGCAGAAGGCACTTATAAACGTCAAAGTTCCAACGTTACCACTAGTTTAGAAGTCAGCCTTCACGTGTTAAACACATAGGTACAGTAGCTTTTGAGAAATAATTAGTTTTACTACCTATCAGGCGATTTTAGATTAATTATAACTTCAATTAAAATCATTATGTTACATTCATCTCAGTTGTGAAACATAGATTGGTTTGCCCTGGGGATGTAACTGAATTTATAGCATCAATTTACTTTATTATACAATCGTTTTATTAAATTAGTTTGTAACAATGTTAATTTATAATCATTCATGATTATCATACATAATTTATGATTTCGCGATCATATTGTCATTATGCAGTGAAATGCTTGCAGGAATATGTTTGAGTTTTATAAGAGAACAAGCAATGTGTACGTTTACTGCTATATACAGGATGCCTGGTGAGATACCTTCAATATTTGAGGATGTGATAGTTGGCGATCATATACGATGAAAAAAAATAACATTAGAAATAAATATTAAATTACTTCTTAGTAAACTAAGTAAACAGTACACCAAGAGTCCCGTATTTACCTGCACAATACTTGGACACGCGCAGCGCGCTATCAACACAGAATACATAGGTACGTACACTGTACAGCTGATGCCTACCTACATCAAGGCCGTTGTATATGTATGATCCCCATGAGCATGATTCGCTTTCCCGTCATATTTTAATGCTGGCTTAGGACAGGCAAAAATACCTAGGTAATCACTAATTTGTTGACTAAATAAAGTGTAGAATGTAGACAATAGAATTTGAGACAAGGTTAAATCTACAGAGCCACTGAAAAGTTCAAGAACCTATGTATTTTCGGCGTATTTAAAAAATGGACTACCTATGTACAACGATACCGCACGTGACTAGATCAACTTAAACAACAAACACCGTGGCGTGTTTAGAGAGTATAATATCCACATTTCACTTATTTTTAGAGATATTTTGGTAAAAAATTAGGCATCTAATTTTATTACATCATTTTAACGAGAATCGAGTACCGAGTACTCTCCATAAGTATCGAAGGTATCTCACCAGTCACCCTGTATATACCTACTAGCTGTCCACAACAGTTTCACCCGCGTTCCCGAGGGATGTAACATTTTCCCGGCCCAAAAAGTATCCTATGTTATTTCTAATACCTCCAAGAATATGTGTACAAAGTTTCATGATCGGTTAAGGAGATTTCGCGTGAAAGCGTTGTTACGCACAAACAAACTTGCATTCACATTTATAATATTAGTAGGGATTCTGAACTTCGCCTAAGCAGCTGAACCGATTTTAATGAAATTGTTTGTGCTCGAGAGATCTGGTTTAGATTTACAATTGGGTTCTAGGATTTTATTTTTGCCCAATTTTTATCGTTTCCCGAGACAGCTTGTTTATTATTTTAATACCATGTCATTGAAATGCACCTATATAAATTATTATACATTATGTATGAAAAAGGAAAAGATTTTATGATTGTAGGTTTAGATGTAGGGGGCAATCTCCGAAACTACTCATTCGATTTCTATAATTCTTTCACTTACAAAAAGCTACATTATTTCAGAGTGACATTAACTATGTTGTAACCCTGGGAAAATGTTACATTCCTCGGGAACGCGGGTGAAACCGCGGGGACAGCTAGTAAAGCATATATAGATATTTGCAGGGTCGGCAACGCGCGAGTGATACCCACGGTGTTGCAAGCGTCCATAGGCTGCGGTGACCGTTTACCATCAGACGGGCCGTCAGCTTGTTTACTGCCTTAGTAGTATAAAAAAAATATATATATATATATATATATTTTTAATATTATGCATAGATAACATTGTCTGTTACTTTTATGACCAAACAGGTAAACCGATCGTATTACCACACGCTATAGATAAGTTTATATTGACAGTCTAATGTAACAAATATCAGTTGTATTTTCTTGTAATTTTTTTTTTATATTTGCATCTCAACCAGGCTACACAGAATTTGATGAAACTTTGTACACTAATAGACTATGTCCCGGATAAGGTTTTTTGATCCGGGAAGACATAAGATCACATGAATTCACGAGTAAAACATTTCTTATCATTTCATACGAATATATGAAATATTTATGTTTTTACTAATAGTTAAAGTTACTTTGGAAATGGACCTTATTCAAGCGATTATTGACATGGCTCTTACAGATAATAAATCAGTGTAATGGACTATTAGTAATCCCCTATCTATTAACTTCTTCCGACATCAATAACGAATGTTTTGTACGATAAAAATAACATACTAAACATGGGGTAATAACGAGCGGGATGAGGAAAAAAATTGCAATAAAATGTTAAAAGTTTTTAGTTTATTATTGCAAAATAATAGTAGGTATGCGATATACTATTATTTCGCTTCATACATCATAAAATAAATAATAATGCCTTCTATTTCTTGTAGATTATACTTTACTTTAAGATTTTCTATCTATATAATATAATATCATTTATATTTATTTATTTATACCTGTAATTATATAATTACTACTTATATAATTACTACTTATACTACTAGTAATACTTGGCACATAGATAGAACATATCCTGGAATAGCATAAAGGCTACTTTTAATCCCGGGAAAATGTAATACTTCTCGGTAACGCGGGTAATACCGCGGGGGACATCTAGTGATCTATCTTATTACCTGAGCTAAGTTTTCTGAAAAAAAATAAAAAATTATATTATTTATTACTTAAAATAATATGCATATATCCTACGTTATGAATGAAATGCCATATTGTTATAGATATCTATGCCATTTCATTCATATATATCCGTTTAGTAGTTTTTGCGTGAAAGAGTAACAAACGTACTTACATGCAAATCTTTCCTCTTTATAATATTAGTATAGATAGATTATACATTTTTGACCGAACATACATCGTAATGACATCGTGTTTGTGTCGCAATAAATGGCTAAAGAATTCAGATTGACATTTGATACTTCTTAACCAAAAAGAGATCCCGAAAACGCGAGAGGCTCCGCTACGGGGAAACAGGTATCAAATATTAATATTTACGGCGACACCGTAGCTACACAAAAAGGCACAAGTTACCTTGTGGACTCTGACTGCCACGCCGGTCGTGGGTTCAATTTCCACCCCGGACAAATATTTATGGGCATGAACAAGTGTGTTTGTTGTGTGTCCTAGTCTATATATCATAGTAGTACCTAGTACATATTTAGAGGAAACGAGTAGTATAAATATCAGATATTTAGTTTTCATAGCTCTGGTTATTGAGACCGTGTGTAATAAATATCCCCGGATATTTATTTATTATTTAATCTTCAAAATTATGTTTCGGTACCATACGCATTCTGTGCCTTTACCATGAGTTATTAACGTACGTACTCGCTAGCGACGGCGTAAAACATTTCTATGGTAAATGTGTACAGCGTCACTAGCGGTCACCTAAAGAACTAAAATCGATAGTACGAGTCGATAGGTAAAAAACCTATCGAAATGTAAACACTAGCGAGTAACGTTTTTTGCCTTTGCTATAGAAATTCGGTACCATGAGTCACAAATTTGACAGTTGCTATCGAGAAATACTGTATCGATAGTAGTTTACTCGCTAGTGACTTAAGTAAATTTCGATAGCAACTCATGGTAGAGGTACTGTTGGGCCTTAGAGTGTTTGATTATTCGTAAGCTAACCAAGCTTAGGAATAGTCCTGCGTGACCCGAAGAAGCGACATACCATACTTTATGGAAACTGTATTACGTTTCATATAGATCAATACAACAATAATACATAAGTACATACCAGCTGAGGTGGCAATGGGTAGGCTACATCGCTCATGAACTGATAACCAATGGAGAAGAAAGGTTCTCGAGTGGCGACCACGTACAGGAGAACGCCGAGTGGGACGACCTCCCACCAGGTGGACCGACGACCTGGTCAGAGTCGCTGGAAGCCGCTGTATGCAGGCGGCTCAAGACCGTTCGAGGTGGAAATCCAAGGGGAGGCATATGTTTAGCAGTGGACATCCCTGCGCTGATATGATGATGATGATCATACCTACACTTATATCGTCACGCCTGTCCCTCATTGGGGAAGGCAGAAAGCACAGACTTCTATATGCTGCACCTAACACTTTTATTTTACTTCTTCTACATTCATCAGTCTCTGCATGCATACTTGTCGGTATAGGGTGGTCTTTATTGTCATTTGACCATCGTTTACTTGGTCGATGTATGTTCGCTTAGGTTCCATATGGAATGGGTAACGAAAATATATTATACTACCTATCCCGCTCGGTTTTACCCGAGTTCCCGAGTGATGTCACGTTTTCTCGTTATAAAAAGTAGCCTATATACTATTTCAGGATATGTTCTATCTATGCGCCAAGTTGCATCTAAATCCGTTTGGTAGTTCTTGCGTGAATGAGTAACAAACATCCATACATACAAACTTTCGCATTTATAATATTAGTAGGTTTATTAGAAATTAATTAGTTAGCTATCAGCTCTAAATTTAAAAGTAATTATTTAGAGGTTTCATCTACCGTCTTTGACCTAGTTCTTTTATCCATGTTACCTTTTTATCAAACCAATTAATGGAATTTTTCAGTTAATTCAAACCACCTTAGAAGGTGTTTACTAGTATTTACTAGAAAAAGATTTGCCAATTTGCAGTCAATCACCGAGACTTAATAGAAAATATCTATCCGACTGAATTATCCTGCGCAAAATTATTATTTCATCCCGACCTTAAATCACTGGGTTGATTTAGACTTTTTTAATTACCCGCTTTGAAAATTTACATTAACTCTTGGATTTTGGATTGAGATTGGTTGGAGATGACATACCTATGTATCCATTGTTAATAGTATAAGTAATCTTTATAATTTCATTAAAATACATATTGTGATATTACATAACTATTTTTTTATATACCATATGAGCCGACAAACAAGCACGCGGTCCACCTGATGGTAAGTAGTCACCGCCGCCTTTGGACATTGGCAACGCTAGGGGCATCGCCAATGCGTTGTCGACCCTGAGACGTGAAGATGTTAAGTCTAACGTGCCTGTAATTTCACCGGCCCCTTTACCTTACTAACCGAAACACAGTAATACAAGTGCACTACTGCTTCTCGGCGGATATGGTGGTACTACTCGTGGCGGATGAACTCTGCACTAAGAGCTCTACTACACAAAAAAATATTTTGAATCCGTATTAAAAATATAAATATAAATAGCCCGCGACATTCTTCATACACGGCCACCTGAACCTAAACTAAGCAGAGCTTGACCGACTATGGAAACCAGATAATTGATATACTACATGCATACATAAAAAGATATTTCATAATATGTATTTGAATATATAAAGGTTTGTAACTAAATCTAGTATCGCTAAACATCGCGTCACGTGCAAAGGAGCCTTTTAACAAGACGTTCACCGAACTATATTTACACAGTGAGTGAAACTCAAATGCACTTGAGCACCCATCTCTGTGTGATGTTTGCACCCTCACATGCATTTCACAACCGAGTCCCGAGTCGATACTGTGTTTAGAACGCCTTAGCTCGAAATTAACGCTGGTTAAACAAATGTTACAGACGTTGTTTGCGTCTCAGCTCGTTTCGAGAGACATCACGTCTCCACTGTAGATATTTCTCAAAGGAGGAACAATGAACAGTGAACCTTTATAATAATATTCCAATGGTATAACTAACGATGAGTTCTGAAACATAGATTTTCTGAAATTCCTAATCCAGTGTACGAAGTCGTAAAAAAATCACGTTTATATCATGACAAATAATAATAATTATATCATACTTAAGTTTAACTTACAAGCATTAAATGGGATGTCGAAAAAGCTAAGCTAAAAATCCGCTAAGAATTTCTGACTTTCTTTTCTCATAAATTATAAAAAATATTACCAGCCAGGAATGTACCTTCGCTTATAAATATGTCTGTATTCACTGAGTTGTGAATCTTACCTAAAAAAGTGG
The DNA here is from genome assembly GCA_907165245.1 of Habrosyne pyritoides. NCBI lineage: Eukaryota > Metazoa > Arthropoda > Insecta > Lepidoptera > Drepanidae > Habrosyne > Habrosyne pyritoides. The sequence goes on along the minus strand of OU015602.1, from coordinate 8,262,345 downwards.
AAAGTTCCCTGAGGGAGTGTTTTCGCAGATTGTTTTACCTTCTACAAAGCGTTTTTCTATTTTTTTACTGTAAAATAAAGTGACTAAGTACGTAATAAATAGGTTGTAAAACTAAATAAAGAATTTACTTTTAATGTCGCTGTCTGTGATTTAAAATCTAACTTCGGTCTACCCCCATAAAGTACAATAATGATTTAGAAACAGAACAAATATCCCGTAAATATAACATTATTATTAAAAATAAATTATTTTTCATCAATTTATGATATTCAATTATAGTTTCGAATCAAATTCCGTCTACTTTGATATAATTTATCAGCAGATTAAATCTTCATGTATACAAATGGAAATGTTTCCATTATATGCTCTATTAAATAACAAACAAAGCGAGAACTTAAACAACTGATTTCTCTCTAACATGTGTATATTTCAACGCAATGCTGATATTATAAGTGAACACGGTGCAGTTTACTCAACGCATATTTCCCGTGGGTTCCTGCTGGATTGATTAGAAGGGACGTTGTACCAATCTCGACTAAACACCAATGATTGCATGCTCTCTTGTGCCTTAATGTTTGTGTTGCAAGCAGTCTGTTACATTGATTTCTGAGAAGGGTTGCCATGTTAGCGCAACTATGTAAGGTCGAAACCGAAATAATATAGGATATTTAGGGCAGCTCGGTACACCCGATTTCGGGTTACGAACCAATTGGGTACCCCTACCGAATCGAATAGCTTATTTTTGGTAATTTCGATTTTCATTTGGAATAAAGCGTGAAGACTGGGACTAACTTAATTATATTGTTTGGGATTTATTTTCTTATTCTTTATAGCAGGACGGTGGAATAAAACGAATTTATATTTTACTTTAGTCATGGTATTATTATACAATATAATAATAAATAATAAGCTTATGTTTTGCTTAATAAAAAGCATAATAAATTAAATTTATATAAATAGAATTATTTTTATTCAAATAGGCTTTAATAATATTAGATTTCTAGTATTTCTACAGTAATAAATTAAGTCCGCCACATAAGGTTACCAACATATTGTCCCTACTGATAGGAGTGGAAACCTTGGCTTCAATTCTGTAAGAAAAATTACTAGCCTGAGGAATTTTCATCATGGCCTCTATGCTTCTCTTTCGCTGACTAGGCAATGACATGAGAGTTAAGCTCTCCGAGTCCTCCGTGCGGCGGCTCGTCAATGGAGTTCGTATAAGCTGAATAATTGACTGATCCCTAATTAAGTACAGCTTGTAATGCTTGTACTATGGCTACCAAATAAATGATCTACTACAAATACCTACAACTATTTTAAATACACACTTATATAGATACTAGCGTTTCACCCGTGTTTATCGATACCATATATAGCCTATAACCATCTAGAAGAAATTCTGCGTCGGATGGTAGCAGTCCCATCCCGATATATTCAGTAGTTTTGAGGTGATGGATCCGACGCCTCCGTGCGCCCGGCTCGCTGACAAAGTTAGTATTAGCTGAATAGGGGGCTGGTCTTAGTTTCAGTTAAACGATTATCAAGATAATTAGAATATTCATGAATAAAGCTACAACCTTTTTTCAAAAATTCCAGATTCAAAACCATTTATTCAGTTTAGGCCTTCGGAGGGCACTTATGAAGGTCAAATTTAAAGTTACTGAACACTAAGCTACCTTATACCATATAGCAAATTTGTAAATTAAATGGATCAAGAACGAATGCTAGAGAACTCTATCTTGTAGGTGCTCCCGAAATCTACACATATTTGTTGATACGTAGTTACGTGGCACTGTTAATACGATCAATACACTAACTCTCCCCCGTCGTACCTACTTCATTAGTCAGAGCAAAGCGATAATGCTAGAGACAATAATGCTAAGACACATGCTAAGCACTTCCATAATAGTTAGTTCTGCTTTAAACAATAATTTGAACATTATTACGATTTATAAGTATTGGAAAATTGTTTGTGACGTTTCTTAAAAATCTCTTAAAAGTAATTAGTTATTGGAAAAGAGCTGGAAATTAGAAAGTGGGGTTACTTGACGGCAGGTAGAAGTAGATTAAATATTTTCTAATTATTATGGTGACAAGTGTACGCCTACGGAGTTGAAAGACCTATATTTAACAGGAAAAGAATCAAATTTAACAGTTTGTAAGAAATTCTAAAAAGGATAATATTCATCGAAATAAAATTAGGTTTTAATATTTGATAGAACCTCCATGCTGGAGTACAATTTGAATGTTTTTTTTAATGTTGTAAAAGTATTTTAACAAATGCAATAAATCTTCGATTCGTATCAAAAGTAAAAATATTACTTTAGCAAAATAATAATTTATGTTGTTGCTAGGTAGTTAATGAATATATAAAACATAGTATAAATATATATGCTACAGTATATATTACTACAATCCAATAAATCTTTCCGACTTCAAATATCATAATCATCGAAGCACATTTTTATCGCAATCTTGGTAAGTCGATAACAATGTACAGCATGTTCCGAATTCCGACCAAAGGAGGCAGATCAGTGATCGGCGATGCGAAAGACGAAATCATTCCGTCCGGCTTGAGCCAACCATCGACCAGCATCGAGGCTCTAGACAAGGCTCGGCTCGCATCGCTAGCGCGTCGGACCGTGTAATCGTATGCACGTAAGTACATACACCCTGTATGTATCGCTGTATTACGTAAATCGGATCGAAGTGGACGTTGTTGATGGTAATCGTGATTGGATATGTCAAATATCTACCAAAAGTTACAGTTCAGAAGGTCGGTATTGTATTTTGATATTTTGGGGTTAATTACGTATGGAATTTAGGAATTACTTATCGTCTGTCTCTCATGAGGTTGTGTCATAGCTGTAGAGTTTTTCAATACATTATATGATAAAGAGAGTGATTTTTAATACAAAATAAAATACATTTTTTGCGCCAAAAAACTCAGGAAAGTGAATCGCAAAGATCATGGTAAGAGTAGTGGTTTTTTAAAGAATCGCCAGTTTAGGGGATATTACAAAATAATGAATATACATTTATTTCCTTTAATTACAATAACCTACCATAATAATACTTCATAATGAGGACAATCTGCGTCCAGACTCTTATAACCAAGCTTAGAAATCAATAATAGAACATTAATTAGGTGATGCCCAAATATTTTAATGTTTACCAAGGGTCGTTTTTTTTTATTCGTTCATCAATAGACTTCACTTTTGCGTCGAACTTTAGGGTTAATAATTTATTGACCTTTATTACCTTCGACTTTCAATATTCATTCGGTCAAATTAAACGAATGCAGCGACTCTTTTCTAATCATTAAAATTCCCAAGAGATTAGTTTATATTGTTTGAATAGAATATAACTAAAACCTTATTTTACCCATTCTGTTCTCATTATATTGAAAACATAGATAATATTAAAGATAAGTAACATAAAATAATGTTTTTTGTACGACTTTTAAAACATATAATAAAAAAAAAATTTTTTTTTCAAAAAGAGATGTTTATTAAAAATCATTTGAACAACAAAGAATACCAAACAATTAAATAAAATTATATTCATTCAAACATTTCTAACTATGCTTAAATCATAGTTATATACATGAATTCGTACGCTAATTTACTCTCCCCAAACTAACGTACCATAACATACTAGTGTACTTATTTATTAATCAATTAACATCACAAAACATACAAATCTATCCACCCGTGCCCTTTTCAAGCGTAAATTATACAGTGCGAGCCAGAATAATGTCTTTATACTAAATTATTACATTTATAACAGCATCAAATAAACAGATGCTCTGGACGACAAATATTTGCCAGGAATAATTATGCTTTAAACTTATTTGTCGAATTTCCACAGAGAATGTAATCATGCCATTCGGTGTTTGCGACAGATTGACGGTAATTTCATTGACATTATACTATCGGAAATGTAGTAATGTACAACGGAAATGGAGGCTATTTCGCTTTCAACGAATGCTTTATTTATGGGTGCCCGTTTTATCCCGCTTTGTGAATCGAGTTCGGAATTGAAATAATTAGTCATACAAATAAAAAACTTTAGTTTAGTTTTCAATCCAATTATTGTAGTCCAGTAGAGGACTGGACGACTAATCTGAAAACAAAACAAAAGAGCCTTTGTTGGCATGGTAAAAAAATGTATAAATTGGAGTCTTGTGTATTTAAGCAAATACAATATGAGGTTTTGATTCCTAATTTAAGTACAAGATATACACGATGGGTCGTAGATGGGGTATCTATCCTTCCTTACTATTATTATTTTAAAGCAAGCAAATTTGAATCTTATTTTGATTGTATTATTTAATAGTTTGGAAATTACTAGTATCAGCGTCCCGTCCTCGTCTATGACGTTACAGCTTGGGACTTACAAAAATTATGTAAATCTAAACAACTTAATAGAACAAAATAGACAGTAACAGTAGCCAACCTACATAGTAGCTTCCGTAAAATATTCCAAATTCAAGTTTTCGTTTTTAATATAACGAATTCAGCCTAAAGAAACACATTCTCTTTGAAAATCCTATGTATGTATTATTGAGTTTTATTTAGTAGTTTTAAAATGACGAGTATCAGCGTCCCGTCCTCGTCCATGGCGTTATAACTTGCAAAAAACATAAAATCTAATTTAATAAAACAAAATAATAGATAGATAGGCTCTTTATTGTACTACACCAAATAAAAAAGAAAACAAACAACAATAAACCTTAAATCTATGTACAATGGGCGGTCTTATCGCTAAAAAGCGATCTCTTCCAGACAACCTTAGGATGGAGAGAAATTTAGGGACGGTAAATTGATATAGATAATAGTATTTTCACGACGATAACAGTAACCAACCTACATAGTCGCTGACGTTTAATATTCAAATGTCAAGTTTTCTTTTTAAAAATTACCGAATTCGAAATTTATAAACACATTTAAAATAACTTATGTATGTTAATTTAAAAACAACTTATTTACAAATTAATTGTACGTAGTGCTTATAATTCACCGACTGAAAACCCGGCTGAGTGTACTGGAACAGTTACGTACGGCTCTCCAAGGAGCAATGCCGGATCGAATTATAGCTATTTGTTCGCCCCTAACGTTGTATTGCACAATAACCCATGTCTAATGGAAGTTCTAGTGCTTGCCTTCGCTTCTAACTGCTATATTTCCAACTACATTTGTTTATCTGTTGCCTCTGGAAGTACAGTTTACACTACGAAAAATAGCTTGGTCTACTGTACATGAATCTATTTTTGATACTTTGGAATCCTTATTTTAATTTGATTACTTTGATTTTTAGCTACTCTCGGCACAGTACTGTTTTTATTGTTTGTTTAGGTTGTCATTAATTACGGTTATTTTCTATTTTGTAGTCTTGTTATTTCTTTTTTGTTTTCGAGTGTTACCTATATTAAGTATTTTGTAACTGTTGAATATACAAATCAAATATATAAAATGAATATAAAAAGAAGCCTGACTTCGGAAGCGGTAGTAGCTTGAGTAACTTTAAAAATTAAACAAAATTAAAGAAAAAAAAAACTTTACTTTTGACCTTTAAAACTGCCTTCCGCGGGCCTAAACTGAATAAATGGTTTTGAATTTGAATTTAAATACACTTCTTTAGTTATTCTCGTGTCTAAATTTTTTTTTAGAATAGATTGGTACTGTACCCGAATCTATTTTTGAAACTTTGGCATCCTTACTGCAAAACGATTATGCTGTCAAACGTTTTAAAAAAACTTTTGTCGACCTTAATAAAATTATCAAAGGGACAGTGAGCCGTATATCATTACTAAATGGATAAGCTGTACCAAAATATCATCTTTATTAAGTAAAATACAACATTATAAAACGACTGATCCACTTACAAACATTAAAACACCTTTTAGGAACCCAAAAAAGAAACGCAAGAGCCCTCTGAATCATAATTTATGTTAAATACATATTTATTTAAGTAGGCAAGTAAATAAATAGAGAGCCAGCTCCTTTTGAAGAAATCTCGTTAAGGATTTAAAGAGCTCTCGGCTTTTACAGGTGATTCTTGTTTATTCTTGCTATTCAAGACTTTATATTAATAAACTGAATAATACAATAAGCGAAGTTTAACTAACACGCCTAAGGTTAAATCAGAGCTGGTAGCTATGGTTTATTTTTATTTTACTTTATGTACATTTTTATTAAAACACAATTGTATTTTTTTATGTCAAAGATCTAGCAGATGGTTCACTTAATGAAAATAAGTGGTCACCACCGGCAATGGACATTCGATATTTGAAATATATTGATTAAATTGGCCTTATTATGAAAGGCTCTATCGCAAATACGGATTTGGTATACCAAGTGGCATTCCTAGTGCACTACTGATGTGGAGGGTAACTATATATTTAGTACAGCTTTCGGATCACGCCATTATGTGCTCGATAATAGTATTGTATAATATACAATGTGCTATAAATAAAAATGTGGATTTTCATGACCTTTCATTTTTATTTTCAATACCTTCTAAATGCCTTGACCTTCGTGTTTACCTGTGAAAAAGTAATCAAAATCTCTCATATATATATAAAATATATAATAAAGTTACCCTTAAATAAGTTCTCCTTGCCCTTCTCGTTGTTTTGAATAACAATCAAAGCAGATTTAGGGCATATTTAGCAAAACATATCTAACATAATTTAATTACCATATTTCAAGTACATAATATAAATGAAATAATGGAATAAAACCTGAGCAGACACAAAAGAACTGATAAAGCGACAAAAAAAGATAATACGCAAATTAGCGCATCGGCACGACGCGACGCCGACACGGCACGAAGTTATACGATATCGAAATTAGTTGCAGGTAATGTTCCTAACTCAACTGGCGAACACTCCGGCAAAAGTTGGGAATTCATTAAAAACAATAGCCGTTCGCGGGATAACTCGCTTCTTACAAGCCTGCAGAGTTCCCCAGTTAATTATAATTCAGCCGCAGGCTCCTAGACTACTGGAGCAAGTACTGCTCATATCTGGGGTCACGTCTCAGAAAAACTTTATCTATTGCCTTAAATAGTTTCAAAATTCAATTGAAATCGTTCAACTTTCAGAATTGAAATGAGCCCAACGACTTGTTAGCCCCAGGATTTTTACTAAAGCTGAAGTTGAGTTTACATTAAGTTAGTCAAAGACACAGACTTTATTGTACGTCCTAACTTCATTGTAAAAAGATCATCGAGACGGTACATCTTCTCGGTAAATAATCAAAGTTATTACAAAATATTACTGTGTTCAGACTCACGTAAAAAGCGGAGGGGGAATTCTAAAGAAATCATTTTGTTCCGTAGCCAAAGTAATCTTTGAGAGTCTGGAGTGAATCTGCATTGCAAATATCTCCAATTTTATCAGGAAAGTGCAACTGAGGACTGAATTTAATTTGCCATAACGCATTCACAAATTATGCGCAGCATTAACTTTAGTTAAGTCAAAAACAATAGTTATGCAAATTCTGTCAGATGGTGAAGGAATAGATGTATGATGAAGAAACGGATTTATTATTGTTAAATTTATATTTATTGTGTCTGTATATTTAATTGTATTATCATGGTTTATTTTTAGGGCTGAATCTACTTTCATTCTCACCGTAAAAAGCAACATCTTCAGTATGAACATTTCATTTTTGGAGAAAATGATGAGTGAAATTTTATGATGCGCGCGCATCAGTATAACACAAAATTCTCACGGATGAAGTTAGCCGATAACTGTATCTCCGGAACATCGCACAAATCGCAACTGTCAGTGTCAATGAGTGAGTAACGATGTTATTGTGAATAATAACCTAACAACGTCAACAATTGTTATTTGTTGCTACAGACAGGTGCATAAGTTTGGACACTACAATTTCACGACTGAATAGTAAAAAATGCTTTTAGTGCAGTTTTTCTCACCTCTTATAATTTGGGGTATAACTTCTTACGTGCGTACATAAGTACACACACACATTTTTGTACTATTTATCGATTGGTGTTTGAGCACAGTCTCGCCATGGTAAGTGGTGATGTGGCCAAATAACGTAAGGGCATATAGTCTAGAAGGGTATAGCCTCTCAAAAGCAGCTGTCGGAACACACAGGTAGTGTTTGAGTACACATTTTTAAGATAAGTACTTTGTAGTAAAATATAATGAAATGAAATCTGTCGTAGCTACCAAGCGGGTACTAAAAAATACCCCTACATAACATGTAACATGGCGACAGATTTTCAACATGACTATACATCTTACTGCCTTAATTATTTTCTGCCACTTATAGACATTAGCAACACTAGAGGCATCGCCAATGCGTTGTTGACCTTGAGACGTGAAGTTGTTAAGTGTCATGTGCCTGTAATTTCACCGCCCCCCTTACCATTCTAACCGAAACACAGTAATACAAATGCCCTACTGCTTCACGGCAGTAATGGGTAAGGTGGTACTTGCCCGGAAGAACTCTGCACTAAGAGCTCTACTACTCTAGAAAACTGAAAACTGCTCACAAATATTTGTCCTGTCCATGTACTCCACGTAGCAGTCAGGGTCTGTAACTGCCAAGTTAACTGTAAATTAAGTACCAGCTACCACCTGCCTTCCTGAGGCTCCTAAAATATCTTGGGATTATAACATAACGGGATTAGTGTAGTCTTTACATGCACATAAACACACACATTCACATTCACTTGTTTACTTTAAATCATTAGACTACACATCAGTTTACCTTTTGTTTTTATATTTACTTTACTTTTACCTTTATTATTACATTTACATTAAATTTTAGCTCATACTTGAAGCACTTGCAGCATATCTGATTATGTTAACCGCATAAGACCTGGAGCGAGAGCTGGAACTCGCAACCCAAGTTTATTCTTACCGCGAGTTCCAGAGCTCAATAAACACTAAACTCCCTAACTTAACCATCCTAATTATTTGCTTTGAATATTGACTGTTTAAGTGTCTGTGCAAATTTATTATTAAATAAAATTTATTATTATTATTATTTTTTCTAATAGTGAAAGAATTATTAAATCGGATGACTTGCAATAATACAACCTTTATATTAGAGTATATTATTTTCAGTATACATAATTTAAGAGATATATTTTATTCAAAATTAGTATCAGTAGGTAGACCCTTTGTGTTTAGTAAAGTGCATAATTTAGAAGCTTGACTACTAGATCCGACCGTACTTAAAGTGTTAAGCCGCGATGTGATAGACGTCATTAATATCTTACAACACTAAAGCTCTGCTCGTAACATATTTACAGTTTACATATGTTTAATGTCATGACCATCGCACTTTACTACCGAGCGCTTAAGTTTGACTTGTATGATTCAGTTCCTGACCTGCATAATACAAGTTTACCTGCTTTTATTGTTTCTCTTTGTCTGATCTCAGCTCTATGTGCTGAAATTTTGATGAAGAATTAAGTATGTTACGATAATGTTACACACATCTTAATTTCATGCTTAAATGAAAGTCAAGAAGTCTCGGTGGTGGAAAGCTTCTGGGCTACAATGAATCTACACTGATATTATAATGAGGAAAGATTTGATTGTTTTTTTTTGTTTGTTTACTTGCATTGAATAGGCTCCGAAACTAAATGACCGATTTGAAATTCCAAATTCTTTCACTGTTGGGAAGTACACTATCTCCGGTGAACATAGGCTATATTGAATTTTCAAAAAAGTTAGGGATCCATACTAAAACTCCAATAATGTAACCCAAGGTGTGAAAAAATACTAAAAAACTTTCTTACATCGTGTGCGCTACGAAAACTATTGATGATGGAAAGAACAAAATAATGATACATCCCTCGGGAACACTGGACGCTGGACGCATAACGGTGGACGTATGAAATTATTTCGGATTTTTGGATACTGTCGGATTGGTTCAGTTGCGGATTTTTTAGGAAATGTAAAAGGAAAATACTAATGATTACATGGTTGGGGCGACGCGGCTAATGCCGACCGTTCCAGACGGAAACTTGCCATAACATGTCTCATTTAGGAGTGTCTCCTCGTCTATCTGAAATTATTCGAGATATATCAGATACCGTTACGGTATTGGATGGATATTTCGGATATCCCATAGACCGGTTATGATTATGGACCACCTTAACATACCTGGTGTGAAGCTTGACTAGAAACCGAAGGTCCAGTCCGATCCCGTTGGGCTATGTTGATAGTTCTTTGTCAGAAATAACGATCTGCCCGAGACGATGATAACTTCACTACATTTCTCTCTCTGTACTGAGAACTCTTTGAACATCGGTGTGGTTATATTTATTTTTATGAAAAAAGAGGTAGAAATGCAGTTACAATAAAGATTTTATCCAAAAAAAAGTAAAAAGCCCTCGCTAGTTAACGCGTCACCAAAAACATGATTACAGTACATTTTCACGTGAGATTAAACACATCCCATAAAACCCGCGTGAGTAATCTTCGAACAAAAACACCGAAACCTGTTCCATGCGGTGAAAAAAGGTCGGGATCGCAACCTGCGAAATCTTAAAGTTTGTGTTACATCTATTTTTTGGCAACGCAGCGTAACACTCGTGACCAATATGAATGTGATACAATTTGTCAGGTTTACGTGGTTATTTGTACGAGCCGAGCGCAGGTGTGGATCCGGTGAGCCCGCGGCACCGTTTCATGGAATAATAATGACGGATTCGACTTAGAGAAGACTTAGAGGGTTGCGCCTCTACGCTCAGTGTTGCCTAAGGCGAAGCACTTAGCCGCTTTGCTCATTTGCACGGCTTAAGTTACTTTGCCGAATGCTGGCGGTAGCTTTGGCTGATAATGTTCGCATAGTTTGGTCTGTCTGATGCTGATAAACGGCTAGATTAAGATTATGATGTATATATTTTACAGATTTTAATTTTTGAAATACATACGTTATTTTACGGAACGTAATATATCAAAGTTTGTTTAATTAATTTACTGTTATTTTTGGTATGGAATACTAAATAAATAATACTTATATGCAATCTGAGCTGTATTTATTTTAATATTGTATTTGTATGTGGGAGAAATATAAAAATACTAGCTGCCCGGACAGACGTCGTTCTGTCAAAATAAGTCCATACAAAAATGCAGGAATTCGCTCGCAGCGCCACCTACCGGGTCCAATTGTAAATCTAAACGATTCTCGAATCTCCACGAACACACACAAAAAATTTCATCAAAATCGGTCCAGTCGTTTAGGAGGAGTTCAGTCACATACACACGCACACAAGAAATATATATATTAAGATTTGCATAAAATATTGTTTAATCAAATAACTTTCGGTAATTTAAATAGAAACCACAAACATTATTAGTACGTTTCATTAACAGGTATATAATTACAAATAACACTTGTATTAGGTGATCTATCAAATTATTTTTAATATTATAAATATTACGGTACACCTAATAGTAAGTGGTCACCGACCCCAATGGACATTTGGAACATCAAGGGCATCTCCAATGCATTGTCATCATTGAGACGTAAAGCTGTTAAGTCTCATGTGCCTGTAATTTCACCGGCCCCTTACCTTTCTAACCGAAATACACTAATACAACTGCCCTACTGCTTCAGTAGTAAGTAGTAGAGCTCTACTATGAAAACTCTCAAAATTGTCTATTGCCACCTCCCCGCTGCATAGGTAAATTATAAATAACAAAAAAAAAATAACTAGATAAAAAAACACAATTCTATTTCAAACGTTTATCCTCTATTAGCAACAATATGAAATTCTCAATGTGCAAAATACCAATATATTTAAAATAACATAACTTTTTTCGATGTAACCTCCCCATACGAGGCAAATTACATAAAGCATCATGAACAGCGATATTGGAATAAGCTCTCGTCGTCTCTTCTGCAATACGACAGTTATATTCAAATCTGCATTCCCCAAAGTACTTCACATATCAGAGATTTAATAAAAATTCTCCGGCATCTATGTTGAATCTCAGCTGTGCCGACTGATCTCGTCTGTCGTTTTATTTCACTTCTATGAGCGGCATTCCTATGTGCCTCCATTTTATTTTAGTTCAGTACCTACTTATTACTTTCATGAAACCTAAGGTGCATTTACTTGATACTGAATGTTACTTTTCAACGAATGCATTTTATTTTATTGGACAATCTTTATCATATTATCTTTCCTTATCACTCCCCTAGAGTGTACCCGTTCTCATCAGCCTTTTAATTTTTAGTGAGTATGTAATTTTTTTCCTTTGTACAATTAATTATTATCTAATTATTCAATAAATTTGATAGCCCTACTAAGTATCTATATGTATAAAAATGAATCCCTATTTCCCTTGGTCACGGCATCACGCATGGACGGCTGGACCGATTTCGCTAATTCTTTTTTTTTTTGTGTTTGTTATTGTCAGGAGACGGTTCTTATGAGAAAAAAATATTAGAGTGTTGCGCGTAAATTTAGAAAATTTATGAAAACTTAACGACTTTACTAGCGCTTTTGACAATGTAAACTTGTTTAATGTAACCTGTTTGATATTATTGTCAGTCGTTTGACAGTTGCCGCGATTGACAGAATGCGCGCTGCAAAAAAAAATGTAAATTAAAAAAGCATTTTCTGCTACAGAATGAACTAGTTTAGTTAAGCCTACTAATTTACTAACATTTTTAAATGTAAAATTTACAAATCCACTTAATTTTTTTTTTTTTATATAATTCTGCTAATCCGAACTCACTAGCCATATATAAGCCCATAAAGGCTTTTGTGGTTTTAAGTATAAGAACGATAACTATGTATATTGCTACATATTTTGATCAGAAATAAAAAAAAAAAAAAAAAATATCGTTTAAAATAATGGCATGGGTCGGAATTATATTGATAAAGTAATGAATTTATAATTTCTTATTAAACATTTCACAGTCGATTCAATCGGAAGATTCGAATTCAATGTTCATAGTTAAGACAGGACAGCGTCTGTCGGGTCAGCTAATCTATTATATAATTTTTACATGCCCCATACACTTACAGTGCATCATAATCATAAAACCATAACTGACAAGCTGATCTAGCCCCACATAACACAGGGTGTCCTAGTTTGAGGGATTAGGACTCATTTCTATTACTTATATTAGGATGTTCAGTACAGTTCAAAGCGTATATTTTATCGTTGCAACAGTTGCTTCAATAAAAAAATTTTTTAGCATACCACTTCAATTCCATGTTGATATACGAGTATTATAGTTTGCGTTCGAATGGACAGATTGTTTTATGAAAATGAATGAAAAATGAAAATGAAAATGAAAAAAAATTTCATATCAATCTGAATATTATTGCAGTACACTGAAATTCGAAACAATTTTTATATGGGTTCGAATCCTAAATTGGCTTAACCTTTCAGGGAATGTGCCGTAACACCGTAGCAAAGTATAATGTAGTTGTCGCATGTCTGGCAACAACCCTCAAGTTGAAAATGTGCCTAGCACTGATGCGTTTCGGTAGCTGGACTTGAGAGGCAGAACCGTTCAAGGCTATGTGTGATTACCACCTTTGGCACATAATCGCTTGCCGTAATCAAACGCAGTCACACGCTTATATTAAAGAAAATTGATTACGTGGAACTTTGGGCTGAATTTTTTTGTAAAACTTTTTTTATCCCACATTGGCTGACAAACATGCAGATGGTCAACATGATGGGAAGTGGTCACTGCAGCCTATGGACATGTGTGCGGCGACGGGGAGGGTCAGTGGTGGACGTTTCGTTCGCCTCCCCCGTCCTTGCCGCCCGCGTCGTGGACTGGCGGGTAGAGATGGTGGAGACGATGTCGGACCACCGATATGTGCGATTCGACATCTCCCCCCACAGTCCCCGGGGGAGGGCAAGGCTCTCTGGCCGACCTGCTTTCCCACGGTGGGCTCTCACCCGCCTCGACCGTGAGGCGGCTGCGGAGGCGGCGTTCGTCCAGGACTGGCTCACGCCTCCCGTCGATGTCCAGGACGTCGACTCCGCGGCCGCCCAACTGAGGAAGTCCCTGACCGAGGTGTGCAACTCCAGCATGCCTCGGTCTCGCCGCCCACCTCCCCGTCGTGCCGTCTATTGGTGGTCGGAGGAACTGGCGGGCCTCCGAGCCGCCTGCGTGGCGGCAAGGCGGGAGTACACGCGGAGCCGACGGCGCAGCAGGAGGGACCCCGACAACGAGGACCTTCTCTACGCCTCTTACATAGAGGCAAAGAGGGTCCTCAAGTCGGCAATGGGGGCTGCCGATGATGCGGCGCGAGCGGAGATGCTGGAGGGCCTCGACAGGGACCCGTACGGGAGACCGTACAAGGCGGCGCGGAACAAACTGCGTCCCTTCGGTCCGCCCCTGACGGAGTCCCTGGAGCCGGCATTACTGGACGGTGTGGTTCGGTCCCTGTTTCCAACCGGGACTCCCTCCAGAGGAGGGATAACTCCGCCGCGATACGGAGGCCCCAAAGGGCAATCGCACAGCGGGTGGCGAGGGCCTACCGCTCGGTGAGTTTCGCGGCGGCGTGCGCTCTGGCGGGCACCCCTCCTTGGGAGCTCGAGGCGTGGGTGCTTGCCAGAGTGTACGAGTGGTCGGCGGGGCGCAAGGCGCTCGGGGAGCGCGGCGACCCGACGGAGTGGGAGGCCGTCCGGCGAGAGGCGAAGGATGCCATCGTCCACCATTGGGCGGAGGACCTCGCCTCTGCCGTGTTCGGCCGCCGAACGCTGGACGCTGTCGGGCCAGTCTTACGGGATTGGCTCGAGCGGCCCCACGGCTTCCTCTCGTTCCGTCTGGTGCAGGTATTGTCCGGGCACGGGTGTTTCGGATCGTATCTGCACCGGATCGGGCGGGAGGAGGCCCCGTCGTGCCACGGTTGCGGCGCGGCGGAGGACACGGCGCAGCACACCCTCGAGGTGTGCCCGTCGTAGAACGAACCGCGACGCGACCTGATCGCGGTGGTCGGGCCGGACCTTTCGCTTCCCAGTGTGGTCAACTCCATGCTGGGGGGCGGGGCCGGCTGGGCCGCGGTCGCCTCCTTCTGTGAGGATGTGATGTCACAGAAGGAGGCGGCAGAGCGCGCACGGGAGGAGGACCCTCTTGCGCCGCTGTGCAGGCTTAGAAGAAGGGGTAGGAGAAGGCGATTATAGTCGCCTTCTCTCTCCTCTTGTGGTGGTGAACGGCGGGAGACAGACGTGGAGGCGTCTTCTCCCGCATTGCACTCGTTCACCATCTCCGTCGGGCGGGAACGGCAAAGTCGTTGCCGTTTCCGGGCCCCTCCTTGCAGGGGGAGGGGCGTGCGGGCCCCGCCGTAAATGGCGGGCGGTCGACGGGGGGGGGCTGGACGTCAAGGTTCTGCCGGTTTCCCAGCCCCTCTCCACATAGACGATGCCTGAGCGCCGCTGGGTCGTTTAGTGGGTAAACCGGGTCACTAGGGTCCGGGAGTCCCACATACCCCCCCCATCCTCCAATGGGGGGGAAAGGGGAGCGCATTTTTCCCAGCGAAAAAAAAAAAAAAAAAGAAAAAAAAAGCCTATGGACATTTGCAATAGATGCCAGGGCCATCGCCAATGCGTTGTCGACCCTGAGACGGGAAGTTGGTAAGTCTGTATTTTACACATATTAATATAATTATGATATACTTAGCTGTCCCCCGCGGTTTCACCCGCGTTCCCTAGAGATGAAACATTTTTCCGGCATAAAAAGTATCCTATGTTACTTCTAATACCTCCAAGAATATGTGTACAAAGTTTCAGGATGATCGGATAAGTAGATTTCGCGTGAAAGCGTAACAAACAAACTTACATTCACATTTGTAATAATACTAGGATATGCTAATAGATACTAAGTTTTATAGGAATTCGGAAAATAGGACTATTGTTTTTCTGTGTGAAAATTAAACCTACTGACATTGATTTGATTTTATGCCATCAGTAACAGCAATACGATACAATCACTGAACAGCCTTTGCCTTAATTTCCATTAATTTTAGACAATTTATATTTGATTTACAGATAAATCAAATTGTTACCAATTTAGTATTCGTGACAAGCCAATTGTTACAAACAAACAAAGATATCCCAGCGCTGTAGAGTTTTAGCACTCGGCAAGTTCCGAGATATCTGACGTCACAGGCAGCCCTGAATTCTGTCTTAATTAACCAGGGCCCAATTATTAATTCCTAGCAATTTAGCAGTTGAAGGAATCCACAACGTTCTCGACCTTTGATGCGGGAAGAGCAAGAAAGTAGTTGAGTTTCCTAATGAATCTCAGAATTGGCTAACAGTGCAAGTAAGTTTAGTACAATATAATTTCTAGGAATATTATCTTGTAACTAATTGTAATTATACTTTGAATCTCATAACATAATTGTAGGTAGCAAAATGTTGCTTTAGAAAATTACTCTGATTCAAAATTACCGATATTCTTTTGATGATATATATTATTTCCCAAAAAAAAAGTGTATAAACTTACAAAACAAAAAAGCATTAAAATTGAAATTATCATTGTTAACGCTCGCAAATTGTCGCAAAAAGATTTTTTATTTCCCCGCAGAGCCCCGTAGTCTAATTACATCTGTTCATTACATTTCATTTTTGATATTCCACAATAGACCATTTCGAGCATTTCCCAGTTACTGCTAATTACACCATGCTCTTTATAATGCGCTAATTAAAAATATATCACGTCCATTGTACCGGAAATGGAAAGACCTTTTGTTTAAAGCTGTGTATACACACATAACTAATGACCTTATGCTGTTGTTAATTTAAGTAATAGCATCACGTTAAAGCTTTGTACATTAAATAAGATGCCTCGTGGGATAAATACCTATATATTCGACATTGACTTGGTGGTTAGCGACCCTGACTGCTAAGTCGAAAGTCACAGATTCGATTCCCGCCCAGGACAAACATTTGTGTGCATGAACATGTCTGTTTGTTCTGTGTCTGGGTGTAAATATCTATATATTTAGAAAAATAAAAAGTAGTGTAGTAAATCAGTTATGTGGTTTCCATAGTACAACCTCTGCTTAGTTTGGGATCAGATGGCCGTGTGTAAAAGAATTTCCCAGGATATTTATTTATTATTATTATTATAATTATTATTATATTACTACATTATTATAAATACCTTTACTCGTCAAAATTAACTTAGAAACGTTTAAGTAGAGTTAGGAAGATGGTCCTATGAATTTCGAAGATCATTACAATTCAAAACCATTTATTCAGTTTAGACCCGTGTAGGGCACTTATGAAGGTCAAATTTAAAGTTACTGAAGCCACTCTACTACTTTTATAAGGGTTTTGTCATGAGAATTATAGTTCTTTGTAGATACATTGGCAATACATTACGTGATACATTGTTACCCCGTCGAATTGTGGTAGACACTTCGTAGACGTTACGTAGGCAATTCGTAGATATTTCGTAGCTGCTTTGTAGACGTGTTTTACGTACTTCATGGATATTTTGATTACACTTCCAATAAAACCTGAAACTTGAATGATAAAACTCCTATAAATAAACCTTAAAGCGGTAGTTTTCAGAGCAAATCTTTTTAACCTTAGTGAGCGTATAGTTTTTTGCAACCCCATGATACGTCCCAAATGAAAGGAAGCTTGAACTGTCAATGTTGCCAGGACACAGCAAAAAATATGGACTACGTTTCATTATTTCTGATATATTTCACAAATGGAAAATTGTTCATGTTAACATCAATATCGCCTCGTACGTTCTTCTAAAGAAGAATCCTGAAAACATGTTTCATTTGATTGAAAAAGGTAGCAAAATATAGGTTGTAACATATAAAAACGCAAAAATTTACGATTGTAACCGTTACCACGCTATAGAACATTACATCTGAGCACATACAGAGTGAATAGCGCCACGTAATTCATGAGTTCAACCCGCTTTGTGGTCACCGAATGAACGCTTTTGTTCCCCAACCCGAATGTTTCTAAATCACTTGCAGATATCGATAATATTACTTCGAGTTAGTTCGTAATTCAAAATTTAAATATTCACGTTCAGATGCAAGATATTTTCATTTGCATGAATTATAATAAAAATGGGGAGAACTTTACCACAAAAGCTATGATGTTCAATAATATGGATAAACATCTCATTTGACTTGCTTATTGTATCATAATCTCATTTATAGTAAAGGGAAGCCTCCCTTTATTAACCCACCATTAGGGTCACATATTAGATAGACAGTTACAGTACAGTAACATTACAGTAGAGTTCCTCCAGGAAAGTACTACTAGATTAACCACTTCTGCCCCGCAGCAATAGTGTACTTGTATTACTATATTTTGGTTAGAAAGGTAAGGGGGCCAGTGAAATTATAAGCACAGTCTTGACAAATTCACGTCTCAGAGTCGAGAACGCATTGGCAATGCTCCTGGTGTTGCAAATGTCAATAGGCAGCGGTGACCATATACCATAAAGTAGACCGTCAGCCAGTTTGTCTACTTAAAAAAAACTGTAAAGTAACAATACAGTAACAGACCAGTACCGTAACAGAACAGTGCTGTAAAAGACTAGTATAGTAACAGTACAATACAGTAACAGTAAAGTACAGTAACAGTAAAGTACAGTAACAGAACTGTACAGTATATTAATAGGAAAGGGCACTGACTTTTGTAACACAGGTATGTATGCCTAGCTCTGAGGTCAGAGACTCCATTTAAATTGTGAAGTTTATTTTTGTGAATAAATTTATTATTATTATTCTAGTATCAAAACAGTACAGTACAGTAACAGAACTGTACAGTATCAGAACAGTACAGTAAAAATACAGTAATAGTACAGTATCACTACCGACATATCTATATCTTCAACGACATACGAGATTATATTTCTAAAGTCTGTAGTGTGTTACCTTATCCATTCGCTTAAAACATAGCAAGTGAACGCACGTAAAAACCTTCACAACTTAAAAGTTTTCCTTCGCTGCAGCTTTTTATATAAAGGAAATGTTTTAAGCCCACGTTGCACAAGTTCAATCCGTACTTGATCACTGTTACATGTGTACGTACTTACCTATATTTTGTACGTCTACAATCGTATTTCTTGTAGAAAATTTCCTTCTCCACTAACAAAGAGACTGACTTAGTAATCGCGTGCGAACCGAAGCTTTGTTAATTAAAATAAATAGTGTATTTTCTTATTGCATCGGTGTAAAATAACATAGTTTTTAGAATATCGCATGTTTCTTTGAAGTTGCAATTTGAAATTAAAATTCCTGATCACTCAGATGACAATGAAATTGCCTTAAAACTTTAGATCTGTTGATAATATAATAACAATTAAAAGATAGAGTAGGTACAAAAGATAAATCACTATTCAATCTCCAGTCATTTCTCAATACTCCATAAGTGAACTTGCGTGTATGTTTTACTATATTATGATTATATTAATAATAATAGGTTGGGGAAGAAGTTCCTTCTCATTTTTTAAGAAAATTCAAAACATTTTTAATATAGTTTATTTACATTTAACTAAAGTTTGTACGTACAATTTTGTTCGATAACTTTTTGCCATCTTGTAGGTAGGGACATGATCTCATTGCTATAGAAATTTTGGGACTTCTGATCAAAATACTGCGACAAGTGGTTTTGACAGTCCTCTGGTGATGTTAACCTGACACTGCCTAAAGAATTCTGAAGAGACCGAAACAGGTGGAAATCTGAAGGTGCAAGGTCAAGACTATACGGCGGATGCATTAAACCTCCCTGCCAAACTCTCTTAATTTTTGCTGAGTGGCTAAAGATGTGTGAGGTCTAGCGTTATCATGATGAAAAACCACACCCCTTCTGTTGATTCATTCCGGTCGCTTTCTCTCAACTTCTTGCTTTGATCTCATCAGTTGTTCGCAGTAGAGTTCAGAATCGATGGTCCTGCCTGGTAGTAACAGCTCATAATGAATAATGCCCTTCCAATCCCACCACACACACAGCATCACCTTGTTGCGAGTTAACCCGGGTTTCGCCACAGTCTGTGAAGCCTGACCGGCCTTTGACCACGACCTTTTTCGCACGTTCTTGTCGTACGTGATCCATTTTTCATCACCAGTTATCAGCTTCTTAAAAAATGGTTCGGTTTCATGACGTCGTAATAAAGAATCACAAATGAGTACACGGTTCATTAGGTTTCTTTCAGTGAGCTCGTGAGGTACCCAAATATCTAGCTTTATTGTGTACCCAGTTTTTTTCAAATGCACCAAAACTGTTTTGTGATCAATTCCCAGTTCATCAGCTAAGTCGTAACTACTGATATGCCGATCTTGCTCCACTTTTTCAAAAATGGCATCCATTTTATCCGTAATGGGGCGACCAGAGCGACGTGCATCTTTGACATCAAAATTTCCGGATTGAAAACGCTTAAACCAAATTTGTGCTACTCTCACAGACACTGCACTAGGTCCATAAACACCGCAAATTTTTTTCGCGGCTTGCGTTACATTTTTACCTTTTTTGTAGTAAAATTTTAAAATGAATCGAATTTCTTCATTAGATTCACTCATCTTGGCGGTACGAAAAACAAATGCAAATCACACATTTTCCTAATTTGAATTTGGAATTATGTTCTTTAAAATTTAAACTTTCAATGATACCAAAACCAGCCAGATACAAATAGTATAGCCAAAGAGATTTTATTACAAGTTTATACATACTATAATGCGAAAATACTTTTTCCCCAACCTAATATTTAGTTCCTTCTATAAATAGCGAGGTAATAAATATCTTTTATCATTTATCATTTCCCTATAATAAAACTGTGGAACCATGGTGTCTGTACATTGAATATTTTTACCAAAAACTTAAAGGTTCATGTAGGAGTTATAATAGAATAGGCTTAAACACAGTAATCTCCAAAACTATTGGAAGCATTTTAATGGGGATTAGACAAGAACTAGTATGTAGCTTGGGGCAACATATAGTCTCGTATCTCTAATTCCATCAAAATCGCCTCACGAAAAAACTTTAATACAAACTTATCACTTGTACGAAATTGCGGGCACAGCTAGTAAATAATAAAAGAAACGTCATGAAAAAACATTCCAATCCACTGAAGTTTAGCCGACATGCTCCACAGTTGGCAACATATGGGACATTAAAAGCGCCATGAGAGATCATGCAAGCGATCAAGTAGATTTATTTGCACAGCTTTGTTAGTTCCATGGTTGCGCTGGTCGTATCTCAGATAAACTAGGCGCGACACAATCGTGTTTTGGGCCCAAAATTTCACATGGGAATTGTTTCTATCTAGAATTTTGGGACGGGACGCTTCAAGCCGAGAGATTTATCTGATTCGGTGAAACGAATCGTAATACATAAATTCGATATGACACAATAGAAACTGTAGCTTAGGCCTTGAATATCAAATGTCTATGAAATAGTAAACTTTATGTTGGCACAATTTTTTCGTGGATACTCATATAGAATTAGCATAACATAAAAGGTAATAAAGGTCGTGCGTGAATTTTTTTATATTTTTCGGGATCTTTTTATAAGGAATGTTCGCTGTGGTATCAAATATCACTTTTATATTATAGAAAAGACCCAAGCTCCTCGCAGACTCTCTAGTACTCATATTCATAAACTATTTTTTATTTGAGAATAGTTTAACATGACCCTTTTCATGTTTAGTGTAAAGCTCTATAGTATTTTAACTAATAAGTGCTAATACATTAATTTATTGAAGGCAGATGTGGGATTATATACCATACAAATATATTCTTCCTCTAAAACCAAAAAAAGCTCAAAATCTCGTCTTCTTTTCGTATCTGAAGAAAGCTACTGAAATCCCTTGTGAGCTAATCATAGCTTTCTAAGCTTATTTATTTCTGTTTCCAGTAGATAGTTCTCCGTTTGCAAGTTCTCAAGTTTAGCGCGACGCTGTAAGAAGCACAACATAGTTCGTTTGTTCACCATCCCTGGAGCAGCAGAGTTGCCTACCAACATAGTACAATTATGCCCAGTAGTACAAGTATAGTAATTCATCATACTGGATGCAATATAATAAATCTTGAACTTTAGAATTTAGAGATTAAAATCGATATTTAATACCAGCATCTTTTACATAAGATCGGATCGCACAAATTCGAGAAAGTAGTTCATCTGAGCTACTGCTCTTATCCATCATTCTACGTATAAGGCATATAGGTAGGTATAGCAAAGGCAAACGGACGCCCGCATATTCGAAACGAAAGCTTTTACATTCATGCGGAACTCTATCTAAAGGAACTCGATTGCAGCAAAGTGCATACGCTGGGTTCTTTCGCACACACTCTTTTAGCGATGCACGAAGTTAGCCTCCAAACTTTGCATACGGGAAAACGTTACAGAGTTTTAACAGCAATTTTCTAAACAAACAGTCGATTCACATTGTACCTACACAACTTTTTCTGCTCAACGCATTACTAACGATGAAATTATATCCATTTTACAACGCTTAACTTCGTTTATTTCCATTTCAATAGGCAGTTACGAAACACTAAACTCGACGGATTAAGTTTATAAACAACCGTATTCTCGTTTCTGCTTTATTCAGCCTTCAAGTTTGTTCACTCTACTTAATAAATGGTCGTAAAAAGTTCTTTAAGTATATACTTTGCTGGTGTAGTTTTAAACGTGAAAGAAACGCTGTACCATTACAAATTGAGAACAAAATATTGAAATGAGCCTGAAGACCTAACTCTGGGTGTAAACAAACTAAAATCAAATACAAATCTTACTGTTCTGAATAGACATTTCCTAAGTATTTCAATATCAACTCAATTAAGCTGAATTTGATTAAATCAACTATGCCGATATTGCTGGCTGTGTAAGATGCGATGACTGTGGTCGTTTCGACAAACTATTCACTTTCTCATGCGGTGTGAAGCGCACAGATAAGGCAAATAGAGCCCAAAATTACACAGAGCCGACTATAACCTCACCTGGAATAGCCAGACTCGCTTCATCGCACCTCGCACTCGCCAAGGTGCAGTGTATAACAATCCAATTAGCATTTAACACTTGACTCTTCATACTTAAATGGCTAACCTCTATTAAAGTTGTAAACCCTAAATCCACGGAGCTTAATTTCTTTGCACGTTCAGGGTCTCTCGGAAAGTCATTTCGGCAAAGTAATTGCTTATGAGTAGAAGCGGATAAACGAAACGAGCTCCACTCTGCAGGGGCTCGTAAAATGGACTCAGGGGCTTGCATTTAATTAATACGACTAGTTGAAGTACGTGAGAGCACATCGCCTGAAATGGAATCATTCCTTTTGACCGCCGAACTGACTCTTCCGTCGAAAAATTCGCCAAATTACCACGTCGGCATCAGCGTTTTACCGGCCCAAAGTTGGCTGGAATTGCACGACGTGTATTCACTAACTCTTTTACAAAATGTTTCACCTTTCGTATTGAATACGCCCTCAGCGCTATGTTTGCCTTTTGAGTCTGTACATTTACTAACTTTAAGTTAATGCTTATGAAAACCTTTTGATGCAGTTGTAATTTTAATGACAAAGTGATATTAATGTTTAATTAAAAAAAAATGGTTTTTATATAATATTTTTTGTAGAAGTTGCTGTCCCTTTATCCCCGTTCTGTTCAAATCTCTTTTTACTAGACCTTAATGATATTATAAAAAAAAAGTAGCCAAAGTTAGCCCTTATAATCTAGAGCGGATCAGGCGTTTCGGTGATTAGCTGGAACAAACAGACAGATGGCACAAAATTTTGAAAATTGATCTTTGCTAAGTACCATTCGTATATACTTTTAAATATGAAAGTATATACATTTTTACCGTATATGTTTTGATATGCACTTTATAAAATGCTGTTATTTTGACATTAAAAACAGGTACTTTTATTTATTTTTAAAGATAATTACACACATAAGTTTGAAAAGATCTCTTAATAATTAAGTGATTAGACAAATCTGTCTGTAATTAGTCCTCACTTCAGTACCGTCGCGGGGTGGCAAAGGGGGAAGGTAAGGTCAATAGTCTTTAATTTAAAGACGGGACAAAAGAGACACCAATAATAGGAGAGACAAGAACACGATTCCAGAACGGCATCCCCGTCACCAAGCAGTATGTATTTCACGAAGCAAATTGCAACTTGCATCAGTGTGTTCTTATCATTCAAGTGTGTTTCGTCAGCATCACTTCGACCTTTTTTCCGTGTAAGCACGAAATATCAAATCTGTCAAGGCAACGTACGAACAAGCACCGAGGGAGTAGCAAGCTCCGGACGTTAATTAAAAATATATGTACGTACAGCCTGTATATTAATAAATAAAAACATAACCTGGAAAGTATTTTGGCGTCTATTATCTTTTTTTTTTATTATCATACTGGCCACCAATGTTATGGAAACATGTTTTTTTTTTATTTGAACCATTAAATAAGTACCGAACTTAGCTATAATAGTCGTGGGTGGTAAGTATTTCCTTTGACAATATCATCTCTTTGTATGTTCTTATTTCTTCCTAGAGCCGTTGTCGGTATGCAAATTGTGAATTCATTAAATGATTGTACGTCCGACCCGAGTTTTCTTTCTTTTTCCTTTCATCCTTGTTAAGAGTCTCTTGTCCACCAACTCTAATAGAAGCGTTTAGATGTTCTAATAATGAAACGACATCTTGTCCTATTTACATTTCGTTTGTGCGAAATGATCAGTCATTTCCTTATGTCTGCAAAAACTTTATTTAATGGAGAATTTTAAAAATACGATCAAGTATTTTATTATCTTTTTTTAATTGACAGCATTCTACAATTTTAACTTGCTTGTGTCATTACTAGCTACTGTCAACCTTAACCTCTATCAAGTCTAGTCAATTACTGGACTCAAGTCGATTTCTTACTCCAATTAGAGGTAAAGAAAGCACAGGATAAACATAATTACTTTCGCATTTGTGATGAATTTGTAGGTAGTATTTGTACTATCTTCCGTGTTGTTATTCATCATCATCATATTTATTGGACAGTTCTAATTTTACCTATTTACCTATACAAATTTGTTGAATAATAAACTAGGTAGCTGTCCTTCACGGTTTCATCTGCTTTCACATGGGATGTTACATTTCCCCTAAGTTACTCTTTTTACATCAGCTATCTGCCAGTGAAAGTGCCGTCAAAATCGGTCCAGCCTTTTCGGAGATTAGCCGGAACAAACAAACAGAGTGACAAAAGTTGTTTTTTTGTTATAAGTACCGTATATAGGTAATTTCATAATAATATACACTTTTCAAAATGGTGTTACTTTACATCACAAACAAATGTATGTAATTTTCGACGCATCAAAAATGAAAAGTTACTTGAATACTAGTTTGAAAATAAAAGGCGATATATCAAAATATGACGGATGTCTGCATTTGTCGCGCTCGGAGCACACAGGTGGACCCCGCGGCTATATATCACGGACTCGACAGCGACACCGCTAACCTACGCGACTACCTTAGTTCCACCCCTTATTTGTCATAACTGTTGGAATTGTTTTAATGCTCGCGTACATGCATAAATTGTTGTCTAAAATAGCTTCTAAATTAAAGTTTAGGTATACTCGTATAGAAAGCACAGTACTTTTTCAAATAACTTCAACCTTTCGCAGGTCACTGTTGAATGGAATTGAAGCGTTTTCCAACAAGAAACTTTTTTGTAACCAACCCAGAAAGAAGAACAATGTTAACTAGTTGAGGTCCGGTTTCATTAGACGGGAAGAACAGGAACATCTTGCAATGATTATCTACCAAAGGTTTTTTGCATGCATGCAAAGGTGCATTTACAGTAACTTTAACCTAAATTATATTACAGAATTATACTGCAGAAAAAAACGATGTATGTCTACAAGTAATAAGAGAACCAACCCATAGTCAAAGATGGCAGTTAACGCCGGGGAAGTGTTCCCACCAGATGAATACTAAGCGAAGGAAGAGCAGACTGGAATAGTTATAACGTAACACTCGCGAATAATCATTTTGAAATTGAAAAATTCCGAACGTGTCAGATGTTGGAACTCGTTCAAAACGTCACATCACTCCGCAAAATTGCATCGGCTGCCTAATTTGTATTCTAGAACACTTTGGAGCATATTTGTTCATAAGACGGCACGGTTAAGTATCACTTCGTATTCTAAAGATCCAGCGTATTGTTAAAGTCTACTTGCATTTAGAATTGAGAATGGTTTGTCAATATTCTGATAAAAGCGTGCTAAGGAAACATATGAAAATAGTATTAATATCTTCAGATTCTATTTTCAAATTCTGTAGCAAAAAGAAATAAAAATAACAAAAGAAATTATTTAGTGTTCACTTGAAAAACATCACAACAGAACACCAAAATAGATTAATCCAATAATCAAATTTATTTGCAGTTGTTGGCTTCTTACCTAACCGTGCATTCATGGAATCCACCAATCAGCTTTTAGAATTATTCGAAACACGAATACGACTTCCGCTGTTGGTTTACTTCATAATTCACGTCCACAGTAAACACAACATCATCTGAGAACAAATAAAATTTAATATAAGAATTCCTTTGCGAGTTTCCACGTAGAAACGCGGCGTTTACTTACATTACGTAGTTGTCAGCCGTCACGGTAGCAGTTCATGTAGACATGCAGAAATGTTAAAAGAGCATTCTTTATACGTTTCCTTGCCATTTTGCGGTAGTTGCAGTTGCAACTCCGGGAAACCTGCGGGTGCGGGGCTGACGTGATAGGTTCCCTGTGTTGGATTTAAAATGTTTCCGCATGGCAAGGTTATTTGGGAAGTTTATTTACATGATCTTTCATTAAAGAGCTAACGGGAATTTGAATCGTCTTTATAAGGACATATGATTGCTATTTATATTTGCTACTACTGTATTTCTAGTGGTACTATATCTAGAGTAAATGAACTCAAGACCTCATTATCATCTAGTTCTCGTTTCCAATTATTTAGGGGGCAGTCCAATATTTATGCCTAAATCTTCGCTGTTCGGTGTATTACATAATTATAAAAGATTTAAGAAATTTTTACAGCCTACCTAGTGCTCTCTCTCCGACTCAATGGACCGATAGCTCAGTTGGTAGTGACGTTGAACGCCGTACGCGTTACGGCGTTCAACGTCCTCGATTCGAAGCCTTAAATGACCTCAAGCTTTCGGTGAAGTAATACATTTCCATATAACTTACTTTGTAGTGTCCGCCTGGCGGCCTATTACCCCAAGTTGAAAATCAGTTGCTAAGCGCCTGTTGGTATGTCCCGATAGTTCTATGATGAGATTGTAAACAAAAGACAACCCTATACAGAGTTAAAAAAACCTATTATGGAATGCTTATAATGACGGTGCAAGGTTCATGTGGTCATCGGTATACTCATTAGTACCGTCTGAACCGACGTACGAGTAGTCTTGACCGTAGACTTGATTTGGAAGGCAATATTCAACGTCGCTGCCAGACAAGACCAGTGAGGTGGATTAAGAATAGAAAAATGTATATAACAAATAAAAAAGAATGTAACCTTGCTGAGTTTCTTGCCGGTTCTTCTCAGTTGAAGGCTGACTTCCGAACCGGTTGTAGCTTCAGTAACTTTAAATTTGACCTTCATAAGTGCCCTCCGAAGGCCTAAACTGAATAAATGGTTTTGAATTTTGAATTTTGAATTTTTGAAATCAGGGTTCAGGCATAGCTTTTATGAAATAGTTACTTACGACAGCAGTCTATAGTTATTATAACTATTTTGTGCGCTGCCTTATTCTGTTAAAACAGCCACTTTGCAGATCAATTTTAATTCTATGGCAATATCTTAAAGCTCATACTCGAATACTGAACGTACGCTTATATAGATACTATAGACGTATAACTTCATGTGGTGGTGAAAAACAAAAGAGTCTGACTGGTTCGATCCACTGAGCCGGGTACAGGTACGTGGAAAACAATTAAGTCCGATCATTTTTATCTTACACTCACGAACCATTCGGCTTAGTATTCTCTTTCTTTCAGCTTGATTTTGTCAATAGCTTGGATGAAAATAGTAAATTATTAAGTTCGTAATCTTTTTTTTATTTCTATTTTTTAAATAAATATCCAGACATTCTTAACACACGGCCATCTGGTCCCAAACTAAGCAGAGCTAGTACTATGGAAACCAGATAACTGATATACTACATATACTACTTTTATTTTTCTAAATATATAGATATTTACACCCAAACAGAGAACAAACAGACATGTTCATGCACACTAATGTTTGTCCTGGATGGGAATCGAACCCACGACCTTCGGTTTGGGAGTCAGAGTCACTAACCATCCTGCCAACTGTCCTGTCGACTATGTCTACGTCGATAATGGATGTCTGTTAGATATATCATTAAAACTAAGTTAAATACGAGATTAGAGACTAAATATTGCACTGAGTACAATAAAATGAAATACAATACATATTTTGTATCTCCTTCTGGCTGCAAATCGGCAATACCTGCAAGTAAATCCTAAATGTCTCTTGGGAATTTGTGAAAGCACGTCCAGTCTCTGCGCTAGTCTGGTGCCAATTGTCAAGCGATTGTATTATGTTTCCTTTACATTCACCTATGGCTTTGAGGTCAATTTCGTATGAATTGTATTCTCAAAAAACCTTTAAATTTAGGTATTTTATTAATTTTATTTACTAATAAGTTACTCAGCAACAAAAAAAGATAGCAATGAAAGTAACTGGACGAAAATAAACATTTAAAAAGTTAGTTATTACAAAACTTATGAGCCCATTTAAGTTAGCAAAACATAATAAATAATAAACGCTAATTCACGAAATTTCATGACTATAAAATATTAGGATTTACTTCATTCAAAACACATTAGTTGCTCGAGTCGAATATCTACCGGCTCACTTCCGTTTTAGAGCTCCCTTGAAAATAATTTATTTTGTTGAACGCGCATTCACAGTGAAATGGACTCCTTTTACATGTCTCCCCAGTCATCAAGTAATTTCCCTTCAAAAGCACAATAGAAGAAATTTCATTACCGACATTATTATGAAATATTGCATTACTCCTCTGTTTATTTAAATCACGAAGATACCGACGAATTCGTAAATGTGCCGTGGCATTGGCATTTGTGATTTTATTATCGATAAGTAGAAATAAGTTTGGTACTTCCGAGGAGGAAAATAATATTGCGAATCAATTTATTTACTGGCCCGCAATTTAATGTCTTTACATTTTGCTTCAGATGGATTCGTGATGTTATAACATCTAGTTATTTTCTATAAGGTTTATTTTACAATACCATGCAAATTTCAGTTCGTCTAGGTTATTTTATAAATGGTATCTAGAATATCGTGCTGGTGGGAAGTGGTCACCGCCGTTTATAGTCATTTACAACAATAGGGCATCGCTAATACGTTGTCGACCCTGAGACATGAAGTTGTTAAGTCTCATGCCAGCAAATTTCACCGGCCCCCTTACCTTTCTAACCGAAATACAATAATACAAGTGCACTACTGCTTCACGGCGGAAATGGGTACGGTAGTAGTACTTCCCTGGACTGACTCTGCACTAAAAGCTCTACTACTCGAAAAAATAAACGCATATTAAGAATTTATCTTTCGTTTTATCACTAGGCAAAGTCATATACAAATGGATACTTGTTGAACCATTCCATATATGGTCCTCTGAAAGGTAAAGGCATAACCGTAACGTAAGACGTAACCTCAGAAATTCTAACCTCGAGACTAACCCTTTTACAATATTGCTAGGGCTCCTATACCACATTAAATACCAGTATTACTAAACATGAAAGCCTATCGGCGACCTTTTACCAAGTAATTATCGCAATAAACGAGGACTGTGTCGAAGTTATTACCGCACTGGCCAATATTCATGATGATAGAGATTATAATCGTGCCCTCGGATCGTTACTCAAGGGTAGGAAACAAATCATGGACGTGTTTACGATAAGAGTCATCGGAGATGACATCCCTATGTTTGTAATAAAACACTAAAGTTATTTAATCCTTTATTTTATCTATAGATATAAAAATGTATCCCTATTTTTATTTTTATTTCCCTTGGTCACGGCATGACGCATGGACGGCTAGACCGATTTCGCTAATTCTTTTTTTGTTGTATTTGTTATTGTCAGGAGAAGGTTCCTATGAAAGAAAAAATTAATAAAGTTTCGTGAAAAATTAGAAAATTTAAGAAAACTTCACGATTTTATGAGCGCTTTTGACATTGTAACCTGCTGTTTGACAGTTGGCGCGATTGACAGAATGCACGCTGCAATATCGTTTAAAATAGAGGTGGTAAAATAAATTTCTTAGTGCACATTTCACAGTCGATTCAATCGGAAGATTCGAATTCAATGTTCATAGGTAAGACAGAACAACGTCTGTCGGGTCAGCTAGTTAATTAATAATATTATCATCCTACTAAATATTATAAATGCGAAAGTTCGTATCTATAGATGTTTTTTACTCTTTCACGCAAAGTTACCTATCGGATTTAGATGCAACATAGCACATAGATAGAGCATGTCCTGGAAAAACTAAAAGGCTACTTTAATCCCGGAAAAACGCGTCATCCCTCGAGAACGCGGGCAAAACCGTGGAGGACAGCTAGTTATACATAATTATGTTTTCAAGTTATTGAGCTCAAAGGGTAAGGAAGGATTGGTTAACATTTAACCACATCGTGAAAATCGATGATAACTTTCCACTCACGAAGTAATTTGTATTGGACCGATTGTTGTTTCTGAACCAATTAGCGTTATGTAATACATCTATGTATATACGAGTATATCGCATCTTCCAAATACTTACGACTGAAATTCGAAGGATATTAATTAAACCATTATATAAATTGAAATAATGTTACATACAAAGTATTTGTCTATGCCGGTTAACGTTTGCTAAAACAGCTCGTTTCTAACAGGTGTATAATTAGCAGATATCCCTAAAACTCAAACATAGCATCGGCGGTACATACGTGAGGACTTTGAGCATATCAAAGCAAATATATACCTTCTAGTCTTAATGTGTTTAATGATTCAGGGATTTCAATGTTCTCGTATTCGCCCACTGGTGGAAATTGAATCATAATCATAAAAAAATTGCCATGTTAAAAATAACATTAAATAATTTAGAATCAATAAATAAACTGTTTCCTAGTGCTCCTATTGCTGCTAAATAAAAAAAAACATTTCACAAATAGAAGAGGATATGATACAAAACTGTTTGTCTGAGACTATTTAACATCAAAAAATGTTGATCACTTGCTAAATACTGATGTATTTAAAATTTTTATGCATTATTTGATGAAAGATTCATAATATGTAGCTCAAATACGTAGTTAAACAAGAAAGCATTTTTTTTATATATTTTATCATAACCATAAAATATGTGTCTAAGTGAAAACAATTTTTTTTTTAATGACGGAATCAGTAGAATCATTCAAAAATATCTACCAGTAGATGTGTCTTCATAAAATTATACCGTTCAGTTATGAACTCTGATTGTATAATTTCGTATTCCGGTCCGTTACACAACGGTACATATATATAGAAATAAATAAAATAAGAAAACAGTTTGGTGGGAAAATGATATATAACGGCTATAAAGTTGGTAATAATGCTCATATTTCTTTGTTACAGCTCCCAACGGGCGTTTAGATTGAGGCGGCCGCGTGGACAAATCCCTAAAACTTGAAACAACGACGCTGAAATACACAAACGTTATTATTGAAGATAAAAATAGAATAGTATTAGTAGAATATATAAATTGCCTTACTCAAAATTCTAACAGAATATTCACGCTCGTTTTGGCCCTAAAAGGGCATTTACGAAGGTCAAAGCTAGGCTAAACTTACCAACGAGTAGCTAGTTTTGTTATAAGAAAGAGCCCATTACAAGAAATGACTTATTAACCATAGCTGGTCCATAATATGGAACAACTTTAGTCATTATTATCTTCACACCTTTAAGATTCAATTTCGATTGTATTGTCATAAACTGTATCAAATATTTATCTACCACCTACCATTATCAAAATTAATTAAAATGGTACCAACGATATGTATGTGATAATTTAGAGCGTTTTAATTAATTTTATGAGTTAGTGTACATAAAGATAGAAATGATGAATAAATTAGTAGGTACTTAAACTACCTATCAATCAGAATTGTACTTACCAATTGCAACCTAATTAACTAAACTATCATAGGTGTTAGATAAACTACACTAATAAACTTAAACTGTACAACAGATGCCAAAACTAACATTCACCACTTGTATCTATCGCTGGGAACCCTCATTACCTACAGACGAGAACAAATTTGAACAAAACAATGTTTGTTGGAACTATGGTATACAAATACCTACTACAAAAGTATGTAAATAGTATAAAAACTAGATACTTAGGTAAATATATGTATTATATTGCAAATTTTATGGCTTCAAGGTAACTGATATACTTCATTTTAAATACAATAGAACACACAGACATGTTCGTGCACATAAATGGCAGCCAGGGTCTCTAACCACCAAGCCAATTGCCCCAACGAAATAATGGAATGCTTCTCATTTAAGACTGTGGTAGAATAAATATATAAATAAATAATAAATAAATATCCTAAGACATTCTTCACACATGGTTACCTGATCCCAAGTTAAGTAGACTGTACTGCTTGCAGGTAACTGATATACTACATATACTACTTTTTAAATACATACTTATATAGATATTTACACCCAGACATGTTCATGCACACAAATGTTTGTCCTGCGTGGGAATCGAACCCGCGACCTTCGGTATGCCAGTCAG
This sequence comes from Habrosyne pyritoides, assembly GCA_907165245.1. Lineage (NCBI taxonomy): Eukaryota > Metazoa > Arthropoda > Insecta > Lepidoptera > Drepanidae > Habrosyne > Habrosyne pyritoides. The sequence continues at coordinate 8,229,543 of OU015602.1, read as the reverse complement.
GGTCTCTAACCACCAAACCAACTGGCCCGTCAAAGAATAATTATGAGGTAACAAACATAGAAAAAATAAAAGAATACAGACGAATTGAGAACCTCCTCCTTTTTTTTAAGTCGGTTAAAAACTAAAGATCATGGAGTTCTAAAATAGATATGTGTGAGCTAAAAGTATTAAAAATAGATTATATTTACCTACTCTAAATATAACGGAGTAACCTCCAAATTCCAATACTAACAAATTTCTCTTGATTTCACCGCACCGATGGACTAAGCAAACAACTATTCCGAATTCATAAACCAAGTTGACAGTTACATAGTGCCGATGTATTTGGGTTACATTGTACCTATCTATTTTAATACTTTAATTGTGTATATACTAGTCAATACTACTACTAAAATACTACTATAATTCAGAACGAAATTGTCTCTGTACAGACAGACAGCTGTTTGTTACGTTTTCACGTCTAAACGGCTGAGAGATCTTCACGATAATCGGTAAGGAAAAAGGTGGTAAAATTAGGAATGAAAATTTGTATGAATATACATCATTTTAGAAGTAAAGTGTACAAAAGCTGATTCGAGGGCTCACGGTTAGAAGAAATTTAATATACTTATACACAATGGGTAAAAATTACTTGAAAATGTACATTAACTTACATGCGTATAAGAATGATATGCACAGACGGTTGTCAAAGTGGAAAAGGTCACATATGTGGCTTTTTATTCTAGGAAGGCGGGTGAAACCTGAAAAGCTAGTAATATGTATAATAAACAAGTGATAAAAAATCTAAGACTTTTCGAAGAGACCTTTATAAGAAATGTAAAATAAAAGCAATATCCTGGGAAAATTCTAATTTATACCTTCTACCTAAAATAGGTATTATTTTTTATACAAAACATACAAACAAGTTCATACACACAAATGCTTGTACTGGATGGGAATCGGACCACCACGGTACGCATGGCCAGGTTGAGTTAATATATCAATTTACTGTTACAAATAACTATGAACCAAAAGGAATTTGCTGAAATTATATTTGCTGACAGCTGCGAAATAATAACAAAAGAACTACTACTAGATAATATTATTATTTCGGTCTAGATACCCAGTTATGCACGTCACTCGCATCAGGTGGAACATAATTTATATCAGTAGAGAAGTACCTAATATTCTTTTGTTCCACAGATTTGCTGAATAAATCTTTGGGGCGAGGCGAAACGAGCGCCGTCCAACCAACTTATCTGAGAGTGTTTTATGTTATTTTCATTGTAGGTTCACATTAATTCTTTTAGAAAAATCATCTGGAGGTACCGCTGAAAGAAATTTAACAATGAATTGAAAACCACTTGGAGCAGCAAATAAGCATTCGATTTTTGGGTTTGGACTTTGATGTAACAAATATGAAAAACTAAATAGATTCCGTTTTAGCTCTAGGTATCTGGGAAAAATATCGGATTACTCCAGTCCTTATAGTTAATAAATGGTCCACATATAAGAATATTTTTTCTTAGAACCATGTTATTGAAGTTGAATGAAATGTATTTTTTATTTAGAGGATAACTAGCTGTTCCTTCCTTTTTTCCATTTCTCTTTCCATATGAACCTTAGGTAATCAAAATATTACGAAAATTAGAAATATATTGCTTAATGGGTCCTCCAAGAAACACCATTTCATTATTATTTATAGACCATATGACTTATCTATACTAATGTGATAAAGAGTAAAGATTTGTATGTAAGTATGTTTGTTACTCTTTCACGCAAAAACTACTAAACGGATATGGATGAAACTTGGCACATCGATAGAGCATATCCTGGAATAACATATATGCTACTTTTTATCCCGGGAAAATGTGATATCTCTCGGGAACGCGGGTAAAACCGCGGGGGACAGCTAGTTAATAATACACGACCTAACTGTAGCTAGGTTATTATGAAATTAGGCTCTTCTTTTTAGCCGAAAACAATATTCCATCTGGGTTTTTATCCATTTTTACGACAAAATTTGAAAAATGAATATACTTAAGTAGACGTATTTCTCAAATACCTATTTTGGAAGTTAAATATTGCACTGTTAAATGTTTTTATTTCTGAAGCATGACAATTATTCTAAGTCATTATAATTTTAAAGACTAATGATTATAAACCAGTTTACTTAACTAAATCTCAAATATTAGTACAGTCTCTATAGAACACGGTGCAAGCACAAAACAAGCTTTCATGACAAAGTTCCCGCTTCAGTCCACTTGGAAATTGGGAAGTTCCAACTTCAAAGGAGCGCTCCATTACTATTTAAGCACAGATTTTCACGAAGAATAAAGACGAATATTTAAAATAACTTCCTCAGCTATCGAAGATAGTTGAAATTATTTATTTCAAAGATATAATAACTATGTACTTAGGTATTATAAGAAAATAGCCGCATTCATTATGACATTATTGTTTCAATTTACTTTTCTTTCATTTGAAAATTAGAGACTTAATCTTATCTGTGGTTAAGTACAAAATGAACACTATTAGTTTAGCGAAGTAAAAAGTCTACGGAAATCGGATCAATTATTCTTTTTATAGTTTTACCTCAGAACCACAATCTTTGCCGCTCATTTTGCAAAAAGTATGAATTACTTGCACAACAATTTCTCATACCTACCTATAGAAATACAATGCATTCGACATACTTACATAGACTTACTTTCTCAGAACTTCTAATAAAACTCCCATTACAAAATAAGTCGAAAGTTTCACTTGAACATTGCATAGAGCAACTCTCCTGTTACAATTTTATTGTAACCACTTAGGCGACGTCTAGTTTTTACCTCCTTTCCCCACAAGTTTTCACTTTTGTAATAACATTTTCCTTTTCAAACTTCAGACATTGATGTGATTCAGTCTTTAATAAATACTGCAAATAAATCATTTATCTTTAAAGCTAACAAATTTATCACATTGTTTACTATTGATTTAGATCCAGGCTTTGTACTCTTGGCCCCGTTGAGAACTACGTTGAGATTGTGATGTCAAGTACAAGGCTGTCTATAGAAAAAGTCGTCGAAAAAACAATTTCTTGAGGTTTCCGCGGTTGCTAAACGATCGGTGAGCATCAAAACTCGTGCTACGGCTTCCTGCTGGCGTATAACTCAAGTGCTATAAATATTTATACAAGTTGAAGTAAATATTGTTGCAAGAACAAAGATATGCCAATTTATGTAAAATTGTTGTTATACTTAAATCTGTGGGAGTAACTGCTTCGTTGCATGCGCAATTAGGAATATTGTTAAAGAAAACTGCATTGTATATTTTGTGGTTTACTGTGTTGTTAGAATTAAATCATTCGTCTTCATAACATAGATAATTCGTATATCTATTACTTACCTACCACAATTTTTGCTAACACGTTGGCTTTGTATTCATACATATTGCATCAGTAGTTGCTCAACTACACAACTACTTGAAAGATCTCCTCTCCAATACCTTATTGCGGTGTTTGCCGACAAATTGTCAACGTATGGGTAATCAAAACTACACTACCACGTTGTAATAGTATCCTGACGATGTTTTCCTCTACTGAAAGCATACATTGTCAGCTACCAAGCCATATTATTCGCCACGGCATTCGGCGTTACTACCAATATGTTATGAAATGAAATGATTTTTTTTTTTTTATTGCCAGAAACAAGGTACAGAAAGATGTCGACGATTAATTGAGATCTACATGTTTCGCCTTCACTACTGTAGGCATGCAAATACATATAACATTAATATTAATTTTAAGTCAGTTCAGTTACATAATAGTATTGAATAAAATTTAATTAGAATAATACCGTTAAACCTCAGCGCGTCAAAATAAAATTTATAAAGAGAAAGGAAAAAAAGTAATAATAATACCAGGAAGAAACCACCATGTCAATTACTTATAAAATAAATTCATTGAGGCTATAGAAACACTTCTCACTTAACCATTGTACATGTAGTGTTGTTTTAAAGTTTGTTAATTTTAATTCTCTTATGTCTTTAGGTAGCTTATTAAATATTTTTATACACATGATTGGTTTAACCTACATAATTAGATACAATTAAGGCTTCAATCAATGAAGGACAGGGTGAGGAGAAATCATTCGCCATACCTAATCTATCAGTTAATAAAGTACGTACTCGGTGCACGGTCCACGTAGGCCTCTCAACATTTGTAATTACGTCCTAAGCATTCAGCCTTTGAGCCATAGCTTTGTTCAAACGGCAATGGCTTCCCCTCTTTATTATTTCCGTCGAAAACATTCCGACAGTGGCTCTCAATGTCCCCTAGTAACACAATACATAAGTATTTTTGGAGCAGTCCCATTTGTATTTCAATATCGGTTGGGTACTTATTGTTTTTGCTTGGTATTTGGAAGTAAATATCTTATAAATGCCTATTATCGTCGGTACGGAAAAATAAATGTGACTCATGTCGATCGATCGATGCTTTTGAGTAAATATAATACAATAATTTGTTATAGGTTATTTGGATATGTTTTCAATAGGTAATACTTTTCTACTCAGTCAGAGTCTAGGCATTTTGGCTAATGGGGCCGCTAGGGATTAATAAGACATCGATTCGACACCGATCCGATTTGACGACCTAGTATGTCGCATGCGTTCTCTATAACCTATGGCCTCGTAAGCCCATTTCTTTGATAATATCGGTTAACGGTTGGTGATCTGGTCAAAACTAGGGGGCCTCATGGCCAAAAGTAGCCAATGGTAAAGGGGGGCCTGGCAATGGATAATCCATAGACTGAACTGAAGCATGGCGCAAGCAGGCTTCGTGTTGGTACCCAAATCCTTAATAGGATGTTGTCTTAACGCTCAGTTCTGAGGTGGGAACATTATTAACATATTTATTTACAATGCACCCAGCATTGTAAATAATATACTTGCATTTAGTCATTTCCTCGCTGAGGTGGGATGAAAAGTTACATGTTGCACTCGAGTTTAATTCTTTAATAACAAATAACTATTCTTTGATAATTTTAATATGACTAGATAATAAGGACAAATATAATCATTATTTCAAACGCTCCGTGCGGAGACGATTCAATGGGATTACTCGATGGAAATTTTTTTCATTCATTGCTCGAAGCAAGTACTAATTACAAACACAGAACAGGTACAGACCCATTAATTTTAAAAATTGTACATGTAACACAAGTAACGCCATCTATCGGTACATTATATAATCGCATGTATGGCAGTATGAAAATAATTCATTTATTGTCGGTTAGGTGGCGTATGGCGTATAAAAATAATTTAATTTTTTGGGTCTGCACTAATGTTGGTATACTACCTTTAAAAATCTTATATACATGGCTACACAAATAACGAATCTCTAAATAATAATTATCTAAATACTTGATGGATGAATTTTAGAATTTATCAAGCCAGCAACCTTTTCGGAAACTTATAAATAAAAATCACACAAATTAGTATTTTAAAGTGATAAAACAATCATTTTTATGGTCAATATTTATTTTTTACATAATAATAACTACATTTTACAAAATAATTAACTACTCAAGACCTACTTAGTTTTAGCTTGAACATTTGATAGCTTTGTGGGATCTAATTTATATGTTTTTTGTAGAGGTCCTTTGCCTGCTTTTGTAAAGATCATCTCATCTACTCTCTGCCTATCAGCAAGTTCTCTTGATATCTTTATATTCGTCCATGATTCCTTTGCCCCAGCCACAAAGCCTTTTTTCTTGATCGGCAAATTATCTGGTGCATGCTTTACCAGCGCAGGTATCTTGAAATATTCTCTAATAGTTGGGACTTTCAGAAGACCAACTTGAAGCAGTGATATAAAATTTGTGGAGACCCAGTATACAAGTATTGCACCGGGGAAATTGATTGTAAAAGGCAACATGACAACTGGGATTGCACGTAGGACATACCTCATCATCTGCATGTTAGATGCATCTAAACGAGCACCATCAACACCAAGCTCTATCGTAGCCCACATTGTTGCACTGGTGATAAGTGGCAGTAAGAAAAATTGATCAGGTACTGTTAAATCAGTGAACCACCACAGTCCACCAGTAGACAAGCTCTCAACTGGGCAGTTGGACATCCCTCGAAGACCCATAAAGAATGATATGAAAAGTGGTGCCTGAGCTAGGGGAACTATGACATTTTTCAAAGGATTTAGTCCTTTTTCTTTCATAAATGCCATCATTTCTTGAGCATATCGAGCTGTCTCTAACTGGTTACCAGTCTGTCTTGCTTGAGTCATCTTCAGCTGGAGGTACTGTATTTCCGGTAGGTTGTTGTTCATGACAGCTGTGTTCCTTTGTGACATTATTACTAGGGGGAACATACAAACTCTGACACATATGGTACCTATAAGTATAGCTCCCCACCACGGCACGTCCAGCGAAATATGAAGGTACTCCAAACAATTTTGTACCAGGCCCACGGGCATCCAGCCTCCAAGACCGAGACTGGCAAACGTAGGTTCTCCATTTGCAGCTATTGCTTGAACTGCTTCTGTAAGATCAACGATAGTCGAAGGATCTGGGACAGGAGGAGGCTCTGGTATATTGTCCGCTAAGATTGAAGTTTTTCCCAAGTCACTGATGCCTGTAGAAGCAAATCTGACGGCGCTGGCTGACGAATATACGTAATAAACCTTTGCTGTTCTAACCTCATATTTCTCACATAACAGGTTCATGACCGCACTTCGGCGACCATGGCGACTCAGTAATTTAAACATTTTTAATGTATCGTAATGATACTGTTTTTATATAAAAGGTTACTTAGAAATTATTTATTTTATTATTTAGAAATCGGCACATTTCTGACATTGACAGCTGATTCTGGATGTTAGCTACTAGCAAAGACAATATTTCAGCATATGGTTAATATTATCATACCAAAGACTATATCATTGTAATCCAATTCTCAAATTAATTCACCTATTTGGAAGGTGCAATTGATAAAATAGTATGTGATGTTGAATTAAACTGGGTTTTACTCTTCCTACCCGAATCCATTGTAATAGTTTATTCCTCAATAGTTTGGAAATCGAATACGTGCATCACTACAGAAATCTGTGATAAGGTAATCAATAATCTGTCTGTGGTACATAAATACTTAAAAAAAATAAGCAAATTGTACACAAAACCTACAAATCGCAAAAAATTAAAATTTAAGAATAAATGTCTAAAATAAGTTAAAATTATGGCTCATATATCCTTTCCATTCAAAAAAACCAATAAATCCGTTTATCAGAAGCCAGCTTCTGTTATTACAGAAGATTCTCTTTATTGGAAAAAATTAGGTGTAAGTTCACGCACGTTTTTACATATTATGATTCTGCGAAGTTTTAGAAAACTAATTTGTGACTTATTTTTCAGTTACCAGTCTTAGTTAAGGAGTTTGGTGCAATAGATTATTTGGACTTTAGTCCTGTGGAACCGTATTACTTTGCAGCAACGTGTTCCGTTAGATTACAAGTAAGTATAACTTAAAACATTGTACACAACTTCTCTTCGGATATACTTAGATCAAGAATGTAGCCAACACATTTACCATGTGTCATTAAAAAACTTATGTTACTATTATTTATACAATTAATATTTTAAACTGATTCATTGTGCATACGAATTTCAGGTTTATGACCCTATAACAAAAGTGGTAGCGAAGAACATTTCCAAGTTTAGGGAAGCCGCATATGGTGGAAGTTTCAGAACTGATGGTAGACTGTTAGTAGCTGGTAGTGAAGAAGCTGCTGTCAAACTATTTGATGTCCAGTCCAAAAATGTACTTCGTGTGTTCACTGGACATACTGGACCTGTGAGTATATTATGTTTTATTTCTTAATTTTTAACATTCTGCAACTAGTCCTTAGCCAAATAACATATTTCTCCATTCACATACTTACTGATGGTAGTGTACTTCAGCATAGATAAAGAAAGAGTGCTAGGGGTGGTTCAAGTATTAGCAATGTTTTCTTCTTTTTTATCTTCTCTATTCCCCTCGTCAATGACCTATGCTTATGCAAAGATTGGTATATTATTTCCATTTCAAATTTCATTAACTTTTGATAATATTCATGTGAGACATTCATTTTATATTTTTATTTAGCTATTGCTAACATCATCACTATACTTACTCCCACTCCTATTTCAGCAAAGTGAAGACCTCTTTGCCATTGTTTGGTGCTTACATAATACTTGCATGACCACCTATATAGTATTTCCAGAATAGTTATTTTTTTATATCTAAAATAATTGTTAGATCAGTTTGATCAATGGGCGCTAGTAAATCCATTTTAGCTGTACTGTTCTAATTGCTATGCAAAAGCATACATAATATTGAGTCATTTTAGTTCAAATGATTCTCCTGCTACTGTTAAAGAAAATTACTGAACAAACTAGTTATTATTTCATACAACAATGAAATGTTAAAGATTTAAATGATAAAACATAATTCGAAAGTGTTGGTTGTGTGGCTAATGGGTATACAATTATAAATTTCAGGTCCACAGAACATATTTCACAAAAGACCAAGTCAAGGTTCTCAGTTTCTCAGATGACAAAACTGTTGGTCTATGGGACATAGCCACAGAAGAGAAAGTTGCTAGCTTCTCAGAACATACAGATTATGTTCGAGCTGGTGCTGCAAGTCCAATTACTCCAGATATTATTCTGTCTGGAAGCTATGATCATTCAGTAAAACTATATGACTGTAGATCAAATGGAACAGTAATGACAGTAAATCATGGTAGTCCAGTAGAATCAACTCTGTTTTTACCATCAGGAGGTATTTTCATAAGTGCTGGTGGTACAGAAATCAAAGTATGGGATATATTCAATGGTGGAAAACTTTTAGCAAACATCTCTCAGCATCATAAAACAGTCACAACACTCAGGCTTGCCAGCAACAACAGTAGACTGATGTCTGCATCATTGGACAGGCATGTAAAGATCTATGACATAGCAACATTTAGAGTTGTTCATAACATTGATTTCCCAAATGCAGTACTCAGCATGGCCATATCGGACCATGATGATATATTAGCAGTAGGTATGATAGATGGTATAATTTCAATAAGAAAAAGAGAACAACCAGCAAGGCAGTCAGAAGAAAAAAGAGGTTTGTTTAAGTTTGCTCCAGATCACATAAAAACAGCTACTGTTGATGTTGTAGTCAAAAAGATGAAAGCTAAAAATGGACCAGAATTTGACAAGTACCTCAGGAAAATGGAATTCAATAAGGCTCTCTCTGCTGTTGTGAAAACTTATGTAACAACAAAATATCCAGAGAAAACTGCAGCTTTAATGCAGGAAATGCTTAGGAGGAAAGTACTACATAGAGCAATGACTGGTTTAAATGAAAAAGATATAGGTACTCTAATGAAATATTTTATTAAAAACTTAGGAGAAACAAGGTTTACAAGGACAGTGATAGATGCTATTAATGTGTTTGTAGATGTGTTTGAAAGTCAAGTCAAGACATTTTCAGACCACAACCTACAATTATATTCCAAACTCAGGAAAGAGGTAAAAGCAGAGATTCATGTATGCAATAAAGTAAGTGAATTAGAAGGAGTCATTAGTATGCTACTAGCTGGATCCCAAGTTAGCATGAATAAAACTTCATTAGATCTTAATGATACCATAGCACCATCATTTAAAGCACAGAAAGAAATTGTTATTGATGTGTGAAATAAATATAAAAGTACTTACTGTCAAGTCTTGTTTTTACTATTCCCTCCATCCATCATTTGAGACTTAAAGATAATATATATTTAAGAAATTGCAAAAATGTTCCATAATTTTTTGCAAATCCATTTCATTTATCCAAAATATTACATTATATAAACAACTAGCTGACCCGACAGACGTTGTCCTGTCTTAACTATGAACATTGAATTCGAATCTTCCGATTGAATCGACCGTGAAATGTGCACTAAGAAATTATAAAATAATCACTTAATCAATATAATTCCTACCGCCACCTCTATATTAAACGATCTCTAAAGAATCGTGGAGTATTCTTAGTTTCATTTTTTTCACGCAAATTTCAATTTTTTTTCATTCATAAGAACAGTCTCCTGACAATAACAAACACAACAAAAAAGAATTAGCGAAATCGGCCCAGCCGTTCATGCGTGATGCCGTGATCAAGGGAAATAGGGATTCATTTCATTTATCCAAAATATTACATTATATAAACAACTAGCTGACCCGACAGACGTTGTCCTGTCTTAACTATGAACATTGAATTCGAATCTTCCGATTGAATCGACCGTGAAATGTGCACTAAGAAATTATAAAATAATCACTTAATCAATATAATTCCTACCGCCACCTCTATATTAAACGATCTCTAAAGAATCGTGGAGTATTCTTAGTTTCATTTTTTTCACGCAAATTTCAATTTTTTTTCATTCATAAGAACAGTCTCCTGACAATAACAAACACAACAAAAAAGAATTAGCGAAATCGGCCCAGCCGTTCATGCGTGATGCCGTGATCAAGGGAAATAGGGATTCATTTTTATATATACGAGTATAGATGCTTTCCCTGACAATTATCAGTTTTATTTTCCAAAGTTTAAGAAAGACTTATTATAGGGAGGAAAATGCATTAATTAACCTGAAGATGACATTTAAAGAACATCATCGCCAGTTATCCTTGGCTCCCTACAGGTAAGGACTGAGGAAAGGATTACCAGACATAGTCACAATGTAACAGGAAGGTAGCCTCTGATAGCTTTGCTCTCAACCGATGTAAAATGGATGAGCAATGTTAGTCTAGCCCTAGCACATGCTACGGACATTAGACGGAAAGGTGTTGTGCGTGTGTGTTGCACAACATAAACAACAAATCCCCTTTTATATATAAACTTCTAGTTTAATTTTTTTTTTCTTTTACATATATAAAGACTATATATAGGCAATATTTTTTTGAGCGTTGTTTTAAGTAACTTAAAAGTACAACGCTACAAGTTAACGGACAGGACAGGAGTCGTTCGTTGCAATTATATTCTAAATGGAAATGTTTTATCATAATTATGCTTGCAGAATAGTAACTAAAACAACAGTCGACTAAATTTAATCGATCAATTACAATCGATTCACTAACCGTTCGTTATCTATCGAATAACAATGTTATAGTGGTGCTATGTGATTGTAGTCGAATTGAGTAGAATGGCTCGCCATCGCTAATCTAAATACCTTTAGTTTTGAGTTATTGTAGATCTCTTTGTATCTAACTGTGTAATGTTATTTTATTATTGCGTAGTATAATTAATTACTTGGTTCTTTTTACTAATCTGTGTAACTACTATTGCTATCTATGGTCAGTTGTTGTCGGATAAAATGACGTTTCGTAAAAATCTTAAATCATTTAATTTTCTGGTTCTTGCGTGAAACTCTCTATTGCATTTATTAAAAAACGCAATAAATGTGTCATTATAATTTATCTGAAACAAAACGATGAGTGACTCGTACTTGCTCAATTTGTTAATCGTAGCAATAAATCGTAAGTTCACTTCAAGGGTTTCATGTTGCTTCTTCTATTTTTTATTTCTTTACGACAGTAGCCAGTTTTCTATTGGTTAAATGTTTATATTCCGAAATAGTAATCGTTAACCGTACAAGTGTGATTTTTTGTGCTTTTTGAAATCAGGTTATAATTATTTAAATATAATTCTGGCATTGATAGCACCTTAAGAAAAAGTGCAGTTTTTAACTGTAACTTTTTGTAGGTACTCGCTTATAGAAAAATATGGATGAGCGAAGAGTTGCGGATTATTTTGTGATCGCTGGGCTACCAGAAGAACCGGAACTACTAGAGGATTCTGACTCAGGACACCTCAAAGGATACAGCTGTAAAGCACCCATAACTGATATTGGTATGTCTTTGACTTTATATATAATCCTGAGAGCCTATTGACAGACCCTGTTATAAAATAGGTAGGTTATATTGATAAAAAAAAAATGCAATAACAATATTTACTTACTTACTTCTGGATGAGAAAAATTAAAATTATATTATTTTATAATAAACCCTACATATAAATAATGATCTAATGATAAATTATTTGTAGAATGTCCTATGAAACTTATTATTTACTGAAATTAATCAACTAAGTCCCTTTGGGATAAAAATTAACTTCAAATGTTTCAATAAATAAAATCACAAATATTTCAATGGCTGGATAAACCATGGTTATTCGTGATAATGTCCATGCAAAAATAGTGATATTTTAAATTATTGACTAGGTACCAGTTATCTGACTTCCCTTGACCTATCTAATAAAAAAACTTTTATAATTTGAAATACTTTTTAGTGTAAACAGCTATCTATCTTCAAAATCAATAAGATATGGTAAGTGTCAATGTATGCACAGGAAGTAATTAATTATTGAAGTCCAACTATGTATGTCAGAAGTGTGTCCAATTGATTCTCTAGGTCAGTGATACATTGTTATTTTGATCATGATTCTACGGCATACATGTATAATCAGTGCATAATGTATAGTTATTATGTTGTGATTATAATCTTACCTTTAATTAATTAATAGCTGTGACATGATTCTGTAGTCAAACAGAAAATTATTTCACATCAATGTACCTACTTAGATATTTCTATTGTCTTAATTTTGAATATAAACAATATTAGGATAAGCTCCCAGAGTATATTGTAGCAGGCCAAAATGATAATCAATTCAAAAACTGACTTGACAAGCCTCTTAGAGAGAACAACAGGATTTAGGCACTGGTCAGTTGAATCAACTATGTGATAATTAAATAATAATAATAAAACAATGAATCTACCATAGTTAGTAAATAATTCAAGGTCCATTGGTTAAATATTTAATTTAAATTGGCACTCTAATATGACCTTGTCACACCATAAATACATGGTAGGTAATGTATTATAAAGTACCTTAATAAGTAGTTTAAACATATCAATTACCATAATTATATATTTGGTATAGTTGGTACCACATCTTTAACCAAATGTTTGTTATGATAGGAAATCAAGTACAGGGCTAGTCTTTGAGTACATAATAATATGTACTTTATTTAACATATATAATATACATACATATACATTCCTTATAATAAACATACATATACATTCCTTATAATAAAATACAATAAACATGATATTGTTTTTTATTTTTATTATGGCTATTTTAGTTCTTGGATGTTGAAAGTGCAATAAAACCTATTATTTACTTTAGGCAACAATAACTAAGTTATGAAAATTATGAATAATGGTAGCAATTTCTTTAAACTACTTGAATAATGTCAAAATTGTAACCATAGACTTACTTTTCCATTTTTATAACAATTCACGGTTTCTCATCTTTGTTTTGTACCACTTTTTATACTATAATCTGTCATATATAATGTTACTTGATTGCTTTTCAAATAAGCTTTAATATCCAAAGTTTAGTTTTATGATGATGTGAATGAACCTTATCACAAAGCCAAATGATTGTATTTTCCATATCATTCATAAATGTCAATAGGGGTTAACTTATATTGGAAAAACTTAAGCTATTGGTCTTTCTAATGTGATGTGTCCGAGTACCTTTATGTAAACATTTCACTTTTATATGTCTAGGTTCTAAAACTCAACGATTATTTTGTTCAAAAGAATTGATATGACATATCAAATTCTAGGAAATAACTTATTGAGTAATGAACACACTGTAAAGTTAATAAGGATTGTGGTTTTGATATCATTTTACGTCTCGTAACTGATACATACTTCAGTTATCAATGTGTATTTGATTTTATAGTATTTTTATCCATAGAAAAGATATGTGATTAATCGATTTGCAATATTATTAGTGAATAGGTGATGTTTATTATTGTTATATATAGATTAATGCATTCACATCTTTATAGGGTAATTGATAGAGTTGATTTTCACATGGAGATAGCTGACAGGACATCATAGCACAAAGGCTATTTCTGTGTTGAATGAGACAACCACTATGATTTCATTTTTATTTCAATTGCTTTCATATAAGCATATTCTGTAGAGATATTTTTTTCGTTAAGTGAATTTTATGTCAGTTCTTCAACATTGAATCAGAGCTGTCACTATGTTCTATCTCACTCATAAACCAAGAAATCATGAGATCTTGAGCAACTATTAAACTTCATGCCAACCTTCTCATATTTAATATGATCTTGAAATTACTTACTGAACCAATCAATTAAACTATAGAATTTTTTTTTGTGAAAGCCATAACAAGTTCTAGTCACATGATCTCGATAGTCTGGGCTCATTTTGTCCACTAGGTAATGAACGAAACTGGTTTGATCTGCACTGGCCGTTACTAGGGCATTTCCTATATTGAGACATACCACTTTTTTCATTCATTTAAAATTCTCGGTCCAATTATCTTTATAAAATAATCAGTAAAGTAACATTTGCGGTAACCGATTCCAAAATAAGTGGTTGTTTCTCTTATCTTAATCTGTGATTTGAACAGCATGTCAAGCCAGGTGATTTGGGTATCACGACATTCTGGTGATAGGAGTATAAGACAATTTGTTTTTAGGGTATCTCGATTTTACTTGACATAGCTTACTGGAGATTTTCCCATAGATCCCTACTAATATTATAAAAGACTAGCTTTCCGTACAGGGTTTCTAATGATCCTTCAGGAACGCGGGTCAGGAGGTTATCATCCCGGTATTATAACATGTCCGTCCGGAATAAATGTACCTTTGCAATAGTTAATACATTTTTCAAATAGGTGCTGTGTTCCGGATATTACTCTCCGCATTATAACAAACGCTCATAATTTGCACCCCATCTTTATAGAATACAATAGCGACCGGCCCCGGCTTCGCCTGTAATGGGTTAAAAGAAATGTACCATACACACCATATAGAAGACATAGTCAAAATCATTTACGTAGTTTAATGGAACTAAACTCCCTAATAGACATATCAATTGTGATTATTTAATACTATTTTGAAATACTGAGTATGCCTGTCTATTTGTTTGTCATGGTCTCATGGAAAGTATTTTATGAAATTTTGAGATAGACATAGGATACTTTCTGTTGGATCGCAGGTGAAGCCGCTCGGTAGAGGTAATATAATTATGACCCATAGCTACTAGGTACCTACGTCGTAGAAAACACTAAACCACAATCTCAGTAGCCATCGCCATCCGGCAATTAAACGACGTGACCTATTGAAGCTTGAATTAAACGTAATTGTAGTAAAGAACACCCTGAACTCTATAATTATGAAGAAAATGAATATTTATTCGAAATTATAGAGTAATTTAAGTATATCTAGAACATAGAGAATAAGTAATGTTGGTGATTACTCTATCTACAAGATAGGATTAAGGAATTTAGTCACTAAATCACATATCTACGTCTTTATAACGTAACATAGTACTCTTTGATTCAAAGTCATTTGTAGTAAATATTTCTAGTAATAATCACGAAGCAAGTACTTATGAATGAATGTCTTATATAATCTTTATACAACATCTATTATTACCCCAGTCATTTGTAAAATTAATCAAGCAAATAACTACCTGTCTAGTTACCGACGTTTGCGATTATAAATAAAGGTGAATCAGCTGTTTTAAATATTCATTAGATAAACTACAGACCTTGCTTGGCTCTCTGCTGGCCGTGTTTATGCAACATACGGCAGGTGTCCATACATACAATTTATTATCTAACAACCCCAGATGGTGAATTATTACATACAAGCTACTTACAAGTCAAGCAATGTCATTATCATAACATACTAATCATGGTACCTTACTCTTTAAAATGTATATAAGGTTTTACAAAACTACTCGTAAAGCTGAAAGTAGGTTAAATGGGTCCTTATAACGAGTCCATTCACAATATTTAAGAACCGTAGTAACGTTGTATAACATACCCCAAAAAACAAAAAAAAAACAGATTTATATGAATGAAAAATAGAAGAACTATTAAAGTAGACAATTATTAAGTAAAACAGGTACGTAGGCCTTTCTGTTAAATAATCTGGTTCCCTGACATGACAGCTTACTTGGGTTGCTGGCTTTGATAATTGATTATATTTTTATGGGGTATTTTGAACACATTGTATAGAGATAACACGATCAATCAAACATTGTAGATAAAATATTAAACGTAGAACGAAGGCGAAGAATCTCAACTAATATTATAATTGCAAAATTAGTATGTTTGTTTGTTAACATTTATAGATATAGGGTATAATATACTTTCATATTGGTACTATATTTAAATTAATTTAAATAATGATGAATATATTTTGGAAATATAGTATAAGTATAGACAATATAACTTATTTTGCATTAACTTTATGGTCTTAAAAAACATAATTACGTTACAAATTGTCATTGGGAAGTAAAGTAGTAAACTGGTATATACAAAAGTAAAAAAGGGCCACTCACACTGCTCTGACCTCGGCACGTGATTCATATTTTATTAGTACCATTGGTTTCTCATTGATGCATTGAATGAACTACATATACGCGGTAAGTTCATTGCCACTTAAAACTTCAGACATTCTCATGCCAATAAAGCTTTATTGTTGTTTGTGATGTAACAATGTGTGCATTCTTCTCTATATCAAATGTTAATTAGACTATCCGTCAATGATAATGAATATAATGGATGTTAAAGTTTGCATTATAACTTACTTGCGGCACGCTATGATGGCCGTTTTGACGTTTAACAATGACAAAGAAAAATGACCTTTATTCCTTTATAGCATAAGGTTCATCTATTGATCAAACAGCTAATTCTAAGATGATGGAAATCAACCTTATTCCAAAGCATTACAGTTTCTTTTCCTATGACAATCTGAAACGTCAAAACGGCCATCATAGCGTGCCGGTAGTATAGACTATCCGTCAATGATAATGAATATAATAGATGTTGATGTTTGCATTATATCTTAAGACGCCTTTGTTTGTATTTGGCGGTTATTCTTTATATTTTAAGGGTAATGTAGGGACTTTAATCCCTTTAGTTGGGGACCTCGTGCGAAGTGCATCGCCGAGTCATAAGTCTACAAGTGCAATTGCCGGAACAAACCGGTAGGAACTTTGACTTTCAACTTAAGACGATAGTGGTAAAGTGCTAGGCGGGTAACTCCAAGTATCCTATCACTGCTACGGTTTCCTTACGATGTTTTCTTTCAGAGGAAGCTCAAGCTCATTTATACTCCAAGACTATCTCAACTGTAAAGTTGAGTAAGTCGTTGTAATCTTTATTCCTTCTGATTAAGGTCTAAAATCTAAATATAAATAACTTGTTACAGGTGTATTATTCCCCGGCCTTGGGGAAACAGTGCCGAATGGCTATGAACTGCTCGAGCTGACACCAACCGGACTGCCCGCAGACTTGAACCATGGCTCCATGCGATCACCGGAGTGCTATCTATGTATACGACGCGGCAGAGATCAACCGCCGTTGGTTGATATCGGTAATATAAAATTACTCTCTTATTATTTCTTGTCATATCTTTACATATGGCTATCATCATCTGCCTACCCTGTTTCCAATCATTTGGCGCAATATTTGGGCTGTCTTTCTATTTGCTGGATTATATTACAAGATATTTAGCAGATATTAACGGCGACCGCCTGCCTGATGCTAATCGTCTTTGTTATTTACTTGGTACAAGTTTGTGTAAATACCGACTTCCCAGGATGGCCACAATTTATTAGATAAAACAAAAAAAATACATGTTCTATTAAAATAAATCGTTTTAAAAATTATGCGAACATCTTATGCATAATTAAAACGCATAATGAACCAAATAGAATTGTAAAGTTCTATTAAATAATTTCTAGAACAACTAGGTATTTTTGGCTGTGCTGTAGTCTTATCACAAATATCGTATTTCCTCTTACCTAGTACTTTTTCTATCTATGTTTATTTGCCGTCTAATATCATACTTATTATATATCTATGATGTAGCCAAAAGTATATGTAGTAACACAGCAAAACACAAAAAGCATTAATAATAGTAAAATATGTTAACTAAAAAATTTATAGCAAATCCATCAAATAAACTGGGTTAATATTCGACCTTACGTCATACAACCCACAGTAGATAACAGTTGATAAAGTAATGTTATAATCAGATAGTGATTACCAGTGGTGCCAGGGCGTGTGGCCGCGTTTTTTGCCATCAACTCACTCAAGTGGAATTGCTCTTATTCGCGCCTTTTTTGCGACTCTTCGTTTTATATATAACTTTTTTGTATACATTTTTTTACTTTTGTAAGGAAAATATAATAAGAACTAAGCTACAACCATAGAATGCAATATTACGTAACTACTTCTACATATAATCTACTAGCTGTCCCCGCGGTTTCGCCCGCGTTCCCGAAGGATGTTTACTTTTTCCGGGACAAAAAGTAGCCTATGTGTTAATCCAGGTTATAAGCTATCTATGTGCCAAGTTTCGTCCATATCCGGGGAGCTTTTGCGTAAAAACCATCAATACTTCGATGCAACCAGTCTCGCAAACTTTCGCATTTAACATATTAGTGTAGTGAGTGGGATAGGAATAATAGGTTGCTTTAAGTGGAGATACACTGTAATTAACATTATCGATTCTTTGTTAATGACTCGATATGATATAGATGAATAGAGAAGACTAGGGCTAGTTCAAATAGACCTCATGTTATGAAAATATTATTTATTTATTTATTTAATACTTTATGGAGTAGTGTACAAAGGTTTTAATGCCAAAGACATTCTGTACCAGACAACCTTTGGGTGATGCAGAGATAATTAAAGGTAGATACACTAAGAAATAATGGGAGATAATTATCTCTGAGCGATTGAAATAAAATATTCGTCATAGAACATTTGTGCTTTCTTTTTTGCGAAATTATGTGATTTTATAAGTTAGGATTTCATATCTACTAACTGAATTAAATTGTTAATTGTTAACAATAATACGCACAAGATATTAAAAAACTCTTTAAATAAGTGGTGTGCATTTGACATTGGTTGTCTTTACAAGGTTGGCAACGCAGCGGCAACATTACCGAGGCTATTTATTGGGTCGATTACATACAATTGTGGATGTTATTTCGCCTTCTTGATGTTTATAATCGCCATTTAACGTAAAATGTCAAGTTTATTTACCAAAATATATTCGATATATATATTCGCATATAATGTTTGGAAGTTTTCCTGTAATCTTAAATATATTGAATGACTAGCTGTCCCCCGCGGTTACACCCGCGTTCCCGAGGGTTATTACAATTTCTAATACCCTATATGTTATTCCAGGGCGTGTTCTTTATATGTGCCTAGTTTAATCTAAATCTGTTTTTAAGTTTTTGCGTGAATGAGTAACAAACAAAAATTGTCACAAACTTTCCCATTTATAATATTAGTAGGATTCAATTGTTATTTTCTAATATTTATAATAATAATACTTATTAACACATTTATATAATAACGTGGGGTCATTGTTTTATTTATAAACTATTACATCAGGTTTGAATATAACTTACTTATATTAAAATGACCTTGACAATCGTTATATCACCTACGCTTTATTCTTGTCCCTTTATCTTCCCTTTAGTACCTCTATATTGTTATTAACTGGTAACCTGTAAACTAGGGTTTCCTAGTACGGGTACCAGTCTCTCACATAAGTTTATAGATTAAATTAAGCTTTTTAGTTTTTAATAAATAAATATCTTGGGACATTCTTTACAGACGGTCATCTGATCCCAAACTAAGCAGAGCGTGTACTATGGAAACCAGATAACTGATATACTACATATACCTACTACTTTTTTTTTCTAAATATATAGATATTTACACCCAGACACAGAACATACAGACATGTTCATGCACACAAATGTTTGTCCTGGATAGGAATCGAACCCGCGACCTTCGGTTTGGGAGTCAGAGTTACTAACCACCAAACCAACTGGCCTGTCAACTTTTGTAAAAGAAAAATAAACCTTTATTATTTAAAAAAAAACTTATTCCATATTACCTCTCAACAGGCGTTATGTACGATGGCAAAGAGCGACTCATGACAGACGCAGAAATGGTCCTCAAGTCTGTGGACGGTCGCCTAGCCAACGTGAACAACTCAACGGCTAAAACCTTTATTACGTACAGACGGGCGCATCCAGGCGCACCGTGTAATGCTCTAGTCGTAGTCGATGTGTGCGTCATTGTGGCCAGCAAGGGTGAGACGCCACCCCATGCGTTCTGTATGATTGCGAAAAATTTAAATAAAGGTAAGATCACCATTGTAAACCTATGCATTCTTCGATAGTCCGTCTACCTTAATGTAATTTTTGTTTGACCTGTAGGTAGATATGTCAGTGAAACAAGCGATAAAGAGTATATTATCATACTCTTACATAAGACAAACAATCGTTTTGATAATAAAATGATAAATAATAACAAATTGAACAAATGGCCAGTACGGTGATCTATATATAGTGTGTTTCATCAACGTCATAAAATGCCCGTGGGTTTCGTTTCATTGGAAAATGACCCTAATCTATGATATTACTATAATAGGTTTTCAAGAACACAATACCTGCCAATTTTGTATAAAATCAAGTCTGGCCGTGATTGGTTCGAAGGTATTTTCTTTATTTGACTTTCGGAGCAGACCATCAGTCTTTTTAACTCCTCAAGCAGTCATCCATGTACTAAAAAGAGACAAACATAGCGAGATAAAGAGTGATACCCTCATGTCAAATGTGGCTGTTTCTCGTGGAGTTTAGGTGCAAATTTAGTATGCTATAAAATATGTGACGTAAGTAGAGCCCACTAGTACAGTTGCAAAATGGATAAGAGTCAACAAACGGCGGCAATTGTTGATAACTTTTGATTAATCGCAATATAACAGCATCATAACAATTAAAAAGGCATCCAAGGTCACATAATCTGAAATATTTTATCTTAATTAGTAGGAAAGTCACTTACTTATTTGTTTTGTATTGCAGGTTTAATGGGTAGCGATGTCTTTCTGTGTTACAAGAAGTCAATGAACCGTCCGCCTCTAATAGCTTACACACCAGATGTTCTATTCAGGTATGTTGATAATATTCCTTTTAAATACATAATTTAAATATTATGTTTACTACCTTTTTGGGGTAGAATTACACTTATTTCTTACATATTAAGTAGTATACTTTCTTAAATTGATATTCTTTCGCGATCTATAATCTCTAGATTGAGGTACACTTTTGATATTACCTCTTTTGAAATATCTATCAAAAATAAAGATAAAAGCCAACTGCTCTGTAGAGGGGGAACTCGTTAAAATCGCGGTCAATCCAAGGTTTTTGGATCGGGATCGAATATTTATTATGACCGTTAAAGGACAAAGCAAGAAAATGAGCGGAAATAGAGATTTTTTTAACGATAAACTCATGGATAACCAGATCGGTTTGATACTCAGATATGACGTACAATTCTTAGTATAAAAAAAAAATCTTAAGCTTGGAATTGTTAATGTGACCTAGACCAATGCTTAACATATCACGATTTGACTTAAAATATCTTCGGTCTAATGTAACTGCGCTGAACGCAACATTAAATATAGT
This sequence comes from Habrosyne pyritoides, assembly GCA_907165245.1. Taxonomy (NCBI): domain Eukaryota; kingdom Metazoa; phylum Arthropoda; class Insecta; order Lepidoptera; family Drepanidae; genus Habrosyne; species Habrosyne pyritoides. The sequence goes on along the minus strand of OU015602.1, from coordinate 8,207,944 downwards.
TCAGTATTTTTAAATGGATGTTAATTTTTGTACCTTTCACAATTCACGTGGTTAATTAACGCCTCATCACCGGCTGAACCGTTCCGCTTTGTGTGTTTAATTAGTCATACGGAAATGAGGTGAACTTTATTCAAACTGTTAGTAAAAAGTTTAAAGTTTTTGAATTAATTTAATATACTCGTATCATCATGATCATCAGCCTATCTCCGTCCACTGCTGGTCATAGGCCTCACCTATGGCACGCCACTGAGCTCGATCTTCAGCTCTTTGTTTCCAACCGTTGCCAACCAGTTTGCGTATATCATCGCTCCATCTAGCTGGAGGGCGCCCTACACTACGTTTACCGAGCCGTGGTCTCCACTCTAGAACACGTCTACCCCAACGGTTATCGGTTCTGCGACAGATGTGACCAACGACTAGCCGATGACTGAAGGATCGAATTCGAAATGAAGTCATCCGTCAGAGAACCAAAGTTATCGACATAGCTCAAAGGATTAGCAAGCTGAAGTGGCAGTGGGCTGGTCACATCTGTCGCAGAACCGATACTCGTATACGAATATATAAAATTTTAATGTCTGTTTGTAATTATAAAATAACAGCGTTTTACAAAGTGCATTTGTATGTACTAGTATGTATGTAATTTTTGACTGTCTGTCTCTTTGCTAGAGGAACCAAGGCTAGTGAAAAATATGATTAAAAAGGAAAATTGAATAGAAAGTTACTCAATGTTAACATGTTGCAAAATGTTGCTCTACAAAAATAACTCGGTTGTGGATGCACCTTTAGGTTAATTTATTTTAAAAGCAAATCTTAAATGTCAACCTTACTTCTTATAGTTTATAATAAAACCAAATTTTACGGTAACAGGTATCCAACAACAGATCGGCGCAGTTTAGCATTTCCATCGTCAGTACCGCTGTTCTGCCTGCCGATGGGTGCGACACTCGAGATGTGGCCGAATAATGCGGCCATGCCGAAACCAGTGTTCTCAACCTTCGTTCTGACAGTTGCCGACGCTACTGATAAAGTAAGTATTTATGTAATAGGTACACCAACAACATGTGTACACCACAATTTTAAGATCTATATATATATACATAAGGTTTATAATTTAATAGATGCGAAAATGGCATACCAATGTTAGAAAAGCCTCAGTCTTCATTCGTGACAACTTAAAGACTGGTAACTGATAACTGAAGATTGGTAGGCGTCGTGGCAAAATACCTTGAGAATCAACCCTCACGTTGTGCGATTAATTTTCTATAGTATGATGTGTTATTATAGTATATATATAAATAATATAATATTCAAGGTTATAATATATTCTAATAGAAAGACCAAAAATACTAGACAATTACTATTAACAAGAAAACTACTACAAGTAAAAATAACTAAATATATATTCCAGGTATATGGTTCAGCGGTCACCTTCTACGAAAGCTACTCGCACACGCAGCTCACAGAGTATCAGATGGAACAGCTAGGCTGGAGGGAAGGTGTCACGCACAATACTCATAATGTACACGTTAATAAGTCCGTGTGTTTATTGTCACGGTGGCCTTTCAGTGATACATTTGAACGGTGGCTTTTGTATATACTTGTGAGTATTTTCTTCATAAATCGTTTTTAAAGCGACTTTAAAAAGGAGGTTCTCAATTCGGTAGTTCTTTTTCTGCATATAAAATAAATTATAATTACTTTTTTAAATATAGTTTTACAATAATAAATATATGTGACAATAAATGTTAAGTACAGTCAGCAACATAAGAAGCTTAACAGATTCAAATGTTCCGAACACCTGTATGCTATAATTATCCATATTGTAAAAAGCTGAAGTGGAACAAGATTTCTGTAAATATGTGTATGCAAACCAATATTAATGGATTTCTACTCTTTGGACCATCTTTAGTGTACTGGCAGTTATGTAAATTCGGATCCGTTAAACTATTTATGATGCTGACCGCTAATATATAGAAAAAAATCTCTTATCTGAGTTTTTAAGAATGTCGTAGTTAAAAGTTTACTTTTAAATTGGCGGTAACTTCAATAGGATCTTCATAGGAGCCCTTATAGGGCAAACACTGAATAGAAGGTTATGTATTTTGTATTCATGGGGTCTTCTCAGTCTTACCTTATATATGTAATTTATTTTACAGGAAAGGTCATGGAGTAAAGAACCTCTAAACATACCAATAGAAAAATATATAAAACATTTGTTAGAAGAAGTACCTTTTCCGGAGACTAGCATGTTGTTGCAGGTAAATATATTTAAAAAAATATATCATATGGAATAAATTTTCAATAGTGTACTTGTAATGTAAGTATAAATTCTCATATAATAATACTTTCTTCGATTTCAGCTATCATCATCAAAAAACGAGCAAGAATACGTAATAATAACGCGACGTGACGACCAGCCGCTCGTCCGTAGCGGCGCCAGCTTCAGGCAGCTGCTTCTCAACTTGGGACCCGACAACTGTCTACTGTTACTAGCTTTGGCTCTTACTGAGCAGAAGATACTTATACACTCACTCAGGTACAAATTTGCGTCACGTCAGACAATTATAAACCTTATAGCTATACCGTTAGAGTTAATCACTCACTCAGTGAAAAATTACTTTCATCGCGTCAGATTACTACTAAATATTATACTATTTACAGTCAAATTAAAACCTTACAGCTATACCGTTAGAGTTGATAACTCACTCAGGTACATATTAACTTGCCTCACGCCATGTTACTACAAAATACTATTTACAGTCAAATTTAAACCTTATAAGCTATACCGTTAGAGTTGATCACTGACACACGTACATAATAACTTGCCTCACGATACATAACTGACAAATATTTTTCTACAGACAATTTTATTTCTTATAGATATACATTTAGAGTTGATATTAATATTAAAATTTATTTACAGGCCTGACACCTTAACAGCTGTCTCAGAAGCAGTATCCAGTCTTCTTTTCCCTTTCAAATGGCAATGCCCTTACATACCATTATGTCCTTTAGGTAAGTTCTGTATAAATATAATAAAATGGACCATATTCCTTTTGAAATTGGGTTTAAAATGTATTGATTGAATTTACAGGTTTAGCTGAAGTATTACATGCGCCGCTACCTTATCTGATCGGCGTGGACTCTAGGGTTTTTGATTTGTTAGAACCCCCGGCCGATGTGACGTGCGTTGATTTAGATACAAATAATATAACAGTGAGTATGAATTACCTTCTTTGTTCATAAAGCCATACAATTTGCATGATTTTTCAAAACTCACCGCAGTATCCTAGGATGTTGGAAGCGAAAAGGGATAGCTGCGTGTGCAAGCGAGATACACAGCTTTCTACCATCCTAACCTAACACGTTGTTTTTACCAGATGTATTGATATTCTGGGCCAGGGTTGCATTTTTTATGAAGACTTTTATAATAAATAATAATAATAAAAGTCGTTTATTTTCTCCCACACTCTTCATAAAAAAATAATTTCCCAAACTTGATTTCCTGCGCAGTTCTGTGTGTCTCTTGTCTCTTGGTAGGATTTAGTTCCAATTGACTAATAAATTCATGTGAAAATATAAACTATGAATATACAGTACTTTAATATTTTTCTTCTACTTAAATTACAGATCTGTGATACACAGCGGCATATATCAATTAAATTACTACCGAAACGACAAGGAAGAGTGTTGCGACACACATTAGAAGTACTTTATGGAAATATTAGACCAGGTATGTTACTAGAACCATTCATTTACTACTGTACCTTCTAGAAAATTATGAGCTTATCTCTTTGTACTAGAGATTAAATTGTCTTATCGAAAATATATAACAATATATTAAATTTTTTTACAGCATCTCCAGTACATCATTCAAGTGAAAGTAAATACAATGGAGAACCAACAACGAATTTAGATAGAGATTTTCAAAAAAGGAAAAAGGAGGTACAATTTTATATATATTCTTTTGTATTTTCTATTTAATAAAACACATTAAACTTTAGCTCAGCAACTAATTTCTGCTTGGTACCTTTAATAAAATTGATTAAATAAACCTAACACTGAGACTGTTGGCATAAATTTGTATCCTGATTAAATTTCATTCCATTGTGACATAAGAATGTCACTCAAAAATCATCTTTATTGGCTTTAAATATTAATATTTACTTCATACCCTTTACACTTTAACTCTATTGTTTGCTTTGCTGTAGCTGTTACAAATACGCATTTTACACCTTTAATTAATATACTTTATATTTTCCAGCAAGCGGTCGAACTGAAGATACAAGAAGCATTCCTGCGGTTCATGGCGGCAACGTTACAAGGGTACCGAAGCTATCTCATACCTATCACAAAGGCACCTACAGTGGGCACGACAGATCCCGATGCTCTGTTTCATATGGACGCATTTCTGAGGTCGCGAGATAAGGTGTGTACATCGTAAGAGCAAATTATGGAATGGTTATAGTTGCATGAACATATGCTACATAGACCTAATTTATTCATTTATTTGTACTTACAAACATAGGTATAATCTGTAACCTATATGTATGGTGTTTGATATAAAGTTAGGTAAAAATAAACCTGTATTGTACATAACTTAAATATAAAATGCTTCAAACTCAGCCACTTTGGAACAACTTCTTTTATACTCTTGGTACAAACATAATAGCGCATAACGGATTTTAATGTCGGTGAATGCTCAGCACAATTACTAAACGAGCGAGAGCGCAATATATTTGATAAATTGGGTCCAATGCCCAGTCTTTTGACAATATGTACTTACCAATAGACCAACTATGTTACCACACAGACCCACCAACGTTTCTTCAGTCTGCTGATGCCAACGCAAATGTTCACGCGCTTCATCGAGGAGCGATCGTTCGTGTACGACGCGGACCAAGGCCTGACGTTCTTCGACGAGTGCATAGAGCGAGTGGCGTCGGGGGACGAGCACTTGCTCGGCATGGATGTAGGCAACGCGTCGGAGAGGACTGTCATCATACCGCCGCCGGCTCCGGACTCGGATGCAGGTAATACGAGTACATCCTGGCTATTCTGTCTTTATATATGTTACCGGCCAAACCCGATTTCAGGACAAACTAGTTATGCCTAGGCTAAACTAGTTCTTCCTATTCGCGATAGGATTAACTAGTATAGCCTAGTCCAAACTGGTTTATCCTAAGCCCGATAGGATAAACCAGTTTAGGCTAGACCCAGGATAAACTGGTACGGCCTAGTCTAAACCAATTTTAACAGAGTCGAAAGTAATTGAGCGAACATGTCAGCATATGTACATGCAGGAGTTGAAAACATCCACCACTACTCCCTCTGTGATGCTTCTTAGAGCCCATACCTACTCTGGTGATGTCCGGAATCACTCATGTACATGCCGTTACATTGAAGGCATAACCTCACTGAAATATTTAGGCATCATAATCGACGAACACCTGACATTTGATGCACATACTCGTACAGCTTCTTTGTGCGGTTGAGTGAGAAAACTTATCTACGTAATGAAGAACGCCTTATGTCATTTTGTTTTGCAGTACTGCATCACTGTGTGGGGAAGCGCGGGAAATAGTTACTTCATCTTCTTAGAAAGAGTCCAACGTGCGCTGATAAAGGTCATCCTGAGAAAACCCTCCCGGTACCCCACTGATAGGCTCTACACAGACTTTGGAGTCCTCCGCCTAAGGCAACTATTTGTCTTTAGCGTGACCATAAACACACACAAGAGTCTTAGAAACATACCTAACCACAACGAGCACATGGGTAGGCGTGTTTATAGAGTTCCGCTACCTCAAACTTACTCCCTATTAGCCAGAAGATGTCCAGCGTACTCTCTTGTACTCACCTATAATAAAGTGACCAAAATGTGTGACATAACAAATCTCACGGTCTCCGCTTGTAAAATTATTCTAAGAATGTGGCTTCTAACACTTTCCTACAGTGGTATGGGCTCTAAGAAGCATCACAGAGGGACTAGTGGTTTTCAACTCCCGCATGTACATATGCTGACATGTTCGCTCAATTACTTTCGACTCTGTAAAATTGGTTTAGATCCTGGGGTGTGCGTATTTATATCAGGATCATCTAGTATGGCCTAGGCTTATCTGGTTTATCCTATCGGTTTTAGGATGAACCAGTTTGGACTAGGCTATACTAGTTAATCCTATCGCGTATAGAAAGAATATCGGGTCCTAAAATCGGGTTTGGCCGGTAACATATTAGGTTGGGGAAAAAGTCTTTTCGCATTATAGTATGTATGAGCTTGTAATAAAATCTCTTTGGCTATACTATTTGTATCTGGCTGGTTTTGGTATCATTGAAAGTTTAAATTTTAAAGAACATAATTCCAAATTCAAATTAGGAAAATGTGTGATTTGCATTTGATTTTCGTACCCCCAAGATAAGTGAATATAATGAAGAAATTCGATTCATTATAAAATTTTACTACAAAAAAGGTAAAAATGCAACGCAAGCCGCGAAAAAAATTTGCGATGTTTATAAACCTAGTGCAGTGTCTGTGAGAGTAGCACAAATTTGGTTTAAGCTATTAATTAAGTTTTCAATCCGGAAATTTTGATGTCAAAGATGCACGTCGCTCTGGTCGCCCCATTACGGATAAAATGGATGCCATTTTTGAAAACGTGGACAAGATCGGCATATCAGTAGTTACGACGTAGCTGAAGAACTGGGAATTGACCACAAAACAGTTTTGGCGCATTTGAAAAAAACTGGGTACACACAAAAGCTAGATATTTGGGTACCTCACGAGCTCACTGAAAGAAACCTAATGAACCGTGTACTCATTTGAGATTCTTTATTACGACGTCATGAAATCGAACCATTTTTGAAGAAGCTGATAACTGGTGATGAAAAGTGGATCACGTACGATAAGAACGTGCGAAAAAGGTCGTGGTCAAAGGCCGGTCAGGCTTCACAGACTGTGGCGAAACCCGGGTTAACTCGCAACAAGGTGATGCTGTGTGTGTGGTGGGATCGGAAGGGCATTATTCATTATGAGCTGTTACTACCAGGCAGGACCATCGATTCTGAACTCTACTGCGAACAACTAATGAGATTAAAGCAAGAAGTTGAGAGAAAGCGGCCGGAATTAATCAACAGAAGGGGTGTGGTTTTTCATCATGATAACGCTAGACCTCACACATCTTTAGCCACTCAGCAAAAATTAAGAGAGTTTGGCTGGGAAGTATTAATGCATCCGCCGTATAGTCCTGACCTTGCACCTTCAGATTTCCACCTGTTTCGGTCTCTTCAGAATTCTTTAGGCAGTGTCAGGTTAACATCACGAGAGGACTGTCAAAACCACTTTGTCGCAGTATTTTGATCAGAAGTCCCAAAATTTCTATAGCAATGGGATCATGTCCCTACCTACAAGATGGCAAAAAGTCATCGAACAAAATGACAAACCTACATACTTTAGTTAAATGTAAATAAACTATATTAAAAATATTTTGAATTTTCTTAAAAAATGCGAAGGAACTTTTTCCCCAACCTATTATATATATATTTCTTCTGCCAACATGTATGTAACGGAACTCCCCCTAAACGGCTGTCCCGATATTTTATTATATTTATAATTTGAACCGATAGGTAGCGCTGCAATCGTGTTTTTAAAAATAGTTGGCCAAATTGTCAACCCGTCTCAGGAAAGAAAGTGTTTCTTGTCAAATGATTTAACGATTCTGACATTCTCGACGTAGTTGTCGATAACACTTGAACTATCTGTATTGATTTTACAGTTATTAAATAGAATATTTGTGAAAGCCGTTTTAATATACTACCTTCTTTCTCTCTTTCATCTCCAGTGGCAACGTACACCTACGAGAATTTCGCGTTAGACATGAAAGTGATGACTGAGTGCAATACCCGAGGCAAAGTTTGCGGAGTCCAGAGCGTTCCTCCCGCAGCTCTTGCATCGGCCGAATCACTCGCGGACTTCGAACCTATGGCCAAGCGGACTAAGCACGAGATACAGGCTGCACAGAGGTATGATTTAATAAAAATTATGTAGAGGTCCAAGAAATCGCTGAACGCTTTGGGTTTCATGGTTGATGTCTTAAAAATTGTATAGGTTATATTCAGCATTAGATTATTGACTATGTATTGATTATTATTAAAACATAACTTTGTTTTTATAATCATTACACGATTTCACTATTATTATTTTATTAATATGGGTCCAATAAAACAAGGTTTAAAACCTATGGCTATTATTTAGTATCCTGTGAATAAACATACATTTTGTAATTACAGATTTGCCCGCAAAGCAAGTTTGTCATCAGAAGCGTGGGCGAAGTGCCTTCTCGGTGCTTGCTACTCGCTATACTTTCTATCTCTGCCGTGTCGGTTAATACTGAACCGCGGTAAGGAACATATGACGCTGAGGTCTGCGTACGAGTTGTTAGAACGCGCCACCAAGTTGAGAGTGCCTTGTGATGAAGTAAGTCATATTTTTACAATGTATTTAAAGAAAAAAAGTAGTATATGATAACAGTTATCTGGTTTCCAAAGTACAAGCTCTGCGTATCTTGGGATCAGAGGACCGTGTGTAATAAATGTACCATTATATATATTTTTAATGCACATACAAACTTGTTTTTGATGACAATCTAACCATACATTGCTGCCGAAAGTTGTAAGCACACAAGTCTCAAGTGCACTGCCGGAACACACTGGCCGGCAGATGCTTAGCGAAGGATTTGCAACTTATGTTGCAGGTGAGACAGGAGGATACTGAACAGAACCCTATCACCGTTCTATGGTTTCTCCAGGATATTTTCCATTACTGAAAATTCAATTAAATTGTAGGATTCCAACTCACGACATTAATTGACACTACAAACTGAGAAATTAAATATACACCCATATTTTCATGTTGCAGCCAACCATTTTTTTTATTGAGGCTTTCTGACATATCTCGGTAAACGTAGTGTAGGGCGCCCTCCAGCTAGATGGAGCGATGATATACGCAAGCTGAAGATCGAGAAGATCGAGCAGTGGACGAGATAGGCTGATGATGATGATGATATCTTGGTGCAAACATAAAGTTTCTTAATATAAAGAGTATGGGCACGAATAAAATTATTATGTCCATGGGATAGGTATGTTACAGAGTAATGATGCAACTTTGCGGCATACATTCACTGCCAGTATTGGCTGTACAACTACTGTTCCTAATGAAGCGAGCTGGTCTGCAGCCGAACGCGCTGACTTATGGATATTATAATCGCTGCGTTCTCGATTCGGATTGGTCGAAGGATTTGCCCAGGTGAGTTTAATATGCCATGTGAAGGTTAAACTCCATACACCCTAAGGATGTCATGGTATCGCGCATTTTTTCGAATTTAAATATTATTTTTATTTACTTTGACGTTTCGATCATGGTGCACTGTTCATACTCAAGAGAAGACTAGTTAAAATACTACACTGTTAGTGAGCTTAGCCTAGTGGTAGCTAAAAATGTGGTTAGTGTCATATGAACTTCAGTGCGTATTATATTAGAGGCGCCTATTGGAACAGCAGTATCATCCTTAAATAAAAAAATATAAATAAAAATGTTAAATGTGTGCATTTCACATGCGGCAGATGTGAAACCTTCAGAAGACTAAGTACCTCATTATCTCGCAGCCTAAATCTTAAAGAGATATCTCTTTTTAGTGTCACTTTTTCAATTCATCGAGTTTCAAATCACAATGATGTTAAAAAAGTTCTTACTTCAATTAGATTTACCAACACTAATGTTTTGTTTTGTCCTGTCAGTTGTCAAGAGTGTAATACATTAAATCTAAATTGTTTAGGAGCGGTTCACAACTGTTATGGAACAAGCTCCGTAAAGCCGTGATGGGTGCAGCTTATTTCCGCAAAGCGGGACAGCTGCGATCCACTCGCGCTGCCGGATCCACTTTGTCTACTGGACTTGCTGGAAGTATGTAACGTTATTTTAAATTTACTTATAAAAAGAACTCAACCATATGCATAGACATGATCCAACAATATTTAAAAATAAATATTGTCATATCACTAGACTAAAGAGACGAGAATAAATATAAAAAAGAAGACATATAAAACCAATAGATTGTGACGGGCCATTTAGCTTGGTGGTTAGAAACCCTGACTGCACGCCACAGGTCGTGAGTTCGATTCTCTCCCAGGAAAAACATTTGTGTGCATGAACGATGCACGAAAATGATGTCTGTTTGTTTAATATCTGACTGTAAATATCTATATAAGTATGTATATCTCGTATATCAGTTATATGGTTTCCATAGTTCAAGCTCTGCTTAGTATGGGATCAGATGGCCATGTGTGGAGAATGTCCCGGATTATTATTATTCTACTAACACATAATTTACTAACTATTAAGTTTGGTCTGTTTAAACATTATTTATTCTGATGGTTTCTTGTTATAAATAAATAATATAGTAATTTATAAAAAAAAATATATAATTCTGACATTTCATGGAAGGTATGTGTTATAATATATATTTATGTCGTGTAAAGGTAGCAGCACACTGCCGCGCGTGCGGTCGGCGGCGGCGGTGGGCGAGGGCGCCGAGCTGGCCGGGCTGGCCGGGCTCGCGGGGCTGGCGGCCGGCGGGCCCAGCGTGAGCCGGACCAGCCTCGACTCAGGTAACTGGTCTCTTCGTACTAACTCAACCGACATTTATTTCTAAGCCTTACCAGCTGCTTCAGATCAGGCAGGGTGGAGTCGACTTGTTAGGCTCATATAAAAAAAATATAATAGTTACAACTTTTTTGTGAATGAAACACATTTTGATTTAGAATGACATCTCTTAGCTAATCGTGCAATGTAAACGAACACAATCTCTCGTAATGTATATTATATATATATATTGAAATTCAGTTAATACATACCAACAGCTGTAATACAATAAAAGCTTGTATAATATTGTTTTAATATGACTTACTGTTGTGTAAACAGCGTGCGGTCGCGAGCGAGAGGCGCGGTCCAACGCGTTCGAGGCGCTGTGCCGGCGCGGGAACATCGTGCGAGCCGCGCCCTCGCGCCACCACCACCACCACCACCAGCACGCGCTCTCCGCCGCCGCCGGGATACTCATCTCTGGTATGCATACACTTAAGTACTATTTCACTATGGCATTGGTGTATGGAAGCTATGAAAAGGCTATGGGCCATGGGAAAGTTGACACGGAAGTACGGGACTGTCAAGGTCTCGTTACGTGCTCTCACGTAATGTTCACGCAACAAATTATTTACAATAGCCGGATAATTGTTTGATACTAAATTATGAAGCCCCTGAGAATGGTAAATTTCACCATTTTTTTCCTAAGGAATACAATAAAAATAAATAATCGGTGAATTGTGTGATATTCTTGGCAGGTATCTTTCACACACATCACCGAACTGAAAATGAAAATATGTTTATTCCAAGAAATAAGACAACATTAATTATTTGGTTGCGCTCCTACATTAGGTTACCCTGTTTTGTGGGAGACACGCTCTTCCCATGACTAGTTACAGTAATTATTAGTAAAAAAAAAACAAAACCTTGCAAAAATTATGATTGTGAAAGTGTGTGCGAGGTATGGGCGTGTGTGGTGTTGGGGACTAGATAAATAGAACTTTTTTGTTTTTTTTTATTCCATTATGGACCCTGTTGATTTTTAAAATCACGAATTTTATCTTATTTTCGTATAATTCACCTGAAGTTTCAATTTAGAAGAAGAATATAATTTTTGTTTTCCAATACACTTCCAATACTTTAGTAAACTTTTGCTCAATGGCATTTCATTTAACCAGGTGTACCATCGAATCCAGACTTAAGTGAGGCACCGAGACCTAGAAGTAATTCATTAGGGAATGAAGAACCCAGTGCACCTTTAACTATCCCAGAGAAAAGACAGGTACATAGAATTAATGTTTTATAAGTAAAAGAAAATGTTCCAAACGGCAGCCACTTATAAGCTTTACTATTTACAGACAATACACGTAAGTCCTGAAAGTCCGTCGGATTTGCGTATACTTACAAGATCGGAAAGCTTCGCCGGTGACGCGCAAATTGTGCAAAACCTGCAAAGGCTAGCGTTTTCTACAGGTATGTAATAATCCAGTAATCCAATATTATATATTTAAACACACATGAAGACACGCACACAGTCTAACTAACTTTTAATTATCTTAATTTGTTCTTTTATAAACTGTAATAGTACATTATGGTACAAGTGTGTAATGTTTATAACGTCCTCGGCTCTCTTAAGACCTCTCAATGGCGCCTTAGCGGTAATCATCAATACACACGTGTATCATACAACGTTTTCAACACACTTGTGAAGTAAATAATTCTAAGAAATCATTTTATTTAGTGGATAAATAGTTTATTTAGAAACAATTAGTAAAATTATGTATTTAAATACGAAGTTGCATGAAATGAGCAAGCAATAGGTAGGTACATTAATTTATTTGTACTATTGGACACGATCTTTTTTGTTTTTTTGTATCGAAACTTTTTTTAAAACAGAGCAACTCAACCAATAAAAAAAAACGAAACCCTATAACTCACTTGTGAATATGTGTTATTATGTACCTAATTACGGTGAAATTAAAGCCATGTTATGAGTGTGTTAAAAATATATAAAAATAAGTGAAATCTTTGTAATCCAATTGGGAAGTTGCGAGTCATTCCTAGGAAGTCTCGGCCTAAATCTTGTTAAAATGATTTCTGAAATAAAGTTATATTTTTTTTTTATTTTTGAAGCTTACACACTTCCTAACTAAGTAAAAACAAATATGCTACATAAGCACAAACAATTCATGCTAATGTTAATATGCCCCTCGAATTTGTATAGTTTGTTCTGTGTCTGCATGTAAATATCTATAAAAGTATGTATTTAGAAAAAAAAAGTAGTATATTATATCAGTTTTCTGGTTTCCATAGTACAAGCTCTGCTTAGTTTGGAACCAGATGGCCGTGTGTATGCAAATATTACTCAGTTTGGACTCCCATCTTCCGCTACATATTTCAGCTGTACCATACCTTAGTTTCTTTTAATATTATAATAATATCTACATAAATAGTCTGTAAATATGCTGAGGAATCAGTGCTGGAAGATATTATGAAGAATCCTCAATTTCTATGATCAAATGGCTTCGTTGTTAACGATGGGCTTGATGAAATAGTGTTCACTTTCCCTCAGGTGCACCAAATGTGAAATCAAGATGTTCTAGGACTCTCAGCTTCCCTGAAGAACCTGACAAAGAAGCAGCGGCGATGGATTCTATTGAAGCGTCAAAAACGTCGCCACTCAAGTTTGTTATTATTTTATTAAGGGTTCTCTGAGAAAAGTTCTTATAACTGTTAATTACTCTGTATATTTCTTCTTTCTCGCGTCGTGTCGTCGTCGACAAAGTAGAAGGAATGAAATGTCTTCTACATCGTTCTTATTCTACAATCAAAATACATAATATACATATACATTTGCTAAATATCCGAAATATATGGGATACAAATAGCCGCCTTGTGGGGATGACTTCATCAGATTCACGTAGCATCATACGCATCAAAATAGAAACAAATTAAGTGATCGGCGCGCGTTGTTACACTACAGCATTTTAGAAAAGCAGCTTAATATAGCGTCTCAAATAGTCCCAGCGTTTCATATAATAAAACAGCAGCTTCTAAGGTTGTGGGCTGAACTCAATACATGTTTTAAAATATAAAATACTTTTCAGGCTGTCCCCCAGAACGCCGGTACTGTCGGACGACCCCCTCGGCGCCCTGAGCCAGCCCGAGGAGCTCCCGCCCGCCGCGCCGCCGCCCGAGGAGCCGCTGCTCCCCAAGCATGAGCTCAGTGTCAGCCCAAAGCTGTTCCACCGACGAAGCAACTCCTTCCAGGACGACCCGCCTGAAGATCACCATGGGTACAAAGATTCCTTTAATTTCGAGGTTCCGAGGACAGCTTGTAGCTTGTTGCTGTAGGTGAAGGCATGAAAGGACAAAGTTTGTGCTAATGGAAGATGTATGTGATCTTGTAGTATTTTTAGGAAAGATTGAAGAACTATTTAACTTAACAGGTAACCAGGGCGAAAATAGGGTTTACTTTTGGTACAATTAGAGATCAAAAAATCTTCTAAATTTAATAAATCGAAGAGGACCGATATTTATGACCTGGGTCAATAGGAACAATTTATTCCGTGAATAATTAGAGAGGTGTGCGTGTCAATACTACTTATTCAATACCATAAAACCATGCATGCAACCTTGTACATCTAGTTTACCTATTGTTACAACCCTACCCAACCGAATACCCGGCCCCCTTTGACTCGTGCCGCCCGCTAACAATCCTGTATCGCTAGAGCTGCGCCCCGTTGAAACAAGATAACCTCGATAGTTTCCTCTCCGTCAGGAAACTGCATAGGAGTGAGACGGTACCCGCTGGCATGGTGTCCTCAAGTCTCGTCAGCCTTGGGAACACGCTGAAGATTAGTTTCGGGTAAGTGTTTGCACATTAGTACAGTCAGTATAACGTATTGGAAATATCTTCAGAACTGATAGAATCGCTATTGGCTGCTTTTAACGGTGCCTATGTTTTAAACCAATAAACATCAGGTTTAATGTACTACACACTAAATGATACTTTATAGCAATGCGGTTAGATCTATTTCATCATGCTCAAGTTAAAAGAGCTCATAAGATAAGCAAGTGAAACAAGGTCTGTAAATATTTCCAATCGATGACAGATAGTACAATTGTACAGCTTTGAAGTTATTGCGATTTGCAGTGGAGTTGAAATTGTGTACAGCTATTTGCAGTCGACTGTTCTTTTTGTGTTAGCTGAATTTTCAGTACTTGGCTTAACTAAGGAGTTTAATACTAAACATGTTCGATCATGTTAAAATAATGAAAACACAATTCTGAATTACGCCAAGTTTGAAATCAAAATTAATGTAAATATTTTCAGTACTTGGCTTAACTAAGGAGTTTAATACTAAACATGTTCGATCATATTAAAATAATGAAAACACAATTCTGAATTACGCCAAGTTTGAAATCAAAATTAATGTAAATATTTTCGTGTCTTAATGTCTTGTATGGTTGTAACACTGTTATGTTTTTATTACTTTCACAATAATTTTTATTTGGAAAATCAAGCATGTTTCATTTCATGAACTTAGAAAATCTATTTCAGTGTTCTAGGTTTGCGTTGGTTTATCATTTATCGATCATTGCGACATTTTCAAGAATTATAATTTTCTTTTTTAATTAATATTTATAATATAAAACTTTCAATAAATCTTTAAAGTGTCGCCAAAGATTTTAATGCAAGTTTAGTTTGTTGAAAAAAGCAACTGTTATAACATCTTAACGCACTCGACACGCCTGTACGCTAGCCTGTTTGTTTTCTTAGACGCTATTCGCCCGCCAGACTGTCGTTGCGCAAGGAAAACATGAAACTCGGCAAGGCTATGATCGAGAATTACTTCAGGTGAGCATGCTATATGGGCTTGAAAAATAATAAATATCCTGGGACATCTAGGTAGGATCATTAACGAATTTTTAATTTTGCCAATTAATAACGAATAGTGGTACCCTAAGTTCCGTATTGCGTAACTTTTTTTTTGCAAATTTTCTACACATATGAATAAAATACGCTCTACAATTTGTACAGATGAATAACAGGATTGCCATGTTTTGCTGATTCGTCCATTTATTATTTGAGTAATTCCCACATTCTTCATTCCGATATACCAGATGAACTAAATAGGCACAAAATTCAGTATAAAATTCTAAGAGCTGATCTCATAACAAAGGTAATGCATGAATAGTTAATAAATAGTGATTCCCACTCAGGTCAAAATTATACGTGTAGTCACTGATCAGATAGCCGTATGTGAAAAATGTGTCAGGATGTTTATTTCATTTACACATAATTTTTATTTCTAGATGCATGCTTGTACATTATTGTTATTAGATAAATACATTTTGAATGGAGTATGAATTGGTCTCATTCACTGGTAACATTATGCAAATTCAAGTCGAACCAAAGCATGATAACTGGCAATGCATAACACGCAAATAATTAATTACATAAAGTTATTATGTTATCCGAATCCGACCTCCTTTGATGTATAACAAAACTAATAAAAACTTTTTTCAGTCCAACAAGTATAGCTGGAAAGAAGTCAAATGAACTACTACAAAGTGGCCTTAGTAGTCTCAAGTCTGCCGCAACGAGTATGGCGAAGAAGTTCGATGAAATGAAGGAGGTTATATCCGCTAACTCCACGCCAGTGAAAGGTGCAATCGGCAACGCGACCAGTGCCTTCAGCAGTCTCATAGCTGAAGAGGATTCCACTGATGGATCCTCGGAGATCAATCCAGATGGTAATGTTTCATTAATTGGTATTTTGGTACCTTTTTAGATATACCGAGACCAAATTATTGAAAATTTGAGGAAAACATATCCGCACCCTCAGTACGATAAGGGCATAACCCAAAATTTTGCGAAATGGCGTTACGATCATAGAGAGACTAAACAAAGTACGCTCTATCCGATGAATAGTAAAGCATAATCAATTTAATGATAGAATAAGCATACCGATACTTCTGCCTCTTTAACACCGGGACCCACCCTCCCCGCTTAGTCACCCAAAATCGATATGGGCCAAAAGTGATTTTTTGAGTTAAGCCCCTATCGTTCTGAGGGTGCGATATGTGAATAATAAAAAGTAACTAAATAAAAAATCTGTTCTAAAACTTACTTAACTATTTTGTCTTTGCCTATTTATAAAGAGATATTTTATTTGTTTGTTATATGGGATTATTTAATGCCAATTTTTGATATGTCGCTCCTATTCTATTTAGTTATATAATAATATATTCTAATCTTGATTTACATTAGGGGGATGTAAGTTTTCATAAAATTAATCACCTAACCTCTTCTAATACTATACTAAAACTTCACTTTTCTAATGACACTACTAGACTCTCCGGCCCGTCACGTGGTTTATGGATGATCCATTTCAATTAAATTCTAAAGATTGTAAATATTATTACAGAGTGGGTGGGAGGTATGGGGTTCAGACGCGCGTCAAGCGACGCTGAGTTGGCGTGCTCTATGGAGCGCGGCTCGCTCGCCACGCTCGTCTCGCATCTGCCTGATAACCTTTATCCACTACAAATCGTAAGTGAATATTTTATAATGTGTTCGGAGTTTGTTGTTACCGATATGACATTCTTAATGTATTACTTTAATGTAGTGGTGAGGTATTTAACACGATACACTAATTATGTCTACACTTTCCACGGCTCACGCAGATTATTTACAGAGAAATATACATAGGTAGTTCTTCTTATCTGATATAAATACATACCAATGCAAATACGTCTATTACCCTACTAGATTCTACAAATGATAACATAATATTGCGCCATTTATTCCCGAAGAAGTAGGCAGATGTCTCAGACTCATTCCACCCAAGATATTATAGGTCCCAATGCGACATTTGGTAAACATTGACGTTGCCTCTCGATATTACACACTGGTAATAATTTCTAAACAAAATAAAATAAATATTACCTTGCTCCAACCAAGGACCTCAGGGACTGTAGGCGAAAACATTAACGTTATATTCTGTTACACAGGACACAACAAAACCCAGTAACGTGAGTGTAGTCGTCCACATGTCATCGTGCTCCCAATGCCACCAATGCTTAGCATTGCTGTACGATGAAGACATCATGGCGGGGTGGGCGGCCGACGACTCCAACCTTAATACGCGGTGTACTGCCTGCGGGAGGCACACGGTGCCGCTGCTGTCTGTAAAGGTAGCTTATATATTTTGAAGTTGTAAAGATCTTAGCGCAGACTTTGAAAGAGAAGTACCGCCGTACCTATTTCCCAAGTAGTTATGAACTTGTATAAGTAGTGTGTTTCGGTAAGCGGTAAGGGGGCGATGAATAATTTCCATGTCTCAGGGTCGACAATGCGTTTGCCCTAGTATTGTTAATCTCCAAAGGCAGCGGTGACATGTATGTAATCAGAGCCGATAGTATGCCATCAGGTGGACCGGCGGCCTTGTCTATATACTATTATCTATACTTCTATATTAATATAGAGGAAAGATTTGTATGGAAATACGTTTGTTACTCTTTCACGAAAAAACGACTAAACGGATATGGATGAAACTTGGCATATAGATAGAGCATATCCTGGAATAACATATAGGTTACTTTTTATCCCGGGAAAATGTGATATCCCTCGGGAACGCGGGTAAAACCGCAGGGGATCGCTATAATGAATAAATACCCTGGAATATTCTTGACACACGGCATCTGGCCCCAAACTAAACAGAGTTTGTGTTATGGAATCTAGATAATTTATACAATAAACTAAAAATGTTGATTTTTTTACATGCACTTTCTAATACGTTTTCCTCAAATTTTCCATAATAACTATGTACCAATTTCGACCAGTGAGCGAACACTAGAATATATAAATGTTATATCTAAATGTGTCTAAAACTAATAGTTACTGTTTGGTGAGTAAAACCAAATTTGCTTGAACAGGTTATTCGTAAGGGCCAGACTCAAACAGAAACAATAAGCGTGCCTTATCTGAATCCGCTGGTGCTGAGGAAAGAATTTGAATCTATTTTAGGTATGTATGCAACTGAGTAATCAAGATATTTGAAAAAATATGTCGAAGTATTTTTAATACGTTTTTTTCTGTCGTAGGCAGAGAAGGCGACTCGTGCTTGGCCGTATCTGAGTTCGTTGAATCACATCCCATAGTGTATTGGAATTTGGTATGGTTCCTGGAACGAGCGAATATTGAGAACCATCTGCCAGACCTGCTGTGTCCTGACTTCCAGGCCAACAACCAGAATTCTGATGCACTCTCTGAAACTGAGAAATCTTGTGAGTTTTTCCTTTCATTATGCTTATATTTTCTAGTTTATATGTTCCTTTACGACAAAATTTATATTTGATTCTTTACAAAAATTATCTATACTTTGATTATTGGAGTGCATTCCGAAAACACTTCTACTAATATATAACCTACGCGTTTAGCAGTATTAACTAGTGAATAAGAAATATGTGTGCACCGTTCAGACTATGTATTTGAGTGCTTATTGATCTAATCTAAATATCTGTATACGGAAGATATTTGCCTGATAAAATATTTCTAACCCTCCGATTACGGAAGAAACTGTGCCAGGCTACTACATAAGCTAAATATTGTTAATGTAAGTAAGTTTAACTGTATGTTCCACCAGGTTCCCATGTGGAGTGCCGCTGGGAGCGCTGGGAGCGCTGGGAGGGGCGCGGCGAGGGCGGCGAGGCGGGCGGCGCGGCCGGCGCCCCGCCGCCGCTGCACCGCGCCTGGCGCGAGCGCCGCCAGCACCACCAGCGCTCGCTGGCGCTGCAGGCGCTGCTGCTCACCGAGCGCGACGACAACCTCACGCACTCGTCAGTATTACTACCTGTACCTTTTCCGTTACAGCGCTTCTATCGGCAGCTGCACACTGCTCACTACTAGTTATTGAAATCTGAATGCTAAATAAAAGTCGATGAATCGAAAAAGCGACACTATAAAGCGACAAACATACATATTTAGGATTTAACCTGCGGGAATAGTTAGTTTTCTGGTGGTTTCACTTCTGCCGTGTGTAAAATGCACTATATTTTTTTACGGAGTTTTCTAGTCTGACAAAGTTCTATTTTCGATGTTCGATCGTCACCACTTTTGGTAACATTACGAGCATATCTCTGCTTGGACTTAGAATGCACCTTACCCGCACATAAACGTTTAAATATGCTGTACTGTTGACATTCGTATGAAACTTTTTCAAATGAATGATTTCAGTTTCATCGTAACGGATGAATAGCATACCAACAAACGAACACTGCATTTCAAAAATACATAAATGCAAAATTTAATTTGAAAATACTTATTGACATTAAAGTATAATTTCACTTTCACTTCAGAGTATCACTTGCGGTGCTGAACGGTTTACTGAGCAACGACCTCTCAGACGCGCTCCAGAAACTCGCTTCGTGGCGAGAGAACACTTGCAGTAACAAGAGATATCATTCCTTCTACAGGTGTGTTACCGATTTATTTTTGTTTCTAAAAAAAATTATAATCACCCAGATCTGTAAGCCCCATCCAAATTAATGTGTGATTATATAGAACTTAACCATTTTACGTCTTTGTAAATAGTGGAGCAGAAGAAAGTTACATGATAAAGTGTGCTTTGGTTTGTTCGAATAGAAACTGATATCTCAAGTTGGTTTATGTTATTTCTTATGGAAAACTTCTTTAGCACTGTTGTGATTTGAAACTCGCTGAAAGAAAAATCAACATTAAAAAAAAACATATATACATTCAATCCTACCACGTGTGAAATGCACGCAATAAAGTTGCTGTTTTTTTTTTATTATTTCTAGAGACATATTGTTCCTCGCAATGGTAGCTCTCGGCGAGCAGAACATCGACTTTATAGCGCTACAACGCGAGTACTCGCGGGCTCTGGAGCAGCTGGGCGGCGAGGCGCGGCCGCAAGACTTGCCGCCCTCGCCCACCGCCGTCTGCTGCAGGCATTACTTCAAACGACTCAGATTGTCGCTCGACGAATGATTACAGCCCTACATGGTATATGACGATCGTATGAAGAGTGTTGCGTCATGGATGTCGCTCGATAAGTAATTTGCGTCTCGGTTCTACGATTTCGTTACACGAGTGTTTTACGACAATCGCTTCGCGAGAGATTTAACCCGTTGCCTATAATTTTGCGACGGAAATAATCTTACATACCTACATAAAAGGAACACGAATCGTTTGTTGACAGATCTGTCTGAGGACCGTTAAGATGAAAGCCTTTTCTCGACAGAGGTCGGAAGCTGATATGGAACAAACAAGTTAAAATGTAAAGAAATATTCCGATATATCGGCGAAGGTTTGGCATTTTCAAAAGAAATTTTAAGGCAGTTATACAATGCAACAATAATTTGGTCATAAGATTTTATAATCGTGCGTTTACGTAAGTCATTAATCGCATACATAATTATGTACAGATTTGACAATAGCAAATCATATTTAGTTTTTAGCGACGTACCGTCCAAATTATTTTTCGGTAAATATGCTCGAGTATGGTAGCACTTCACATGTATAATTTACAATGAATGAGTAGCAGCGTCCCCCGTCCAATTGATCGGGAACAAGGGTACTTTCGATTAGCTTACACATAAGAATGAGAATAAAATTTAAGTAAATAAAGTATTTATAATTGAGTAAGATTCAGTGAGAATATTGTAACTCGTGTGTAACATACGGCCTAAGTTTCAGAAACGTTGCCCCAAAAGTTCGCGTATCATAAATTTTCTTCTAAGCAATTTTCTTAATAAAACATTCACATTTCGGCATATCCATTAGTTTAGGATTGTGGGTGCTAACGGCTAAGTATTGGATAGTAACCATAACGAAAACGTGTACATAAAGATGTTGTATAGAGTAGCTGTAAGGGCCGCAAAATGGCAATATATTTGAGAGTTCCCGTAGGTAGTATACTTGATTTGTGTGATGTAACGATAGCACGGTTGAATTCGTAAACGAATGATTTTGGAGTTCTAGTGTGTATGCTTTATAGTCACATTATTTATGTCACCTTCATAGATTTGGTATTTATAACCAATTCAGGTTGTATCTTCATTTAATTAATTACAAAGTGAATCGTACTTATTGATATTTTTGTGTTCTTTAGCACGCTTTAAATAAATTTCCCTTGAAATTTACTTCGTTCGCTTCCAGTAATTGGAAACCTCACAAAGAAGATTCAATACTCAAGATACTAACAATAAAAAATAATGTTTCACTAACTTTGCATATAAACATTTTGTCGGAAGCTATATATTTTATAATGTTATTTATTGAAACTAACCTTAGATTAGGTTGGAATACATTTTAAGTCGAGGCAGTTAATTAATTACATACAAGGGAAATTCAATTATTTTATTTAGTAAACAATTTTTTGATTCTCGAACAAGCTTCCTATGATGAATATCCAAATGAAACACGTAACTTATAATTGTATTGCTTTACAAGAAGGTTTATCAATATTATTATAAACAAACCTTAGTGTAAAGCAAAAAGGTTCATTTCAATTAGTAATTAGGTTACACACTTATAAAGTCAGTGAACACATAGTACACGCCTTTCGTGTATTTACTCGTGAGCACATTCACATAATTCCACCATGGTAAAGTGCATCAGAATAATATATATAATATATAATATGGTCGATATTGTGACAAGATAATCATAATAAGGTTATTATGTAATTAAAAAATAAATGATATATTTTATTGAAATGTATATTTTGTTTTAAACATACATATACAAATGTATATGACTTTATTACTGTTGGTTCATTATCCAATAAGTCTAAAGGTAGCATTATATGTTGTAATAAAATTGATTACTTATTATTAATATTAAGTTCAAATTTGCCTCAAGTGATCACCACAAGCCATATTTTTTGTTCCATACAACAAAATGTACAATGGTTTATTATTTGAATGTAAGACTATGGTGTAAAATGTTACTTTTATTTGGATCAGTTTGATTTCATATTTTTTACAAAACAAGTTAAAAGACATGCAAGTAACTTCATTTGTTAGTGAACTCCATTGCAAAATGTTATATAGTTTATTTTATTTTGACAAGTATAATGAAATGCATATAATTTTTTAATAAAAAAATGTATAAGGCTTCAATTGAAACTGTTTTATTTACATATAAACAATGTACATACCTACTAAATTAATTCATACCTAAAACTCTATATAAAAATCTGCCATCATGATCATAATAACAATCATTTACTTTATATGTTGCACCTTTTTTGTAGGCTTTCTTTGGGATCCTTATTCTCTCCGGGTAGTCCATGATACTTGTTTCACTATTATCTTTTTCATTGAATTTTGTAAGTCCTTTTGTTTCATTTTCATTAAATAGTTCATACTGTTTGTTTGTATCCTTTATTGCCTCATTAGATTGATTTATAGTATTCATTATTATTTTATCAGGAATATCTACAGCTTGACCATCATCTAAACGCTGTTTTATTTTTGTTCTCAACTGGTCTAAGGTTACTCTATTGAAATCCTTCTTAACTCCCTTTTTATTTTCTTCTTCTTGACTTTTATCTGTATATTTATTTGAATTTACATTATTATTATTTAAATTGGAATTATCTGTAGCTGCACATCTTTGTACGATTCTTGCAAATTCCCCTACATCCTCTTCTGGTGTGATATCAATTTTTACTGACTTTGTACTTAGAGGTGGTATTGTTCTGTCAGAAAATTTTAGGAAGTGTTCAACTAGAGGTTTTGGAATATCTAATGAACCTTCTTTCAGTTCCTTCCAATTCCGCATAACAGATTCATCATGACGTGCAATGCGCTGTGCTGTGGCTGGTTTCCATGGGTATTTTAATAATTTCTGAAAATTGAATTTTTATTATCAAAGTATAACATCATAAACATCGAGTTATCTTGGTGGCTGTGTGGTACAAACCTAGGCGCAAGACCTTTGGATCCTCAGTTTTTCCCAGGTTGGCAAGGTTTTTATTTTTATGTTAGAAATGATTGCCTGTTAGTCCAGGATTGGTATTGAGGCTCAAAGATAGTGACAATGGTCACAACATGAAATGTGACATCATTTTTATCTAGGCATTGTGTAATTGGGCTCTGATGTTATGAATTATTTTTGGAGTAATTCATTCATACTTCAAGTATTCCTATTTAGTCTATTATAATGAGTGAAACAATTAATTTCTACAAATTTTAATTTTACCTTTACTACAGCGATGGTAATGGGAAAACTTTCAGCTAATTTCTCAGGTGTCCACTCATCAGGTTCAGTGTTAGCTAGATGTCTTATCTGTTCCTTCTCACTCCATGTCAAGAGGTTTGGCATGTTTTCCTTGAAGTACTTCTCTTTTATGATGCGGTGACGCAATTCATATTTACCCATTAGAGTTTCATTCATATGTTCATTGTATACTTCACCAACCTTAGAAAAAATAAGCACTGAATTAAAGCAAATCATAACACCAGTTTTACTCATTAGCTGTCGGTGCCGGCAACTGTGACCGCAAATTGACTAATATTAGTGGCAGTCAAATTTGTTTGTAATTTACTTCTTCAATACTATTGGAATAAGCAATAAAAGAGGATAAATTATTACCTTATAAAAATCGCTCTCAGACTGTTCTACAAACTCTTCCGCATCATCATCGGTAATATTAAAGCCATCTTGTTGGAAAGCCTTGATTCTGCTGTCCAAACCAGGATTTGGGCCAGGTACATCTAACCTCCCGCGTCTTATGTTCCGAATTATAGTTTTATCGCATGTACGATATATTTTCATAAAATGAATTGCAAACATTTTGACATTGAATCCACGGAATAATTTTCGCTATTTGCATTCAATAAAATAGACAATTCATTTATTTAAAAATTCACGTGAAGAAACTAAGCAAGACTAAATTCAGTTCACTGACATAACAAGGCATGTGCAAAGGAAATATCGATATTTTATCTTAAAATTATCGACATCAAATTTGATATACTTCTTAGACTTGTTTTTTAAAGATGTTTTTATTTTGTCTGTATGTGTATTATCGTATATACGTACTATCGATTCCTCTTCTGTGTCGACCAGACAGATTGTATGAACTTTCAAACATTTATAAAAGAATACTATTTCATAAATAATACCTTAATATTTATTATTAATTCCAAATTTAAAATATTTTATGAAAAAGTATAGTAAATCACGCTTGAGTGTGTGTACTTCAGTCTGCATGTTAGAAATTATAATTCTATAAAGGGGAAGTTTAACCGCAAATCAATGGCAATAGAGCATTCAGCCATGTAAATTTATTGCGATGCTTTGAAAACTAAGTTTCAAGATATCCAAACGGATTTAAAAGGTAATTTTAAAGGAAAATGCTTATTTATTGCCACAAAACATCGCACAAATTGCAATAATAACCTCAAAACATGAAGTTATCTGTTTTCTGTCTCTCCGGTTCCCGTGAAAACTCATAACATATTCAAAGTCGTTTCTCAAATATTCATAAATCTACAACACGTGTTTATATCAGTACGGTTAAAAAAATATATTTTATAGTTTTAACTATTTTAACTAAAATTATAAATACATTCACTCGATTTTATTGGTGAGAAAAACTGCTCTAAAATCATGTCTTTACTATTCAGTCGTGAAATTGATTTTTATAGTGTACAAACTCTTTGCACCTGTAGCAACAAACAACATTTTTTATACGTTATGGGATTGCTAAGGACAATAATAGCATCACTCACTAACTGTTGCGATTTGTGCGATGTTCCAGAGAGACAGTTATCAACTAACTTTATCATGTCGCATTTTGGCTGGTGGAGTGAGCGCGCATCGTAAAAAAATATTAGTCTCATAATTATATTATACTCTCATATTTTTTCCATCGTGCTAAATGAAGTATAAACTCAAAAACAAAATAACGAGATATTTTCATTCACTTGCCCATCCCTACACGCAAATGTATTTTTTTATTGATCAGTGCTGCCAGCGTACAAATATAAATGGCCGAAACCTGTAATGAAAAGGGCTAATTTTATCAATAAAGATCAATATAATTACTACAATTAATTTTTTCACAACAACCTTTAAAATATATATTAGTACTCGCGGCCACCATTATATTAAAACCTTGTGATAGTGTTTTGCACATAAAACATAACTTGATTTGGTGACGATAGAAAACTACGGAAATGAAATTAAGTACTAGAACTACTAATATTCAAAGACACGGTGATTATCAAACAACTAAAACAATCTTTTTAGCGGGAAATTGAAAAGAGGGGTTGAGGGTGTTTGGCTTGACTTTGTATTTGTGATCTTTAAATACCTAATAATGCGCGAAATTGGCAAAAGAAAATGGGACCGTCAATTAAGCTTTCATACTTTTTAAGTTTACTGATAAGAAAGTAGGTCTAGTAAAATTTACGCCAAGATCAAAATACCTACTATCTCTACAACCGTCCTCGTCACCGCCGCAATGAATTAATTTTCACATTATAAGTTATTTGATTTCCTCAGTTGATAAACTACAAAACAGACACAAACAGGACATGAAAATAAAGAAACTGTAATTTTTTTAAACTTATTTGTCGTCGAAATGTTGTCTAGCCACAAGATTACCTACATCTTTTTTTGTGATGTAATATTTGGAGATCTGTCAGACATAGGTTTTCGAGCAACTGTAGATAGGTATTTTTGTAATGTATTTATTTACTGTATCATTAAAGACTCCAAGAGAGTAAATTCCGCCATGTTCGCATTTTTTAGCTGAGCTGATTTAAATTTTAAAATGTTGCATATGCTATGCCACAAAACGGAAAGCAAAAAATATTTTTTTCAGATATGACGCTAGTTGAACTTAGTACGAAACTACGAATGGAATTCTTTGGCACCGGGGCATCGGCTTACGTGTGCGCTCTGTGTTAAATATTCTTCCATGTTTTTATCAACCGGAGACCGATACCGAAGACGTAAAAAAATAAAGATACTTGGTTACTAGATACATATAAGTAATGTAGTTTCATATTTACTTTATCCTCCCAAAATAGAAGTTTCATTTACTAACTCCCAAGTTGTTGAAGACCTGAGTATTTGATATAATTCCAATTTTATACCACCACGCGTTACTGAGAAAAAGACGCATGACAAACAGACGGACCAACAACAAAGTGATCCTTTGAGGGTTTCTTTTTCATTTGAGGCACGGAATCCTAAAATAATCCATACATTTAGAACCGTATAACCGTCCCTATTTTGCTCCATTGAAATCCAGCATACAAAATATAAGCCTACAGAAGCTCATAGTGCTTTCGCAAATCGATTTCGATATCAATTTCGACAGAAGGACCAATTTCACCATACCCGTTTGGTGTCACGTCGTCCTACCTTTGAGTCCTGTGTTGACGTTTTGGCGGGTCACCAAATTAAATTGACTTCATACTTGCATTAAGGATGAACCGTTCATCATTCACCTAGATCTGACCCAGTTTAGATAAAACTTTGTACCGGCCTATTCACATGGTTTCTAGTTTTTTACCTCCAAGTCGATTACCATGTAACTTCGAGTTCCAGATAACACGATTGCTGCGAATTGCAGAACTCAGCGAGCGAAACAACTATCGCCAGTTGATCGCAACTCTTTGCGGCATTTGCGCGCGTTCCAAATTTAAGTGAAGTTTTGCATTTTGTTTTTATATTTTCTGTGTACCAGATATATTGAAATAAAAAAGGTGAGAGTACAAGTTTGAAATATTAATTAATGATAACATAAGGTGGTGCATATTATTAATTAAATAGAAATATTTTTATTAGGTTCCTAATGCATTGATTTTTAATATGGGAAATATATTAGACTCGTTTATCATGTATTCGCTACCTACCATGTATTGCCATGATGTAAACTTACTTATGTAATTTACTTATATCTTGATAGAAATTTATTCCTTGTAAGTGTAAGATATATCTTCATATATCCGTACCTACATGTAGTATCCGTATTATCAGGTAAATGTCTAGCGGGTACCTATGATATCCAACATCTTTGAACTAGGTTTTTTTTATTTGATTTTTTTGTGTTCTTACTTACAATTGTTTCTGACTACTCTTAAACACAATATAATTGTAAACTAAGGACCTAGTTTCTAGCTGAAAGGAGGCAGTTATATATACCTTGTACTAGGTATCTAATTACATATTTACAAAAAAGTTCAAAATATTAAAAAAGGTATTATTTAAAGTATTTTTTAATTAGCACGAAGTCAAACTTGCTATAAACAGTTATATTCTAAAAACTGGCACACTGATCCCATAACAGTCACAACAGTTATGTATTTTAATGGCGACTTTCTAAACCATTCGATTATTACTTTATTATTTAATCACGCTACGAATCTGTTTCGAAAATGCACCTAAAAGTGAAATAATATTATTTATGTAGCTGAGCGAAACTGGGACATCGTGTGCATGTTACACGGTTTACAAATTTAGGAAGCTATTTAGCAACAATTAACGACTCTAAATCTAAATATATTTTATAACCTAAAATACTACTGGAAGTAAATATTTTTCCGTTCGCACAATATTCTATTGAGGAACAGATAGTACACAAAACAATTTCCTCGTGGATAAAAAACGTTAACAAGGTAACTTTATGGAAGCTAAATGTCCCTAATTTAAAAAGTTACTTAACGACAACAACATCGCTACTAATATTAAAAATGTGAATGTAAGTTTGTTTGTTACGCTTTAACGCGAAAACTACTTAACCGATCATCATGAAACTTTGTACACATATTCTTGGAGGTATTAGAAGTAACATAGGATAGATTTTTATTCCACGAAAGTGACATCCCTCGGGAACGCGGGTGAAACCGCGGGGGATAGCTGGTATAAAATAAAACAATACAATGAAGCTGCAGACTAAAGCTATAAAATAAGAACCGTACGTAGGTATACGTAGGTACCTACAATGTGACCTCAAAGCGTTCATATGGGCCACAGTATTGTTATCACGATATTTTTATCTTTATTTGGCAAGAAGTTTATTGTTACAGAAATGTGGTGCTATTCACCCAATAGTTAATTGTATCGTGATGTAGTTAAACTAATAGGGTTTACTTTCTACTAGCTGTCCCCCACGGTTTCACCCGCGTTTGCGAAGGTTTTAAAATGTGTAATCCAAGCTATAAACTAAGTGGCAAGTTTAATTCCAAGCCGTTTAGTAGCTTTTGTGTGAAAGTGTAACAAACATACATACGTCCATCCTCACAAACTTTCGCATTTATTATATACAAGGGATGTAAGCATGCATATAAACCTTCCTCTTGAATCATTCTGTCTATTGAAGAAAACTGCATCAAAATCCGTTCCATAATTTAAAATATGTAAGACTATCTGTCCCCCGCGGATTTATCCGCGTTCCCGTGTGATGTCACATGTATTATACATAAATCCTTCCTCTTGAATCACTCTATCTATTAAAAAAAACCGCATCAAAATCCGTTGCGTAGTTTTAAAGATTTAAGCATACATAGGGATATAGGGACAGATAAAGCGACTTTGTTTTATACTATGTAGTGATGATAATAGATGCTAGAAGATGAGATTTAGAGATGAAAGATTTAAGATGGTGCGCATAAACGGCTGAAGCGACTTCGTTTTATACTATGTAAGGAAGTAGGATATGATGAAATTCTTAAACGCTAGGGGAATATTTCGATATAACTATTGAGATATTATGGGCAATAGGTGCTAAGAGTTTTAACGTCTGTAAAAAAATTGTCGGTCAACTAAGGATGTAAATATTGTCACTGTTTTTGGACGTCTATGGTCGCTACCATATCATTTTTTCGAATGCTGTTTGTATAAGTAAAACAATATTTAACCTGTTTGTTTAATACCGTTTTGTTGCCAATACGTTTCTTAATTTCAATAATTAGTTTATTTATTTTTTTAGTTTTTTTTTTAGTTTTTTTTATATATATATTTTTTATTTTATTTACTAATTCGCGCTCTTTTACTAGAGTGAATCTTTATACAGACTTATATAACCAAAAAATATTTTTATTTTTGATATTTATTGATTTTATACAATAAGAAGTCCATGAGTGGCACATGGTTACATCTACCTTTCTAAAAGACGTTTGTTATTTTTTTAAGATGGTTCCAGAAGATTTAGTCCAATAGCCTATAACCTCCTTAAATTAAGTAGGTACAATTCATAGTAATTTTAATTGTTTTTTTAGCGTGACGTTGGAACACTTACATTATGAGCAGAAATTGTGATTCTAATGTTAATTATTCGCGTAAATGGGTAATGGCCATCCGCGGCTTACACCCTCAATACCTATGTCTATAAAAACATTGAAAATTATACGCAATAATGAAACTTTTGGCAAAAACACTATGGAAGTAACCAATCGCAATATCATTTCTTTTTCTTGAATGAATGCAACTGCAAAGTCGGCGACTGACTTATTTTGTAATCAGAGATTGTTGCGGTTTATGGGAACTGAATGGGAAAGGCTGTTTGATTAGCGGATTAAAGAATTTCCCAGTCATTATCTGCAAATTTTTCAACTTCACTAACTCCTGTGTTGTTTATATTTCGCTTTGATTGGAAGAGCATTAAAATTATCGACAGATTTAAAAGCTTAATAAAAGTAAATTGTAAGGATGCAGTTTTAAACAACTTTACTATAATAACAATTTGTCATGTATTTGATATGCTATGTTTTAAACTATTAAGTATTTAGTAAAGTAAGTTATCAAATCAGTCTCAAGCCAACTGCCCCGTCATAACCTTCGTATTTGGTATTCCTTATTTATTTATAACTAGCTGACTCGACAAACGTTGTCCTGTCTTAACTATGAATATTGAATTCGATTCTTCCAATTGAATTGACACTGAAATGTGCACTTCATAATATAGAAA
Organism: Habrosyne pyritoides; assembly: GCA_907165245.1. Taxonomy (NCBI): domain Eukaryota; kingdom Metazoa; phylum Arthropoda; class Insecta; order Lepidoptera; family Drepanidae; genus Habrosyne; species Habrosyne pyritoides. The sequence continues at coordinate 8,177,350 of OU015602.1, read as the reverse complement.
TTATAAATTTATTATTTTATGAATATAATTCCGACCCATTCCCCTCTCTTTTAAACGATATTTGCAGCGCGCATTCAGTCAATCTTGCAACTGTCAAACGACTGACAGTTAAGTCAAACGCCATATACATTAGAAAAGTGAATATAGTCGTTATGTTTTCTTAAATTTTCTAATTTACCGCGCAACTTTCTTATTTTTTTCTTTCATGAGAACCATCTCCTGACAATAACAGACACAACAAAAAAAGAATTAGTGTAATCGGTCCAGCCGTCCATGCGTGATGCCGTGACCAACGGAAATAGGGATTCATTTTTATATACATATATAGATGAACTCAGTACCACAAATGTTATCCACTTAGCATTTATCTCGTTTTGTACACTTACCTACCTATGTAAGTTCAATTTGCTGACACTGAATACAGATTGTTATTTAATAGCAAGGATGTTGAATTTGACTATTGAAGTCAACCACGATGACCTTCTGGCACTCAATGTTGCTGATGACTCAAGATTTAAATAAATAAAATCGTACTGGATAATGATACAACATAGAAAACAAGATAATGCTAAATAATGGCTTTTGTATCTTATTGTTATTGCAATTAGTTTCAATTTTAAACCGGTAAAATAAAGTTTTGATAATTAAACATAAAGTATCGGAAAAAGTTTCGATATCCCACATATGACCGTAGTATTTGATAGCAATTGCACCATAGAAATTTCTATCGATTAAGTTTTTTTCAAATTAAAGGGTGTTTTTTATTATTATCTGCCCGCGCCTAGCAGTTTCACCCGCGTTCCTGCGGATTGCCTGACTTCTGTCTGTTTGAACACTCTAATCTCTGAAACTACTCCACGAATTTGAATGGGGTTTTCATAGGAAGGAAACTGGAACTAAAGATTTATTTTATCAAAATCTCACAAAAAAAATATGAGACATATCATCAGACATACTTAGTTTTGAGCACAGCTCAGTAAATAGATTGCAATGCAAGAAAGTTACATATAAACCATGCATTAGTAAAACTTTGCATTTCCACATATCAATTTGCATTTGCAAGACTCGAGATAATGTTAGATGAGAGATATCATAATTATATCTATTAATAACTCTTACAAAACACGCGAAAGAGGTCAATTGTTTTCGCCAAGAAGTTTAAAAATGCAATTTTGATAGAAACATGCTAATGTATAACGTCATATGCCATATGCAACCAGTTACGTAAAGCAAGTCAAATACGGAAAAAAACAGTGGATAATTAGAAAGACTATGAGAATGACATTCTGAAATTATGTTAACTTCCTACTTTTGTTGGGCTACTAACTTTTAAAATAAGGGGCACCCAGTACCGGATTAACCAAGTAGCAAGAGTAGCAATTGTTACGGGCTCCGCGCAAAAGGGGGCCCCGTGTGTCTACGGCCGCCCACCACCGATTGTTTTTTTTTTACCTTAAGAACCCATAGCAGACCAAAGGCCCCTCGACAGAATTTGCTACGGGCCCCGCGCTTGCTTCATCCGGCACTGGGGGCACCCAATATTGCGTCAGAGTTTATAATTTCTTTTCACAAATCTTTCTGTTGTGTTAAACTTTCGTAATTCATTTTGGTAAGTTTCACTGAATAAAGAAATGGATTTTAAGAAGAACCCATTTTTTGTTTTAATGTTGATGTAATAAATTTGGTCTACTTAGAAATTGGTCAATTTATGTCAAACTGTGCCCCAAGCTAGTTTCCGTTTCCTCTGAATTATCAAGTATGTATTTGATAATATCAAACTACGTATAAACCAGTGAAACGGAATTAATAACATATTAGAATCGTCTGAACCATCTTTGTTTTTTTTTAATAATTTATTAATCACTAATAGAAAAATCTAAGAAAGGCCATTTATTATTATGTATTCATTACCTCAAAATGTTAACTATAGGTTTGTTATAACATTATAACATACTACTTTAAATTTTTTTAGCCAATTCTAAGCGAATGTCCCAGAAACTAAATCTTTATCTGACATTAGTTCGATGAACGCTCACCTACTAATTGTTATTTAAGAATTTAACACCAAATAGAGAAAAACTACTTTCCATATAATATTTAGATTCAGTGATGCGTAAATAAATTCAGATTTAGCGATTCAACTTGCAACCAAACCCGTATATAAGTAGACAAAAACTAAGCAACGCTTGTAGGATATGGAAATCGGATAACTGATACACCATACTCCTCTATAGCATTTTCTTAGTTTTGGATCGCACGGAGGCCTTCGAGAGGGTTCCTCTCACTTGACTGCATAGTTAGCGAAAGAGACAAAGCACAGAGGCTGCGACGAAACATCCTTGAGCTAGTGCCATTTTATCTTAGAGAATGACACCCCAGGATTCATAAAAATACTGGCAGGGACGTAATTACGAACGTTATTAGAATAGCATAAATAACATCAATAATAACATAATAATAATAAGATTTTTTCAGTAAAAAGCAGTTCGTAACACGTTTTTAAAACAAAAATTGTAAACCTTTTTGCTAATCTCCTTACTCAATTACTTCGTAATTGTTTTAATTGCAAAATGATTGCTAAAATAATCTTCTCACTTGCAAAAGTTATAATAAGCTAACTTGTTTAAATACGTACCTAACCTACCATTTGAGCTACAAATTTTGTATTTTTTAAACAAAGAACAAATCCTTAGAAATTAAATTCAAACATTTTTATGTTTTCCATGTGAACGTACACTTTTTGTTGTGTGTATAATATTTAAAAAACCAACTTATATTCTAAAAACGTAGTACTTTGTATTTAAAATAGGCATTTAATTTTAACAGCGATGTTCGTGTGCATATTTATAAATCTTGGTTTACTTACGTACTTACTTCAAAATGAAACCATCTTACCTTGGATCAGATTCTTTTTGTATGCTACTTTAATTACTCAAATTTACAATTTACTAAACAAATATTGTATAATTATTACTAGCTGTCCCCTGCGGTTTTACCCGCGTACCCGAGAGATATCATATTTTCCCAGGATAAAATGTACCTTATGCAATAGCAAAAGGTACATTTTGCATTACTGCATACTATTTACATTGAGCATATACTGGTATTCCAGTATATGCTCTTTGTTTGTGCCAAGTTTGATCCAAATCTGTCCGGTAGTTTTTACGTGAAAGAGTAACAAACATCTATACATACAAACATCCATACATACAAACATTTGCATTTATAATATTATTAGGATTTAATGCAAGACGTCAAACAATATTTCAGCAAGTTGATAGCTCAAAGGTTAAGTGCACGGAGCAGCAAGGAAATGCATGTTATAATATACTTCAGTTATTACGTCAATTTTATTCGGATATACTAAGATCATTTTTGTACGTCAATGTCCATGATATTTAAAAGCACAAGGGATAGTTTCTGTTTCGAGATTGTGATGCGTACCTAAATTATTTGTGTTAAGGTACTTTATCGCAATCAAGTGTTATTACAGTCTAGTCACGAAGCACGTGGCCTCACGTCCGTAAGCATGACACGCAATCAGCCATCATCACTGAACTTGGCCTGACTTGTTATGTGATCCTTGATCAGGCATTTAGTGTAGAAAAAAATGTTTTTTTTTACATTGTATAGAATACCTATAGTGAAATAATAAGAATGTATAAGTTTTAGTATTCAATTTAATGGTATGTCATTATACCTTTTTTACAAATGGCACCCGAAACTGAAACTCTCTCGGATTCAATGTGGAAGCCTATATCATAACAGATTGATGGATTTATGCTCGCCCAGTGTGAAACAACACGCGTAGCACCGTCAATGTACTACAAATTTGACTGCAACGACGATTCCGAGGGCATTAAAGAGTAAAGACCAAAAGCGACATGTCGCTAACATTCTCCTCAGTTGAAGGCTGACTTCCGAACCCGTTGTAGCTTCTGTAACTTTAAATTTGACTTTCATAAGTGCCCTCCGCGAGCCTAAACTGAATAAATGGTTTTGAATTTGTGAAATTTTGGAGCTGCATGTTCATTCAATATATTTTTTTATTGGACACATAAATTAAGGGTAGATATTTTTTTACCAGAGTGAGAATATTAATTATATACTTACTAGCTGCTCTCTGTATGCGTACTTTCTTCTCAGACCTTCCTGGATACGCCCAATAACTTACCAAAGTTTCATCGTAATTGAATAAATCGGATAGGAAGTCATAGAGGATATAAACATTTATCCTTATTAATATTATTAATGCGAAGTTGTTTGTTTATTGGTACATTTGTTTATTGCCATTTCACGGCTCAACGTCTGAACCGATCTTGCTGGAATGGGTATGTGTCCTGACATGTCAAATCAGCAATTCTTTATGAAATGTCAAAACGATCGAATGTATGGAGTTTTGTATGAAATAGCAAGTTGTGACGTTATAATTGTACAGCATCAAATAAAATACTCATTATTATTAGATCGGTACTGAAAAATCACATTAATTATTTAATTTTGATCATATTTAATGTTTTTGTATATTTTTGGATGTTCAATACACTGGTTAATGTTTGATTATTTATCATTAATACGATATAAAGATCAACACGCAAAAAATAATACAGAACATACCAATTTTACATACACAAAGCTTATGGTATAGAGGCCGACATAGGGTACTTTTTATCCTGTGAACGCGGATGAAACCGCGAGAAATAGTTAGTTTATAAACTACTATAACATCTAATTCTAAGTACCAAACATAATGTGATCTTTAAAAGTAAAAGTTAGTGTCTATTTTATGATAACAAAAATTAAGTTGAACAACGGTTCTAAAAATATATGTGTTAACGTTTGATTCAATGTTACATCAACTCAACAAATTTTGATGGTGACTTTAAAAGAGTATAATTAATGTTTGGATATCTAATATTATAATGCGGTAGAATTAGCAATCCATGCATTGTGTTTCAAAACTAGTATTTTCAAAATACCTTGCATTTAAAACTATTCAAGCGCTGTGTTGAATATTTATTCTTATTCTAAGAAATATTATTAAAATTAAATAAAAAATTCTTTTATTCAGACAACAAAGGATCCATTTCTTAAAACTACCTAGAGATGTAGGTAATAATTATAAAATAAATAAATTTAATACATAGACAAAATTATAAATTTATATAAAAAAAAATGCTGGGCATGGGGGTTTATCATGGTAAATAGCTGCCAAAATAATGGATTACAATTGAGCTAACGATTCAAAACGTTTGGATAAAATGCGTAGATTTTATAACGCAATCACTTGTTGTTTTACTAACTAAATAAGTTCGTAAGATTGACCTCCTATTAACGGTCTAAGGCTGCACCGTTTATTTATTTATTAATAATGGCATTAATATGATAATAACTCATGCATTTCAAGTCATTTCTTGGTAATTGTGTTCGATTTTATAATAAGATACCGCTTTCAGTAACCAAAATGTCTGATCATAAATTTAAAATTATATTAGGAAAGTTTTGAAAGAAAAAGCGTATTACAAGGTAGTTCATTGTATAGAAGATAAAAATGTATGGAAATAGCTACTCTCTGCACAGTGCATCTCTAATTTTCTTGTTTTAGTTGTAAGTAATTATTGTCATTTTCTATTTTGTAGTCTTATTATTTCTTTTTTTTTTTGTTTTTGAATGTTACCTTTATTAAGTATTTTGTAATTGTTAAATATAACAATATGTAAAATTGATATTATAAAATAGCCAAAAAGTCAGAATAGATAAAAAAGAATTTAATAAACTAAAAAAGAATGTAACCTTGCTGAGTTTCTTGCCGGTTCTTCTCAGATGAAGGCTGACTTCCGAACCGGTAGTAGCTTCAGTAACTTTAAATTTGACCTTCATAAGTGCCTTCTGAGGGCCTAAACTGAATAAATGGTTTTCAATTTGAATTTTTTGAATTATTTCCATGATATATTACTTCATAATATATAATTGAGATATTCCAAATATTTGTACAAAGAAACATAAAATAAATACATAAATGTGAAAGTGGTTTTTTGTAACACGGCTAAGCGACTGAATCGATCTTGATGAAATTTGGTACGCACATAGCCTATGGTATGGAGAGGGATATAGGCTTTTTATACTGCAAATGCAAGTGCAACCGCGGTGGAAAGGAATAAAAAAAACGCTTTTGAAACATTCTTCATTGGTACTCCGCTCCTATTGGTCTTAGCGTGATGATATATAGCCAATAGCCTTCCTCGATAAATGCACTATCCAACACTGAAAGAATTTTTCAAATCGGTCCAGCGATTCCTGAGATTAACGCGTTCAAACAAACAAACTCTTCAGCTTTATAATATTAGTATAGATATAATCTAAATCCATTTATATACTCGTATCTGTCTCAACAATTTTGTTTACAGACACGATCCTGTCTGACGTAGGTAAGTGTAGAAAAACCACAAATATACGACTAAAGTGACACGATTTAACAGCTCATAGGTAGATACGAAATAATAATATTACCTATAATAATAGTATCGACAAAAACATATAGGTAAAAAAAGAGACTGCCAGTTAACAGTGATAAAAATAGCTGGGGATTTCCTTATACTTACAGAGTGGTATTTGATAGGTCAGGTTTAGAATTAAAGTTGTTGGTGGGAATCGACTAGGAGCCAACAAGCTAACTGGCCCAGTGAATAAATATATAAATAGAAATGGTTTCGGCAGAATACCAGCGTCTGCTGTTACACACAGTGGACATATACTGAGTCGAGACAATTTTGCTGCTGTAGCACACGTAATTTTTTTATTTCTGTTTGTTGAATATTTCATTTAAATGTTATTTAGTGTTTATTATAAATGATTTCTTTTTTTATTATTATTGCTTTGTTTTTATTATAATATTTGAAAATGTTGTTTTCATTTGTAATCTATTATGTGTGTCTATATGTGGTAAATAAATGAATGTCTATGTCTGTCTATGTCTATTAATATTTTTATTGTTATGAAAGCCTGATCCTTATATAAATTTTCATTTGTATATTTTTTAATATATAGTTCTATATGTATTTATATATAGTACTGACTGTCCCCCGCGGTTTCACCCGCATATATCGATATCATATATAGCTTAAATCAAGGGAATATTCCGCGTCGCAGTCCCTTCCCGATATGTTCAGTAGTTTTGAGGTTATGGTGAATAAAACGCGCTTCAAATAAATTCAATGGATGATACAAGAATGGTTTTAAATATCCAGACGGTAAACAAAACTGCAGAAATAAAAAAAACATTAGAATATAGATGATACAAATCAATATATGTGATCAGTAGATGTGTGAGTATATATTGTTAGTTTCCAAAGTACATACAAGCTTTTTAACAAATAACTACAGTGTAAACTCTTTATAACGAAACTCAAGGGACTGAGCATTTTTTGTCGTTATAGAGAGTTATCGTTATATGGAGTGAACAAAAAAAAAACAAAACAAAGTGAACAAACCAACCAACTTGGGCTCACTTCAACGTTATAGGGAGTTTATCGTTATAAAGGATAACGTTATAAAGAGTTTACACTGTACTATGAAATCACCACCCAAATCGTTTAACTCTAAAATTCATTATAAATTGATGGTTCGGCTCTCGAGCAGTGTGAGACAATAGTGGAAGCGCCATCAATGTAACACAAAATTGACTGCAACAACGATTCCGAAATCATTGCACAATCGCTCTGCCAATATCATTCATATCATGTACTGGAAACAATCACATATATTCATTTGTTTGTTTCCATACCCGTAACAAAGGACTTGAAATATTGACGTCAATAACATACGTGGCCATTTTTAAGAATAGAATATTGGTATAACCCTGTAGAATTTAATTGGTAATGACCGCATACAAGTTTTTTTTGTGAATTGAAACCTGTTTGGTTACATGCGTTGTTGATCGTTCGTGTTCTCTTTTAAAGGGGCAAATGTAAAGAATCCATAAGAACAACCTACCATTTTTTCAAAGTTTCCTTCTTATTATATATTTCTTTGATTCAGATTATCTTTGCAATGGTAATTTATTCCAACGGGCCCTTGAAGTTAAAATGAACAAATTATAAATTCAAAGTCATTCGTGCACAAATTATTATCAAAATATTAGACTTCTCGAATCCATGGTCAATGCCATATGATCGGAACGTCAAGGTTAGTCAAAATATTTTGTTCATGAATAAACCTGATATGTAACAGGAAATATATCGCCTATAAATTTTTTTTTTAAATATTGCATTAATTTAAAAGTAAATGTCAAAAGCTTAGCAATTAATTTGTGAGGCCTCTAAGGTATATCGTACTCAGCAATAATTTATATTTATCAAATTAATAGATAAGAGAAAAGAATACAAACTACAACTAGAGAACTGTTTGGGATCAGAAGGCCGCGTGTAGAAGAATGTCCCAAGATATTATTATTAAAGAGTTAACCGAATATTTTTGTTTTGTTATAGAAACATGCCGGACCAAGAAGTAGACAACAATAAGGATCTTTTGGCTATAAAAGATTGGCTCTGCAAGCAGCCACATCTTCCCCATGAAGTTGGTAAGTCCAAAAAAATATTATTTTTTAAACCTACGTTATAGAATAGTGGTGAGATTAATTCATGTACTATATATGTATATTACATCAAAATTTTGTGAAATCTGTGTTTAACTGCTGAGTGACTAACCTAAACTTAACTAATTCACCTTTGTAACTAAACCAATTGTCATAAAAATATTGTAGCAAAATTATGCATATATACGTATATTATGTATGTCGATATAGTTTTTTAAAGACAATTTTGTTTTGGTACTTTCAACTTGACAGTTTGACGCATATCATGTGAGCCTATAGATTATCTAAATGTATTTTAGCATACATTTTACATCTAAATAAATTAAAATCAAGGTTACCTCATCATAATTACTATAAATCATGTTTAAAATTAATCAATTGATTGCCATTTTAGCGTTTTAAAGAGTTGGTATTGAACTGTCTAATGAGTTAACTTGTTTCTAAAATTACCAATGCAAATATGTCTGAAGGTCGAATTATATAATTGCATTTATTACTTTATGTAACACTATAAAAAAATTCCGAATATCTTCACGACAATTATTCCCGAAGCGGTAGACAGAGGTCTTAGTATCGCTCCATTTTTTCATTATATGCAATCATATATATTTAATGATTTAAAAAAATACTTAAGCACACGAACGACGATATCGAAGAATAATATTGGATCAAGTCTATAATTTATGCTTTAAAAAAAAATTATGATGATGAATTATGTCTAAGGTATCCAACAATGCCCAAACTAGTTTTGATCAAGACCGAAATAGGTATATTACCTATTCATTTCGTTATTTATTACTGTTTTTAACTTACTTTTTTTTATTAATTTAAAGGAATATTTTCCAATTATTTCTGGTGTATGCTGATAAATTATAATAATCGATTACGTGATGTTTGCCGCAGTGAATCCCGATTTATTTAGTAAATATACAGGATGTTACAAAACTACCAGTAAAGCCGAAAGGAGGTTAAATGGGGCCTTATAACGAGTCTATTCACAATATTTAAGAACCGTAGTAACGCTGTATAACATACCCCAAAAAAAATAAAAAAAACAGTTTTTTATGAATGAAAAATAGAAAAACTGTTAAAGTAGACAATTATTAGGTAAAACAGGTACGTCTGTTAAATAATCTGGTTCCCTGACATGACAGTTTACTAGGGTTGTTGGCTTTGATAATTAATTATATTTTGACGGGGTATTTTGTAACACGTTGTATAGAGATTGTTTGTCCTAAACGTAGTCCTACCATACTCAACTACAATCTCACAATGCCAAGTGAAAATGTGGCCAGTTGTGACCACATAAAGCCTAATCGAACAATCTATACATATACAATAACAATCAAACACAGTTGCCAACACACACTGATAGGTGGTAAGTGACAGATTTACAACTTGAGGGTATAAGGCTCCAGCCTAGGGTACAACAAAGTAGCCTAAAACTGCACTAAATGGTTTTCTTGCTCTTCTTTTCTCTTCTTTAACAGAAGTTCTATCTCAAAGAAACGAATTTACGAATGTCGCCTTGGACTTTAGCAGTTTTTTAAATAAAATAGACAATACCTCAATAAAAAATTTAAACATGTATGAAGTATATCTAAAACACTCAAGCTCCCAGGCCGTACCAGTCCCTCCCAGAATCTATTGTCTTTATTGCAAAATCATCTTACTTATGAGATAGAGGTATAACCAAAAAAGTAAATGAAAAACAATATTTGCCACGTTTTTTAACACATTTTTGGCAAAACTTATGCTATGAAGAAACGACGTAATTTTTTTTCATACCGTTAAATAAAAGCTGTTATATTAAAGTTATAAACCGTTAAGATAATATTCAACTTTGGCTTGTCGTAGATTTCACAACCGTATGTTTATTTGTAGTGAGTCCACAGGAGGTGCTAACACTTGTCTAAATACCATTCATGTTATAAGGAAGTAGGTTTATGTAAAAGAGTCAATTCCGAAAACAATTAGTCATAGGAAATCATTTTTGATGTGAAACATCTATAGCCGCACGTAACACCGATTTCTGGCGACGCATGCTGTGGCGACGCGTCGCCACGCTATATGATGAGTTGTCACAATTTGAATATTTTACTTTAATTTTGGATTTTTGAGTTTAATGAAAATAAATGTTTATTAAATAAACAGTTATTATTTTTGTGGAAAGAAATCGTAATATAATTTTTTTACATTATGCCATATTTAGTTCTATGGAGGAGCGACGTATGATACTCCTCCTTTTAAATGGAAAGATCTTCCGCCAAGCTGCCGCAGATCATACCTGGGGACCGCGGTCCAACTGTTAATGTTGGATGCTTGTATATATGTCGAATCCTGAGAGAATGTCGATATAGCGATGTAGGCTTCTCGCGTCTTGCGTGGTGCGGGCGGTGAAGGATTGTATGCATGTTCATGCCCTCATCATGCCCTATGTATGCGTAAATCTTTAAAACTACGCAACGGATTTTGATGCGGTTTTTTTAATAGATAGAATGATTGAAGAGGAAGGTTTTATGTATAATACATGTGACATCCCACGGGAACGCGGGTAAAACCGCGGGGGACAGCTAGTGAAAAAGTAAAACATAAAATCATTCACAAAAAACCACAGAGGTTTATAAGAGGAATGACTTATTCGACATTCAATCCTTAAATTACTAAATTTCCTACAAATTTATTTTACAACAGCTTCCTGGTTATTTGCCTTAGCACACAGGGTGTCTAACCCCACAACAATAGTCTAGGTCTCTAGTTAAGACTAGAAATAGGTCCACGATACAACAATGTGAAAATATATCTAGGAGATACAATTGATCAGTTACCTTAGTAGATACAAGGGAAGTTTATATATTTTTACCCCCTATGAGATCTCTTCAATCTTAGATCTCTTTGCAATAAATCAAGCTATTAGTAACCTTCTCTTCTTTCTATCTTCTTAAGTATAATATAAACTCACTTGTGCATTTATTATATTAGTAGGATTACTACAGCTGCAAGAAATATTAAAATGTTTTTTGATTATAATATACTAGCTGTTCCCCGCGGTTTCACCCGCGTTTATCGACATCGTATTTAGCCTACTAGCTTTCACCCACGTTCCCTAGGGATGTAACATTTTTATGGGATAACAAGTAAACTGCTTATGTTATTCTAATTATATAATAGACAACGGGTCTAAATCGTGTAATAATTTGACGTATACCTAAATACCTTTTTTAATCCGACGTTTCGGCTGACTTACATCAAGCCGTGGTCACGGGAAGACCCTAAAATTGAATGTACCTATACGAATTGTGAAACCTTAAAAATATACTACATATGTTACTTTTAATACCTCCAAGAATATGTATAGAAAGTTTCATGATGATCGGTAAAGTAGTTTTCGCGTGAAAGCGTAACAAACAAACTTACATTCACATTTATAATATTATAAGTAGGGATAAGTAACCAAACTGTCCTGTCCTCTGCGGTTTCATCCAAGTTCCCAGGAAAAGAAGAAGCCTATGTCCTTCTCCATATCATAGGCTATTGGTGTGCCATATTTCAGCCAGATCGGCTCATTCGTTTAGTCCTGAAAGCGTACCAAACAAACGCACTTTCGCATTTATAAAATTACTAGCGACCCGCCCCGGCTTCGCACGGGTGCAATGCTGATGTACATTATTTTGATAAATCTCGTAGGGTTCAGCCTGCGTTTGCAATGTAAGCGGAAAAAATGTAATTATTTACGACATCACATTAGAAACCTCAAATATAACAGTATTTCCCCACTACTTAATGGATGTTATTATTACATATAAACATTCCTTTTCAATCACTCTATATATTTAAAAAAAAACCGCATCAAAATCCGTTGCGTAGTTTTAAAGATAAGCAGGGATATAGGGACAGAGAAAAGCCACTTTGTTTTATACTATGTAGTGATATAAGGAAGGAGAGAAATACAGATACAGAAATAAAAATGTGCACTAAATTAGGTCTCGATATCTATTTTACAACCTGATTATCTTTCATCAGATGACATACTCCTCCGTCGGTTCCTGACAAGCTGTCGCTACAGTCAGGAACGCGCAAAGAAGACAATTGATCTGTTCTTCACCATCAGATCCACGGGTCCAGAACTGTTTTGCAAACGTGACCCTTGGTCTCCGGAGATAAGACGTGTTTTTGAAGTCACGTAAGTTTCTATCATATACTTGATTTTATGTCTGAAGTATTCAAAACTTAAATAGGTTCTTACATTATTTCCCTATATGTATAATCATACTGCGACAAGATAAGAAGTAATGCTTGCACCTGTGAATTGAATCTAACATCTCTACTTTTCAAACTGAGCTACTGTCTGCTGTACAGAAAACACTTTATTATAATTACAGATTTAACCTTCCATTATTGTCTACTGAGACGTTAATATTAATAAATATTTATGCAAGTCAGGTATTTACTGAGCTCATCTTGTTTTTGTTTAATCAAGTGTGTACTTAACACTAAACATACCATAACCGGGTCAAATGACCCATTTTGAAGGTTGCATTTAAAATCCACGTATCATCTTATTGCTTTTGTACATTTGACTTCATGACGTTTTATTTCCCTTCTTAACAACCATATTTCAAACATGCAAGCAGGAAACAAAGTCACATTTGACCCGCTATGGTTGAAATAGATACGTAGTAAGTGTTGGTATGATTAGTGTTAAACAGTATTTACTTTTCGAAGAAAAACTCAGTCTGACAGTCCTCTATTGATCTATTGCATTCAAGCGTTTAGATTTTGCGATAAAGGTACTAAGTTCTTGTACAACCTGAGAGAACCATAACTCTGTGGTAGGAAATGACTAAATAGTGTCGCTTAAACTGACCAGCAATATATTTGAGAGTTCACTTCTAGACTTACTGGTCTTGCCAATTTCAACTTTATTGTCATATAGATATGGCGTCGTCTCTCTTTCATACGATACGGATCAAAATGCGTTGCGTGGAACTAAAACAGTACTGCGAACGCTAACTCTCATAGTATGAGACTATACGGTCTTGATCTTGTGAAAATTGGAATAGGTGCCACCAAGTCTCGTAAAATACCTGGTATTGGAATCTGGTATACTCAGCTTTAATAGCTACCATATAAAGATTATAGTTCTAAACAAGGGGTATACAATAAAGGCCAAAATACAAACAAACGATCATTGCCTTAATAAATAGACCTCACGAAGATACTCGAGCTTAAATAGAGAAGTATAATGGTTGCATTCAGAGCCACTAATGAAGGTAACATTATATTTTTTTACTCGCACAAAATCTTTTGATCTCTCTACAAGGGGCTATCGCCATAACAGACTTATTTGACACACTTAAAGGTTATTGACATCTGGTTTTAACTTTCTTACTTGTTAATGTGGAATGACGGTCTGTTCTTAAGAGAGATGTTGAAGTGTTGGAAGCATGTAGAAGTGAAATTATTGGCTCTGAGTAGTAGTGGAAACATAATGTTATGGTAATTTTTGGGTAATTTAGAAGAAAGAAAACAGATAAATACAATATAAATAAATAAATAAATAGCCTGGGACATTATTTACACCCGGCCATCTGATCCCAAACTAAGCAGAGCTTGTACTATGGAAACCAGATAACTGATATTCTACATATTTTACTACTTTTTTTTCTAAATACATACTTATCTAGATATATACACCCAGACACAGAACAAACAGACATGTTCATGCACACAAATGTTTGTCCTGGGTCGGAATCGAATCCGCGGCCTTCGGCTTGGCTGTCAAAGTCGCTAAACTAAGACTTAATGGGGAACACAAATATCATGTCTTGCGGGAAAACTTAGTTCAGCAGCTCACGCAGTTAGAAAAATCAGGCAGATTACAGATGTCGATAAGGCTTGATTAGTTTATTTTAGCTACTTTCATAGTGCTATGACCTACGGCATTTTGCTTTGAGGTAAAGCTGCTGATATAGAAACAATTTTTATATCGCAAAAAAGAGCAGTTCGAGATCGATATCCTCACAGTTGCATCGCAGTATATTTACGCAAACATAATATTTGTACATCAAAATATTAGTCTTTATGTCAAAAAGAGTGATATGCACTCCATCAATACTAGAAATAAGGATAAACTTGTCACTTCTGCATATAGACTGCAAAAAGTGCAAGGCTCATTTTTAGGACTTAGTGTACGCATCTATAATAAAATCCCTGCTGAAATTTTAAATTTGCCTTTACAAACATTTTAGGAAAGAATTAAGACTGTTTTAGTACAAAAGGCTTTCTACAACACAAAGGATTATTTTAATGACGACAATGCTTGGGTGTAGCGCTCGCTCCAGCAGGACACATCTTTATGTACAAAATCTTATTTTGAAAAGAGTAATTGCTGAGTTTATTGCCGGCTCTTCTCAGTAAAAGCAACCTTCCGAACCGGTGTTAGAGTCTGACCATTCATAAGTGCCTGTGAAGGCCTATTTGCCTTCATTTTCATTTCATTAACCACCTTCATTTGATGTGATTTCATGTGATTTCATCACCCATTAACTGG
Source organism: Habrosyne pyritoides (assembly GCA_907165245.1). NCBI lineage: Eukaryota > Metazoa > Arthropoda > Insecta > Lepidoptera > Drepanidae > Habrosyne > Habrosyne pyritoides. The sequence continues at coordinate 8,162,204 of OU015602.1, read as the reverse complement.
CCTGTCATATAGTTTATGAGTGCGTAAATATAACTTGCCCATTTAAAAGCAGCCAATTGCGAGTCTCAATCGCACAGGAAGTGTTCCGTACTACCATACAATATTTAACAAAACGCCGAAAATAACACGTCTTTTATATGGGAAATTTCAAAAATATACCTAGTACGGTTTATGAGATACAGTCGGCTGATAGACAGACAGACGAAATAAATAATACGGTGGGTTAGTTGGCACCCGTTGGATACGGAACTCCAAAAATGGAGAAGCTGGAGTCTGATTCACGCACTAAGTGCTTTTTATTGGTTTATTTAATACTAGCTGTCCCCCGCGTTCCCGTGGGATGGCACATGTATTATACATAAAAACTTTCCTCTTCAATCACTCTATATATTAAAAACCGCATCAAAATGCGTTGCGTAGTTTTAAAGATTTAAGCATACATAGGGATATAGGGACAGAGAAAGCGACTTTGTTTTATACTATGTAGTAATACTGTACAAAGCACTAAAACGTACATGTAGCCATATAACGCAAACCTCTAGGGGTAAATATATGTAAACGCGAATTGAGTCTTTATTAAAGCACCGAACATTGCTCTAACGAAGAGATAAGTTAATTATAATTTGTAGTAAAAAAGATATTCCCACGTCATCACGGTCAAATATCTGTGCAGTAAGACCTTGCTTCTTGCCAAATTTCATCATTCTGGGTCACCGGGAAGTATAAGTAACTTCCTATTTGTTAGGTTTTGATTTATCAAAATATGCATTAATAAATGGCCGTATTTTTTAATGCGTTGACTTTTATCCTTGATTTTTAAACACCTCTAAAAGACCATAGAAATTATTCGATATTAATTTCAACTTATATTATATTTTCTCGCGTTTTTCCTGAGAAAAAGAGTCTTAACAGATAGACATCCTATTAAAATTTATGTTTCCGTTTGAGGTGCAGTTCCCAAAAAATATCAATCAAAAATCATATTCCTACATTCTGTAAATAAGAGCTAAAATTAAAATTAAAAGTAACTAAAATTGTTCCTTGATCGCATAAGAAACTTAAATGTAGTTTTTCCAATTTTCCAGAGACATGCTCCCCCTCCCAAACAAAACAAAAGAGAACTACAAAGTATTCATCTACCGGCTCAAAAACCCTGATATGGACCTATTTAACTTCGTGGACGCCGTGAAGACATTCTTCATGTTGGCTGACACCAGATTGACGGAAGAAGATGACATACCAGCTGGCGAAATTCCCATATTTGATTCAGCCAACGTGTCTCTCAAGTTTATTGGGAAAGTGAACCTCTCTGCGTTAAGAAAATACATGCTGTATACACAGGTTTGTACAAAGACGTATTATGATATAAACAAGTCATTCATCAACATCATGGCTCTCAAAAACAGCGCAAATATTACGGTGTTTCTGTTGTTAGAGACAGATGAATAATCATAGTTAGTTACGTTAAGTTTGAGCGCGACTAAATGGAATTAGGTCAATTACCAACATTTTATGTTGCCATTTCTAAGAGCGAACAAGACTATCTATACTATAATATTATAAAGAGGAAAGATTTATATGTTTGTTACTCTTTCACGCAAAAACTACTAAACAAATATGCATGAAACTTGTCACATAGTTAGAGCATATCCTGGAATAACATATAGGCTACTTTTTATCCCGGGAAAATGTGATATCCCTCGGGAACGCGTCATTGGGTTGGTACTTCAACTTGCTTGTTAAATGTTGGGTTTTCCACGACAGTATTAAGTCATTATGTATACTTACGAATATGTATATATTTATTCAGTTGTAATACAACTTTGAAGCTTTTACGCAGATACTGACAGTGTTCTGGCTAATAACAAAAATGTACAAAATTATTTACGAAAAGTAAACAAAAATTGCATATAAATTTTTTGATTTACTATTTCATATGCAAAATATAATTTTATTTTGCTTTGTATATTTCAAAATAGGTATTTTCAAAATACTATAAAGTATTCATTAATTTCATTTCATTCATTCATTGGTCAAAATTATTTCTACTGGTGCTAAGGTTGGTAAGCGTGCTATATTTTTTGAGTATTTATTTTTTATTGTTAGGTATGTGTTTAATATCGCCGGATTTGTGCCAACATCAGTTTATATTAAAATGTATCTGACCAACACAAGCACGTTAATTAATTTTATATGAAACTTTACTGGTAATGTTGGCAAAACTTAACAGTAAAGTATTTGTATTTTGCAATTAGAAAATACGTTTCATATTGAAGTACTACACTTCAAGTAAAATTCAAAATGCTTTTATAAAAAAGGTATACGAGTATAAGTAGAAAATTGGTATTTAGCATTTTGTATTTGCATTTTAAATACTTGTATTTCATATAAGTCGTATCTCTAGTAATAATGGACCGATTTCATTTAAGTACATATAATTTCTGCTAACATTATTCAAGCCACTAGAACTGTCGTCGCGTTAGTAAATGTTTTTAAGTTAATGACATATAACGTGATGGTAATTGCCCTGTTATAGCAGCCAGTCGTTATTTTTATGACGTTAGCTTCTGTATTATTTTTTTATATAATTTAAACTTTTACATAATTAATATTAATCACTAGTTTCCGCCACGTTTACATCCGCGTTTATTTTTCTATTTCTATTTTATTATGGGACCTTATTTTTACACACGGCCGTCTGATCGCAAACTAAGCAGAGCTTGTGCTATGGAAACTAGATACTGATATATACATATAATATATAAATATTTACACGCAGACACAGAACAAACAGACATGTTCATGCACACAAATGTTTGTCCTGGGTGGGAATCGAACCCGCGACCTTCACTTTGAAAGCCGGGTCGGTAACCACCAAGCCAATTGGCCTGTCTATTTACAAAGGACGTTACTTTTTCTGGGATAAAAGTATCCTTTGTGATAAACTAGGTTTAACTATCTACCGTCAATTATCGTTTCTAAATTCCTCTCCATCGTAAGGTTGTCTGGAAGTGATCGCTTTTTAATGATAAGACACATATTAAAAAATATACCTTAATACAAAGTTATCACGCGTACGAAGTCGCGGGCATAGCTAGCACTACATACTCGTATAATACTCGTACATAGTACAGATTATAATTTACTTTGAACTCTGTAAAATATTATTTTTAACCCCCGCCGCAAAAAGAGGGGTGTTATAAGTGTAATGCATATTATAGTCAGATCATAATTAACTAAGAACCCTAAAATATAAAAAAAATACTGTTTAAAATTTCAGGAAGCGATGCCAATCAGATTGAAACAAGTCCACGTTATCAACGCACCCTCGTACATCGGCAAGCTGCATGCCGTCTGCAAACCATTCCTTAAAGCAGAGGTTGCTAAATTGGTAAGGACGTTACGCTTTTAAATAGTACTTTTACACAATTTTGGCTATTACTTTCTAAAGCGTCCGATATTTCTGCTCATGTGTGTTATGTAATGTGTCCGATTGTACACATGATGTAATGAACACATGTATTTCGCAATATTCGAAAGCTTCAGTAGCTTGACCATTATAAGTAATAAGTATCTTGAACGAAACACCCCAAAATGGGGTTATAGACATGGGCTAAGGCTTCCGTCCGGAGTTCCCCGGATTTGTCCTAGTTTAGAGGGCGTCCGGGGAGCGTCCGGATACAGTGCCGGATTAACCACGCAGCAAGAGTAGCTATTGCTACGGGCCCCGCGCAGAAGGCGGCCTATGTGTCTAAGGCCGCCCACCTGGGATTGTTTTTTTTTACCACTTTATATTTAAAAACCCATAGGAGACCAAAGGCCCTCGACAGAATTTGCTACGGGTCCCGCGCTTGCTTAATCCGGCACTGTCTGGATGGGATGTCGGGGGAATACCAATAAATTTGTAGATAAGCAGTTAAAATTGTACGTATTCGTGAAATCCATCCAATTCAAATGTTAACTATAAGTGTAAATATATTTAAAGGAAATTTATAAGAAAATACCCCATTTCACCTAAATGTCCGGGGTATTTAAGTTCTTGTCCGGCGTTGGCAATTTAGGTGATGGCAGCCCTAACCTGGGCTTTAATGTAAATTAGGTAAATGTAGGTTGCTCTGAATGTCTGTAATCTGTTTTTTCCACCAATATATAAAAATAATAATGATTCCGCCTTACAGTGATGATGTTTTGGGTTGGGTTTATTGTGTGTTTGAAATTTTTGTGACCTACTTTTACACCGTTTTATTTTTAATTTTTTAATAATTACAATTTGTCTTTCTAGATAAAATTCCATGAGCCTAACTCCGATACACTATACAAGGATATTCCACTAGAAATACTGCCCAATGACTACGGCGGCAAAGCTGGCACCGTAGAGTCAATCAAACGTAACTGGATCAAACGGATTGAAGCTAAAAGGTAAAAAAAAAATCAACCGAAGATGCTTTTAAGTACCAACGTGACAAGCGTCTCTCGAACACATTTGCCAATCTCAGGCTATAAAAAGAAATAATTTCTTAACAATGATATGATTTTATTTGCACGATCCGAGAATCGAATCGAGGACGTTTAGGTCTTTATGACCTTACCACTCGACCACCGAGGTTATTTATTAAAAGACGAAACCGATACAACATTTTTGAACAAATTTAAACAAATACTGGTAAAAAAAGCATATTATACAGTTGAGTAGAGTTGATGATTACATGAATGATAGAAATCTTACATAAATAATATTAAAGTAATAAATAAATATGGTCAAAACAAAAATAACCTCCGACAGAATAAATAAATTGCGATATATCCATGATCTCCTCTCTCCTACATGTTACTTACTATGTATTTTGCTGTGCCCGGCAGGGTCCCAATGTTAATTAGATATTACTGACCACCTAAGATTTAATTTTAATATTGTGGAATGCAAATAAATAATATGAATATGATAATAATTATGTTATTATTTATTCTAAATATTTTTATTTTAATCTTCCAGAGACTGGTTCCTAACGAACGACAAGCGCTGGGCTGTGGACGAATCATTGCGACCGAGCGGAACTGAAGACGAACGAGCTGACAAAGTCAAAGGCCTGCCTGGGTCGTTCAGATCACTTGCTCTTGATTAGTCATTTATAAGGCATTTCATTATTGTTACAAAGGTGCTCGCTTTAGGGGGTCTCATGTGGTTTTAAGTATAAGATAAAAATTACTGTATTTTTGTGATGAGTTATTTTGATTGTCTAATTTGTGTGAGACTTTCTCGTAGGGCCACTATCATGAGTTTGAATGCGATGCTAAAAGTCGCTAATTAGTCGAAATTTGTCGCCAAAATATGAGGATTAGTCTGTCCCTGTTTCAAAAGTTTGAAGGTACCTTAGTAACCCTGCCAGGAAGAATTCTTCCTAACAGTACATATCCACGTTGTATGTCAAAATTAATACAGTAATAGTCAAAATAAGTCTTTAAATATGCTAACAAACCTGGCGGGGATTTTAAGATCAACTTATAATGTTTTGAACCAGGGACATCCTAATACTGATATTTGTCGACCAATATCGTCTAATTAGCGAATTTATTTTGTTCAGTAACCATTAAAATCCGTGATAGTAGACCTGCCAGCAAGTGCCACACAAATAAATTCATCATGGAAAGTGATAATGTGCCCGAAGGAAGAAGAAACAATACTAATTTTGTATGACGTAAGTCGTGACGTTGAGTTGATTAGTGCTGTCTTTTTTTTATATGTATTTGTTAAAAATGGAACAATATTTTACTGGTGTACGCTATAATACAACAATTGTATACAATTGTACGCTTAAAGTACAATGCAACTGTAGTATTAACTTTAATATTTTTTACTTGGTTTAAGTATAAAAATTTGACCGCAAAAGCGTCTTTAATTAGTTACCATGTAGTGAGTATTACTTTTTTTTTGTTGTGTTCTTAATAAACAAAATGAAATAATTATCCAGACTCATTATTGAAATGTGAAATCATGCAATTTTTTTTTTAAATACCTACTTTATTAGAAATAGTGCAGTCAGACAAATACAAAAAACCTGTAATTTTAATTTGCATAATTACTTTATAAAGTTTTATTTTTAATTCTGTGAAACTTCAAAGTTAACAGGACGTTTAAAATAAATAAAAAAAAACACTAAGTATTACTAATTAAATTAATTTCATTATAAAATGTAAATCCTTAACACATAACAATAACCTTAAAATGATCTAGTACAACTACTTATTTTCACATAAAACTATCTATTGTCAAGAATTATAATGAATTTTAGATTAATTACCCTATAATCTATAAAATTTTACAGACATTACCTATCGGAATAATAACAGTTCATTTTGTAGCGTGGCTACCTTACAGAACATTTCCTTATGAATAATCTGAAAAGTAAAAAAATCTCTAATAATAAGGATGCCAAAGGTTATTTGTATCTACGAAAGAGGTAAAGTTTGTAAGTGTAGATGTCAGAGGTAAATTCAGAAACCACTCATAAGATTTTAAGAAAATATAGTCTTTGTATTCTATACAAAAGTGCAAAGTTGCATTTTAACCGTGTGCTAAATGTTGACGACCGAGCAATAGAATATAGAATCCTGAGCGTTAGCGAGGGAATCAAAAGAGTACGAGGTGAAAAATCTTTGCACTCGAATGCAACACGTAACTTTTCATACCACCTCAGCGAGGAAATAAATAAATGCAAAAAAAAAGAAGAAAATGGAGCGCGCTTATTAAAAAAAAGTACACCAAGGAGGTTCTGAGTTTTCAAATTAAAAAAGTCTGTATGAGAAATTCGGTACCATGGAGGTAGAAGTAAATAGGTTTAATGATGTTTTGAATTCACAAACATAGTGCACACGATGATGATATCTGAGCGGATAATAAGGGCTTTTCCACTCAGATATTGAAGATGGGGATATAAAAGCATTTACTTACTTAAATAAAAAGAACTCATAACATTTCAACAATTATTTCACTGAAAGAAAAAAACATTTTTCGAGTGATACAGGCTAAGGATTACCAACTCTAAGGAAACTATAGTATTCTTATATGATTAAGCCAACATATATCACCGTCATCTCTACCTGGTATGAAGACTTGAAGACAGTTATAAATTTATAACAAAGGTAGGAAGAAGGATGAAATCTTTCATTAACATTAACTTGATACAAAGTACTTAGTTTAGTCAATAGACAAAGTCTTGAATGAACCGCGCATTTCAGTTTCAACGTCGTTGTTCTTTGTTTGTCTCTGTCTCAGGTCTGCTTTCCACATGTTGTCGTCAAGGTAGACTTTTCTGTAACAATTGAGTTAGCGATGCATAAATTCAAAAAACGAGGCGCAGTTGTAGTCACTCGTAGTGGAGAGTGTAACAATGAGAGGACTTCAATAGCAGTTCTCAGAAGTACTACAGCAAAATTAGTAGAGTAGAAGCAGTAGAGCAGAAGTAGAAGAGGAGAGTTCGATCGCTGTGAAGCGGTAGTGCACTTGTGTTACTGTGATTTGGTTAGATATGTAAGGCGTAAGGTAAGACTCAGCATTGGCGATGTCTCTGGTGTCGCAAATGTTCATGGACGGTGGTGACCACTTACCTACCATCAGGTGGACCGTCTGCCTGTTTCTTGGCCTATGTGGCATAATAGGTCGGTCATGAAACTCAGAATTTGATTCAGAATGTATGGCCCGGCATCTACTACCTCCATTAATTACAATTCAATTTGACCGAATAATATACAGATAACATGAAAAAGTAACTTCTATACGAATCGACAAAAACAGTAACAAAAAACAAGTTTAACAAAAACAATTATAACAATAACAAAAGTTGGGAATTTAAGACAAAAAGATAATTAAAAATTTAATAAAAGTATCTAATTATACTGTGTTTACAAAAAATAATTGAAAACTTCTCAAAACACTTTTTTTAACTGAGTACATAATATGTGATAATAATTATAAAGTTCTTAGACAAGCTACACAAGTTCAACAGTTATCTATACTAATATTATAAAGAGGAAAGATTTGTATGTAAGTATGTTTGTTACTCTTTCACGCAAAAACTACTCAACGGATATCGATGAAACTTGGCACATAGATAGAGCATATCTTGGAATAACATATAGGCTACTTTTTATCCCGGGAAAATGTGATATCCGTCGGGAACGCCGGGAACAGCTAGTATTCGAATAAGAGCTGTTCATATTTTTTCTTATTTAATATTACTTCCGTAATAATTCAATTAGCATAATTGTATATTTATTTGTTTATGTTTATTTAGTTTGCTACACAGTTTGGAGTAAGACGTGGTACTCTTGGAACGGCGGATGAAACCGCCAGGGAAGCTAACAAAACCTTTACCTTTCATCTGTAATTATCTTCACCCAATTTTGGTGTTGCTTCTTCATGCTGGGAGCATCGCCACCATATTCCTCTGGAAGGTATTTCTTATCCAACGCCTGATGTAAAGTGTCATAGTCGGTGTGAAACTCGATCTGAGAAGCGTAGTATTTTAATCAATTAGGTTATAATTTTAGAGGAAATTCGTATAAAATACAGATCCCAAAGATGTTAATATATAAAAATAATACAATTAATCTTAAAATAATTTATCGTAGAATCTCCAAAGAGTACGGACTAAGAAATACTTAAAAAGAAATAAATAAAAAAAAATTCTGATTCAAGGTGAAATCTGTCAATAGAAAACAATAACAAGCCTGCGGTTTATTCGATAACTAGAACCAGTAAAACCAGTAATTTGAATGTTTAGTAATAAAAAATCTACTGAGTTTATTTGAAGAATTATCAAGTGATTCCTAATCGGAAGGCGGGTCAGCCTCTGCAAGAAGTTCAAGGGTCCGGGTAAGGTACAATATACGTCTCTAAGTGTAGGTTAGATTATCGACCGGTTAGAGACGATCAGGATTTTGTATAATTATTAGATTATTGACAAGTTTGGTAATTTAAAAAAAAGGCACATGGATAATAGATTATAAAATTATACTACCTACTTATACTACAGGTATACAATTTCTGTATAAATAAAAAAAACATATCCACGACCACTATCCTAAAAAGCACTTGGCACAAAGATGCCATTTCGAGAGTTGGAATGTGGATTTCAATACTGAAACCTCTGATTACCTCTTTGAGGATAGTGAACGTGAAGATGTTTATTTTATATATAAAGATAACTGAAAATAGGTATATATACCTTTGTGTAACATAATAATGTCCCCCGCGGTTTCATTAGCGTTTATCAATATCATTAATAGGCAATCATTCACGCAATCACATCATCATCATCATCAGCCTATCTCCGTCCACTGCTGGACATAGGCCTCACCTATGGCACGCCACTGAGCTCGATCTTCAGCTCTTTGTTTCCAACCGCTGCCAGCCAGCTTGCGTATATCATCGCTCCATCTAGCTGGAGGGCGCCCTACACTACGTTTACCGAGCCGTGGTCTCCACTCTAGAACACGTCTACCCAAACGGTTATGGGTTATGCGACAGATGTGACCAGCCCACTGCCACTTCAGCTTGCTAATCCTTTGAGCTATGTCGATAACTTTGGTTCTCTGACGGATTACTTCATTTCGAATTCGATCCTTCAGAGAGACTCCGAGCATAGCTCTCTCCATAGCTCGCTGAGCGACTTTGAGTTGGTGAACCAGTCGCACCGTCAGTGTCCACGTCTCGGCTCCGTAAGTCATAACAGGTAGGACGTACTCACATGTTCTTACTATATACCGATTTTCATCAAGATCATTCAAATCATTTTTGATTTATAAAAGGACATACAAACACACCAATGGTTTTAAAATAGTATAACAATATCATCTATAATTCGTAAACGATTATTTTTCACAATGTACATAATTGTACAGATAGATCCTACAGATTTATAATCAAATATCCTTGTAACTTTTTTTACCCAACAATCATGTCAATAAACAAATCATTATACAAAAACCTGATGGTTTCTTACCGGTCATAAATGGCAGGCCGTATTCGAATTTAAAATTAGATTAATTATGGAAACAAAATCTAACATAAGAAATAAAATGCTTATTTAGATGAAAAAAAAATACTGGTTTTCGTGTTATAGTGCTGATGTTTGAAACTAATTAACTTCATGGTCACCTTATGCCTATATGATGATTGCAAATGATATTTGAGTCTAAATTATTATGTTTAATTTGTCCTGTTAAATCCTACAAATATTATAAATACAAAATTTGTACTATACAGAATGTTACGACATTACCCGTACAGCCGTAAGAAGTCAAATGGCGCCTTATAACGGGCCCATTCACAATATTTAAGAACCATAGTAACGCTGTATAACATACCCCAAAAAAATAAAAAAAACAGATTTTTATGAATGAAAAATAAAAAATCTATTAAAGTAGACAATTATTAGGTAAAATAGGTACGTAGGCCTTTCTGTTAAATAATCTGGTTCCCTGACATGACAGCTTACTGTTGTTGGCTTTGATAATACATAATTAATTATATTTTTACGGGCTATTTTGTAACATGTTGTATATGGGCTATTTCACGCAACAACTTCCAAACAGATTTGAAAATGCCCTGTAATAACATAGGCTACTTTTTGTGCCGGGAAAATGTTACATGGTTACTCGGGAACGCGGGTGAAACCGCGGGTGACATCTAGTACGTTGGCATCTAGTTGGGGAAAAAGTTTCTTCGCATTTTTTAAGAAACATCAAAACTTTTTTAATATAGTTTATTTACATTTAACTAAAGTATGTAGGTACCATTTTGTTCGATAACTTTTTGTCATCTTGTAGGTAGGGACATGATCCCATTGCTATAGAAATTTTGGGACTTCTGATCAAAATACCGCGACAAGTGGTTTTGGCAGTCCTCTCGTGATGTTAACCTGATACTGCCCAAAGAATTCTGAAGAGACCGAAACAGATGGAAATCTGAAGGTGCAAGGTCAGGACTATACGGCAGATGCATTAATACCTCCCAGCTAAACTCTCTTAATTTTTGTTGAGTGGCTAAAGATGTGCCGGCCGCTTTCTCTCGACTTCTTGCTTTAATCTCATCAATTATTCGCAGTAGAGTTTAGAATCGATGGTCCTGCCTGGTGGTAACAGCTCATAATGAATAATGCCCTTCCAATCCCACCACACACACAGCATCACCTTGTTGCGAGTTAGCCCGGGTTCCGCCACAGTCTGTGAATCCTGATCGGCCTTTGACCACGACCTTTTTCGCATGTTGTTGTCGTACGTGATCCACTTTTCATCACCAGTTATCAGCTTCTTCAAAAATGGTTCGGTTTCATTACGTCAGAATAAATAATCACAAATGAGTACACGGTCCGTTAGGTTTCTTTCAGTGAGCTCGTGAGGTACCCAAATATCGAGCTTTTTTGTGTACCCAGTTTTTTTTCAAATGCGCCAAAACTGTTTTGTGGTCAATTCCCAGTTCTGCAGCTACGTCGTAGCTACTGATATGCCGATCTTGCTCCACTTTTTCAAAAATGGCATCCATTTTATCCGTAATAGGGCGACCAGAGCGACGTGCATCTTTGACATCAAAATTTCCGGATTGAAAACGCTTAAACCAATTTTTTGCTACCCTCACAGACACTGCACTAGGTCCATAAACATCGTAAATTTTTTTCGCGGCTTGCGTTGCATTTTACCTTTTTTGTAGTAAAATTTTAAAATGTATCGAATTTCTTCATTAGATTCACTCATCTTGAAGGTACGAAAAACAATTGAAAATCACACATTTTCCTAATTTGAATTTGGAATTATGTTCTTTAAGATTTAAACTTTCAATGATACCAAAAGCAGCCAGATACAAATAGTATAGCCAATGAGATTTTATTACAAGTTCATACATACTATAATGCGAAAATACTTTTTCCCCATCCTAATATGATATTGCATACTTACCATATTACAAACTTCTGTGGGCAGTACCGCTTTAACAAGTGCGTAAAGTTTCTCATAAAAAGACGGGCAGTTAATTACATGTATGTGCTTTAGTCTCACTGGCATAGCTTCCTGAAAGAAGAAGAAATGCTTGTTTAAAGTCAGATTTTGAACTTCAGGGTTACAATCCTGGCTACATCCAGCGAAGTGGTACCTTCAAACATTGGCGTATCTGGGGGGTCTGACCTCTGAGATGCCATGGCCGAAGTGATAAAGCAGAGTTGACATAAACTTTGTTATGTACGACAAACTATGTATACGTCACATTAAAACGGAACGATAGGTATCGATAGGACGTTATAACGGGATTGCGATATAAAGGTGATAATTATTTTTTTATATCACATGGGCCGACTAACAAACGGACGGTCCACCTGATGCTAAGTGGTCACCGCCACCTATGGGCATTTGCAACATTAGAGGCATCGCCAATGCATTATCTACCCTGAGACGTGAAATTGTTAAGTCTCATGTGCCTGTAATTTCACCGACCCCCTTACCTTTCTAACCGCAACACAGTAATACAAGTGCACTACTGCTTCACGGCAGAAATGGGTAAGGTGGTAGTACTTCCCCGGACGAACTCTGCACTAAGAGCTCTATTACTCGAGTAACATAGTATAAAGTAACAGTGACAGGCCAACTGGCTTGGTGGTTAGCGACCATGACTGCCGCACGACGAATCGCATGCCGAAGTCGCAGGTCGCGGGTTCGATTCCCGCATGAACAAACATTTGTGTGCATGTACGTACATGTATGTTTATTCTGTGACAATATTTCAATAACTATGTATGTAGAAAAAAATTAAGTAGTATTATTATGTTTTTCTGGTTTCCATCTTACAAGCTCTGCTTTATTTGGATTATATGGCTGTAGTATTATATGGCTGTAGTATTATTTACTTACCAATAAATATAAAAGGAATTCCCTGAAGAAAAAGATGTTGACTTTTGTAACAAGTTTAAACGTGTAGTCTTTTATGTCTAAGATAACTATATGTTCATTGGCGAGGAACTGGCTGTTCTTGATCCAATAGTCAGCTTGTATTGACATTGTTTTCAGAGTGTCGTAGTAGTCAAACTTGTCCAGAACTGCGTCGTCTAGCTGATGTATCATGATCTCATCTTCACCCGCAATGTATGTCGATATGCATCTATTGGGAAGAATAGTCATTTTTATACATATACTAGCGACCTGCTGCGGCTTTGCAAAATATCTATGTCCAAGTTCCAGCCAAATCCGTTCGGTAACAAACATGCATATTCACAAACATTCGCATTTATATTGTATAATATAATATTCAACCGCTTTTCCGAGAGATGTTAAACATTTCCGGGAAGGTAGCCTTTGTGCTATTCCAGACTATAAATGATAACTAATACCTATATCTAATAGACTAATATAATTTATCATCATCAGCCTATCTCCGTCCACTGCTGGACATAGGCCTCACCTATGGCACGCCACTGAGCTCGATCTTCAGCTCTTTGTTTCCAACCACTGCCAGCCAGCTTGCGTATATCATCGCTCCATCTAGCTGGAGGGCGCCCTACACTACGTGTACCCCAACAGGTATAGGTTCTACGACAGATGTGACCAGCCCAGTGCTACTTCAGCTTGCTAATCCTTTGAGCTATGTCGATAACTTTGGTTCTCTGATGGATGACTTCTTTAATAATATAATATATGTATCTATGTGCCAAATTTCATCCAGATCCGTTCAGTAGTTCTCGCGTGATTGAGTAACAAACGTCCATCCATCCAAACTTCCCTATTTATAATAGTACTATCTGTCCCCCGCGGTTTCACTCGCGTTACCGAGGGATGTAACATTTTCCCGGCACAAAAAGTATCCTATGTTACTTCTAATACCCCCAAGAATATGTGTACAAAGTTTCATGATGATCGGTCAAGTAGTTTTTGCGTGAAAGCGTAACCAACAAATTTGCATTAACGTTTATAATATTAGTAGGGATTAATAGGATAGAGAAAACCGCATCACAATCTTAGCGTTGTGGCCGTCTGTCGATCACCTGAATAGATTATATAATGTACACTTTGATCCTCGCCTTGAGAATCAGTCGCCAAACTGACTGTAATTAGGCAATTGCACAATTCTCATATAAGATTGTTAACCTTCTTCGGCTACATCTTTAATAGTTTTTGTCGGAGGTCAAACTCAAGTTCCTGACTAAATATCAGTAAGACTGATTAATAAATGATTTCAGAAGTTACTCTAAAAATGATGACAAACAAAACTATCAGACACCATAAAATATTAATTATCTATCACCTTCAATGTACTGCGTCCTTTCCAATACGAGACCCAGACAATGCAATACGTTACTGATGTGTTGCGAAAAGAAATGTAAATTGATCACGTTTTGTTTCAACAATAGATCGCATGCCCAAAATGCACGTCTCCTAAATAACTAAGAGGTTAGGAGTGTTGGCAATAATTGTTAATTGGTTCTCACGAAATATTTTAAACGAATTTTTATTTATTTGGATTAAAGACTTTTTTTACTATCTCCACTGTTTCACGATATCATATATAGCCTATATCTGCGAAAAATTCCGCGTCGAATGGTAGCAGTCCCATCCCGATATGTTCAGTAGTTTTGAGGTGATGGTGCGTCGAAGAAACCCTATTATGCTTAGCATATATAATATAGATGATAGAAGATAGATGTGTTAGAACTGTGCCCTGGGGCTTGATTCTGTGAGGAAAATGACACTAACTCGAGGATGTTTTGTCGCGGCCTATGTGCTCTGTCTCTTTCGCTAACTACGGTAATACTACTAATCACGTGAGAGAGCTCTCCGAGGCCTCCGTGAAGCGGCTCGCCGACGAAGTTTGTATTAGCTGAATAAGGGGGCCGAGCACGACCATCTATCGTAAGCGTATCGTCATCGTATCGAGTGCGCCAAAAACCAATGCAATGGGAAGTTAAACAGCAAAGTCACGTTGCGCGATATTAAATTTTCCATAGAAACCACTTTTTTGGCACACTTGATACGATGATGCTACGCTTGCTATAGATGTTCGTGCTAAGGCGTCTGTACCGTCATATAACATTATACATATAACTTCAGCTCATAAAAACTAAGAACTGTATCTAAAAATGTAATTATTACCAACATCAATTCAACTTACTAAAAATGTATACGGTGAATTATATATTCAATATTTATAGATCACAATCCATCATAAACATTATGGAGAAGTCAACTTTGACATTAAAAATATACAAGTGACTCCTATTATTTTTAGGGTTCCGTACCTCAAATGGAATAAAATAATCCCTATTTGTATATTTATATAATATGTACATAAACATCTATAAGGTCTGTCTGTCCGTCTGACAAGACCTTTGTTCATTATTATTATCAAATACTCAGGTGTGCAATCCCTGGAGCTGTGAAATTCTAACTTCTAACGGCCAAAATTAATATACGATCCCGATCTAAAATCGCAAGATTTTAGTAAAATTTAGACATTTCGTGTATTAAAATTACTGTCAAAAGGTTCATCAATCCATGGATTTTTGATCGGGATTGCATATACATTTTCGCCGTTAGTGAACACAATCAAATTATGCGCTTGTTTATGGTTGATATTTTGACACTTGCAAGGGAATCAAAACCTATAAGTTACTTCCCGTTGACCTAGAATCGTGAAATTTGCCAGAAAGTAATGTATAGTCAAAACTAAAGGAAAAAATCCCAAATCGTACTATGTACCTACATAAAAAAAAATATATATATATTTGCACTAATTAACGTAACTGACCACTATAAGTCGATTCACACGCCAAAGTTAAACTTGACTATCAAACGACTTATTTTTACACAGTTTATTAACTTGAGTATACGTAACCCTCGGTACGCGAGTGAGTCTCGCACTTGCCAGTTTTTTTCCTAGGAAACCATTATGGGATCAAACTCGTTTGTTCTTATTTTTTGTGTAGTGAATTATTTTCCTGAATCTTTATTCAAAATTAAAAGTCTCATTAACTGTACGTTACTGACACTTATATATACTTTAAGCATTAGTTAATTCATTAAAATGTTTGTTAATTATTGTTAAAGAGAACTTTGGATTCTGTATTTGTAAAGTTCTTTGTACACATATTCCCTAGTTTCTCTGTTGGCTGAAAACGCGTATCTGCTTAGTATTAAAGTTAAGTTAATATTTGTATGTATTTTTGGAATATTATATAATATTATTATGATTATTATATAATATAATCGAATTAATGTTATAAATTTCACTTAGACATAGGCTTAGCTTGCCTAGTAATATAGTAACTGCAATTTTTTATGTCATAATTTATTATATATTATATAATTTATTATTAGACAGGCCAGTTGGCTTGGTGGTTAACGCTCTGATTGCCAAACCGAAGGTCGCGGGTTCGATTCCCACCTAGGACAAACATTTGTGTGCATGAACATGTCTGTTTGTTCTGTTTCTGGGTGTAAATATCTATATAAGTATGTATTTAGAAAAAAAAAGTAGGATATGTAGTATATCAGTTATCTGGTTTCCATAGTACAAGCTCTGCTTAGTTTGGGACCAGATGGCCGTGTGTAAAGAATGTCCCAGGATATTTATTTATTTATTATTATCTTAATACTATTACTAATATAAAATTTTGAATAGATTGGATTTTTGTTACGCAATCACACCAGAACGGCCGAACGGATCTGGGTGAAATTAGGCACTGAGATAGTTTCTAGTCTGGAATAGCACTATTTTCGCTTTTATACCGGGAAAGAGAACGCAGATGGAGCCGTGGGGACAGCTAGTTTTATTGTTAAATTTGTTGTCTGATTCAATTTCCTTCTGACAACAAGTTAATACCAAATTCTTTGTTAACTTGTTTATGACAGTGTTATTATTTATTATGTACTAACGTGGTAGCAAAAGCATGTTTCAATCCTTGTGAAGATGTATCTCTCGAAGTATAAACCTCCGGCATATTGGCTCGGGTGACACAGAATCTCTCTATACACTTCTTAGTTCTTTCTAGACTCCCATAACAACTGTGCAGAAACTTCTTTAACATGAAGTCATCTGTAAGTAAATACAGGTTATTAGAAACAGCATACTCCTATAAAATTTGAATCTATATATAATATAATCCCTACTAACATTATAAATGTGAATGTAAGTTTGTTTGTCACGCTTTCACGCGAAAACTACTTAACCGATCATCATGAAACTGTGTAGACATATTCAAGGGGGTATGAGAAGTAACATCGGGAACGGGGGTGAAACCGCGGGGGACAACTAGCTATAATATATATACATCAAGCTATTTAAGCTTTTATTCAATTAGTAGCGCCCCGCGGTATAAAATATAGCATACGAGTATGTTACACGCTGATAATGTAGCTTTACGTCAGTGAAATAATTTTTGAAATCGGTCCAGTAGTTTTTGAGTTCAATCATAACAAGCAAACAAAATGTCCAATCTTTCCTCTTTATAATATTAGTTTGGATAAGTGGTATGTGGTGGCGGTGCAGTGTGGTAGCAGTGATGAATACCACCACTCCAACTCATCTCTAGGTTGTCGTAAGAGGTGACTACATAGTTTAACGGTTACCACATGAACTTACATGCACCAAGTGGTCAACAAAAGCATTGCCAAAGAAAGTTGGCGTCAGGTAGGCGGTCAGCCGTAAAAATATGTAGAATCTCTTGTAATACGTAATGCACGGAATGGGCAGAGAGCATACATATTGCGCTGACATCAAATTATTGGGAACAGCGCAAGTAAATGATGATAATAAGATTATAATGTTATCTGACAATGACTATAACATTTTACATACTTCTAAAACTCATACAATAGATGATTATAATCGAGTACATATGCAAATTCATAATAGAGTATAATTGTATATTAAATGAGAAATAATAGCAAACTGTCGTGGACCGAGTTGTGTAAACATATTTCGTCTAGTCTTGTTACACAGGTATTATGAGGACAGTAACAGTAGACTACTTAAAACCTGTGATCATAGGATTGGCTCATCTGATAAAGACAAAATAATGTATGTATTGTACGTACCTATCGTCAGATTTAAAAACGACCAGCATCGATCCGGCGGTCTACAAGGGTTTCGAACGGTCTGTTTTCCCAGAACACAGAAGAAAGAAATATATAGAAGGAGCTTAATATGATGTGTGCCAAGTATTATCTAAATCCCTTGGTGCATTACTGAGTCATAAGCATCCAGGCGCGGTCGCAGCCGAGAGGGTCTCAAATAATAATACAATATGCTTTTTTTGATTATGTAAATTTATAGAAGATTTTGCAATTTGACATGTACTATTTTGTTCATGTCCCCTGTGACCCTCCCCTTCGGACCGCGTCTGCAAGCATCTAATTGATCACTACAAAAGTTTTTGATTTAAGACGCAATCGAGAAAATCTAGTAAGTTTGCCGGGCGGGAATTTGGTCCATAGTTCTAACGTGAAGGCTAACCTTTAGGTCTGAGATGAGGGCCACAATCCCTTCCATTCGCGGCTTGACTACTTCGTGTCAGAAATATCTATATGTGGTCCGGCTGGTGTACGACAAGTACACGGGCTATCTGATGGTCAAAAGTCTCCGCACTTTGCAATACCCGGGATATTGTAAATGTATTGCCGAACTTATAGTACTGGTTCTGAAGAGGTGTGCTCCTGAAGTGTGTCCTGAACGGACGCGTCTTTTCGCGCTTTCCTATTATATAGAATAAGTCTCGCCTATACGAGTATATAAGTGCCAAAATGGGCGATCGATCTGCCCCAACAAATTACAGGCCGATCGTCACCACCTATTTTCTCTCCGAAGTGACGGAGCGTGTGATCAATATACAGCTTTTGAGGTACCTCGAGGATAACGACTGACTATCCAAATGCACACTCGGTCGACTTGTGATCTTCTACTGTACCTCACGCATCGTTGATCACTCGTCATTGAGATTCAAGTACTGTTTTCAACTGTGGTCACCAGGTTACCAACAAGGCCCTTTTGGCTCGATTCATAATTCGACGTCCTGAATTGTTTGACCGTATGCGCATCGTATCTGATCTACCCTCGCACCTCTCGCCATCGTCGGAGAGTTCATCAGTCTCGCTCAGGGTGATTTCAAAGGAGTTACCTACAGCGGATGCTCAGACTGTGGAATGAGCTCGTCACTGTGGTTTTCCCAAGTGGGTACAGAACAGGAAAGAAAACTTAAGAAGTAACTTTAAGAAGAGAGTCGTGAAATTTCTGCAAAAACACATAACACCAACACACAACATTCACAATTTAAGCAGACTTCCAAAAACATCTTGTAAAACTTTAATAAAACTCGATTTTTACGAACTACGTTTTGGCGTCCAATATAACTTTGATACTTTACGAGACCTTTTTTGAATGACATTTTATGTTTTTATTAATATTAGCTATCGAAGTATACAGGTAGAATTACTGGCCGCCATTTTATAAACTCATATAAATGTCAAAATGTCAAAATCTTAGGCCAAGCGTATTAAAACTCATAATTTAGCTAGCGCTATACGACGTCTGATGTGAAGGTCATCACAAAAAATGAAATATGTGTATTTAATTCCAATATTGACATAAAATATAATCTTGTCAAACCAAAGATTTGACAAATTAGTCATTTCATTATGATAGAGCGATAGATATGCGGTAAGGAAGACGGAACACTAACACGAAACCTCATAGATATTTGCAGATTATTAACTGAGTAATGAGTACAGACTTGTGTTTTCCCACAATTTCACAATGTTAAGTGATGAAGAAGTCGAGGGTGGTAAAGGTGGTAAGGGTAGAGGTAAAATTCTAAAAGGAAATTGGCGTACAACTGCAGCTGCTTGACACACAGGCTGGTGACTGGTGTCAGATTTTCAACTTGAGGCATGCGGGTACGTACTACCATAGTAACCTAGTAAACATACCATGGCATGTATTTGAGATAAGATCTTATAACTCTCTTAGCAGCATTCGACGTCACAATGCTATAATCATCTTATTATCCTCATGCACAATTACGAAGCCCAGACTTTGACCCAAGGGGACCATGGTAGCCAAGCTAATATGGCAAAAACAGGCTGTGGGGAACGTAACGACAAACGTTTGAACAAGTAAATAAAAACGCTACGTTTTGTCAAAAATTATTTTCATTGACAGGCCAATTGGCTTGGTGGTTAGCGACCCTGACTGCCAAGTCGAAGGTCGCGGGTTAGATTCCCACCCAGGACAAACATTTGTGTGCTGACATTTGTTCTGTGTCTGGGTGTAAATATCTATATATGTATGTATTTAGAAAAATAAAAAGTAGTATATGTAGTATATCAGTTATCTGGTTTCTATGGAAAACAAGCTCTGCTTAGTTTGGGATCAGATGGCCGTGTGTAAAAGAATGTCCCAGGATATTTATTTATTATTATTTCTGTCAACGGTAGATAAATTGAAGCCATAATGGCTTGCAAAGCTTCATAAGTAACATACCTATGTCATGTGGTAAGTGACTCTCTTTGTTCATCCATTCCTTGATTGAGATAACATCGTAGTCAACTTCGTGGGGCATCTGAAAAATAAGCAGGCTCAACTTCAGTACTATGTAAATAACAAATCTTACATTTATATCCATATATATATAAAATAAAATAAAGTTTTAATATTATTATTATTATTATATCCGGCTTGAAGTACCAAAATATGACGTCAAAATTTTATTGTTTATTTGCGAAGTTTCAGAAGTAAAATAATTAGTAAATGAGAGGTACAGTGTAAACTCTTTATAACGAAACTCAAGGGACTGAGCATTTTTTGTCGTTATAGAGAGTTATCGTTATATGGAGTGAACAAAAAAAAACAAAACAAAGTGAACAAACCAACCAACTTGGGCTCACTTCAACGTTATAGGGAGTTTATCGTTATAAAGGATAACGTTATAAAGAGTTTACACTGTAGTTCTCTTTGACAACCTATTCGAGTTACAATTTTTTTATTCATATGATCGTAAAATATTCAAGAAATTAGTTCAGCACTCTATTTTTTAAAAACAATACATAATTGTAAAATAATATAATTAGTGATTTCCTCAGTCACAAGTTGTTTTGCTTTTTATTAACACATCTATCTATATATAAAAATGAATGTTGGTATGTTTGCCTTCGTATACTATTTATCCCTCTTCTGAGTTGTTCTACATAAAACCGCGATAGTGCCTAAACAAAAAAAAATAGCATAGCACCGCATGCCGGAAACATCTGTCTATCATACATATCAATTATGTATATTTAAATTCAAGGACATAACTAACAATCGTGTTTTATGTACTCATTTTTTGTCCTGGGCGGGAATCGACCGTACGACCTCTGAAATAGAATCTGAATTCAATCTACAGCGGTTGGGCTGCATTTTCATCGTTAATGTAGGTATTACATTAGTTTTTCATTCATCTGGCACTTTTATATAAATAATTGTTTGTTCATTCGTTAGGCTTCCATGCGTTTCAATTATAATCAGGGGCTCGATTCTGTAAGGAAAATGACACTAACTCGAGGCTGTTTCGTCGCGGCCTCGATGCTCTGTCTCTTTCGCTTACTACGCTAACACTACCAATCACGTGAGAGATAAGCTCTCCGAGGCCTCCGTGTAGCGGCTCGACGAAGTTTGTATTAGCTGAATAGGGGGGCTGATTACGATGAAACTTTGAAGTTTTTCAGGCCTAATGGGCAATTATTATGCCAAAAATAATGGTGTGATATTTAATGTGTACTGACTTGAGATTAAAAGAAGCATTCCAACTATTGCTGCATTATAAACAACGTGAAAACTGGCTGCAAAACGTGAATGCAATTTCCAAGGTTAAACTTTGAAAACAACAAAAGTTTTTATGTATCACGCAATATTAATGAATCTCTTTAGAGAGCAATGAGATTGTGAATACCTAAAACTCTGAAGAGTTCTAATGGAAGCAATTTTCTTTAGATAGTTTTATAAGGGGTTGTGAAAGCCTACATAAACAAAAAATATTTCTATTTATATAGCTTTTTTATATCTGCCTGTTTAGGTAAGTTTTGCTCAGAGTGGTTATTGTATCTAGAATCTAATTTCAATGATAATTCACCACACATACAAAGTCATTATACCAATTTGATTGTATTCTGTTTTGTGCGCCAAATGAATAAAATAAATAAATATTACTAAGTCTGCCTGAACGCGCTAATATCTCAAATGAAGTGAAATATTTATTCAAATAGGCCTTCACAGGCACTTTTGTATGGTCAGACTCTAACACCGGTTCGGAAGGTTACTTTTACTGAGAAGAGCCGGCAATAAACTCAGCAATTACTCTTTTCAAAATAAGATTTTGTTCATAATGATGTGTCTGTCCTGCTGGAGCGAGTGCTACACCCAAGCATTGTCGTCATAAAAATAATCATTTGTGTTACAGAAAGCCTTTTGTACTAAAACAGTCTTAATTCTTTCCTTACATTTTTGTAAAGGCAAATTTAAAATTTCAGCAGGGATTTTATTATAGATGCGTGCACTAAGTCCTAAAAATGAGCCTTGCACTTTTTGCAGTCTTTATGCAGAAGTAGCAAGTTTATCCTTATTTCTATTATTGATATTGAGTATATGTGCATATCACTCTTTTTGACATATAGACTAATTTTGATGTACAAATATTATGTTTGCATATGTCTGGAACTATGATATGGAATTTTTTTTTTTTTAACATTTTTTTCACGTCATATTTTTCAAATTCTTGCGGAGGGTTATAGCCTATTAAGCACGAGGTAGCCCTTAAGAGCTGAGCAATTAGAAAACAAGTCAGAAAGATCGCGAAAACAAATAATAGCGAGGAAGAGCGATGCGACGCGGTGGGTCAACCGCAGGGCACAGCTATATCAAAATCTTACTTCTACAAACCGAAAGATAGCTATTCTCATACATAAATTCAAGTCAAGTCAACAAACCACGAAATCCACTTCTTCATGACCCGATAAGTTGCAATCCCTCGTTTTTTTTCCCCTAACTATCCCGGGCACATAACCCCCTAACCACTCCTCAAAGTTTAATCGCAATCAGGTGAATCGTATAGGAACGCATAGAAGACAAATAAACAAACTTTAATTTATTTATATTAGGAAGATCTATAGTTTAAACATCAAAACCCAATTTCTTAAAACTAAAAATAATAAAAAAAAATCGAACACTGAAAAATTCAATAGATAAATAAAAGAAATTTGTTAATTACCTTGTAAATCACTGCAAGGATCACGTTAAATCAATCACCAAAATTAACACGTATACATGTACCTTATAAATCGTACAATAGATAGATATCGTATTCTACTGCGTCGCAACAACCTGGCTCAACGGTATCGGATCAGCAACTAAGCGTTTGAGGCGAATTACTTGCAAATTTGACAGTATTATACTAACTAAAGCTATGAGCATACTAGATATAATAGTTAAGGTTGGCAGAACTATTAATATCTAATTAAAATATCACACATTTTTGGTCATCATTTAATCCGGTTGAACCCGCTGTCCCAAACAATCTAAGGAATCCCGTAATTAAAACATAGTCTATTCTATGTCAAGGGGATACTGAAGCTTTCAATCAGTGATAGAATAATTGAAATTAGATGAGTAGTTTCAAAGATGTCCTTAAAACCAAACATACAATATAACTTTTAAATAATATTTTATTTGAATAGTTTAGTCTTTTTCACATAGGAAACATTGTGACAGTAGGAGGTTTTTTACCCATGTTGTGAGATAGCATTTTATTGCTCTGAGTCCTACACTAAATGCTTCACGAGACGTCGCTGTGTAACGGTATCCCCTTATTATGTCGAAATAAACATAAAACCTTAAGAAATCTGATAAAACACCATTTCATACCTCATACATAAACTATGTCATTCTGCTTGCATAATATACAATACCAAAGATGATGCCTTGCTACTATTTACTTATGAATTTAGAATTTGAAAGAGAAATTATTTTGCAATACAGTCTGTTAACAAAGCAAATATCAACGTGAACGTATTACACTAAATTAAAAATGTAACTTTACTAATCATACTTATATCCTTCTCGATTCGACAACCCTGATTAAATTACTATGCGATGACTGCAAGTCATATGCCGCGTTGCATTGCAATAAAATAAAGTGATATTAAAACATAATATAGTACCTATTAAATATAATATTATAAATGCGATAGTTTATATGGATATTTGTTACTCTTTCATGCAAAAACTACCAAACGGATTTAGATGTAAATTGGAACATACATAGATAGAGCATATTCAGGAATAACATATAGGCTACTTTTTATCGCGAGAAAACGTGACCTCTAGTATTATATATTTTCAATTGATTTCAATACGTATTTTTGACGACTTTTCGCAGACAATAATAATTATTTAAATTGCGTCATTTTATTAGTCTGATTATATGAAAGAAAATAAAGTGGAATTTGACGAAGTGTAGTGTGAAGGAAGCCTTATTGTTTTAAAGGCTACAGTGTTTGTGAGTCTATTACGTAGCGATTTTCTTAGTTGCTGAAAATGCTATCAACTTGAAATAAAAAAAAGATTTATAGGCTCTCCATAGTCAGTGGAACATTCATTAGAGAAGTTTTTTTTCAGGGGTTATGACGTACTTAGTTTTACTCAAATGTAACTTTTTCATCAATAATATGGAATTATGGATTTTATACTTAGGCATAAAATTATTAGCTATGACCACGAAATACTTAATTATTTATTAAAAAAATTCAATACAGAATGTTTTTCTCAGTATTGGTACGCGGAGGGCATGTTAGAAAGTCAAAGTTACTGATACTGCCCTTCGTTTAAAAGTCAGTCTTAAACTGAGAAGAACCGGCAAGAGCCGACAATTATGCTCGATAAATAAATATCCTATCGATGTAAATAAATAAATAATAAATAAATATCCTGGGACATTCTTTACACACGGCCTTCTGATCCCAAACTAAGCAGAGCTTGTACTATGGAAACCAGATAACTGATATACTACATATAATACTTTTTTTTTTTCTAAATACATACTTATATTGATATTTACACCCAGACACAGGACAAACAGACATGTTCATGCACACAAATGTTTGTCCTGGGTGGGAATCGAACCCGCGACCTTCGGTTTGGCAGTCAGAGCGCTAACCACCAAGCCAACTGGCCTGTCAAATATCTATATAAGTATGTATTTAAAAAGTAGAACCTATATGTAGTATATCAGTTGTCTGGTTTCCATATTACAAGCTCTGCTTAGCTTGGGATCAGATGGCCGTGTGTAAAAGAATGTCCCGGGATATTTATTATTATTATAATCCTACTAATATTATAAATGCGAAAGTTTGTATGTATGGATGTTTATTACTCTTTCACGCAAAAACTACCGAACGGATTTGGATAAAACTGGGCCCATATTTACAAAATGCCCTAAATAACACATAGGATTCCTTTTGTGTCGGGAACATGTTACATCCGTGGGGAACGCGGTTCAAATCGCGAGGGACAACTAGTTTATTTATATATCTTACTTATCTAATCTGAATCTCTAGCAATAAATATTATAATAAATAATTTTTTTTTAATGCATGACATTTACAAAATACTAACTGAAATAACTAAACTAAAAGCAATGATTATCTTCTTGCGTCATCTGTATGTCTTGTTTAAAACATGACAACGTTTAGGTACTTTGATTGACATGAACACTATAATTGTGTTCTCTATACCAGTAGAATATTTATGCAAATGCTATCATTCACAGAATAAAATCGTAATTTGTCTATTATTTATAACAACACAATGGCCATCCGATACCTAATGAGGGATCGAAGGTCTGTTAACATAGTAGAAATAAATACTATAAACTCAGCTATTATCTTGCCATTCAATCGCCTACCTACATACAATTTATTTCTCATGCAACAGTTTAACTAACAAAAAACATAATATTAAATATAAAAGCCATATCACCTAAACTAATCTCGTCATTATACGCAAAATTACTAGATTTGTTTATCTTCACGTACATCTACAACATACGTATTAATTTTTAAATAGTACTACCTGTGCCCCACAGATTCACACGCGTTCCATCGGATTATAGCTTCTGTCCTCAGCGATAGTGTTGATTACGAAATATGTTTAAGAAAACCAATTTTCGTCAAATTTAATTACTTATTCTGCTATCCGGGACCGACATAAATCCAATAAATCAAAGATCATTGAAATCTGTGCAGCAGTTTTTGAGTTATAGATGGTGTAACAAATACAACCTTGTTTTTATATAGATGAACATATCTACAAAATTAGTCCAGACCTGCGGTATAATTTTGTTAGGTGAAATTTCAGTAGCTCGCTCGAGTATGTTTTATCGTGGAATCCATGATCCGTCTCGCTAACTACACAATTACGTGAGATGTCCGCTCTCGGAGGGCTCTTTGAGCAGTCTCGCCGACGCAGCAATCCTCTAAGCCCCTAAAAAACACACTGTTTGGGAAATAATGATGAATTTATTAAGCTCCCTTTCAAGCTTGTATATATCGCACCCTCAGTACGATAAGGGCTTAACTCAAAATTTTGCGAAATGGAGTTACGATCATAGAGAGAGTAAACAAAGTACGCTCTATCCGATGAATAGTAAAACATAGTCAATTTCATGATAGAATAAGCATACCGATAATTCAGCCTCTTTAACACCGGGACCCACCCTCCTCGCTCAGTGCGAAAGTGCCCCAATCGTTTTGAGGGTGCGATATGTACTTATTTCAATCTCTTCTCACAAAGGTGAAAAAAAGGACATAGAACCTATTTCTTTTGAATACGGTGAATAAATCGCATGCCTATCGTAAATAAAATGTATACGAGGTAGGTACATATTGAACCGCCAAAAATGTAGGTACTAACTTGTGACAGAAATGTAGGTTATTACCGTTTCCAAAAAGTAAGTGTCTATGGCCGAATGCAATAACTGAATAAAAGCCTTGAAAGTATATAACTAAATGATGTAGATTTTTTTAAGTCTAGCGTATCTATGCATTGTTGCAAAATATAAAATGCATTGGGATTTCGAAACATTACGAAATTTCAAAAAGCTGCACTCATTCACTCTTGATATAAATACCTATATTATGTTAAACTATTTACGCCATCGCTATCGTTTAATCTTTATCAGCTTCATAATTACGATTATGAAGAAGTTACTGAAAACAATGTTAAAATGTGCTCGAAATCCATAAACATTTGCTATAGCTACAGCCTGCAGTTTGACCAGCAACTAGCTAGGGGTCCAGAACATAATAATATTTAATAAATAATAAAATGTTTATTTGCTTTCTCCTTACAAACTTGGTATATTAGTAATATTTTGGAACATATTATGACGGTGTGACAAACAATCAAATCTATTTAATAAAATGATAAAAGTTATTTGCAAGTAGTAGAGCTTTTAGATCGTTCGTACTAACACCATAGCTATGGTATTTCCGCGTAGTAGGCCACATGTTCGGTGTACAGTCACTCTTAATATCTTAAGTTGTTTTTTTCCGCCTCAACACGTAAATATTGACTAAATCAAATGTTATGTCATAAATCTAAGTTGTTTTTCTTAAAGAGCACCTTATTACTGAGTTTTATTGGCGGCATTATAAGTGTAGGTACGTGCACGCCCAATTGAATAAAAATATTATCATTATTGCTATTTTCGGTCAGAAAGGAAGGAGCTCCGGTGAATATAGTTTCACCGGCGCTCCTTCCTTTGCTCTGCTTGAGGGTTTACCACGTATTGTCGATGATCCTGGTGTGGCAAATGTATGGACATTCCCTTGTGACATTCCCATGTGATCCCCGCCCCATATGGGGGCGGGGATCACTTACAATGAGGGGACAGCTTGCTTATTTTATGTCCCATGAATTATAAAAAAAAGAAAAATTGGTCACAATTTCCAACCAGTTATTGTAATATCGAACAAAACAAAGAATCAAGACAAGTTATTAAAGTCGAGTTTCCTAATGGCCTTGGAGGCGTAGTAGAATTGTAAGATTTCCGGGCTATGAGTACGCATAAATTAAACAAGTACCTACACAAGTAGGTAGGTACATTATAATCTCCACAACACTCCACAGATTACAAAATAAAAGATGTACCTGCCTATAGGCTGTTCTGACATGTAGGAACCACATAGAAAAATACCACCAAAACATAAATGTGAAAGAAAGCCAAGTTCGTAACAAAAATCTTGCAATATTATTAACCGACTGTTAACAGTTTCGCTTATAAAATATGTGAGATCTAACAACAGTGCGACTTGTCAAGTTTTTACCCCTCATCTTTAATCGATCTAGTTTTTAGTAACTGTAATCAAGGCCGGATATAGCCTAGGCGCTTCCCCTGGACACTAAAAAATGCCGGCTCGTCAATGAAATTTTACCAACATTTAATTAAATTATCCTAATATTGAAGGCCCTAATTGAGATAAGAAAAATTAAGATTTTCTAAAGAATTAAAACACGGTCCCATCTAATGGAAACTCGATTCCCGAAAATCGGACGAAAACCAATAAATTTAAATTTTCTTACCGTCACTAATAAATTATTAATTAAAATATTTCTTAATTAACCCTTCAATATCGGGAACTTAATATATTTTTAGTAACCCTGGAGGTTGAGAGAGTATAGAAAATAGTGCTCTATAGATTTTGCAGACGATAATAATAATAAATAATAAAATATAATAAAATAATAATATAAAATTTGATTCTACAAGAACTGTTTTCATAATATTATTCATGAAACCGATGATATAATTTCAAATAAAGAGAATAAAGTTATTTATTTCTTTTAATTTGAAAATGGTTCCAACACGATTACACTCATTAAAACAATTTCTATAACGCAACTTACTAACGTTTTACTTTTTCATTCCGAATTTAGCCGCCCCAGAAAATTTGCCTCCCTGGGCACTAGCGCCTAGTGGCTTTAATGTGAATCCAGTGCTTATTGTAATGGAATAAACGTATGCGATTAACATCGAAAGTAATAATCTAGTTACTGTTACCATCCTTTATAATAATAATATAAAGTGAAAGAAAATAATTTTATTCATGTGAAAGTGAGTTCGGTTGTTAAGCTTTCACGGCTAAACAACCCATCTGATCATACTGATAGCTATGGCACACACCTTAACCCAGTTCTTATCTTGCACGTCTTATTGTTACGAACTTGGTTTTCTTTCACATTAATGTTTTGGCATCATAAATTTTTTGTCGAAAACCGGTACCAGTATCACGTTCACAAACTCGTTTTTGGTTAATTGGAGTCAAA
This sequence comes from Habrosyne pyritoides, assembly GCA_907165245.1. Taxonomy (NCBI): domain Eukaryota; kingdom Metazoa; phylum Arthropoda; class Insecta; order Lepidoptera; family Drepanidae; genus Habrosyne; species Habrosyne pyritoides. Next base: position 8,132,818 of record OU015602.1, on the reverse strand, counting down.
CCCTTTAATCATAAAAATACCAAGATATCTAATTATTTACATCAGGGCTGTCCAAACTACATACCTTCGCGGGCTAATTAAATTTACTACAAGAGCTGGAGGGGCGCAGAAAAAATCATATAAATGGTTTTTTACCTTTGGCTAATTGCAAGCAAACTTCATAAGAAGCAGCCAAACTTTGTTCATTGTCTGTATTTACATTAGAAAACAAAATTGTCTTTTGCGTTAGTTTTTTTTTTATACTCAGTCACAAAATTTTTTCTTGCTTCACCGATATGTCTTCTATTATCCAAACTATTATTTATCTATTGGGCATGCGTCCCAAGGGCCGTTGTCTGGACAGCCCTGCTACATGGTGTTTTAAAGCGGCTGCATTAACAACTTTCGTTTTCTATACCAACCCTTAATGTTATATAATTTCTGACATTTTCCAAGAGTCTGATTTTGCATTTCCATTACCAGATTTACCATGTCTGTAGGGCAAATAGATTTAAAGTTTCAGGAGGGACGAAAGTGGTCCCAGATTGTAAAGACTTGTAACACACGTGACACCGCTTTGCTTTGAGAACTTGGCTGAACCAATGAACCAAGATGAAATAGACTCCCCTAGTAGCTTCAGCTAAGAAATGAGGTTCATCTCTTCATTATCTTAATATACATATAATATATAAAATTATATAAATCTTCTGTCCGTGTGTATGTTTGTGAACTCGTCCTAAACGGATGGATCGATTTTGATGAAACTGTGATCGAGTACTAAGAATTTTTACTAAGACTTATGGGATCATGGTTGACGGTTCATGGCTATAGTTTAACCCGGTAGGTAGCGCTGTCGTCAACTTCCAGTTATTTTATTTCCCACAACGTTTATTGTAAATATTGTTTTAGTAAATATTGGTTAAGGATCCGATAGATGGCGCTGTAGTAAAGTTACTATTAGGGCATAGCGCCACCTGCCGGGCAGAACAACGACTATCGGGGCCTGTATATAATACCTGTATAATCGAAGGATCATCCATAGATTCAATAGCAAAGGGTTTTTATCAGTAATTTTTGTAACGTAAAGAAATAAAAAATCAATAAATATTATAACTAAAACAAACTCAGCAGAGCTTGTACTATGGAAACCAGATAACTGATATACTACATATACTACTATTTTTTCCTTAACACATGCTTATATAGATATTTACACCCAGACACAGAACAAACAGACATGTTCATGCACACAACAATGTTTGTTCTGGATGGGAATCGAACCCACGACCTTCGGTTTGGCAGTGAGAGTCGGTAACCACCTGCCTGTCAAATACTTTTTGTGGAACAGACTTTAATACAGTTCACAGTGAAAGCTATCAAATTGGGCTTGGCTGGTAAGTATGTCAGAACAGCTTTAACATTCATTTATGCCCCCATTTATTTACTAATAGGGTATTAAAATTAAATTAAGAATTATTATTCATCAAAAAGATTATCTGAAATATAAATTTCCTTCAATTTTAATTTTGCGATTATAGCAGATTTTATACTAATAAAACAATAAAAAAAGTACATCAATTGAGTATGAAAAACGATGACGTCATATGTTCGTACTCAGTACATTTTGCATACAAAATTTGCGTTTTGACAGATGATAAAAAGTAACTGATTTGACAAGGCAGTCCGGTACCCTATTGGACCAGTAAAAAAAGATGTTCTGTCAGAAAGGTAAGGGGGCCGTTAAAATTACAGACACATAACAATTTCACGTCGTGACAAAAGCTCAGACAGCTGCAGCCGAATCTGCAGCTCGCGATAGAGTACACCCGTCACACAAGGCCATCAGCCTCGCTACCGTCCTCGCCGGCGTGGACGTAAGAAACCGCGCTCTCCTTAAAAATCCATTGTAGAGTTTTTTTTTGTTTTATTATTGTTTTGAAAAAAAGAACCACCAATAATCAGATAATGTAAAGTCTTTGATATAAAAAAGGCCCCCCACGCAACGCCCTGAGCCCGAGGTTCGAGCCCCACAGAGGGCACCCTCAGTGTGCTGTTGCTTAAAATTGTATTTCGGTTGATAGCCCTAAGCGCTCACCGTTATTGTCCGCGTAAGGGTGTCAGAGCCATCTGAGGCTAACACCTTCGTCATTTCAAAAAAAAAAAAACAATTTCACGCCTCAGGGTCGACAAGGCATTGACGATACCCCTAGTGTTGCAAATATCCATAAAAGGCGGTGAGCACTTACCATCAGGTGGTGTTTGACGACCCATGTGATAATAAAGTTTTTTTTTTAGTCATAACAAATCTTACTCCCGGTCACAAGTACAACTTTTAAAGAAACGACAAAATATTGGGCTATAACTTTACAGTTTCAAGTGCGGCCATCGATTATGGTTACATATTTGCACCGTTTGGAGTAGAAACACTTGGGCCGAGGGCCAGAGGCGCGTAAATTAAGTACTCAATGATCTTTCGATGCACCTCATCGATTCGCCAGTGACCAAAGGGCTGGCTCGTATTTTGGTCAGAGAATAAGGTAAGCCATACAATGAGGTAACCTAGCCAGCCTTCTACCGATAGACGGCTCTAATAATCTCAATTCAGCTTTTGAGTAATAGATAAAAAAAAAATAAGTTTCTTTTTTTAATCCAAGAAAGAGAAAAGAAAAATATAATATATTTATATATATATATAACCTGAATATGTTTCAGAAATAAAAGAGAACATTTATGAACACAATATTATATTTCAGATCATTTTGTACGTCTTATAACATATACATATAATAATATTTATATTATTAACCTCGACCAAGATCAAATTTTATAAAAAGAGTAAAGATTTGCCTAATTAAAATCTACAATTAAATCTGAAAATATTAAATTAATTACTAGCTTTACGACTTCGTTAATTAATTTATTGTTTTATTCCCTAAAAACCTATTTCTCAAGTAATTCGCTTCCCAACGAACAGCATTAAATATTAAAAATAAAACAAAATGCGTATTCAAAAAAGTTTCCTTTTAACCTATAATGAAAATTTACAATATTTTAGTGCTTTAACATTCAGGTAGGCCCTTACTTACAACTACCTTACTTCCTCATTAAATAAATAAAAACACACACAAAATTACACAGATTGTAGCGAGCACGTTTAGATAAAAAATAAATATTTGGTACCCTGGCAACATTGTGCATTTTCACGCCATGGGCAACATATTATAAAAGAAAAACAGCGCAATTGAGCGATTTATCCACGTCTGTCGACAATTTGTTATGTGATTATAAATTTATCAAATAAACATATTGTGTGCATCAGTATCTTTCTATTTAATAAGGCCCACAGAAAAACACAGACCATATCAAATTAAACACAGATAATATAAAAAATAATGCAATTAGTGTTACTTAATCAAATATAAGGCAAGTTGTGAACTTAATTCATTTGTATAAAAATAAATTAACATAAAATAGTTAAAAAGTAAGAAATTACATAATACATTATTATCCCCCTCTTTTATACCAGTCATTTAATAATAATAATAAAAATCCTGGGACATTCTTTACACACGGCCATCTGATCCCAAACTAAGCAGAGCTTGTGCTATGGAAACCAGATAACTGATATAATATTACATAAATACTAATTTTTTTCTTTATTTTTCTAAATATATAGAGATATTTCACACCCAGACACAGAACAAACAGACATGTTCATGCACCATTTAGCCCCATATTTGGACGGTCAAAATCAGATACCATACATCAGTTTCTTGTATTCTATGGAATTATACAATATTCGAATATAACTTTCAGCCCCCTTATTTAGCTAATACTAACTTCGTCGGCGAGCCGCTTTACGGAGGGCTCGGAGAGCTTACCTCTTACGTGATTAGTAATATTAGCGTAGTTAGCGAAAGAGACAGAGCATAGAGAAACATCCTCGAGTTAGTGTCATTTTCCTTACGGAATCGAGCCCCAGTAAATTTTTCATTTGGTAACAAAAAGTGTTTAATGCGATATGCGAGCCAAATAGATCTAAACTAGTGGCAGATTGATAGCTGTTTTGACGTCTTAGAATGTCACGGAAAAGTCAACTTAATTGCTTTTAAGGGTGCATCTATTGAATTAGCAGATAATTGCTTATGTTGCATATATTAAATATCCTGGGACATTCAAACTAAGCAGAAATAAAAATAAATCAAATTATGGAAACCAGATAACTGATGTAACTACATTTACATTCAACTTTTTTTCTTTTTTTTTTCTAAATACATATTTACACCCAGACACAGAACAAACAGACATGTTCATGCACACAAATGTTTCTTCTGGGTGGGAATCGAACCCGCGACCTTCGTCTAGGTAGTCAGAGTTGCTAACCATCAAGCCAACTGGCATGTCATACACCTTATTATAAAAGAATTGGGTTGATTTTTCAATGCCATTCGTAAATGTCAAAACCAGCACCAATAACGAGCCGCTAGTTACAAGGTAAATAAAAATATAATACAAATGCTAGTCTATGGCAAGGGTACGGAATGATCCTATTTCAGTTGTGGCTTCAGTTTTGTTCTTCGATTTCTTGTCTGCCATCCATAAATTGTCGCTAAGGAAGAATTTTCTGAAAAATATCAACAGCTTGTTATGACTGATTGAATAAAATTACAAAGTAACTCTACATCAGGCTACATCGGGGCCGCAACGGCTGAAATGATTGACCTAGATAGATCATTTGGCGGAATAAATCATATACAACGTTGATAAAAGCGATAGGCATTAAATGAAACCTCATTTTACCACTTTGTATCATTTTCAGTCCACACACCAAAAATCACAGCAATAGAAGCAATAGTTTAGCCACAGGATGTTTTTAAAGATTTTTCTTAGATAAAACACGATGTATCTTCCCTAGCAGCTGACCAAGAACATAGGCATAACTACCTAGAGTCATTCACCTTAAAATGACAAAATTCACGCGACGATGCCGCTCTTCATCATAAGTTCCCAATACAAACTAGGCGCTACGCTATGCGATGTTGCCATTCCGATTCGCAGGTCAGAGGACATTTTTGCAAAGGATGTTTAAGTTTTACTTTAACAATTCAGCTATTTAATTTCTTTGAAAAACGTTTTTTTCGTATTTTTCACGTAAACTTTAATTTACTAGTTTCAAATTAATCGTAAGCACGTATAGTATATGTGATTTCATTTAATGCCTCTCGCTTTTATCAACGTTGTATATAATGTTATGATGAACATTTAGCTAGACGATCAGATAATTATTATATTAATAATTATTTTTTTTAATTAGTTCTTCACAAACTCTTATGAATATTTTGACTCAAAAAAACCTTTATCTCTGTAGATGTCTGCTGTCTGTCTGTACCAAGCTCTTCGGCGAAAGCGGACGTGTATATTGTCTTATTTTTTTTAATAGTTTTGTCTATACTATTCTATCTATCTCTAATACTTTAAACGAGCAATTCTTGTATATATATATATATATACAAGAATTAATAATTAGGATCTCGGAAACGGCTCCAACGATTTTCAGGAAATTTAGTATGCAGGGGTTTTCGGGGGCGATAAATCGATCAAGCTAGATATCATTTTTAGAAAACGTAGAAACGTTTAATCCGTGTTTTTAGGCAATGAAAACTGCTATAATGTCATTAGAAGGTAAGGTTTTCAAGTTACATATTTTTTGAGAAATACTGTTATTGGGAGCCCTTTATTATCGTATCTAATTCGTATCTAGGTATATATGACGGTGCTTTAAAAAAGAAAATACGGTACAAGTCACGGTAATAAAGAAATCCCGAGCAATGCTCGGCCATCCAGGTACTAAATATTATGTTCTGCAAGTAATTTAACTCTACCTTTTTCTTTCCAACAGTTGAAGGGTTTCTTTCATGTGTGTCTCCATTGACCCTCGAGTGCCGCCAAAGTCTTCAGGAAGATCTTCTTTAGTCATGTATTGATGAAGTGTCGTCGAATTTGGAGAGTGGAAATGAATCTGTGTATTATCAAGAAAAAATCGTCAAGATTCAACTTTAAATTATAATTCTTCGTTCATTTTATTTATTAATTAGCTGATCCTGGTATGTTTAGCTTTGCGACATTTTTTTTTTGTGTCGCAGGGCTACGTAGAACAACTCACGTTAAGTTTTATCGCTATCGGATTAATAGCATACAAATGTCTGAGTTACAGTATACCTACCAATTATTTAATGTACCTATAATTTCGTACTTTAACAAAAAATCAATGCTGTGCTTTCCTTTAATTTAGATGCATGCGAGAAAAGTAACTGTAATAGTACTTTAAGATAATGATAAATGTGTATGTAGTTGGTAAGCCAATAATAAATAAATAAATAGTATAGCCATAGGTTACAAACATACAAACATTCATTATTCTCTACTGTATATATTATACAATATGATATATATCTACAATAAGAAAGGATTGTCCAAAATTCTACTCCTAAGAGGGTGAAAAACTGGAACAACGTGATTCCTAGGTCCAATCTACTTCAAATATTGCATAAACATTCTTTAATAGAATTGATGGATGACGTGTTTCATATTTTATTGGAGCTCGTCGCCTAACGGGGTTAAAAAGGGGTAGAAAGTTATTTTGGGTGTGATTTGCATCGAGGTTGATGCCTGGTGGGAAGCAGTACTCTTTAAAATTGGAATGTCAAATATAAAAGATTATTTAAATCGGATAAGAATATAAGGAAAATCCTTTGACGCACCGTCACCCCAAAACTACTGAACATATCGGTATGGGACTGCTACCATTCGACGCGGATTTTTTCGTAGATAGTTATATGCTATATATGATATCGATAAACGCAGATGAAACCGCGGGGGACAGCTATTTATATATATAAATAAAATACGATGCTAGGATAAGAAAAGAGGTCAGACTGTGCCAGAATGTTAATGAGAAAATTTATGCCATGTCATCATGTAATTAAGCATGTAATGTTTGCCAAACCACACCGGGTTCACGTGAAAGCGAATTTGGTCCTACAACAAATATCGTTTAAGTCTATATTCTTCTGGAAAGAATATATTTTTAATAACATAGCGAATACTTTAATGGTACAGTGAGCAACAGTAGGTGAACAAAAAATAAATCCTACGAATATTATAAATGCGAATGTTTGTTACTCTTTGCACACTCGTGAAGCAGTGAACTCTATTGCTGTATTTCGGTTAGAAAGGTAAGGGGCCGGTTTACAATTACGAGAAATTATGAAAATGTGCATCTAATTTCCTTAATAATTTCACGTCTCAAGGTCGTCAACGCAATGTGTAGTAGACGGTGTAGCAAAACGTCCTTTCTTATTTATCGGCCCACTTGAGATATCAATAAAAAATAAATAACAATAATAAAGCTGTTGAAAGGGGGTAAGAAAGCGTCTGGGTAATTAAAATAAGCTTGAGTATCAAATTATTGAATACTAACCATGTCCGTCATGTCTTGTTTCAGGAAGGGCTTCATCATTCCATAAATTTTGTCTATGAATGGCGGCGCGTTCACAATGTGTATCTGCTTTATTCTGATCGGCATTGCTTCCTGAAAATAATTGGGATTATTTATTCCCTTAATTGTTGAATTCTATATTATTTAATATCAAGTACTCTAGTTACAAGTTTGACTGATACTTCTAGAGACTATAAAAAAAAACAAATAATCTCTATAGTTTTATTATATTTGCTTAGATTAGTAGAATTCAAATTCGGAATAAGAATTAGACGCGACGTTAGACACAAACCAGGGTAATAACTAAACTTTGCTTAAGATCAGGTCTTCATGTGTAAATATAGTTCCAAAATATTTATTTATAATGATAATCTCGTTCCGTGTAGGTAATTTCTAATATCAACATAAAGAGTTTCGTCAATGTAATTTCTTTAAGCCACCATTTATATCCCTATTACAAGAGCTTATGAGCCTCCACACAGACATAAAGAAAATAAGGTTTTATTACCGACAAAAAGTACCTTTGACCTAGTGTCATTTGGCAATTTCGTTTCATGCTACGAAAGTTCCAAGCGGCTCATTAGATCATAAATTACCAAAAGTCTCATAAACTTGAGAAATCATTAAGTTCTACGGACTTAAAATGTCCAGGGGCATAGCTACCGGAGGGCTAGACGGGACAGTGCCCCGGAGCCCCCAAGCTCAGGGGGCCCCCGGACTCTGACTTACAAACAGTGGCGTAGCTACTGGGGGGCTACACGGGGCCGTGCCCCTAGCCCCCAAGCTCTGGAGGACGGGAACAAACTATTTAAATAGTTTAGTTGGGACCCTAAATTTTTTTTTGCCCCAGGGCCTTTGGTAATCTAGCTACGTCACTGAACATGTCTATTTATTCATCTTGAAATTTTGAGTGAGTCGAATTTAATACGAAATTACCAACACAAAAGCTTGAAAACGACGACAATGAATTTCATAAAATTGATATTCTAAGAGTCGTTAAAAACTTCTGAAGCCAGAAAGTGTTTTCACTATAGTCCTGGAAAACTAAGAAATTACTTAGTAATATAGAATCGCATTTACCTCTTGATATTTGGACAACTTCCTAGCAATCGACACGTTGAATTTCGTTAAAAACTTCAAAGATATATCCTTGACATCCATGATGACTATATCAGACTCTTCTAGGGTCTGAGTGTCCAGTAACCAGGCATCTGTCGTCAAGAAGAATAACTTTGCGTCTTGGAAGTAGTCGTATTTGTCCAATCCTGGGTCGTTTAACTGCCATATCCAGACATTCCTGTTTCCCGATATTTGGTATTGTGCCAAGTTTCTGAAATTTTATAAGATCGTTTTAGAGAAGTGCTATTTCCGCTTTGAATAACATATTTCTATTAAATGACTAGTTTGGACATGCCAAATATATTGTCTGAAAACCATAGACCGGCAAATGGTTTCCAACTGTGTTTAAATTCTGAGAACAAGTGATACAATGCGCTGCGCTTTAGTTTTCTGGTTCAATTAGCTAATTGGAATGAAAGTAATACGATGAGGACGCACTCTAATTAATAACTATGTTTCTATTTAATTTGTCTACTGTTGTATTAAATATCCTGGGACATTCTATTACACACGGACATCTGATCCCAAACTAAGCAGAGCTGAAACCAGGTAACTTATATACTAAAAATACAATTTTTTACACCTAGACACAGAACAGACAGATTTGTGTTCATACACACAAATGTTTGTCCTGGGTGCAAATCGAACTCACGACCTTCGACTTGGCAGTCAGAGTCGCTAACCACCAAGCCAACTGGCCTGTCGAATATAAAAAGAGAAAGTATATTTAAGTGCCGTTGACTCGGTTGAACTTAATAAATGGTATAGCGGGATACTATCTTACAAGTCTTAATTTTCCGTACAAGGGTATTTAAAGAATTTTCAGTTTTTGCGGTATTCCTTTTGGCAATTTTTTTTTCATACCTAGTCTAGCTGATGATAAGTGGTCACCGCCGCCTATGGACATTTGTAACACCAGGAGCATGTGCCTGTAATTTCACCGGCCCCTTACCTTTCTCACCGAAATATATTATACTAAGTTAATACAAGTGTACTGTTGCACAGCGGAAATGGGTATGGTGGTAGTACTTCTAACTTTGTACTAAGAGAACTACTGCTCTAATTAAAAATATAAAAATAGAGTACCTATATAATAATCATAATTACGTACACAAAACAATATAATAAAAAAAATAATACGCAAATTTACGATAATAATGATTGTGGTATTAATAACAATGACTTTTTTTTTATTAGTTTTAATGCAGATTATAAATGTACAGGTATAAGTCTAGTACGTATTATTCATAGGAAACCTATGTAGTATAGCATGTTTAATTATAAAATAAGGTTAAGGTCAAGGTTACATCACACGACTAATATTTGCTTCTTTCTAATATTTTATACAAACTGCTCTTTCTGGTCACGAGTTGCGACACTTGCAGGTAAATAGATGGCACTTTAAATAACTTTTATCTAGTTTAAATAGTCGCCTCGGTGGTCGTGCGGCTATAAGGCCATATAAGGATCGCCTTAGAGACCGTCCATGGTTTGATTACCAGATAGGGCATAATCACTAATGATCACCGTAGCTGTAGAAATGGCGAAAATGTTCATCACATGTCATTTTGGGGCTTAAATATTTTCTGTGGAATGCAGATTTCTCCACCGATACCTATTCGGGTATAATAATAAATAAATATCCTGGGACATTCTTTACACACGGCCATCTGATCCCAAAATAAGCAGTGCTTGTACTATGGAAACCAGATAACTGATATATTTGAAATAAAAACTTATATAGATATTTACATCCAGACACACACATTTACATAATGGGCGTGAATATGTGTGTTATATGAAATGAAATGAAAATTAAATTAAATTAAATAACTGTGAAATGGGCCTAGTTCTTCAAAGGTAAGGAGAAACTTTCCATGAGCTGTCTTTAGGTTCTAATTGTTACAAATAATATTAAAATCTCCCTACCAATATATAGGATTATTTTTCATATATATTACTTCCGCTACTCAAGCTAATCTAAGAGTCGTAGCAAATTTTACAATCCATATATTTTCTCTGAACAACAATGATAAGGTGGACATCCATTTTCACCATATATTTTGCAGATATGAGCTCCACTAATTAATTAACTCCTTATAATTTATCTTATCTTTTAATACATTGTTTTTTTCCATACACAATTAATATTTTCCTCATATTAATGAATGACCACTTACTTATCTTTTCCTAGTGTTCGACCATAATCATAAAACATATATATATGTTAAAAAAAACTTACATATTACAATAATTTTATTGATAACACTAAAAGTCGTCAATAGCTACTACACAAAAATTCTAAATCGAGTCACTAACATAAGAGAAAATGGTACATAACTAATTTCTCATTGTCTATTTAAATACCATATTATTATGGTGTTTCTTACAACATATTAATTTCTGTACTGTATTAGTTTAATTTTACTATTATTTTTTTTCAATAATTATATCGATACGATATTTTTAATCGACGAATATTTTCATGTTCAATCCAAGCATTGGATATCTCTTGTTACATGCAATGAATTATTCTATACTCACACGATTTTCAAAGTTTTCTGTATTTGCGGTGAAAGCGGATCTCGGTTACTTAGCAGGTCTACACTAGATGCTCTCAAGCTGAAAAATAGTTCGGCAGCACTCTTCGCCTTGTCCACGTTGTAATAGCAACTGTGCAGGAATCTGAGTAGAAGCTTGTCATCTGTAAGTTATGGAATAAGTGGTTATTTATTTGGTACCTTATAATCTTTCTTACAGTGCTGTGTGATGCTGAAGTGAGCTAGCGACGACAAAAACCAGCACCCCGTCACATTTCTAGCACAGTATAAATATGAAACAGTATGGAAACTAAGCCTATTTCATAAAATAATTACCTACGCTCTATTGAAGCTATAGGGTTGTCACATTCAACCTTTTTGATATTGATTTTTTTATGAAAATTATTATTTATGATTTATTAATCCTGTGTCTCTAGGGTGACCGTAAGCCCGACTAAAGAGTATACGGATGACAATTTGCACTTACACCTTGCCAACCACCTTACAAGTTCCAAGTGGTCAAAAAAGCAGTTCCAAAGAGAGATGGCGTTAGCAGCGTAATAAATTATTGGAAAAAGGACAGGCAGACAATTTGAATCTTTCTTGGTGCTTGGTCGGGGAGGAATCTATCCCACTCAAGTAGATGATGATTGATGATGATGATTTAGCACTACACTCAGCCAGTACAACGACCGACCCATGTCCTATACAACCATTCAAGCATCAGCCACGATACAACTGTTATAGTTTATAGCAACTGGTACCTAAATAGTTGTATCGGAGTAGCCATGGATACACCAAGGAGCGCGTGGCCTAGGGGAGTGACACGCTCTGGGATGGGAAAGGACGGCCAGCCAACCGCAACCAGCTGACCACAATCGACCGACTGTTCAGCCTGTAGCCAATATTGGATAGTAGGGAAGACGGGTATCGCTGACAAGGATGAGCGTTGATGAATGTTGTTCGGTGTTGAGTGGGCGTTAATGCCTTCGATTTTCTTTTGGTTTTCCTTTACTTAGGTTGTTTTCATTCGTTCTTCGGTAGTCGTTGTTTTTCATTAATGTCTTGCATTTTTTCATCCTGGTTTAATTTAAGATATGGTATCTCGTCTTCTAGTGTTTTCAGAACCACTCAAGTAGAGTAAATAAATAAAAACCTTGGGACATTCTTTACACACTGCCATCTGATATCAAACTAAGCAGAGTTTGTACTATGTAACCGGATAACTGATATATTACAAATACAACTTTTTGTATAGATACTTACACCCAGACAAAGAACAAACATACATGTTCATGGACACAAATGTTTGTACTAGGGGGGAATAGAACCCGCGATCTGTGGCTCGGCGGCCAGGGTCGATAACCACCAAGCCAACATCCCTGTCGAAACGTTACTAAAGACTATGGAAATAAAAGTCTGTCTCTAATATACTCGTATATTTTTTTATTTATTTATTCACATCATTTAATATGGAGTATGTGTCCAATAACTACAAGTGTCATACTCTTCTTACAATCTAGCCTTTAGTTTATTGTATTGAATTGGTTAATAGTTTTACCGCACCAGGGAAATGTAAATTAATAATGTAAGTAGGTGATATGATAAACTAAGAATAGACACCTCACATAACTATCTATATTTTCGAAACCAAATATGACAAAAGATATTGAATATGCCTCGGTTATCAATTTCAGTTCGTGATGTTATTAAGTTTTATTTATACAATCAATTAACTTCGATGTTGGAAAAATATTCGATTTGATATAACGTTGAATAGTGGAACAGTTGAGCGCCTTCTCAATTAAATCTTGCTTGAAGGCCATGTACCGGTTTCATAATTGTTGTGCTTACTGCTTACAATATTATGTGGTTTAATACCTAAGTGACTAGCTTTAACAAGGATATTTATATTATAGTAGCTTTGGGATAGTATACACTTAATACACTTTATTATAATCACTCCATTCTAGTTTGGGTATCTATTTATCGATCCGTTCGATGACGTTGAGATTTATGTTTTAGGTGCCACTGACTTTGGGCAAATCTTTAATCATTTAATTTAGGATCGGAATTCGAAATGAATTCATCCATCAGAGAACGAAAGTTATCGACATAGCTCAAAGGATTAGCAAGCTAGTGGCAGTGGGCTGGTCACATCTGCCGTAGAACCGATAACGGTTGGGGTGGACGTGTTCTATAGTGGAGACCATGGCTCGGTAAACGTAGTGTAGGGCGCCCTCCAGCTACATGGAGCGATGATATACGCAAGCTGGCTGGCAGCGGTTGGAAACAAAAGCTGAAGATCGAGCTCAGTGGCGTGCCACAGGTGAGGCCTATGTCCAGCAGTGGACGGATGATGATGATGATGATTCTTTTTAAATGTCATGTTTAGTCATAATTATGGCAGCGATTGAATAATCATCAGAATATTATTCTTCGATTCTGGTTAATAATCTGAAACTCGCTTAGTTAGTTATTATTGATATTTTCTGCAACTTTTCTTATTATATATTCGGTGAAGTCAGTGTGGTTTCACCTCAGTTTTTATTTAATTGCCACAATATTTATAGAACTTGCCGTGTTGGAAGAAGTAAAGGGAGCAAGATCTCTTCTGACAAAAACGGATATATTTATTAATAAATACAAACAAATGCAGGCCCAGGATAATAAAATTATATATAATTTTTATAATACATGATATTTACGGTGAGTACCTATCTATTATTGTACAGTACGGAACAAACAATTATATTATCCTTTTAGCACAACAGTTAGCTGATTATATCAAATCTACTAATCTACGTACGTTCATAACAAACACTATTACAATAATAAAACGTAAACCAATTTTAATCTTATCACCGTGTGATGAGGTTTGTATTGCCCTAAGTTTTTTAACAAAAGTAGTGGAGCCGCGTCATTTAGCCGTGTTGATTCATTATATTCAAAACATCAGACAAACATTAGCTGTGCGTACAAATATTCGATATCTCTATGACCTCTACAGTATTGTTTTGTACGTTCCATGACTAAACAGGGGCAATGCACTAAGAAAAACATCGAAATATGTACTTAGCTTATGATAACATAAATAAATAAATATCCCCAGGACACACAGGGTTATCTGATCCCAAATTAAGCAGAGTGTACGGCTTGTACTATGGCTAGCAGGTAACTGATATACTATTTTTTAAATACATCTGTACTCATTTAGATATTTACACCCAGGCACAGAACAAGCATACATGTTCATGCACACAAATGTTTGTCCTGGATGGGAATCAAACCCACGACCTGCGGCTTGGCAGTCAGGGTCTCTAACCACTAAGCCGACTGGCCCGTCAATATAAATAAATATTCTTGGTCATTCTTTACACACGGCCATCTGATTCCAAACTAAGCAGAGCTTGAAATATGGAAAACAGATAACTGATTTATTACTTCAGATAACTGATAGGTATACCTACTACTTTTTTAAATACTTATATATAGAATTACATACATTTTAGGTATTTCTGAGACAATAGAAACAAACAGTGAGTTAAGTAGGTACCGACTCATTTGCATAACACACCATGACACTGTACATTCAATCCCATAGCGTCCATTGTTCTGAGTGTATAAACGGATCGCAGTATTATGTGACTATACATTACTTTACACTCATTGTAATTTTACAATTGCATATGATGCATCAATACCTTTGTCCGTGCTATTTTGTGGCGATAAAATTTAATTTCGCTAAGCGATTCTACGGCAAAACTATCGAACTGATACCCTTGAAGATCAACGTTGGCTATACGTACCAACTTTCCTACGTACAGCCATCAACATGTTGAGTTGGAGGACCGATTTATGGCAATTACGCCAAATAAATTTGTTTCTTTCTTTCTTTCCTTGGATAGAATTTAAGCCTTTTCGTTTTTGATCGTTATAGATATCAAACAAATAAATAACTCCTTCTTTCTATAGTCTTCGCCTACTCAAATTTTAGTCAAACAAATATTTTTCTTAGGTCATTTTAAATGTAAGATATCAAAACCTGTTTTAATGATGTCTTTCTTAGAAGATTTTATAGTTACTACCAATGTTGTGAGTTAAAAGGGCAATGAACTTAAATTATTATCTAACATATTATAATAAACATTCTTAAAGCTAACCTTGTCTGTGCAATTTGCGGAAATGATAGCTCTGGTAGTGACAAATACTCAAATAGTGACGAAGGTCGTGTGATTTAATCGTACAATGAGCTTGAGCTGTCGGTGAAGGAAATCATCATGACGATACCATAATACGATGAAGAGGGACTTCGTTACTACGTAGTCCTTCCTGCTTCGTAACCGTCGCCTATCTATATGATTCTTAGAATTCTCATGTGCTTGTAATTTCAACGGTTTGTGTGCATACATAGCCACTCATACTCACCATGATGAGTGTTCAAACATAAAAAAACTTGTTATATTAATTTTTAAGTATGTAGGTACAAAATATAAGTACATCGAGATGCAGTTGTCGTGGAGAGTTTTGGGAGCGAAACCATCCGAGGCCGAAATAACTTAAACTTTAATATTTAGAATTATAAATTTTTATGAATAAGTGTAACTAAATTTAAGTAAATCTTAAGTTATTTATTTATAATCCATGTATTCAGCAATAGAAAAATTCAATGTAACACTATATGTATATTAAGGAACCACAAGCCTCAGTTCAAAACAACGAGCTTAGCAAGCGCGGAAAGATGTTAATTTATAAAGACACTATACAATTAATCTTAAAATAATTTATCTTCAAAGAGTACGGACTAAGAGTCCATATAAAATGAAAAAAGAAACAAATAAAAAAAAATATAAGTATCCACAATTTGACACTATCGTACATCCTACTAATATTATAAATGTTCGAGAGGATGAATGTTTTTTGCTTACTCTATCGCACAAAAACTGATTTGGATGACACTTAGCACATTATGAAATATAGCTGTCCCCCGCGGTTTTAACCCGCGCTGCCGAGGGATATCACATTATCCCGTGATAAAAAGTAGCCTATATATTATTCCAGGATATGCTCTATCTATGTGCCAAGTTTCATTCATATCCGTTAAGTAGTTTTTGCGTGAAAGAGTAACAACATACTTACATACAAATCTTTCCTCTTCATAATATTCGTATAGAAGTATAGATGAACATTAAATATGAACATAAGATATCTATTTATTCAAATAGGTCATCACAGGCACTTATGAATGGTCAGACTAACAGATACTTTGCTTCTTATCCCGATAAAACGAAACATCGCTCGAGAACGCGGGTGTAACCACACTGTCTGTTTGTTACCTTTTCAAGATGAAACGGCTAAACCGATCTTTATGAAATTTTGTGAGCTACATGTCTTTAAATAGCTAGGACCATAGGCTACTTTAGCTACTAATTACATTATCTAACTAATGCTGTAGTAACATACTAACTTATTAATTCAAGATAAATCCTATAATAATCAAAATAGGATTCCTTTGACGCACCCTAACCTCAAAAGTACTTAACACTAATCATACCAACACTTACTAGGTTACCTATTTCTACCATAGCGGGTCAATGTGACTTTATGTTTCCTGCTTGCATGTATGAAATATGGTTGTTTGGAAGAGAAATAAATAGCATAACTGTATATTAATTGGTAAGAAAAAGTCATGAAGTTTAATGTGCAAAATCAATAAGATGATACTTGCATTTTCAATGCAAAGTTCAAAGTGGGTCATTTGACCCGGTTATGGTATGTTTAGTGCTAACATATCGGACTGCTACCATTAGACGCGGAATTTTTCGTAGATGGTTATATGATACCGTAACACGGGTGAAACCGCGAGGGACAGCTAGTATACTTATAAATAACAAATAGTAAGATCATGAAAGATATGTACCTGTATCTTTTGGTAAATGTGGCTGTTTGTTGAACCATTCTCTTAGTTGTTCCAGCTGCTTTTGCACGTCATCTGGTAAGTTGTCACCCATTCTGCTTTCTTCACCTGGAATCCCAATAAGTGGAACATTTATTTTATGTAAACATTTTTATAGACGATTTATTTGCGTTTTACCATTCAAGGAGCAGAACTTCGATTTTATAAGCCCTTTTCATATACGAGTACACAGGAAAAAAGTTTGCTTTTGGAAAACTTTAGATACTTTAATAATAATAAATAAATATAAATAAATATCCTCGGACATTCTTTACACACGGCCATCTGGTCCCAAACTAAGCAAAGCTTGTGCTATGGAAACCAAATAACTGATATACTACTTTTTTTTTCGAAATACATACATATATAGATATTTATAACCCAGACACAGAATAAACAGACATGTTCATGCACACAAATGTTTGTCCTGGGTGGGAATCGACCCGCGACCTTCGGTTTGGCAGTCAGAGCGTTAACCACCAAGCCAATTGGCCTGTCTATAATGGATATAAGGAAAAGATTTTAAAGATTAATAATGCTATCTATTTTAAGTACTTACCATCTAAGCTACAAAATAAAATAATAACATTTTGTATTTTAACAAAAGAACAACTGATAAAAAATAAAATTCAAACTTTTCAGTTTTTCCCAGTAAACGCAAACTTTTTTGTTGCGTTTATTATGTTGATGATATTTGTCCCACGATAGGTAAAGCTAACAGTTCAAAATATAAATGCATTATTTTTCTACATTTAATTTACTTAAAATGTGTGTTTAGTCTGCGGTTAGTTTAACTAACTAATAAGGATGTATTCAAGGCTATCACGAATTACTGATTTCCTGCCGAGCGCATGCTGTTAGAAAACCACATAATATCATCACACAATCACATTAACACAAGCTAACGCAGTAATTGAGTTTGTCGTCTGACAAAGATTACAATGTCGATTTAAAATTTAATCTCATGCATTTATAAATCGACTAGCTGTCCCCCGCGGTTTCACCCGATCGCGATGTAACATTTTCCCGGCACAAAAGTATTCTATGTTTTATTCCAGGGCATTTTCTTTAAAGTGCCATGTTTCATCCAAATCCGTTTGTTAGTTTTTGGGAGAAAGAATAATAAACATCCATACATACAAACATTCGCATTTATAATATTACTTAGTAGGAAGTAGATTAAGAAGTAGGATTCACAAAGGTAGGAAGTATTTATCACGCATGTACTCGTTGTATGAAGAGTATCATGAGAACTGTGACTTTTTTACAACTGCAAATTTAAGAGACTTGTTTAAGAATTAATTATGTTTAAAGTATTTTAAATTATGTTTTAGCATTAAGTAGTTTCTAATATTAAAAATTGTCGCATGCTGAGGTTTCCTATAATTAACAGGGCACTTAGCAATTTTTTGTATTATAATAATTTGTATTTTTACACAGTGTACTTGTTGTTGGAAATCCTAATCAAATTAAATTAAAATATAGGTTGTAGAAACAAAGGATATGGAACCTAATCGTTAGCTGCAAAGTGATTGATGAGACTGGAAATTATTTATGATGACTCTCAACTAACTAATAAGATGCAAATTATAAGATACCATACATGCTACAAGATAAACGTCATCAAAATAAGGATACATTTCAGACATAAGAGATTCTTATTTTTGTTTGTAATAAATAAATGCAAAATCTACTGGATCATTTTTAATTATCCTTTCACAATTAGAAAGCTTCTTTATCCAGAAGTATTATTGCCTATGTAAAATTCCGGGAAAACTCTTCGGGAATGCGGGTAAAACCGTAGAACGGAGGCTAGTATAATAAATCTATGTGTCTGAGTTTTGTGCAAACGTAATAAGGCTTCTCTAAATAGTATAAAAATGTAATAATTTTTGTGTTTTTATCCGCTTATCTAAAGTACGCAATTTTGATGCTGTTTTCGTCATTGTTCAGAAAATTTCTTCTTTAAGGTTCATGAATATAATATAAGATAATAGTGGAAATATTATTTGTATAATATCTAATATAATATTGATTGATAGGAGAATGTCTTATGCTATAAAAAAAAGTATATTTTAGATTTCATTGGCAATCTTATTATTTTTACTTTGTTTATTATGTAAAATTCGCTAACTTCTCACGTAGTTATTTAGCATTTTAAATTAATTTTGTTGCTACGAGAGACAGGCGCGGATCCAGCCCACAAAAAAGGTTGTAATCACAGCCATCAGCAAAACGGCCAAGTGTCATTCGGAGTCAACTCGCTCATGATCGATATTTGTAGTACATTCCTACAAAGACGTTTTTTTTATTTTATAAAGTGCATTGGATATGATATCATCAGCCTATCGACCTCAATAGACCGTGGAAGTGTGAAGTCCAAAGTCTATAAGGGTTGTGAGCATGGTCATCGTGCCCACAACGGTGGATCCGCGCTTGACGAGAGACTACCAGATACCTAGGTAAATGTTATCTTCAGGAATTCGCCCGTTCCTTTAGTTATAGGAGATTTACTTCTTATTTCATATGTAAACATCCTTATTAAGTATAGATAAATTTAAAGGGTCATTTTTCAAATATTTTTTATCATGAGAGCCCTAATTGATAGCCGGCAAAGTATAGGTAAAGGTATACAGGTAACAGATAAACAATTAACAACAAACCTAGGTTAATGTACGTACCTACATTTGTAAGTAACGTAGTGGTTTGTAATATTTGTTAGTACTTATCTAGTCAAGATTATGTGATGATTGCATCTAATTGTGCTTAATAGAGCGATATCTTTTCAAAGTCACTAGTCAGTTGTTGTCAGCGTAATTGAGTTCATTTTATCTTGCTTTGAACTGACCGCCTGACCTTTGACCGTAGGTCATCCTTGTTAACTTAAAAAAATATATTGCACAATTATCTAATTAAATAAATATTTTATGATATTATAATTATAATACTAAGTGCAGATTACATTCTTAGTGCTAACAAAATGTGTAGGTAAGTGTTTAAGTTAATAACTAGGTTGAATAGTAGAAAGGGTCCTATCTAAGTGTTTACAGGTGCAGGTGCGATAGCGTTGTGGTTAGCAGCCACAGGTCGTGGTTTCGATTCCCAATGTCTTGGGACATTATTGTTAGATCGATGAAAAGTTAGTAAATATATATACCTACTTACTCGAACTCGTCTGAACTTTTATATTACCTATAATTAGGGCTGCCATCCGTCCGGGTTTCCCCGAATTTGTCCTAGTTTATAGGGCGTCCGGGGAGCGTCCGGTTGGGGTGTTCAAAAACAGTCCGGATTTAACCCGGACACTTTTTATGTCAGGGGAATCTCAATTAATTAGAAGATAAGTTACAAATTTAATTGTAATCGTAAACCGCGTCCAATTAAAATGTAAACTATAAGTGTAAAAATATTTATAGCCGTGTCCGGGAAAAATTCCAATTTCACCTAAATGTCCGGTGTTTTTTATGTTGTTATCTGGCGTTGGCAATTTAGGTGATGGCAGCCCTACTTATAATAGTTCCCTATGTGAATGTTGGTCTAACTCATTGTGATTTCGCATAAACAATATAATTATGTGTATAAGTATATAATTAATTAGTACTTTTTATAATACCTACCATAAATGGTACTTAGAGGAATAATTTAACTAGTTCTTTGAAAATATAATTTAAATAATTATGGCTGTGATTGTACGTTCAACAATGCTCCTACAAACCCACCCTAGATCAAATATCGAATTAATAACATTTTTAATAATAAAACCTTATAAACTCAATTTTTTTTTCAAAACCATTTATTCAGTTTAGCCTTCGGAAGGCACTTGTGAAGGTCAAATTTAAAGTTACTGAAGCTACGGTTCAACTCGGAATCCTACTATCCTACGAATCTTTTAGTTTTTTTCGTTTCTTTTACTATAAATGCGAAAGTTTGTGAGGATAAATGTATGGATGTTTGTCACTCTTTTAAGCAAAACCTATCGAACGGATTTCCATGAAACTTGGCATATAGATAGAGCTTGCCCTGGAAAACATATAGCCTACTTTTTATCCCGAAAAATGTAACATCCCACGGGAACACGGGTAAAACCACGGGAGCAGCTAGTAAGAGTAATAAACGTTAAAATTACATACCTTATAAAATCATATTTTATACAAAATTCTTATCATCATATTTTTAAAAAACATGCGGACAACGGATGCCTAAAATACAACAAAATAAATAAAGTAGGTACCTATAATAATATTTCGCAGCAGCCGGTATAGTTATGTGACACTAATAATTGGTTAACAACTAGATAGTTATAAATAAAATTTACTTACCTAAATGTCTAGTGTCCGTATTACAAGGAAAACCTTCAAACCGTATTCGAGTCTATTTAAACTGGTTCACATTAATATTGACTAAAATTATAGCGGATTGTATAAGACACGTCATTAGAGCGGGGCGTACGCTCGAACACTGAAGTGGGCTGCTTGCGATGTTAGTAGGTGTGCGCAAAACCGAGTGAGTTGTCTGCGCAAGAGTACATCCAGGTACTATGACATATAAAAGTGTTTTATCACTATGCATTTTTAAACATACTAAACATTGAAAGAAATTTCAGAAATGATAGAAGCAAAGTTAAAAAGAAAGCAATGCGGGGGGTAGTGAAGTGACGGATATAATACCATAGCAACAATAGCAGCTAAAACCGTTGACACTGGGTGGTGAGCAAATCAATGTCCTGGGACATTCTTTAGACACGGCCATCTGGTCCCAAACTAAGCAGAGCTTGTACTATGATGACTATGCAACCAGATAGATGATATACTACGTATACAAGTTTTTTTTCTTAATACATACTTATATAGATATTTACACCCAGACACAGAACAAACGGACATGTTCATACACACAAAATGTTTGTCCTGGGTGGGAATCGAACCTGTGACAGTCAGAGTCGCTAACCACCAAGCCAACTGGCCTGTCAAGAGAACCTTTAAATAATGCCACTAAGCTGGCCACTTTTATCATCTCGTACCATTGCGAGATTTTACTCAAATACAAGCCTATAAATAGTAAAAAAAAATAATAATAATGATACGATAAAAAAAAATATGGACAGAAAATGAATATTATCATTACTTTATGTAAACATTTTATCACTATTTCAATTACCTACATAAACCCAAATAATAACAAAACGTATTTCTTTTTACTCCTATTAATTGAAATAATAAATTGCCACTGGGATTCACATCGGCCATTGCTGTGGCCCGCTCGCTTCGCTCGCTCGATACGCTTGTGGTTGACAGGTATATACGTAGGTACCATTCAAATGTTCTTTCTTCCGTTTCTTTTGTACAGTGAGTTTGTATGTATGTTATAGGCGAACAAAATTATTTTTATATAAATTATATTATTATTTTTACCGATTTACCTACTTTTTTGTTCTTATTTTTATACCACATGGACCGACAAACAGACAGACGGTCCACTTAATGGTAATTGGGCAAGCTATGAACAATCGCGGCACCCTAGAGGCATTGCCAATGCGACCCTAAGACGTTGTTAAAGCTCTTGCAATTTCACCGGCTCCCTTACCTTTCTAACCGAAACACTGTAATACAAAGGCTGCTTCACGACAGCAATGAGTATTGTGGTTTTACTTTCCCGGAATTATTCTGCACTAGCTCTACTTCATTCTTATTCATTCTTCATATTCTCATACACAAAGTGACACAGCTCATACAAGTCTCCACTTCACAAGAGCCAAGGGGGTCTCACATACTTACCTTTAAAATTTTACTTCACGGGTATGCATGCAAGCTTCCTTTTGATGTTTTCGGTTACCAACAAGACCTATATGAGTGATATGTATTGTGCATGTATCTGCACCTTCATGAGCGTAAGTCATGTCAAGTGATTAATAAATGGATGAAAACTTGTGCAGCAATTCAGCGGACCCAATGCTTTGTCGCTTCCTTGAAAGAATTTATAGGTACGACAGTAAATACGCATCACAGATATATAGGAATAAATGAAAAAAAAAGTTATTTTGGAAATAAATAAATTAATGGATTTAAATTTTGCGCCATTTTATATATTTTCTCACCAATGACAACAATGAGTTCATTCAACCAATGATCCGTCAAAATTCCCGCCGCTATATACAATCATAACGCCCGTCGGTAATTTAACAACACCTGTTACATCATATTCTATTATCTTTTACTTTTATATTGTACTATATACTATAATACTATTGATAGAGACAAAAATGTAATCAAAAAGAAAATTCATTATAATTTAAATGATTAAATTGAAACATTGTACATATGTCAGTAAAAGCAATAACTGAACGCACCTTTGTAATGTAAACTGTGTGTAATGTGTGCCAGCAATAAATATTTAAATATTGCCATTTTACTTTTCCCATGAAGACATTCTATTTTTTTATTTCCATTTTGTAGTCTCGTTTTAGCATTTTCATTCATTTTCAAATAGGTAGGAATATTGCTATATGATTTCAAAGGAAATAATAATAAATCATTTGTGAATGTGTGTATTTGAAATTTTTTATTAACTAAAAAATTTTTGAGAATGGCAGCACCGACTGCTGCAAGTTTGCGCATGCGCCGAATGGCGAATCAGTGACTATTCTTCGAGTTAAATATTTTTTACTTAGAAATTTTATCGTTAGTCGGTAATATATTTATGTAAACGTGTAAAATATTCACTATTTTAGATTGGATATTTTAGCTTTCTAACTTTACTATAAAATTTTCAGAAGTGTTAAAAGTGTAACATTGGTGGCCATTACAAAACCTAAAACTTTTTTATCAGGACAAATGTCCATTTGATGTTTCGGCGACGTTGTGACTAATCCCTCGGAAAGCTATCTTAAATTCATAAATTGTGCTTGTATAGACCACATTTTGGGTTTTCCAAGTGCTGTGAACAACATCGTGGAGAATCCTTGCAGTAAATTATTTCAAAACGATTTCTGCCGACCGACAGACAACGGGGTTGACTTCCCACAAGGAACTGTCAATTGTTACATTTTTCCAATACATTTTGCTCGTAATACCAATAAACATAAACTATCTCATTACGAACAATATCTTCACATCAAGATCGTTCGAGAGCGCACAGTGATTTCGGTAATTAGTTAAAAGTAAAACACCCACATAGCTTGTTGTTACTCTTCAATGAGCATAACATTGGCACGGCGACCTCTATTCATTCTAGTTTCTTTTCTGACTAAAATCATTCAAATCACCCAGTAATCAACCTTCAGAAAGTAGTGTTTAGGAATTCGGTATCCCATTGTTGATATTTGCCGTCAAGTGTCGCCGAAACATACCCAACTCATGGTTATAATTTGTGATTTTAGTGTAACAAAAATGATTTTGAGATAAATTCTACAATAGTGTAGTGATTACAGCATTGAAAGAACAAAAAAAAATTGCAAATATAATTTAAAAAAGTGTCAGTTAGTAGTTTGTGGCATGGAGTTGCACCGCTGGCTAAACGTAAGGCTGTGGTGACATGGGCTGCCTGGCTGCGGCCCCTACTGACGCTGGGCTTTGGAGTGATCGAATGTGCTGGGCTTAGTGCCTGCACAACAAGTCTTGTATTATGAATAAGCGTGACAACAACAAAGACAAAGAACGTCAGAGTGACGATAAAAGAACTTCCACGTAAGTTTCTTCTAATTTTCTAACTGTTGAAATCATGTAGCATTGATATTCAATGTATAGTAAACAGGTTATTCGGATGGTTATCTTCATAAAGATAATTGTCAAGCATTTTAGATCATAAGTTGAAAAGTCTATGTTATATTCAGCAAATAGAAAAGTTATGATTAATTTCCCCTCTTATTTTTTCAAAATAACATCTATTAAGTGATTTTTTTGCCACTTTGTAATTGCCACAGGTTGTAGGTTTGATTTCTACCCAGAACAAACATTTTGTGTATGAACATGTCTGTTCTGTGTCAATAGCTATGAATGCATTTAAACAAGTTGTATAAGTTATTTATTAGTTTTTTTATTTTTATAATTTAAGCTAGTGCTTGACTGCAATCCCACCTGATGGTAAGCAGTAATGCAATCTTAGATTTTGAGGCGCACTAGTTTATTAAGAGCCTATTCACTCTAGCCTGTTGTTGTCTGGTTTCCATAGTACAAGCTCTTGCAGAGTTTGGGATCAGATTGGCAGTATGTAGGAATGTAAGATATTTATTATTTCTACACATTCATCTAAAGTTAAATAGGTCATAGTTGAGTTGACTTAATTTTCTGTCAGTATACTGGGTCAAGATTCTTAAAGAAACAATTGAATGTTTAATTAAAAAATGTAGGGCAAGTTCAGACCAGTTGTGTTTTCTGACTAACAACAGGATATGCATGGAAAAGTAAAAATTCAAAATTCAAAACCATTTATTCAGTTTAGGCCCTCAGAAGGCACTTATGAAGGTCAAATTTAAGTTACTGAAGCTACTACAGTATGTAAGTAAGGTTATGTATTGACTGACAAACATATCAACCATAGGCATTCTGTTCTAACTGGTTCACTACAGACAAGCAAGCTAAATGTTTGAGATATTTTGACTGTCATTTTGAAAAAGTGAATTCTTTTTTTCTATTTGAAATAGACATTTAACATTTTAAACTTATTTATGGTAGGTTTGTACAACCTTTACAAAAACACACCCTTCCCAGCCCTACTGACAATATTGTACTCTTATTCTCTTCAGTATTCATTCTATAGTAAGTGAATAATGATGTTTTCACATCTGTCATTGTACAAGTACAATGAATCTGCAATATAAAGAGTGTAATGCATACCATCCTATACTCAACTCCATCTTGGTGTCCTGAAGTACAGGTTATTCACCTGGTTTAGGCACCAGTCTCCCATAGTAAGTCTAATATGTCTGTTATTTGCCAATATGTGCCTCCTATCTTGATAAATCTCATGCATAGATTGTGCTACAAAAATATATTAAAGATTATTTATCTAAAATATAAAAAGTTATCACAAATAGCATGTCATTGATCTTACAGTTACAGTGCTGTGCAAAAATGTAAACAAGTTTAGTCATATGCTTAGAAAAAAACTGGTGCAACTACCTATTACAAACACATGTTGCCAGAGATGTGTACAGTTTTAATAGGTAAACAATAGCTATTTTTATTTGTCTATGCTTCTTGATGAGTTTCTAAACAGATATCCTATCTATAATTATGTTAGCCAATAGGTGAGGTAACATTTCATTACAAACAAAATTTTTGTCAGCTAAACTTTTAATTTTAAACTTAAATTGCTTAATTAATATGCTTAATTGCTCAGTATCAGTATATGCATCTAAATAGTCAAAAATAAAAGACAGTTAACTAAGAAAATGTATAAATTATTCTATGAAAGGGTTAGTTGGTTCCTAACATTTATGTTAGGACTTATAAAGGCCACATTTTTACCATCAACAAATTTTATGAATGTATAGGAATTTAAGATTAATACCTATTTTATGTAACACATATATTTAAAATTGGGTAGGTACATTGACATTGTTTATTTGAATATTGATAAGAAACCATCACAGAGACTTATCTTGTTCAAATAAACAAAATTATACTAACCCTACCTATTTGATATTCAGACAGAATACAGGAATCAGATAACTTAAAAAAGTAAGAAGGTACTTTTTATAACATTTAATGTGAATACTTATCTAACTGTCGATCTTGAGTGATAAGTTGATTTTTATTCTACTTAATTGATAAAAAAGGTATCTATGTTATTTCGAATTCTACAAACTTTTTAGTTATCAAATAACTTGGTATACACATAGATTAGGTATATAGGTTAATAGGCTTTTTGGTAGGGTGCTCTCCATTATTTTAAGGGAAGATTTAAAATGTATAGTTTACGTATTATATGAACACAACAAAATAATGACAAGTTTAAAGAAAAATGTATAAATAAACTCATTATGCCATAGACTATAAACAATCATATTATTTTCAACAACTATTGAATAGGTAATATGTCAGTGAATCATGAACCGTAAACATCTTGTATCTCACACAATGCTCTTGATAACATGTTCTTAATAAAAACAGAATTTATCAGACCCAAGACAAGTCACAAGCTGGGTCCAGTTATAGTAATGTTTATTGTTTGATATTTGATTCAACACACACCCTTTTGCACACAACTTTAGTGATTACTCAAGTCATTAATTAGTATTATGATGAATTATTTAGTAATCTCTGTATTCATTACATTTAAATTTCACTCATGGCAACTGATTATGTCATGATTGGTTTTGTTTAGAAATCAAGTGAGCCCTGGTGATATGTCATGTAAATTGACAAGTATTTTGTGCACTGTGCAGTGATAATTTTGTTGGTTAATAATGAATATTCAAAGTTATGTCTGTCATTGTATTTATTTAAATAGGAACCACAATGCATAGGAAATTGTGAGTATTGAAATGTATTGTTTTACTAACTTATAACCTAAAAGTGTGGAGTAAGTTTATATATTTGAAGGAATTTACTATTTTGCCAGTCTAGCAAATAACACAGCAGGTTACAGAATGTTTGTGACAATTTGCTCAACAACAAAAACAAGTTGTTGAACCAAATTAAGTTTTTTGATACATTTATTTAGGTACCTACCAACTTTAAATAAGTCTTTATTTTCTGAAATACACTAGTTATAGTATAGCACATAATTTAGGTCCCTGATTCATTGAATCAAGGATGTTTCACTAGCCTATACACTGTAAAATTATAAAATCTAAAAAAATGTAAGCTCTTTCTATTATGAAAATCAAGATTTTTATTGTAACTGGCAACATTGATGTTGTTATTTTAAGAGTAGCAATTAAAACACAATAAGACTTAAACAATATGTTGTCTGTGCCTTACAAAGCTAGATAATTGTCTCCTTCCATGCTTTTGGTGGTTGAAACTGTCAGAGGTGCATTGTAACTTTCACTTTTAGTCTCAATGCCAATAACGGTCTGCTGGTATGATTCACTATAGCTTGTGTACATTTAGATGTTGGGTACGCACTCACTCTTGCGAATTAAGCATTATCATTTAATTCTAAAGGTATTTTAACACAGTTGTATTTTTAAACAACATTCCAAAAATTTTTAATATTTTGTTTTTATATCTTTAATAATTCTATTATTCACAGTATTTACTCCTTGAGTGCGAGTTTAGTTAAGATTTTAGTTTTAATAACTTTATTCTTTAATATTATAATACTGAATAAAGTTTTTAAATGTCCATCATTATTTATGAAGGTCTAGCAACCTATTATACATTTTCTGATGTAAAATTTAAGGCATAACATTTCACCCCATGCTTTATATTATTTTGGATACTTTTAAAATATGAATGGTTATCTTACAGAGACCTTTTAGGTTCTTTCCTTCCATATTGCCATGAGTGAATCATGTCTCAAAACCAAATAATAATGGGTGGTAGGAGGTTATCAAACAATCGAAACATTCTATTAATTGGAATATTTTATTCTTCTATAGATTATCTAAACTGATTAAAAATGCTACTAATAATATAATACCTAACTGATAACATTTCAGTTATTTTAAAATAATATATAAAAATTTAAGAATTTGTTAGCAAATTTATTGAGCTTTCTTTTTTATTGATACAAGATGTAAATAACTTAAATTGGTAAGATTTTCTGTGTTGAGAAAGAAGGACCTTCAGGAATCCTTACAATCAGCTTCCAGGCTATAAAATATAATATAATATAAATACTATAGGCTATTTAATCTCAGTATCACCAACATGATAGTAGCCACATAACTTGGATAATTAAATTACTTACCTACTATTTTATCAGATTACTTTCTTATTATTAAGCTACCCATATTAAAATTGTGTGATAATTTATTTTTAACCAAAATGGAAAGGGATGTTGTAACAAACACCTAAAACTCTAAATGCATACGCATTTAGAGTTTTAGGTGTTTGTTTTACACAGTTCTCCACAAAAATATTTTCAAACCAAAATTAATTTTACTGTAAATATTTGAGTATTTAATTTAACCAATATTAGGTGGTCTAAAATTGTACAGATTTATCAGCAAAAATACCCTTGCTAAGATTGTTTCTACTCAAGTAACTAAATAAAGAACAAAAGCCCATTCAATGGTTTTAAATTTAACTGGCAGAATTCTGGTCTAAACAAATTTAGCCAGAACGATCGACACGCAAAAAAAAAAAAATTTAATAAAGAAACTTACTCCATATGAATATTTCCTTTTTTAATTGCATTTACATTATTGAGAGAATATAATGTAAATACAATACCAAATCTAATAATATCACTGGAACTGTGTGGATTCTCCTTGTGGAATTATTCTAACAAATAACCAGTACCATTGATGTGACCTCGTAGATAATCACAGTATTTAGAACCTTCCGTGTTTTTCTTTTCTGCTCATCATTGTAGGATGACCTCCTTCAATGAAGTGCAAAAAAAGTAAAGATATCAGTTTTGTGTTATTTACTTACATTGAAGTTTATTTCGAGATGGTGTTGTTTACAAATAAAGAAATGCTTACACCTGCTTTGAATTATTTTTATTTTGATGTGAATCAGTGAATTATAATTATTTGCTAATAAAGGTGTGTTCACTGTTGCAGTGTAACCGGGGCGGTGGGGGGTGGGCGCGGCGTGGGCGGAAGCAGCGCGATGCACACCTCAAGGCACTCTGTCACCTCGTCTTCGGGCGTCCTTATGGTTGGACCCAATTTCCGTGTCGGCAAGAAGATCGGCTGCGGTAACTTTGGAGAGCTTAGGCTCGGTAAGCACCAAGCTTGAAATAACTAGTTCTTACATCAGTATATCGGGTGGTTCCAGCAGGGAATATAACTCATAGTTAATTTTTTTTCTCTATCTGTAAGAGACCAAGTTGGTGAAGTTTTTGTATGATCAGGTAATCTCGCTACATGTAGGTAATAACCAAAGCCTACTCTGGCATAGAAAAATAGAATATAAAATGAAATCTGGAAAAATATACATGCCTATATTCTGTAAATAAATGAAATACTCGTGTAAATAATAAATACTACGTAGATAAGTAAGAACTATTATAGGCCATAACTTTATTCGAGATATAGTTGTACAGTTGTATATGTATTTAGCAAGCAGAATGGTGAGACAATACTCAGTAACTTCTTTATTCAGTCATTTATCACTGGTCACGTTACTCGGTCTTAACACTATTTGTTATCATCATTGGTTCTTACCAGTTCCCTCTTGATCTAATTTGCAGAATCCTGTCGTATACTCAATCTGATCGAATTACCTGCTGGCTGTGTACTTAGGAATATGTTCATGTACCTGCCCATAAAATCATAAACATGCGTTTCACCGATTGTACCAGTTGTATTAAAGTGATTATTGGGGTGCTATGATGTTTGCCATACGTGAAATATACCTCTAGTGAACTATGAAACCTTGATATAAAGCCACGTTTTATAGCTTATATACAGCGCCTTTATTTAAGCGAAAGAGACCACCATAGCTAGTCAAAGCGAAATGCCCACTTGTCCAATGTTCAATGTGTTCGAAGGCCTAAAACACCATCTAAATCGCCCTGCAGATAATCGTTTGAGAATAGAGAATGTCCCGGATACCTATCTATATTAATGAAATCCATTTTTAAAACAGTTAATAAATATAAATCGATTAACGAACCAATAACAACACGGTTTCAGCGACCTTGCACGATCTCTAAAATATTTACCGAATAATAATAGTTAAGGTTTTCGTCGAGCCTCAGAAATATGAACGCACTAGCAGATTTCCAAATAACTTTAATGATAACAAAAATAACAAATTTTCATTTATTCACGTAGGTTTGCGTGCAAACGTATGTCTCTACGTAACAGTTCCTATGTGTTAAAGATTTTAGATTTATGTGTAAGTTTACCATCTGTGTTTTACGGCCGCTAAAACATTTGTGCCATCTCTGTCTGCCGGGATTTTACTTATAGCGGTATCGTCATGCGTAAAGATAACATGGCCTTACGTTTGCTATGGCGTGTTGTAGGCTGGTATTAATAACAACTAATGATAATAACCAGGAATGTCTTTGGCAAGCGTTGAAGACATACGTGGAGTCTTTGGTGCACGACAGTCACTTTGATTTTGACCAGTTTTGATTCACGTCTGAGCCTAATAAATAGGCGTATCGAATGCTCTGTTTCTTTTGAACTTGCTGATTCACGGCCACAATCGGTATCTATGTCAAGAGTACAAGTTCATGACGGCAGTTTTAATCTAATTTGAGTGACGCTAGTTGGAATATTGATTAACCCTGATTGTCAATGTTTAACTAGTGGAAACAACGCAATAATGCTCGCTAAATTGTGAGCAAAGAAGAAAATATAATGATCATTCTTGAATATGTCTAGCATATAACAATTGCTGTCACTACGGCTTAGCTATAGTTGATCATTCTCGTTGATGCTCAATTAGCACTAAGTGCGTGACGTATATTAATAAGATGCCCACGGCTGTCGTAGGCACAGACCAAGATAAGAGACAAATAAGTGCATCGTCTTATTTCCTGATGCCATTTGCAATCTGTAGACAGATCAATTTACAGAAGCTCGTAATTTATCATCTGGTGACCATCTTATTTATAATGGTTACGTTCCGTGTTGGTCCGACTTCGCTATTATTTTGTTGAAATGAATTATAAAATATAGAGCATTTGTCGGGATTATAAATCTAAATCAAAGAATTAATAATGAAGTAAAGGATTTTATAACTTGCCATTTAAGCCACAAGATACAACACGTCTTTGATTATAAAGATAATTTATGGTAATGGGTATACAGTTGAGGAAAGAAGCACCTTAATATATTTTTGCCAGATTCCCTTGAAGTCGAGGTTAGGTACTACGCGCCTAGGCCATATGCGAAAATCAATAATAATGAACACGAAGATTAGGTACGATTGTTTCTAATGAAATTCGCCATGGATTTTGTTGTAAAACTTTGGATTGTTGCCTTAGTTTAGGTCGCGAAGTCTTGATTTTTCAACGTTTTACCACTTGTAGGTAATTAATGCAATCCTGTACAAGTAGTAGTTTCCGGACTTTAAATGATATGACTTGTAAAATCATGCAGTCATTAATTTAAGCAATTTCCTGGTCTAGTAATTTTGTAGCTTAGCTTATTCTTGCAAATGTTCAGTCAAAACACGTAATGCACTCGGTTATACAGCGATTGTATCAATGGTTTCGCTGTAGAAGCTATATCCTACTTAATATTTCATAGCCCGGACAGTTTACTTCTGTAATGGAATATGGATTCCCTTAGATCGATACGGCTTGTTTTAATCCGACCTCTTGCTCCTTTTGTAATTTGATCAAAATACGAACCTATGTATTGAAGTTTCCACCGATTCGTTAGTCGACTGAGATGTTTTTAAACATAATAGTTGCACAAGTAATTTCTGAAAAAAATATGGTACAGAACAGCAGAGCAGAATATTGTGCAAATTTGACTCGTATGGCTTATAAATTTATTAGTCATTTAAACTTTGCGGCTGACCGCATTTCAATGAAATTGTGCATGTTATATCCTGAATTAGGACATCAGTTGTCATTCTTTCCATAAGCTCATATAAAAGACTAAACAAATGATTATTTATTCTAATGGATATTCCTTTTGTCCATGATGTTGCGTCTGGTATATTTTTATATATAACCTAAAAATTCTTTGAATGCATTCTCTGGGAAATAACTAATATAAAACAATACCTTTTAGGTAGGCCTGAACACAATAATATGACCTGAATTCATTCAGTCTATAAATTTTAAATATTCAAAATATAAAAACACATTCAGCAGGTAAAAGCGGACTCGCTAACA
The DNA here is from genome assembly GCA_907165245.1 of Habrosyne pyritoides. Lineage (NCBI taxonomy): Eukaryota > Metazoa > Arthropoda > Insecta > Lepidoptera > Drepanidae > Habrosyne > Habrosyne pyritoides. The sequence continues at coordinate 8,099,808 of OU015602.1, read as the reverse complement.
AAAGACCTCTAATAATAATGGAAGACTTTGTGAGTCACTCTCTCGTTGTCGGTTTTCGGAACTGTTCTTTCAAATGTTTCTTAGCAACGTTCACACAAGGCTGACAATGATATCTCAACGTTACAATATTATCGTGGAATCGTTAAAACTTGTACATTTGCCTTTTTCGCAGTGCCTACACATATCACTGTACTACACGTGAGCTTTATTATCTAGCCGAAAAGGTTTCATATCGTTACTTCATTGTCTGCGAGATTATATGGCTGCTTATGGATGTGAATTGGATTCAACCTCACGTCACTGAAAATAACATTATTGCGGACACGTGCGTGTGGTGATTAAGCCTATACGTATATATTATTTATTTTTCCAATTATTTGGTATCATAATTAAGCGCTCCTTTACAGACTAAAAATAATTCTAGCGTCATTCTGATTATTAATCTTAATTTAAAATTATGTACCTATTATAGAGTTCGATTATTAAGAAACGAAAATTGTCATCTGCAACAATATCGGTTCACTTCTGCCCAATACTCGACTTTCCTTAAATGATGAGAATCCTTGTCGTAAGAATCCAATTAATTTAGGAGATGCTTCGGTTAGACGAAATTGAAAATGTCGCACGTAATATTATTAGTGAATAATTTCTAACGCTGCCTGGTGATCACATCCCGGTAACGATCCTTATTCTATTATCTAACACTTATTATAGCGTATCAGGAACTCTTGTGACGAGTGCATAGTTCATATGTACAAGTAGTGGCATGTACAGTTGCTCAGTAATATTGCCGCCGATAAGATATTGACTATTGAGATCTAATATTCTTCTGATAACCGTCTGACGATCGTTGCGGCGGTAGATAATTTCGTTTTATCATGCGGAATTGCTTGTGACGTTTTCGAGTTGTGCACTTTATTTGCTATCTGTTCAGAATACATTTGTTAACTTTGTTCCTACTCTTTTCGAGTATTATCATGTGGTTGAAAGAGTGAAGAGATGGGCATCACTACATAGTATAAAACAAAGTCGCTTTCTCAGTCCCTATATAGGGACAGAGAAGCTTAAATCTTTAAAACTACGCCACGGATTTTGATGCGGTTTTTTTTAATAGATAGAGTGATTGAAGCGGAGGGTTTATATGTATTAGTATCTACATTGCCCCTGAGCGAAGCCGGGGCGGGTCGCTAGTATTATATAAAGCTGAGCGAATGCCGAAATGACTGGTATGGTAGGGTTGAATGAAAATCCTATGAGTTGAGAGAATATGTTTGTTACTCTCTCACGGAAAAATTGATAAACGGATTTGGATGGAGCTTGGGACATAGATCGTTTATAAGCTGAATTAACATATAATATACGTTTTATCCCGAAGAAATGCAACATTTCTTGGGAACGGGGGTGAAACCCAGGGGGACGGCAAGTAAAACATTTATGCAGTACAGTTTGAATTGAAAAAGGAGCATGCAGTTTATGACCTTTTTTATATAGGTAATCTGGCTTGCTCGTTATTAAATTAAAAGTACATAGGTTTTTGCTCGTCAGTAGACACTATCAAAATAATTTCTTAAATGAATTTAGTGTTGGAAATTTTTTACTCGCATTATACAACTAAATGTCACCAATTAGTGAACCGAAAACTCATTCTGGGAAATTGGTATACAACCACCGAGACCGCAAAATACCAGCGTGGTCGTATCTAAATTGTAATAATTGTTCTCTTTCTTCTTCGTCATAATAAAGAGACGCGACACACAACCGAACTGAAAGTAAATGCGTTAACGTCATGAATATATCCTGCATCATTAAATTTGTATATAATTGGTAAAGATTCATTATATCTACAAGATTTATATACTTATACTTATCCTATATTTTGGAATTGTTGTAATTATCGTTGTATAAAAATGATATAATTATATTTTAAGTAGGTAGGTATTTACATATATTGAAAATGATATAGCTCTCCCCCGTTGTTTCTTCCGCGTTCCCGCGGGCTGTTACATCTTAATGCTCTATACATTTGCTAACTTTCATCCAAATCCGTGCGGTAGTTTAGAAAGTTTTCGTGACAGAGTAACAAACACCCATATATCTATATCCTGAATCATAATCCATCGTCACAAACTTCTGTAATTCGGATATCTGTAATTTTTTTTACATAACTACTAAACTTCAATTTTTTTTACATAACTACCAAATTTCAATATGCAGTTTAGGACGATATCCAATCAATGTCAGGCATTGTCTTTAGAAGTATGGTGTTCGATTGAATCATTGTCCGCCAAAATGCATTCAAAGAATCGTATGAATGGTTTGATGATAACCAAACAAAGCTTACCAAAATTATATTGTAATCTGTATGTTTTCTTTCCAGGTAAAAATCTCTACAACAATGAACATGTAGCGATTAAGATGGAGCCTATGAAATCCAAGGCTCCACAACTACATCTAGAATACCGATTTTACAAGTTACTAGGCACGCACGGTAAGTTACCCCGTTTACATACATTAACAACAAATGGTATGATGTTACAAAAATGTTGTGCTTAGTCAGCCGACAAAAGTACCACTTGATTCTGTCGCTTGCGAGATTGTAACGATTTTTGTTTAAAATTAATCGTATGGTATTTATGAATCATTGAAACGAGGTAATGGCAATAATACCGTTTCGTTCGTGATCTCTTCGGTCATAAACATATTTCGTACGCTTCGGAATAGACTTAATAAGAAATCAAAAGAACTACGTTATTATATGAACCATCTTTAGAATCCAATAACTATGTTAAGAAATTGTTACTGAAAGCAGATGGCAATTTACAAATCGATTGGGTATTAATGCCTAAGACTAGGTCAGACATTTCAGAATTTAGGCAACTTGTTACATAATTATAATTGTGTTCTATGACGCACTGACTCAACAATACCCAATAAAAGCAATTGAAATTCTTAACTAGTGATTACGATTATAAATAGGATTTCTTTATGACCTGTTTGGTATCCGTTCTTTCTCACCAATATGTAACGTAGGTAATAACAGAGATTTTGATCATGTAAATGATTATAAACATTACATTATACTTTACCTAGAGGGAATACCAAAAGTGTACTACTTGGGAACATGTGGTGGCCGCTACAACGCTATGGTCATGGAGTTGTTAGGGCCCTCGCTCGAAGACCTCTTCGTGCATTGCGGACGAAGGTTCAGGCTCAAGACGGTCCTTATGATTGCTATGCAGCTTGTAAGTGACTGCAATCATTTATACATACGGTAGATAGGTGTCTTTTTGACGCAACACCGTAACCGATATTGACCTAAAATCTTTTTAAAAGCGAGGGCTCATACGCCATGATCATGGCTGTTGTTTCGGCTTTTATTTTTTTTAAGAACAAACGTAGCAATGCTCTCGCAGGTTGAAATATCGGCTGCAGTGTTGTGTAGTGCAGGTGATAGCGAGAGCACTGCTCGTATGTGAGTACAAATTATTCTGTTGTCTCTTTCCCTCTCCCCTACCCTTGTCCCACGTGACTCCTGTAGCACCGTCGACGGCAGAAGGCATCCCCGAGGTGTACTACTTCGGTCCGTGTGGTAAATACAATGCATTGGTGATGGAACTCTTGGGGCCATCGCTCGAGGATCTCTTCGATCTCTGCGGCCGTCGGTTCTCTCTAAAGACTGTGTTAATGATCGCTATGCAGTTGGTAAGTTCAATATCAAGGTCATATTTGGAATACTAGAATGCCCATAAAAGTAATACATTATCTCATTCTGTCTCGGCGGCGCCATGATTATTAAATCGTTAATAGTCGACCTTGATTTAAAGCAGTTGTTAAACTGTCAAAAGTTTCACTACACTTCTTTTGTGGTAACTCCGACTTAAAGTAGCTGATCTAATTAAACGTCGGCAAATGAAAAGCCATTGTAACAAACTGGAAACAACGTGTGAAGTTATAACAATGTTGTAAATAGTACAAGAGGTTGTGACGTAAGTGGTGCAATGTGCGACGGAACGACTTCGCGACTGCAAACGGCGTTGCTATTGATAAATAAGTGTACTGAAATGTATTGGGGATACCCCACTGAGTTATACTTGTAGTCGTCTCATCTGTTACTTTGTTGTTAGATTGATAGTTGCTTAGACAGATGAGTCAAAAGATTGTTTCGATTGTTAATCATGAATAATTTAATACTTTACGTGCCAGTTGGCTTGGTGGTTACCCAGACCTTCACACGACAGGTCGTGGGTTCGATCCCACTCTGTACAATCGTTTGTTATGTTTGTTTTTTTCTGTATCTAGGTGAAAAAGTCTATATTTGTATGTACTTGTAAAAACAGTATGTCAGTTACCTGGTTCCTATATTACAAACTTTGCTTAGTTAGGGATGAGATGGATGTGTTTAAAAGGTCACAGGATGTTTATTTATTTTATTTTATGTAAAAGCTGCATTATGTTTTCCTTAATACATTCAGTCTTCAATTGTTTAATTCCAGGGCCACAATTCCAATCAATTTCATTAAATATTAGTTACTACACTTATCGACCACTTATGTAGTTTTCCGGTATAAACTGCTAATAACGCTACTATGCATCTTTCTGCTTTAGGGAGCCCGCACACTTTATGGAAACGGTGAAATTCAATTACATTATTAATCATATACATTAATGTTTCAGTTACATCGCATCGAATACGTTCACACGAGACACCTAATATATCGGGACGTTAAACCAGAGAATTTTTTAATAGGTAGAACTGCAACTAAAAGGGAAAAAATCATCCACATCATTGGTAAGTGTCTTTGTGATAACTAGCAGGATGTAAGATTAATCAAAACTAGCCTTTGTTCATGCAGTATGGCGCGTTGACAAGGTTTTTAACCGATATCTAAATGAAATCACACGATTTGTCAGAAATACTGATTTGTATGTTTAGTTATGTGTCACACTCGCCGAGTTGATATACTGAGAGATGACTGTAACGTATACACCAAAAGACAAGCGGAATCACTGAACCGACTGACGCTCTCCCCGAAATTGTATCTTTACTTGTTATTCAGTCGATTAACCACCCTTAGGGCATTCCCTCACTAAGGGTTAATCTCATGGGACGTAAACTAATATATCATTTATGGTAGAATTGTCTGTCAGCATGCACATGGTTCGTCGAGTCAAATACCTAAAACAAATATTGTTAAATGAGTCATATACTTGTGACCTAAGAGCATATGTTTTCCACTGTCCCTCTCTAAAGCTTTCAATAAATAAAGATGTATGTACTGTATAATTGTCTTGATTATGAGGAATTTTCGAAACTTAAACTAATAATGTATGTAATCATATCCCTAATATTTTCTTTAGGGCTTTGTCAGTGTTATTTGCAAAGGATAACCATGAAAAATAGCAATAACCATGTGTTAATTAGAAATGTTTTGATAAAATGCAGTTTGTTTTATCTACGGATATGCTTTGGAAATCTGTTTTTAATTAGATTATCACATAAGCTTTAAATTGATGGTATACACAGCTGTAGGTGGCATGTTACAATCATATTTTTCGCAACGATAGATTATCGAACCTATTATCTTTTTGGGGAATATCTGGTATATATATACTGAACTTATCTGCCCTATAAAAATTGTAACAAATTATCTTATATTTATAAATTTGTGAATTTTTATTTGTTCATGCTGTGCAATGTAATGTACTAAATAAACGAAATAAATTCGCTTTTTATAATTGCAATCTTAAAGTTAGGGTTTATAAGTATAGATCAGAAATTCAACATACAGATAAAACTATATCAACAAAGATAGTCCATTAAATAATTCGCCGTTACATGAAATAAGCATCTGATATTAGTAATTTATGCAGATTTATTAGAAAATATACGCATAAGTGCTGATTGTTACATATTTATCGAATGCCAGCATTTTTTTTGGTAATATCTTGTCATTTCTATGATAAAGAACTATTTTTGTATTGAACACGTCATACGTTTAGGTAACAAGATATAAGAATGATGTTGTAATTCAATCTTCACTAGAACGAGGTCTGTGGTTGAAATATATTACTGTAGGTTCACAGCTTATGTAGTATGTTTGTGTAAATACTTGACACAAACTAGTATTATTAGAATAGGTATGTATGTATGTATAGTTATAATATACCTACATAATATGAATCCTATGTTAGTACTGAAATGGGTGTGAATATATATCTAAGTATGTGTTTCGAAGAAAAATAGTTGTATATGTGGTTTCCAGAGTACAAGCTCTGCTTAGTTTGGGATCGGATAGCCGTGTGTAAAGAATGTCCCAAGATAATTCTCTATTCAATTGTTTTTAAAAACTAACTTAAATTTCCTATGTTATTTAGCCGTGATATAAAAGTTCTCGCAAATTATTGCATCATGATATTAGTAGTATTGTAAAATTCCCCATACCTTTATCTGGCGTAAATAAGTTATAATTTCATACAATTGAGCCTTGTGGACTTCGAAGTTCCATATAATATTGGAAATGTTATTCAATGTAATTATGTCATACCTAGTCTGATTTCATAGGTATGCATATTTATTGAACAATTATGGTTCTACCTTTAGTTCCTAAAAGGTCTGAAATGCATTTGCATTATTTGGTATTTTTAAAACACTTTCTTTAGGACTTACCGTTTTTTGTTGAAGTTGGAATCGAATTTCAAGTAATAGTGATAATAAGATGCTATGTGTTTGCTAAATGTGAAAGTTGATGTTTGGATGTTTGTTACTCTTTCACTCAAAAACTACCTAACGGATTTGGATGGAACTTGGCACATAGATAGTTTATAACCTGGATTAACATATAGGGTGCTTTTTATCCCAGGAAAATGTTTTATTCCTCAGTGACGCGGGGTATAGCTTCTTCTAATACTAGTGTAGTTATTTTAATTGTAATAACCTAATTCATATTTTCTTTTTTTCAGATTTTGGTTTGGCCAAAGAATATATAGACTTAGAGACAAACAAACATATCCCATATCGGGAGCACAAGTCACTTACTGGGACTGCAAGATACATGTCAATAAATACACATTTAGGAAAAGGTACCTTCAACAACTTCATCTAAGTATCTGTGATATTAAACATTACAGTAATTTTTTACCGTATAATGAGATTAATTTATATTTATACCAATATTTTTTTAATACTATGTAGCTAGACTTTCTCACTTTAGTATTCACTTATCCTAAAGAACAAATTAAGTATAAACATGTCATCAGCAACGGTTACAAATAAGTCGAATACCACCCATAAACTTTTGAGCTTCACCGTACCAACATTGTAATTTTTCTTGTGAATTTATGTTACAATATGCCATTGTATCACTTTTTCAGAACAATCAAGACGCGACGACCTAGAAGCTCTCGGTCACATGTTTATGTATTTTTTACGTGGTTCCTTACCCTGGCAGGGTTTAAAAGCTGATACACTCAAAGAAAGATACCAAAAAATTGGTGACACCAAGCGGGCAACGCCTATCGAGGTAATTTTAATACTTATCAATAGGAGCAACTCGGATGGAAAATATAAATAAAGCATCATATGCTATGCGGTTCTAAATACGTTATCGCGGCGGCAGCGAACATACACACCGCATCTTAGAATGGGGTATAAGTGAGTGAAGAGTATTTTGTATAACAATGTAATGTTTTAAATATGTGACAGTCGCGTAATAAATTGCGCCGGTGCGGGCACTTTCATAAGGCACCATGTTTTTGTTCCGTATTTTGCGGAGCTCTACACCTGCGTCTATCTTTTGATGATACCAAGCCCGATGAATGACCGCTAAACATATACGGATAACCGGAGCCCGACTGAGTCCAGCAGCCCAGTGGATTGTCATGTTTTGGCCGAGGCCTATGTCCATCAGTGGACTATGAATGAAGAATAAAGAGACCAACTCTTTTGAAAAAGGATAACAATGCAATATGAATCTAGTACAACTTTGATATTTGTATATAAATGTGTGTATGTATCTATGTATGATCTAGGTGCTCTGCGAGGGCCACCCCGAGGAGCTGGCGACGTACCTGCGCTACGTGCGCCGGCTGGACTTCTTCGAGACGCCCGACTACGACCAGCTGCGGCGGATGTTCCGCGACCTGTTCGAGCGCCGCGGTTACGTCGACGACGGCGAATTCGACTGGACCGGCAAGACTATGGTAAACAGTTCTGTCGCTTGATATAGTTTTTTACACGTAACGCTAAGTCAGGGTATGGACGTTGGAAAACCATTTCATTGTCGTTCCATCTCACGAAGTTTTGGCAGCGCAAGACGACATTGACGCTCGTATTCTTAAACGATAAATGAATTTCGTAGCGTGTTAGTACAAGTTACGATAACATTTTTAACTTTAAAAGGATTCGCAACATTTAGTAGCGCTTAAATACGGACTTCGTGAGATGCAATTACGTGGTTTTCGTATCGAAAAGCGTAGCTACCGATGACAATGATACGAATGTCGTATTCCGTAGATTTTATTACACTCAAAATCAGCGCTTAATGGAAGCTATGATTGCACAGACATTTTCTTTTTGACCTAAAGTCCGTTCATTATTTTTGTATTATGACCAAAATACTTTAAAGGCAATTCAATTCAAAAAACGAATCATCAGTTGTTGAAAAAGCGAGCTTTATAAATTTGAATTTGCTGACGAATGACGTAGGGTCGTTACTTCATTCGTCAGGCTCATGAATCTTGCGTACGTTTAATTGGACGCTGTTTATAAAGCTCGTTTCTACGCGCGATTAAATTACATACACAAAGAGAAATATTCGCGTAAATTTTTGAGTGAAGAAGCGACTTTATTTTCTAACACAAACACTACATAACTCATTGTTTTATTTGTCATAAAATCGATTGTTTTTGTTGTTTATTGCCATCATAATGCAATCAAAATCCATTACCACAATGCATGTTTACTGAAATGGGCTCAAAATGACTGAATAGTACGTTATTTCAATCTAGCGAGGTGTATTTGATGAAAATCTCATAATATTGATAATTTTCGATAAAGGACTTTTCAGTCATTTTTTGTGATTCTGTGTTGTATTTTTAGACAAATATTATTTTGTTCGCACAAGTGCTAGTTACCATAATTCTGTGAATATTTTTGGATTATTGAATGAATATTTCCTAAAAGTAATGCTCTGTGATTGGTTAAGGTTTTAGTCACAAAATTACGCCATGTAATAATGCTATAATAATTTTCCCATAATCTTCATCGCACATTTTCGTTATGGATTTAGCATTATTAGACTACCTATTTATTAAACAATTTTATAAGTGGTAAGATAAAGTAAATGGATTAACCATAGACTATATTCTTTTTTACTTGCTATATCTTTTTTAGTTCTTGGTGTCTGCGCACATTAAGTTCTTTATTTTGTAGTCTTTGATATGAATAATATCTGCATGCATGGTAATGCTACTACTTCCAAAAAAATTTTGTGTAGATTTTTTTATTGATTGCAGTTTTTAAAAAGGGTTCAAATTAGAATATTTTAATTTCGTTCTTTTTTTCTATCTTCAAGCTTAGGTATACAAATGACAGTATGATAATGAGTAATTTTTAAAAAAAAATATACCTGTACATTGACTGGCTCATATAAATTCATTGTCATAGAAATTATTATTTACTTTGCAGTTTTTCAATTAAGGTTCAAATTTGTTTGCGTCGTTGAATCCTTTTCGCACTTGGTACTAATACTACTGTTACTTATTACTCTTATTCCAAAAATACTTATTTTTCTTTCCTATATTCAAATGTAGGTTTATGACGAGCGACTTATTAATAATTAATGAAATAATTGTCAAAAATTAGTTAATCCTAGATATCATCGCTATTAGTAGAAGTTACATATTTATTATAATTGTTTAATAAAATATAATTTGTCTCTACTGTGTGTTTCTGTGTAGTTTGAATATTATAAAAGTAGAATGTTGAAATTTTCAAAGAGGAACATGAATCGTGCTAGAGGAAAAGTGTTGATTTAATATTTATTTTATTAACAAGCAAACATCACTGTCAAGCAGCTTTTACCATTTCTTTTTATTTAAATTTCATAATCTTTTCTATCATGAGATGATCTTTTAGCAAAGAATATTGTTGCATATTGTGGAGGATGGTTCAAACTTAATATTTGCATTTCTTTGTTATATATTAGCATGCGGACACAAAACTAACATTGCTTATTGTTTTAACACGACTAACCTGCACTGTCCATGGACCATGTAATGCTTCATCAATTTTATTTAAATAAGAATGCAATAACAAATCTTCTATTGAAGCTGAAAAGATTGACTGACAATTTGATTATTATATCAGACTATATTTTATAACAAGCAGATATGTATAGTAGTTTGAATAATTATATATAGTTAATGGACAGTTATTATGAACATTGTTATTGGGATGTTGCATGCCGCATGCTTACCGCTTTTGTGTCCGACCGTACCGCTGCATCTTCAGCCGGCCAACATTCATGTGATGCGAATCTTGCGCAACGCTCCGCCCTCCAATGTCGTTAGAAATAAATCCGACAAGGTTAGTGTTGTATTACCTTTATGTACAGTCAGATTTAGATGACCCGTCAAGGTAAAGATAGGCTTTCCCAAAGGAAAAATATCTCAGATTTATGTGCATGCAGGTTCTCTCACGTTGTTTTTTTTTATGTTTGGCTGAATCTTTAACTGTTTCTTTTGCTATTTCCACGCTTTTTAACACAAAATTACTCATACTAATTTATTTTTGTTTTCATATTTCGCACCATAATTAAACAGAATCTAATGTGTTCTTTATTGGCTGATAAATATGTAATACTTGATGGTAAATGCATACGTGAATATGGAAGACTGATTTGCATGATATATAAACTTAATTTATACTAATATATTTCATGTCGTGTTAATCATTTTTGATAAACACTCGAAAAAAAATCGCATAAGTTTTTTCTGAAATACAAAGATAGAATTTTATTGCAGTTTGAAAAACTACAGATGAATGTGTTTGAGATACTTCAGATGATAAATTATTCGATTGTTTATGTTTCATTTAATTATATTGACTGACTTATCAGAAATAACTGTTATAATGAACTTCTTATGTTATAATTTCAGTCTACTCCAGTTGGTTCCATACAGACAGGCCATGAAACAGTTCCGTCGCCAAACCGACATCAGCCCTACAAGGTAATCACCAATTTTATCATTTAAACATGATTTGGATGATTTTTAAAATATTTATAATGATGTGCCTGAAATAAGCAATCTTTTATTCTCCTTTAAATTATTACTTTAATTAATAGCATTTATATAATAATTGATCTGACCCCGCGTTTTCGCCTTCATTTGAGGGTTCTTATGATTCCCTGGAAGTACCTTATGTTAAGCTACTTCCTTGCCAAATTTCAAACAAATACACTTGTGGATTTATAAAATAAGGAAATTTCTTATAGATATTATTTATAATGTGAATATATTTTTATATTAGTCTTCCAAAACATAACCATGGCACAATAGTTGACAATGATATTTAATTTTAGATATTTAAGTTCTTGAAATGTTTAAACGTACTATGCAAAATATTTTTACCATGAACTCGGAAATTTGTAGGTTTCTCATTAAAATATACATAAATAGGATGTAAAATCGATCTGACATTGCTTTTTTGTCGGTGCAGGATGATTTGTGTGATTATATGATTGGTTTGGTTGAGGACGATGAGGCGGCGCTTATTTCCGGAGAGGTTTGATTCGCTCACATTTACCCTAGTTGTTGTTTTTATTAGATCGCTGGACCCTTGCCATTTGCCTCGAATCTCCCGAATATCTCCCACTGATCTTAGTATTCTGGATGGCGAATAGATATTCAGCACATAAAATATATATTAGGTTTAAATTAAAGAAAAAAAAAAAACTATCCGATATTACTGGTAATTCAATTCATACAGTTCAATTCGTGTTCTGCAATTCCAAAGTCGACCAACAATCCGTTTTTGTCTAATTTAAATTGTTTATGATTTTTACTCAAGATATAATTCACGTATAGATTTTTTTTTATAATGTCTCAGTTTATTGAACTACTCAGATCGAATTTGCAATCCAGTTTACTTCAAAAGTGATATCGTTTCATTCCACTGTCACTATATCTGTAACTGTGTACTGATTTATTTTTACGAACTTGACATGTAGAAATGAAGCGGTAATATAATAAATCATTTGCAGTAATGCTTCGCGCTTCATAGGGATTTTCGCTAGTGTCCCCCCTAACCAAACATTCGTTTTTATTTTGTGTGGTTTTATCAAGTTACCAATAGTTTAAATAACATGTTATACGACAACTGTAAGCTTTTTGTGGTATCTATGGGTGCGTACGCGCAGCTATTTATGATAAACGCTTATAGTTGATCGCCCGTACATATATGTACTATCTATTTGATGTAAAACATGCTTGATATTGTATAGTTGCATATGAGAATCCCATTTCTCGTTCCCTGTTTGTCGTGATTTGAGGATTTTTTTTCTTTTTCATTGTTTTTTTGTTTTGTGAGAGCAGTCAATGCTAATCTTTCTACCTTTTAAGCTCTTGTTATTTATCAGATATATCTATAAATAAATGATAAGGGAAATCGTATTATATTGTCTTTTATTATGTATGGGTCATGAAATAAGATCTTTACTATGATATACGAGTATTAAGCAGGGAATTATTAATAAGCGTCACCTAATATGAATCAACTCACAGTGACAAAAATAACCATCAAATGAAATTAGCCCTTTATTCAGTTTAAGGTTGTAGAAGAGCAATTATTGAGATCAAAGCTACTGCTATTAGCAAACGAATGATAATCAAATCTGTATGACAATAGGGTCCAAACCGAATCCTTATAAAATTTGTTGTCGCTCAGTAATATATATTCGTTTGGGATATGAATACTATGGCACCTTATTTCCTGGCCTGTACACCTGTTCAACAAAAAGACGTTATTACAATTGTTGCTACATTTCAGGGCGCCGCGAAAGATATCGGCACCGGTGGGACAGCGAACACAGGAGGGAACTGGCCGCACAGTGGCAAAGCGACGCCGCTCACGACTGGACATCTTACGCCTGCCGATAGGCATGGTTCTGTTCAGGTAATATTTGTGTAGATGTTTGCGGGGAATATATTGTTTTCAGATTTATTGTGAACATTGCAAGCGTTATTGGTAAATATTATTTCTGCCTCATCTCGCAGTGATACTGCTAGATCTGTAATATAACTTTTAGAAATTGCCGGCTCTTTTCAGTAAAAAACCAAACATCCAAACCGGTATTAGAGTCAAATCATTCATAAATGCTGGCAATGGCCTATTTGAATAAAAATATTTTCATTTTAACAAATTTTTGAAGTTTAGTGAGATGATGATTCTGATTATATTTGATGAATGTTTAAATGTAACTTAAATATTATGAAGATTATTAAGTAATAAGACATATCTTATATACGCCTATTATCTGCGAAGAGGTAGGCGAAGATCTCAGTAATGAGACCCATATTCAACCGAAGATATTTTAAGACATCGCACCCTCAGAACGAAATTCCAAAAAATATCTTTTGGCACATATCCATCTTGGGTGACTTTTGCACTAAGCGGGGAGGGTGGGTCCCGGTGTTAAAGAGGTTGAGTATCGGTATGCTTATTCTATCATTAAATTGACTATGTTTTACTCTTCATCGGTTAGAGCATACTTTGTTTAGTCTCTCTATGATCGTAACTCCATTTTGTAAAATTTTGAGTTAAGCCATTATCGTACTGAGGGTGCAACATGTCGTCGTCTTTCGGGCATATTACGAATGCCGGGATACAGCTCGGCGATTGTGGAAGGCTCTCGGAGTCTAAGTTGTGGTCGATTTGCTACAAGATTGACCGTTGGGAGATTGCTTCAGAGAGAGATAGCAATAGTAGGGCCGTCAATGTATCTGCAAATCAGCTTCGATTTCGATTACGAAAGCATTACACAATCGCCCTGCATGTCGTAAATTGATAATTTCGTACAATGAAACGTCAACTTGTCACTTGTTTGACATGGGAATCGAAACCAGAATTTCCGGTCTAAGCCGAGCTTTATAAAAGTCGACCGCAGAGGCGATCGGAAATTTGTATATAATAAAGTATTGTAGTTTTTAAAGCAACTTTATCCAGATGTTCTAGGTACATTCAAGTGTTAATCTTATATATCAGAATGGAATCACAGAATACTTGTAACTTTTTTATTATTCAAAACAAATACATACTCGTACATGTGTGAAAGGCACATAATTAATATCACAACACACAAACCATCGTGGGTTTAACAGTGATATGGCAGACTCAAAATCTCCGCAGCGTTTTCACTTTTCATTGATTGATTGTTCACGTAGAAATTTTCTTCCTTAGATTTTTGGGAATGGTATACTAAAATTATTTTAAACACATTTTGAATCCCGCATGCAATTTTCTGGTGACTTGTACAATTATTTTATTTTCATGCAAACATTATTTTCGTATATTGTGAATGTATATTGGTGTATTTATTTTTTAGCTATTGAAGAATAAACATTTTCGGTATGTGAAATTTCCCGGATCGGTTTCAACGGTCAGTTTTTAACTTTTAGCGGCATTTTTGTGTGTCTGCATGTCGCTTATGTTGTTGTGCTATTTGAAAGGAATAGTTTGAAGTAACTGTTTTCGCGGCTTTTATCCAAGCACTGCCAATATTCATTCATAAAAATTTCTACGAACACATACATTCTGTTTGTTTAACATATTTGTTTTATTTAATGTTTTGTTGTATTTAGTTACAATTTTATTTATTTATTTTGACATTATATCTCTTCTTCTCGCTACTTATATTTCTTTGCTTTCTAGATGACGTTTGTGGTTTTTTTTTCACCATTTTAGTCAGGATGATTTTTAAATTTTTCTCAATTTGTAAATTAATGGGTATTTTTTAATTCTGTAAGTTGCTCTAAAGTGGTGAAATAAAAAAGGGTTTCTGTTGTTAGGTTTTCTTCATCCAATAATGAAAAATCACTATAGATCGACGTTTAATGAAATAACGAATAGCTTTGAATTTGAATGTATTCAGTAATGTGTTATAATTAAGAAATATCTTGTTGTAAAGATAATTTGTGTTAGTTTGGTGTACTTATTCCTATTAGATCTTTGTTATTGTTAGAAATGTATGTTGTGAATTAAACTAAGTCTAGTTCGTAGAAATGGCTATGTATGTTTCTCTACTAGTAAAATTTGAGATGGTAAAAATTATGGGTCGCTCTACGTAACAGAACTATGCGCAGATCTGATTCTTTGTTCAACTAATAGGATCACTCGCGTGTCTATCCGTCTGTCACAGCTAATTTGCTCCGATTCTTCTCGATTTATGTTGAAATTTGGTACACATATGAATTTGAAAAAATGTTGCAGAGCTGCATTTGTATTTGAGAACCATATCCCATCCTAGGGTTTATAACATAACTCATTAACCAGTGTGAGTAGAATTTGTCGTTTCGAATAATGTCGACTTACGGCGAACTACTTCATATGTCATTTTTTTTAGTGACCAAAATCCGTGTTTTAGCTTAAGATGTTAACCATAGAAAAATGTCAAATCTTCTTCCTATCTCTGTTTTACCAATAACTCAAGTACAAAGAATATACTCGTACGTATATCCGTACCAGGCTTGCATAGGTCTGTAAGTCAAAAATGCACACTTTTCAGAGCTGTCAATTTCAGGTTTTCGTTTTATCTGTAAATTCTATTTTTATGTTACTTAATTGCTGTACTAATATAAATTTATTTTGCCTGTTGTTAATTTTATTGGAAATTTCAAGAATTACTGCATTTGCCATAAAACAAAATTACAATCCCAATGCCTATTATTATATAAAATAAGATCTATGCTAGTCGACTTATCAACCTATTCACGTCATGATATATATATCGATCAAAAATATGGTCCCAGAATATAATCGAGTGTTGTTCCTCAGGTGGTGAGCTCGACAAACGGCGAGCTGGGCGCCGACGACCCCACGGCGGGCCACAGCAACACGCCCATCACGCAGCCACACCACGAGGTCGATGTGGTAGACGACACCAAGTCAGTGTTCCAACTGTATGAATACTTTTATTTTTCTTTTTTTAAACTTTTAAGTTGCTTGGTGGCTGGGTGCTTTTGTTTTCGGCATGTACAATATATGAAGTACAAGTAGCACACATTATTAGCATTTAAATATAGAACTTTATTTTTCGGAATCAGTAAATTTTAACTCATTTTCGCGATACCTAAAGTCTTAGAAGTACAGACATGTTTTCCATTTAAAAACATAAGGAAAGAAACAGTTATTTGCTTTTATACAACTAACGCTTTAAACTAGCTTCTGCATTTTAATACTCATTTATAAGTTAATCTTATTAAAAAAAAACAATAATGAGATTGTATAAATTGAAGTTGGAACATATTTATATTGTATTTTCACTGTAATCCAAATGTTAAATTGACCGTTTCCGCGTACTGCTATTTTAAATGTATGTTGTTTGTCTACATATTTATTAATCGTGCTTACAAATAACCTGTATCAACTTAAACCCTGACAGACTTTGTAAATCATCATGCAGGCAATCCGTGTATTCCAGGTGCTGTTGTTTCTTCAAGCGTAAAAAGAAGAAGTGCGCCGCGCGCGCGGGCAAGTGACGCGTGTGTGCCACGTGACCCGCCCGCACCCGCACCCGCACCCGCAGCCGCACCCGCTCCCGCACCCGCACCGCCCGCACTCGCGCCCGCTCCCGCCCGCAACGTCCGCACTGCCACCAGCGCCCGCAACGCCCGCATAGCCCGCTGCCGCTCTAACGTTACCGTAACGCGACTTCTGCCTTTCACCTTCGTCCTGGTTTCAAATCGTAAAAAACAATTTGTTGTCAGACTGTTACTAACCAACTTTGCGTTTCAAAGTTTCTACCGTTTTGGCTAATGTACAACCGCGAGGGAACTAAAGTATTATTTGAAACGTTTAGTGCAGACTGTGTCCGACCATATAGTGTCGCCCGCTATCCTTCGGAGTAAGGTCCCGGAGCAGTATTTATCGAACGTCGCGCACCCACGTGCCCGAGGACGAAGGATCACTTGTTGCCAACGGTGTTGCCTTACTATCGATACTAGTTTTCGATATACGGAATTTAGTTCGTAGTAATGATAGGTATGATATTGTGATCGTTACTGAAGTATCGATGCTAAGTTAACACTAGCCCAGTTGCTCAGTAAAAAAAAGTGATTTATCTTCTACAAAAAGTTAACAGAAAAACTGAAATTAAATATTAACTCGATTGACATAAGAAATTTTAATGTTATTATGTTCTCGATTATGTGAAGTAAAATAAATGTATATTTGCAAATAATTGTTGTCCTTACAAATATTCTGATTCGTTGATATGCACGTTTTATATATTATAAATATTAATGTAAGCATCTATTAGCTAAAATTTATATAAAATTGTTAGTATCTCTGTATATGTATGAGCAACTGGGAAGGAAGTACAAGTTAAATGTATAAATCTACTGAATTAACTTAATTACTCAAGCACGTTACTGTGCTCTGAATAGGAATCTAATACAAAATATTTGAAAAATCAACCTTACGCGTAACATAATAGAGGCGCACGAGTTATTTAGTTAAATTTTTCAAGCAGTCTATCAGTTATAAAAGAAATGGATAACTGTTTGGGGCATTTCATTTAATGTTTACTTTTTCGCTCATTTATTTATATTATTTATTACATCGATATCATTTGGAAGCGATTTTTATACGATCTGTTATACTAGGTACTATTACAATAAATTTATTAAGTAGTACAAGCTAACAGATTTCTAAATTTAGTTTCGGATTCATAAATTAATTCTAATTAATCATGGACCTTATTCATATAATTGTATCTCTATGTCAATAGAAATAAAATTATCAAAACAATAATGTCAATAGTGAAAAATTATGCCCTTTGGTTTCAACTTAGTCGGGTAAAATTAGCATCTGATGTGTCGCTCTAGTCGTGCCTATGTTAAATGAAAATCTGTACTGAAATTTCACCTTTAAATACCATGTTTAAAGTCTAAATTTCTTTTTAGTTTTCAAACATCTAGCCCGTGCTTAAACCTTAATGGATTTCGAATATTCGAACGCTTTGACGGTGCAAATGCATAAGCCATAATATGAATTCCATACTCATCGCTCTGATACTTAATATACTGAAGTTAGAATAGATTTTATTTAATCTTATTTATCGCAAAAATGGGCGTGATATAGTAAAGATAGTCGCTTAACGTTAGGCCGTGTGCGGTCGGCATGATTTTCATTTTTGTGTTCCCGTCCGTAGCGAATTACGTATCACATTCACCGAAAGTTGTAAATTATATTGTCTTGTCCTAAACTGGGACGTGAGATTTACTTTACCTCATCGAGTACCCGCATCGTTCAACGACTCAATCACATCAGCGGTGTCCATTCCAACCACAGAACGAACAAATCCACAGATTTGTATATTCATCGTTATATTACTTACTCTCTTAACACGGCTGTAGATAAAAAAATAAAATTTATCGAGTAGTTGTGTATCGCTTTGTCCCACTTAATAGTGAATCAGTGAAATATTATTTTTGTACGTCCTCTGTGAGTTCATTATTATTTTCTGTGAATGCATCGTAATTTTGAGTTTTTTTTTTACATAAGTAATGAATTACCATAACATAGAAAATATAGTGACTTTTTTATAATAAGTTTATGTGTGTTGAGAGAGGGATTCGTCTATTTCGCGGTGTGTTGATTGTTGCGAGCTCACCGATGGATTTGTGCTATAGGTTGTGACATTTGACTGGTTATTTTTAATTCAAATTAAATACAAATTGTATGACAATTGTTTAAAAGAAAAGTGATTACTACTTAATTAGCCTGCAGACGTCGATTCCTTGACATTCTACCGGTTTAAAACGGGCATTATCATGGTTTTATTGCATCGATGTCATTCGCTTACTGCCGTACCCATAGAAGTAATTTAGAGTTTGATAACTGTTTAAATGTCTCCATCATTGTTCATTCAATAGTAAAAGAAAGGGACAGGCTATCGATGATAAGTATAACCAATCATTAAACTTATTGTGCTTCACTCAGTACGGCAGTAAGTTCTTGATACTGCCTTGAATGGCTTTTAAACATTTACATATATAAAAAAATGGTGTTTTTGGTGTGATATAACTGAAAAAATGCTGATTGTATTTTTTACTTACGGGACATCAGGTTTATTGCGTCTTGGGAAGATTCAAAGGTAATATCGTAGCAATCAACACTTCGCACGTATGCATATTCTAGATTATAACCTTATTTAGTCATTGTTTATACCTAAGTTCAGTTTGTGCGAGAGTATGTTAAAATAATTATTTAAAATTGGCTCCGTTCCTATAGTGACGCCACATACTTTACTATCTTTATTTATGTCTATTATTATAGTTATAATAAATGAAGATAACTGGCAATTTCATGCAATAAGTAAATGAAATTATAGATGCGAGATGTTTTTTCAATTACATGTTTTCGTGACATTATGATAATGTTGGTATTCAGTATAAATGATTCGATGAGCTATTTCTGATGACATAAATGTTATATTTAACGTGCAATAATTTATGTAGAAATTCATTACAATAGTGTAAAAATGTAATTTGTTTCAATCGGTGTACCCCATCGAGTCCCGAGTGAACTGGCTTTGAACTATATTCTTACAAGACTGAATGAAACATTTCACCTTGTGTACAAAATAAAACACGTGTCTCTGGGCTCATGTCAATTTATATTATTGCTATTCGTTTCCGTTCGGCTGTCGGTCGGGCCGATCGCGGCCCTTCGATACGATGTTATATCATTTTAAAAATAGGCTATTATTAGGTCACTGTCGAGGTATATTGAAGATGACGAAAAGCAGCTACGGTCGTCTGGAATCGAGTCATTCCAAAGTATTACGTTTCATTTCGTACACATGTGTTTAGTCATCTGTTGTAGGTAGTATTGTGGCGGCCGTGGCTGCAGCCCCGCGCCCGCGTCCCGGCGAACGTTTATACATGTCGTATTACGAACAGACTGAATTACGAAGTCATCGGTATCGCGCGTCCCCACAGTGCCGCCTTCGTGTGTGGCCATGGAAACGAACATACTAAAGATTACTATTAATAGCAATTTTACTTATTAAAATTCTAGACTAAACCGTCGTCATGGCCACACGATCCAGGCGATCGCTAAGTTGATGGTGTATAAATTGTACAGCTTTAGAAAGAAAAAAAAAACACATTTGTATATTTTTGCTTGGACTGGAAGCGGAAAGATTCGACAAGCGTGATTTGCATAGAAGTAAGATTTTGTAGGTGTCAGTCCAATCAGTGCGGTGCGGTAATGAATTCTCTATTTACGGATGTACATATTCGAAGTGACCGTTGTTACTTAAAATACGTTCATGAATAGAGCTAGTATAGCGTTGTGCTGATCGATATGGCATTTTTATAAGGTATTTTGGATTAGTCACGGATATTTAGTCATCACAAAATTGTACCCCCGCATTAGGATTTATCCATTTTGGCTAAGTATGTTTGAAGTGTTTTATAACATAAAAAACATCTTGTTGTGTCGTTTTCATATTTTTAGAAAAGTATAGATAATGCGAATATTGTCGATGATGTAAAAGGGAAAAATGTTTTAGAATCAATTCACTAATAATGGTTTTTGATAAATTATTGTGAACGTATTGAAGTATTCTCCTCGTTAAATGGATCGTTATAATATTGTACAATCATAACAGTATATCCAGAATAAGTCTTAAACATGATTAATACCATAGTTGTACCTAATTGTTACTTTCTATTTGCTAGATAGAATAATAAAATTAGATTGGGTATTGAAGGAAAATCGAAGTCAAATTGTGTGATTTGTAAACGTGAATCGTGCGCGTGTGTATAAACGCAATTCGATAAGTTATTGTGTTGAACGAAGACAATGATATAACGCATGTCATGTTGTTGGTGTGAATAGACTTATTATGCCTTTCCCAACACCTTATTAATGTTAATGACTACCTTGTGACATCGTGGATCGCTAAATTGTACATAAATTCACACCAATTACTATCGATCCGTGATAAACGTGTATTCAAAATTAAAATCGCTGTATAAGACGTCACGGTGCACCGTTTTATTTCATTGCGTACTTCGACAAATTTCTGCTATGTATAAATGAACATAACATGATTATTTATTGAAGACAGCACCAAAATGTGGAATGGAGCGTGTTGTGCGCTCGTTCTCAGTTCAGTAGTGGGTGTCGACTCTGTAGTTAATATAATTTTAAATTTTCGCTTACTAAGTAAGTCATGTTCAGTCGGTCAGCTTGTGGACGCACGAGGAAGTTTTGAGCTATAGTTATTAACTTTATGTATTATAATACATGATGCTTTTGAAACTGAATTGAATTCTTATTGTAAGTATAAAAATAAATATTAATATTCATAGAACAGTTCTCAGTGTTTATTTTTTCTGTAAGATGTATGGTATAAAAATTTGCATTATGCAATTTGACTTGTATTCAGTTAAGGTCACAACCCTGTTCAAAAATACGAAAATATTTGTTAACTCATAATTAAATAAAGCTTATTATAAGATATTCGTTTTATTCTTTTCGGAAGTTATTGATATCGGTAACACCTCTCATATCATAATATTTTTTCATGTAGTAAGTATGACTTCGATATAGAATTTAACTAAAAGTTAGTTAATTTAATTATGACCTAATATTTTGTTGTCATTGAATGATGTTGGCAGTATCATTATTCGTGTAAGGTCATCAGAGACCTTTTAGTCCGTAAAAAAATATTGAGTGTCCCATACAACCAACCGGCAAAGGCCGGTATTGCAGTGGCTGTCTAATATTGTTGCTATTTCACCTCACGTAAGACTAAGTGGGTAGAAATCAAGATGAATTATTTTACTGAGATTTTATTTGATAGTTCCTCAAAGTTAAAAATATTGCAGTAAACAATTATTATTGGTTATTAAAAAGATTTACTATATTATATTACCGATGTCTGCGGTATAGTTGCATTATGATTTTATTCTTGTTATGTTTGGTCGGGGGTCAGGAAGATAAATATCAATTCTTTAATTAGAAATGATAGCACCGGCCCTATAACCCTTGCCGCTGGAATTAAATTGTCATTCGGCGCCCTTTAGTCGATGGTTTTAAATCGGATAAATTGTACTTAAGTTTAGATAAGTAAATAAGTTGTTTTGCAACAATATTGATATTGAAGTTCAATCAAGAAGCTCTAAATATAGCACTTGTGCTTCTTTAACATAAGCACAACTCTACCGCTAAGTACCAACCAATACCAATAAGTACTTACTTTGGTGCCTATTGTCATCTGATGCCCAGAGCGACCGCTCCTCGCTCTACCCCAGGGCCGGCGCTGACCGGCGATTGTTGTCTCACCACATCACGGTAAAGTATAATCAGTGGAATGTGTCTCATTACTGAGTCGGTCTACCTCTTCGGGGACAATGGTATAAATAAATATCTTGAGATTCTTTACATACGGTCATCTGATCCCAAATATAAGCAGTTACTTTGGAAACCAGAGAACTGATTTAATACAACTTAAAACCTATACATATTTACAGCTTCAGAACAAACGGACATGGTCATGCACACAAATGTTTGTCCTGGATGGGAATTGAACCCACGTCTTGTGGCGTTGCGGTCAGGATCTCTAACCACTAAGCCCATTATGGCCTTATGGTATGTTAAGTAGTTGTATTTTACAAGTATCAATTCGGTTAAAAGTAGATTTAATTGTAAAATTGAAAATATGTGCTCTCTTCAAAAAGAAAATATTAATACTACTAACGTGGACAGACACGTGTAACACACGTTACAAATTCAACATTTCGGTTCCAATCGACGATTTAAACAAAAAAGCGAAAAGGGGGGTTGTAATGAAAAACAAATGTCACTTACAGCTTTTATTCGAACTAGCATCTTCATAAATCCTGCGTCCCAATACGGTCTGCTTTGTAAGTAGTTAAAATATAGTTAAGTTAAAATATAGGTAAATACTATAACTACTACTCAAAGGTAAAATACTTAAATAATCTAGCTAACACTGAAAATCAGTTCATAACGTAATTGCACCAAGTCATAAAATAAAAATGCTTAGAATATAAACTTATACGAATCGTAAATAAAATATCTGATTTTGTAATTATATATTAATTTTGATTTTCTCAAATAAATATGGAACAATCCTATTTGAATTGGAAACAGATAATACTTAACCTAATATAATTCATCACGGTCTCACTATTGTAAACATAATTATTATGTTAACTAAAACTATAATATTATAGTACTCCAATCTTATCCCTTATAATTTAAACAGACTCAAACATGCGGAATAAACATACCTAGAATAACACACAAAGGAATAATTTCATTAAATAAAATAAAGTGCCCTACAAAATAATAGTATCTGAAGAAAACACCAGTGATAAAGAATAAAAAAATATAGATTTGTTTTTTAAATTAAAATTCACTCAGGGTGCCGTTGACGACAAAACTCTTGACCTCGGTAGAGTTTCTCTGTTCGTAATCTGATATTTCCTCTGTGAGTATATCCTCGTTTTTGACAGGTATGGGTGGTATGAAATCGAGTAATTCGCCTAGTTTTCTGCCGGTAGAAATAAGAGTGTTTGTCAGAAATTCTTTATTGATTGCCAAGCCGTCTTCATCGGGTTTGTATTTGTCCACTTTGTTCGAGTTTTCGTAGTTCTCCTCCTTAACTATGGGTGGGAGGTAGTCCCTCCCATCCTCGTAGTCGAAAACCAGTTGCTTTTTCATGCGTTTTTTTAAGTTAGGTGGCCAATCCTCATCTATAGGGAGGTCGACGTAACCGCTCGGCAGCACTTTGTGCATGTCCAAGTTCTTGACCACTTGGTAGTCATGGTCGGAGTGGGGGCGATTGAATGTGATCAACTCCTCCATGTTAAACTCCCCGTCATCAATGACGGTTTCGTCGAGCATCATTTCTGTAAGGAGAAAGAAATATTTAGTTAGTGCATTTATCTTTGGTGGGAGCTATGTTCTACGTCACTTCAGATAATAAGGACCCCAATGATCTCACTTATGTCGTTATAATCGTTCCCTCACTAAATGTCAAAAGTGTTTATTATTCAACATTTATTCAATATATTTATATATATTTCGGTTAAAATGCAGTTAACATTGCATAAATTTGTTTAGTCACGATCTTCAATAAAGTATAAAATTACGCAACGAGAAAGTTGATACATTTCAATTTGAGCATAGCTTACATAAACCAAAATGTGAAACAGATGCGATGATTAATTATGTAAGGGCAATGATACGGTTGTCATTAAATTGACAACCGCGAGAAGATATAATTGGTAATAGAATTGCATTGTCATGAAAAATAAATGGGTATTTAATATTTATGCAAGTATCTATTTAAATACTGACTTGTTGACGTGAACTATGAAAAATGAATTTGACAAAAGGAATTATTGAATGAAGCAAGGTCACATTCAAGAACAGAGATAGATAATCAATTTACCTCTACCATGAGTTGCTATCGAAAGTTACTTTAGTCACTAGCGAGTAAACTACTATCGATACAGTATTTCTCGATAGCAACTGTCAAATTTGTGACTCATGGTACCGAATTTCTATAGCAAAGGCTAAAAACCGTTACTCGCTAGTGTTTACATTTCGATAGGTTTTTTACCTATCGACTCATACTATCGATTTTAGTTCTTTAGGTGACCGCTAGTGGCGCTGTACACATTTGCCATAGAAATGTTTTACGCCGTCGCTAGCGAGTGCGTACGTTAAAAACTCATGGTAAAGGCACTGAACACATTGTAGTTGAGGAAGTAGATAAGATTTAAGAAAGCTTACTCAAAAGAAATAGAATTGGGCTGCTTTGTAATACTTCATGCATGGGTGACAATGAGATGAACGCAACGCTAAGGTGAAAGGACGTGACGTCACAATACTGCGCAATGAATAAAGTAGATCGTAATTTGGACAGACTTTGAAATTAACCATCCGAAACAGATCATATTGAAGATTGCCGCTGAAGTAATAATACAGAGTAGCTCTTTTTGCAGTGGTCGTCCGGGGAAGTACTACCACCTTGCTCATTTTCACCGTGAAACAGTAGTGCAATTGTATTACTGTGTTTCGGTTAGAATGGTAAGGGGCCGGTGAAATAACAGGCATATGAGACTTAACAACTTCATGTCTCAGGGTCGACAACGCATTGGCGATGCTCCTGGTGTTGCAAATGTCCATAGGCAGCGGGGATTACTAACAATAAGATGAATCGTATAAAAAATATAAATAAAAATAATCAGATATAGGCCAAACAGACAAATGCTTGGAAATGAGGTGGGAATCGAACTGAAAACTTGTAATAGGCGAGGAATAATAATAAATCAATACGTACTATTTGTAGCCGACAATAGTGCTCGTGTGATAGCCGGCGAGTTGACCGGCTGGTCGGCACCCCTGGGGCGCAACTCCTCCCGCATCGACGGCAGCGCCACCAGCGCGACGGACATCAACAACACTAATAAACATGTCGCGGGTTGCGCCGATTTACCCGTTGAACAGTTTGTTACACCGGTTAGGACATTCTGCAACAACAAACCATTATTATATAAATATTCTACAGTCCTATAAATGCAAAACTTTGTGAGGATGGACGTTTCTAAAGACGTTTTCAACTTTTTCAAGCAAAAACTACTGATTGGATTTGATTGAAACTTGGGATATACAAATAACATATAGGCTACTTTTTATCCCGGTAAAATGAAACATACTTCGGGAACGCGGGTAAAACCACAGGGTATAAGCAAGTAATATTAGAAATTCCAAATTGTCTCTGCCTGTCTGTTAGTTACGTTTTAACTGAATGTATTTATTAATGAAATTTGATAAGGAGATAGATTGTATCTTGTAGAAGGACATAGACTACGGTATCTTTTCTCTCAAAAAATCATCTTTATTCTCCATAACATGGGTTAATAATGATTATAGGAATTATCACGTAAGATAAGATGTAGTAATATTTTAGGTACCTTTAATATTGGAAATGCATAATAATAAACATACAAGACATTGTATAGTAGCAATGTCAAGGCTTTTAATTGAATAAGGTCAAAGCTCCGGATAAATTACTTGTCAAAGGAAATACATAATTTTATATATATATCCTTGTAAATACTCTAATTATACCATACTTACACATCTTTCCTTTCTTATCATTGTTAGTTTTTATTGTTTAGATTTAACTTACTAAATTCTCTAGGAATAATTTTGATAGTATTTAAGAAAAATATTTGTCACTTATACAAAAAAAAAAATGTTACAATGTTCGTGGGGTGGAGACCTGGTGTTATAAAATATAGGCTCTGCCTAACTTTGGCACCAGTCTCCCGCAATTTAAGTGCTTTTGTAAAATACTGGTAAATGAAGCTGTTCATATTTTTTTGTAACTTTTTGTGGGAGATAAATAAATAATTATTATTATTAATTAAAATACTGGAACTTTGACTCATATCTTAAAAATATGTTTAATTCCATAAGTTTAGTTAAGTTCCGTAAGTTTTAGGGATCAATTAATAAATGTTGACATACCTGTAACCTCTTCAGCTGTGCGGTTAGCGACTGGTTTTGTGATTGCAGAATCTTTATCCTCCTAATTAGTGTTTGATTTTCCGCCGTGCACTGTTTTACTCTGTTGATACAAAATTGTATTGTTATTTTCCTTGAGTATTAATAAACTACTAATGATGCAATAGATATTCTAATGGGGATTTATTGAAGTAACATCATTTTAATTACATTTTCTTTATAGGCAAAGTACTTTAATTAGATATTGCAGGCATATAATTTTTCATGTCATATAGGCCACCTGACCACCTGATGGTAAGTGGTCATCGCAGCCTATGGACATTTGCAACACCAGAGGCGTCCTTGAGACGGTCAAGATGTTAAGTACTCATGGGCCTCTAATTTCACCGGTTTATTAATTAAGTCAATTAAGATAGGGTTCAAGTTTAAAGTCTTCATTATAGAATCTAAGCTTAGGTCAAGACTAAATAATGAATATGTTGTGCCATTAAAAAAAAAAACCTTATAGCATAGAGTTCATTTACTAATTTTATTGTTGCAGCCCCAACTTGGTTTTGCTATACAGACCTAAGTCACCAGTGCAAATGACGAAGTGAAGTGAAAGTATTAAGTAAACAAAACAGACATGACTCATAGATCTAACCAAGGATTTACCTGTCTTCAAGTCCGTCAACATATTCCTTCTTGCGCTTACGGGAGTCTTGGGCGGAGATCTTATTTCTGATCTTGCGCCGAATCCTCTTCAATTCTCTTTCTTCATGTTTGGTCAGGGGATAACTAGACGGTAATGTGATGCCTTCCTTCGATAGTAATCGTCGCTCTTCGGCTGTTAGAACGAGGCGGGGATAGCCGTTTCTGCCATCGGTGACTTGGGTTTCCTTGTCATCATCGTCATCGCTTCTATCGCTGCCAGAGTCATCTAAATAGAAAAAAAGGGCTGGTAAGTATGGTAAATAAAATAAGTAGTTATGGAGGATAATTGTTCGAAAATCCACGTGGCATTTAATTGTATGCAAAATGAGGTAACGTTGCAAAAACCACATGACGTGTTCTTGCACAAGCAAAACGGTGACTAATACAAAAAAATATAAACGTAATAAGATTAAAAAGATATAAAAAAAAAATTAATGGTTCTATTATTGTTTTAAAAGTGAGTTTATTTGTCAATCCCTAACGACTTAACGTAGCAACGGGTCGACTTAATCTTTAGTACCGGATTGTTAACAAGGCGGAAAATTACATGGAATTCATTGTAAGTAAATGTAATACTGACGATGCGGGGTGAAACCGCGAGCGAGTTCTATTTTATATTTCGATGTTTTTCCTAAAAGGCATAATTGTCCAATTGCCTTATGTTCATCGTTTTACTTCTCACAGATATATTAACACTTTTTTGTAATTACCAATGATTTGGTAAATGAAAAACTTTTGAATTAAGTAAAAAAATTTGGTTCATGAGATAAATACTCGTATAATGATGTGCAGCAATTATCATTTGGGACTTTACACCTAATCCTTCCTTTAATATAGATACAGTTAGCGGAACACTTTAGTTTGTTATAATAACCGCTTATCTGATTAAGATAGGAGAGCAGAAATAACTGAAGATGGGAATAGATAAATACTTCAAACATCACTTCAATGAATGTGTGAAAATTGCTATAATAATGCTCCTTAAGAGATTTTTGTGTCGTTTTTGAAATATAATAATAAAACGATTGAATGTCCATGAAGTCAATTAAGGAAGATCATTGTTTAAACCAGTACAATGACCACGTTAATCAATAACGAGAAGTTATGACACTCGGACAATTGTTTCAATAGACCAAAACGAGGTGACGGATTCTTTGTATAAAGACACTCAATCGTTTAGGCAAGTAAACTCATTCTGTTCTATCAAAAAGACGTCCATTTTCTAGTATTGTATACCGAGACAGACAAAAAATAGTTTTTGATCTGTGGCACGTTTAGTTTGTTACGGTTCTGAACTTAAAACACCTTTCAATTTGTTGTTTATGTCACAGATGAGTGTTGCCAATGTTGTGGTCAAAAATAAATATATTATATATAATAATTATTAAAAAAAAACTACTTCACACCAAATAACAACCCATAGCAGACTACTAAAAACTCAAATTGTATGGTGCACAAGTTAAATAGATCAGTGACCCATGTGAAAAGCTCACACGCGCAAATATAGCAAATTAAAGTGTAAAACGAAGCGGCAAAAGTGATAGCAACAGCTAAGAATAAGATGTGAGACACATTCTTACGCTTGATTGCACTTTGTCAGGACTCACCGCAATTTCCGCTGTTATCACAATCGTATTCGATGCGTTCCGTTTTGAGATCCTGCAGTTTGGTCTGCGATAGAAGGTTTGCCGCTGCCAGTTTGATATTGGAAGCGTTCTTCAAATCGGCTGCGTTAATTATCTTTATCGATTTTAAGTCTTTCATGTCCTTAATCGTGACCGGCAGTAGAATGGATCGGGGGTTGCCAGCCATTGGGGCAACCCTGATCACTCTGCGTTGGGGCGCAACTGATTCCACAGGCTTAGAGTACACTTTCGTTTGGGAATTAAGGACTTGAATATTAGCGACTTTGACTGGCCTCTGTGGCTGAGCCTTCACGACTAGCTGGGGCTTTTGTACCGACGTAGCCGGTATCTTTATTGAAGGCTTCTGCACTTTAGGCTGGACGGCAACTTGAGGTGTCTGGGAGAGGCGACGTTTTCTACCGCCTTTACCTAAAGATAAGTATATTTTTATATATATATTTCTGAATAATTTGCGCTGATAACATCAATATGGAAGGTTGATAAAAAGTACTTTAGATTTGCACAATCATATATCCGTAATATCGTATTTTAATTCGGATATAGTAGCTGCATATCATTACATATTGCTACTTATTTATATGCTGATAAAATGCTGCAAAAATTCCAAATTAAAACAGGAAATAGCAAATCGAAGTAGATCGGCTATAACTTTGTTTTAATTAGAAAAGTGCATTAAAAGCTAGACTTATTAATATAATGCTGAAATATCAAATAAGCCACAACCCGACTATTAAAGCTCTAACACAACATGCATTTTCCATCGTGCTCATAAATAATTAAAAAAGCCTAGTATTTATTCACATGCAATATTAAAACATGTTTTTTAATAACACCGCGAAAGTCATTTAGAGCAACTGGGTCTAACTTCAACCATACTTAAGTAATTAAATAAATATATATTATTTACACAGAATATAATATATTACAGTATAAGCATGGAGATAGGTTTTCTACATATATATTTCATGTACCATCAATCCCCAAGAAGAGGTGATAAGGAAGATAGCTAAGAAATATTTAGGCCACAGAGTAGAGTGCAGGTAGGGACATACATTCAACTTCCAGGCATAGTGTATAGTTTAGGAGGAGTATCAGCAAGACTTTGCAACAGTATTATTCTACTTTCGCTCGGCCATTAACATGTATTTTAATATATTAAATTTCCTATCTGTTAATTCGCCACTCCATTTGTGAGCTTGTTGATAAAAACAAAACAATGTGAGAATACTTTAGTATCACCCTATTCACAAACGGTACTTTACTATTTCCGTCTCTTTCGCACACACTATGCGATGAAAGACATAGTTTGAATATTTTTTTAAGGGTCCGAAGTTATTAGGCTCTGATGGCTCTTACACCATTACACCGACATTTCCGGCGAGCGCAGACTGCTCTCTGCCGGAGGTTGCAGTTTGTGTGAAAGAAATGCGATAGATAAGTACCATTTATGAATACGGGTTCTCTTTAAATCAATTTTACCAATGTTTTTACAATGGTAAGAATTGTGATGGCCACGTGGACTCTCCGCAGCGTGGTAAGTAGTCGAAGGCGGTAAAACACAAAGCCTAGAAGAAAGCTGTTTATTGCATTATATATAGTATCTTAATTAAAGTTGTCTAGATGAAATAGGTTCATTTTGACGGATAAAAGTGTTATAGAAAAATAAACCATATGGGGTTATGATAAGGTCATAAGCACCTTCATACAATTAACCAATGAGTCAATAAATGAACGTATTTCAAAATCAATAAAGATGATTTTCCTTTGACATTTTTACGTGCCAAACAGGTCTTTATTCTCGATTTTGTGAAATAATATTTGTCTCTAATTCCCCTATCCATCTCTGTTAATTTCCACTCTAGCATTGATAGACCGAGGTCATCTAGTTCCTATATGTTATATACAGGCTGTTACAAAACTAAAGCCGAAAGGAGGTTAAATGGGGCCTTATAACGAGTCCATTCACAATATTTAAGAACCGTAGTAACGCTGTATAACATACCCCAAAAAAATTTTAAACTAATTTTTATGAATGAAAAATAAAAAGAAGTAGACTATTAGGTAAAATAGGTACGTAGGCCTTGCTGTTATATAATCTGGTTCCCTGACATGACAGCTTACTAGGGTTGTTAGCTTTGATAATTAATTATATTTTTACGGGGTATTTTGTAACACGTTGTATAAATGTGTACAACTGTTCCAAATATTCATTTAGGTTTGTATTTCGTCTGTAATAAATGATATTTGTTCAAGTGTAAAATTGGAAAATAACCCACGAATGTTCAATATCTGAAGGCCGTATGCTATATTCCGATAAATTCTTGGATAGATAAAAATATTTTATATATTAAACAATTTTATTGTAAAACGTGTGCAATAAATAATGTGAGATATCGAAGATAATTATTTCTTCGGGATTTTAATATATAACTCTATTTCCTAGCTTGTAGGTCACAATTTAATATAATTATAGATGAGTTAAGAATTTAATGATTGTATAAGTTATAATTTTTTTTTTATTATCCTGGTAACTGATTCTAAACTATGTCAACTTTGTACTAAGGTCACCAAATAATTGATATACCACTTAAAGTACATTTGAAATACATACTTAATATACACATAAACACAGAACAAACAAACATGTTCGTTCATGCACACAAATGTTTGTCCCGAGTGGGAATCGAACCGACGTTCCCTAGCGTTAGTATCAGGGTATCTAGCCACCATACCAACCTGCCGGAAAGCGTAATATATATTTATTGGTCATTAATTCCAGTGGCATTCAAATGAGCATATAAAAGTAGCCGAACGAGCATTATCTCTAATAAGCCGGTAATATTATACAATTTTCAATGTCATTGCTATATTTGAGAGCCACCATTTTATAAATAGTTATCACGAACTGTTAGTATATTCTACGCTATTACTGTTATCAGATTTATAGTGTATAGCTGTCCCCCAAACTTACATTCACATTAATAATATTAGTAGGGATTTTGTATAAGTATACTGTCTGTAGCTTGATTTATAAAAAGCTTTAACTCAATACATCAAACGCGATAAAGTGTGTTAAAAGTCATTATTTTCGGTGTTTATAAGGTCTTATTTAAGATTTAGACAACACCATCCAAAAGTTACTGATTATTAAATTTTGTATGGGAAACCTTATCTCCGACTCTAAAGACTTCTGTTAGAGGACACTTAACATAAGTCTTTAGCTCTCAACTAAACGCCCTAGGACTGAACTATACTAAAATATTTTAACAAACTAACTACTTACTCAACCAATCAGAGTAACATAGCATTTCGCGTAGCGTGCTGTGTGCGGTAATATAACATTCATTGACACGAATTCATTTTTAATTGACAAATTAGAATTTCAATGAAAAATTAACTCTACAGCTTTATCATTAATTTCATCTGAATTAGCATACTATTACCAATTTAATTAATAAATTAAGTGTATGTCAAAAATAATAAAGTTTATTTTCCTTTAAAAATGATTGCTGTCAAAACGGCCAGTTCGATTGATAGATGACGATTTTAATGTTACTCCCAACAGGCGCTGCAAAGCAAAATGCTGTGTACTTCTCTGATATTTCACACCCAAGATAATAGAAAAAGGAACTTACCAGGACTTTGGAATGTATTCTTATTGATGAAACCGGGTACAACGTTCTGTTCGAAATCCAGCATGTCGAATTCTTCGATCACCTCGCTTGAGCTGTTCGAGGCGTCATTGGACGATGTGTCTTGGATGATGACATCCTGAACGTTGCCAGGACTTGTCGGCTCCAAGCCGGCCGTTTTGTTCACATCTTCGTCACATGAGTTCTGTATTAGGAATGGCGAAAGTTGTTGCTCGAAGTCGCTAGAAGGACAAGTAACATTGGTTTAGAACTTAATTAAATATCCTGGGACATTATTGACATACGGCCATCTGATCCCAAACTAAGCAGATCTATACTATGGAAACCAGATAACTGATATACTACATATATTTTTCTAAATATATACATATATAGATATTTACACCCAGAGAACAAACAGACATGTTCATGCACATCAATGTTTGTCCTGGGTATCAAACCTACTACCTGCGGCGTGGCAGTTATGGTCACTAACCACCAAGCCAATTGATACTAATAAATATGAAAATTAAAAAAAATAAGAAAAAAATCAATCGATTCGGTCAGATTTCGTTTATGCAACAATCATATATCTATATGTCTCTTAAACATAAAGATGTATGTAGTCTATTTACCACGTGGATATTTTTCATAAATTTATCCATTTAATATACCTTACACCGATTATTTTAATAATAAACTGCGCCATTAACTAGTAAAACAGTTTCGTGACATAATCACATTTGTATGGTTTATCAGCGGAAAAGTATTTGACATTGAAAACTCTGTGCTACAATACGATCGATTCTAAAGTAAACTCGGTTTCATACAGCAAGAATTTACATTATTCGTTCGACATGCTTTTACTTAATCTAACATCAAATCGTATAGCTGACATTTGCATTCGTTATTCAAAACATTTTACATGGTGGTGACTATGAAATGTAGAAATTACATCTTCATAAATAGAAGTTGGTTAGTGCATCACTATATATAGGCTATACCGATTTAAGAAAAATTACAATAATGCCCGAGGAATATTTTTTTTTTTTTTAAATACACACTTCAAACCATAGCCCATAGGTTTGTACTCTATGCCTTCTTAAACTATTTATCCGATAACGATGAAACTTTTGAGAGTTGGTCTACGTATGACTGCGAAAATCGCATAACAGCGAATGCCGGGGACTGCTAATTGTTAATAAAACTATGGTAAATTACTCTGTACTATCAGTATTTGTGATACATTGATTGACACCAATGTTTATTCAGAGTATTTTTTGTTTCTTGTATGTAGTAGCAAAGTCCTCATTCCTAAGGACTGCCCTACCTCATATAATACTATGATTTTGCATACATACTCTATATTCAATATAGTTAATACCACATTATACGGCGAAACGTCTGTGAGTAAGAGTAAACCTTGAATATCAATGCTATGCCATTTCCTTGACGTTTACCACATTAAGAAAAAAATATCGTCACTATTAATTCTAAATACGGTCTGATTATTGCAATTACAGCATTTTTTTGACACAGCCCGCTGCGAAACACTTGCAGTTCATGAATATTTTACTGATACGTTAACAGAGCGAGATACAAGACACTCGAAAGTGAAGGTAAAAGGTTTTAAATGCCAAGAAAAGTGGACTTGCAAGTTGTTGTGAGCATCAGGTTTAAGCAAAATATGAGGTTTTGTTCGGCTCTGGAAATAGCCTGGACCGGATTCGCGACAGTTAACGAAGGTCCTTGACAAAGTTTAATAGCTTATGAACCTGTTAACGTACCATTCAGTTCGTGTACAAAAAATAAAATGATTTATCCTTTCAATTTACTACAAAGTTTCAGATTATAAGTTTGTGACGCAATATTTAATATATTGCGTCGTTTTGTATTTGCGCGTTTGAAATAATAATTAAGAAAACCATTGCTTGAATATTCCGCAGATTGATTTCATGTTAGTTACGCTTATATAACGTTGAATCATTCTTGTGAAAGGACCTAAAAGAACTATGTAAGCAAGCATGTTAGTTCGTATCAATAATATTGAAGAAAAGTACAGAAAGAAGAGAAACTGAGCTACCTATATTGATATATTACATTAAAATAATACATAGACAGCTGAAATCATAAACCTTCCTTTTGGTTTTGCGGTACTCGTATAAAAGAGTCACGTAAATAATATTTGGCAATGTCATCTTAAGTGTATTCAAGCTGATAAAAATTCTCATTTTCCGATAACAAAACTAACAAAAAATAACTGTTTTCAAGAGGTTCAAGGTGAAGTTAAATCTCATGCAATATAAACGATATTATTCTAACTTTCACACGTGAAAATATCTCTGCTTTTTCCTCCCAATAGACATAAATAATTCATCAAGATCGTTTAGGCCAAAATATACACGGATTGAATTAATTTAACCTTTTTCCATTCTACACGTGGTCGGACCACATCACCAATTCGCGAACGGGTTTCTGAAGTAATATAAGTGATATTGCCTCACTGATGTCAAGCTTAGAAGAAATGAATACAACCTAGTCACAAACTGGACTGTGTGGGTAACGAGTGAGAAATACTTTCTAATGGACTTAACCGTCATGGCACAAGGAAAGGCTAACAGCTAGATTATTTATAACAAGTGGCTGACGTAAGCACTGTATATCTTAAAGAGGTTAAAGAAGAAGGTTACAATAGAGTAATTTCGTTAAGTGTATTTCATTTGCGGTTGCGACGTCACAAATTAATATTGGGTACATGCACCTATTACCATAATCTTCAATGCACATAATGCCTAAACTAGGTAAGCCTGTGACTAAGGCATTATCCTAGCCTCTTCCCTCTACCAGGTAGACACAGATAAAGTTGCACTCTTTGGTATTCATTTTGTGGTACTTATACAATACTGACACACAATAATATATTAAATAAGAATTAAGTACACGAGCCGTTGATGTACTGTGTACAATAATTTTATCTCATTGTATAACCCTGAATAAAGGATATCAACCTGAGCGCAATGTAATGTCAACGAAAGGGCATATTGCCATGCAACATCATAGTAGGTAAGTTGTACGCATGTTATTGGAAATAATATAGTTTTATTTGTTTAGGTGATTGATTACACGTGTTGGCCTCAGTGATAGCAGGTAAGGTACTGCTATTATATTCTCTAGGTATATCGGTATAATTTACTACTATGCATCTTCATATGAATATATTACATGCGAGACAAAAAATGGATCAATGAATCAGAAATTGTATTACATAATATAATCGAAACTAAATAAAAAATATTTATGAATAATCGCAACTATTAAATGCTAGCTGTCCCCCGCGGTTTCACCCGGGTTCCTGAGGGATGTAACATTATGTGTTATTCCAGGGCGTTTTCTATATATATGTGTTAATTTAAATCTGTTTGGTAGATTTTGCGTGAAAGAGTAACAAACATCCATAAATAGAAACATTCTCATTTATGACATTAGTATAATTTAAATAATAAAGAATGCATTTATTAGAATTATCGATCTAATATCGATTTGATGAAACCGAAACATTAGAGATGCACCCAAAGATATTTAAATTATTTATTTATCTACTTTCAAACAATACTGACGCAATATTGCGTCTTTCTCGAATTCCTTATGTGACTCATGCCTTGGAAATTAAGTTTCCGATGATTCAGTCAGTTGACCCTCCACGTCATTGCTCACCACAAACGCTAATCTACGGTGTTAAAAAACCTTCGAAAACCGTTATATCCTGAACACATCTTCATTTTCTCACAATACGAAATAGAAAGGTCAGTCACCAAATATTTACATTTAAAAGAATACTGCTTCAGATTTTATTCTATCATGAGTCAGTTTTATATTACAGAATGATATATCTGAGATTGTGAAAGGTATTAACTTGGCAGTCTTGATATTACCTACTTATACATATAGGTTGTGGTACTGACATTGTGACTATCTTCTTGTTATAATAAATTGATAACCTATACTGATAATAAAATAGCTTCTGACTAAGTATATACAGTGTAAACTCTTTATAACGTTATCCTTTATAACGATAAACTCCCTATAACGTTGAAGTGAGCCCAAGTTGGTTGGTTTGTTCACTTTGTTTTGTTTTTTTTTGTTCACTCCATATAACGATAACTCTCTATAACGACAAAAAATGCTCAGTCCCTTGAGTTTCGATATAAAGAGTTTACACTGTATTTTTAATCGTACTACATATATTAAAAACTATAATGTTAAAAGCAAATACGTAATAAAAAATCTTTGCCTGCAAAGTTGTATAACAGGATTCATTCGTACGTATTGCGACGCTGTAGTATCCATTCTGATTGGATAGTTTTGTAGAACCAATATACTAGACTAGCTTCCGTCTTGCGGTTTCACCCGCATTCCCGCAGGATATTATGTATCTCGGGATGATTATGTAACTTATGTTACATCTGGAGAAAATAGCTTTCTAACAGTGAAAGAATAATTAAAATCAGTCCAGTAGTTTTTGAGTTAATTCCTTATGAAAAAAAAATACTAAAAGACATACAAATCTTTTCTAATATTAATATAGATGCACTATGTTAATAGATAAACAACAATAACGCATCAACCAAGCCATAGTCTCGCTAGAACATTCCTGGAAATATGTTGCTTCAATTTGATAGAATATTGACTTTATAGCTGATGCTGAAACTTGGATGGTAAAACATATTCAGTTAGTTCACAGACTAAACTGTAAACTTAAGATTTACAACCAGTTTTGTTACTATGACTATCTGTGGTTAGACACTAACAGAGATTCAGAAGATATTCAAGTTATAACATTAGTCCCGAACAAGTCCACGTTATAACGACATACCCTAGTTAAGAGTTCCATTAAACACTAACTACAATACAAACGATAAATTAAATTCTAGACCGCCTCCTAAGCATTCTAAAGACCTAGATATTCTCTGAAACATGATCGTACATCTTTTGTAACTGTAAATAAATCTACTATCACTTTAAAATAAACACTAGCAAAACTAAATAAGACTTATATTGACATGAACGTCAATTGCGAAACCAATCTCTTCAGACGACAGTAAAAAAAATGTATTTAACACTAAGCTTTCACTTTATAAACAGAACAGAAAATAGACAATGGTTCCCTTGTAGCTGTATTGGGTGTTCTAAAAGCAAAAAGATTCTTTAATGAATTTAAAAAGACATTACATCGATTTGAAATACCTACAAAGTGATAAAAATCTTTAGTCTGTTTTCATACGAAACATTCTAAAGTATTTTAAGTTTCAGGTAAGACATCGAATATTGTTACATACAAATTTCAAAATATTGATTCACTTTCAAGTAGTTACCGGATTTTAAACTCAATTATATTGTACATTGACTACATTATAGGTTGTTCGGTTAACAAATAAATTGCTTAATCGCGGCTTCCTTTTACCGCATCCACTGCAATATTTTGTGCAAAGGTAAGATGCAAATAGATATTTTGATCAACTAAATTCGAATCAGTTGAGTGTAACAGTATTACGAAAGTAGTTCTTAGTAAGCCAACCGATTGTTCGTGACGATGCCTACGTGAGTGCTTAGTCCGGATGATTGACTGGTGAACAAGACAGGCATACGTTTTAATTTAATACTGTTATGAAACGTGATTGGTAGAATAAATATCGACTACATGTTTGAATATATATAGTACTAGCTGTCTCTCGCGGTTTCACTCACTGTTTCGAGACGTAATATTTTCCCGGGATTCAGGTTAAAAACTATCTATGTGCCACGTCTCATACAAATCCGTTGGGTAGTTTTTGCGTGAAAGAGTAACAGACATCCATCCTCACAATTTTTCGCATTTATTATATTAGTAGAAAAGATACATTTAGAGAGATAATAAAACCTTTATTGGCTTAACTTGTGCCACAAATTAAAATTGATACGTTATCGCATGAAACAAAATTGTTCGATAATTTTCATAGTAATGATAATTTTTAAGTTAAATTTTTATTTTACTACAATCTCGTGGCGATAATATGGCTTTACAGTCTTGAAGGGAACTGGTTCCTAGGTGGAAACCATAGAAGTTACTCTAACATCGTGCTGTATTCCGTAGAATCTAAATGACTCCTGAGATATTCTAACATAGTCTCAAAGATGCGATGTAGAATTGTGACAAATTTGATTTAAAAAAAATCTTACGTAACGTGTGAGTGGTAAAATGAGTAAAACGGCTCGCAGATAGGTAGAGGCAGAGGTCATAGTCCGCACAACTCGATAAATAACGCACCGGCCAGTTCTTAAGCGTGTTATGACCGCCTCTTCTAGCCATGCAAAGCATACTAATATGCGTATTGTCAAGCTACCGGCATTTAAGTTAAACCGGTCCGTTACTATTGCTTATTGAAGTAACTTCTATTCTGAATTTAAAATTTTAAAATCTATACATGTTTTTGAGTCTTTCACGTAGTCTCCTGATGGGACAGAACATGCCCTGGATTATAATAATAATATCTTATAGTAAATTAGCAATTTCCCCAAATTTTAATTACTTTGGCTACTTACAACTCAGCTTGGTCACTTGACAGTCCACTGTCGGAACAGGAACTGCTGATCGCTTCTGAAGGCGGTGACACATTTTCAGCAGGACACAGGTTAAAATCCGGCAAAGACTCCTCGAGGAAGTTAAAGGACTCTTGCTCCAGAGAGAAGATGTTCTCCAGTAGTTCGTCTGAGTTCGGCCATGCGTCCGACTACAAAAACAAATGTATATTATTAAGTGTTAAAAAACAATACATAAATAATAAAGTAGGTACCGATATAAATTAGTACCAACCAATGAATAGTCAATAGAGTTCAATTGGTTTGCCGTAATAGAAATAAGATTCTGCGTTCCTGAGATGAGTTCAGTTTAAGACAATCTAACAAATATGTGTAAGTATGGATCTTTGTTGCTCTTTCACGCAAAAACTACTAAACGGATTAGGATGAAACTTGGCACACAGATGGAGCATAACCGGGAATATACAGGCTTATTTTTATCCCAGGAAAATGGAACATCCCTCGGAAACGCAGGAAATTCGCGGGTATTCAATTAGTTTCGACTATAAGGAAGGAGTTCAAAATTACAAACTCAAAATCATTTATTCAGTTTAGGTCCGGGAAGGCACTTATGAAGGTCAAATGTAAAGTTACTGATGCTACTACTAATGTACTTAAATATTATGGTCAGAAATTAGTCACATGCATATCATAATTAATCACACTTGAGGCATAATATACGAGTACACATATTTTAAGTGCACATGCACTAGCAAGAACTCATATAATTATCATAGATACTATTATTTAATTAGACAATAATAATGCCCATACAGGACATGAATGTAAAAACAATTCTCATTAACAAATTTATGAGTTCAATGGACAGCAAAATTACAAAGAAAATCGACTCATAAAATTAAAATTAAATAATTACCAAATCATTAATTACTTCCCACAATATTATCACCTAATAACATTAAAAAACAATTAACCATTACTGTTTAGGATTGGTTTAATTGTAATGATAATTAACAAAACATATATTAACCAATTACAGCTAAAGGATATTACAGATGTTAAAAAACAAGATATGAATTGAGTGGTCTAGATTCTAGACAGAGAATACTTAAGGACTAATAATTTGATGATGTCTCATGTCCATCACCCAATTTTTTTTTAAAAATTATTGTACTAACTTGAAATAACTATGTATATGCAGCAAAACATACCTATCAAATAAAAAATCTGAAATATTCAAATACATATTATACTTCAGTTAAATCCAAAATAAAACAGCATCTTATTATGTAAGGATATATCCCTAACAAATATGGTTATTATTCCTATAAGCTGTTTACAAATGGGATAAAAAATTACCTAGACAGGGTCAGTTTACTAACAAGTTGATGCAATCTCAAACCAAACAATGTAATTAAACAAACCAAATATTAGAAATCATGTTGTAATATTATGCAGTCCTATTTCCCTGATCATCATGACAAAAGATTGAACTAATCTAGGTGTGTTTTATACTATTAGGTACATATTATAGATTCTGTAAATAGTCTAGTATTGATAACTATGCATTTGCTGCAGAAGGGTACTTGATGCAATAGATAGATTTGTTTATGTAGGTATACTACAATAATATTATTTACAGTAGTATTGTACAAGGATTGTACCATTGGCTGATGCAACATTACAATTAAGCACTGAAGTACAACAATACAACAAGGATCAATACAACAAAAGTGAATATCAAACTAGTTCATAGATTATAGGCACCAAGTAGTTTATAATCTGTTTAATTTAAAAAACATATTTTGACAGTTAAGAATGTTACAGAAAACAATTTCTTTATAGCTTTAAAAATATGGTTCATCTTTTGATTTTATGGTTTATTGAATGATTATGACAATTAACCTTATAATGAAGCCAAAAACGGTAAATTTTCTATAACATTATTTATGTTAGACCATCTTGTATTTTAAGGATATCTCTACTAATATTATAAATGTGAGTGTAAGTGTGTTTGTTACGCTTTCACGGGAAACTACTTAACCAATCCTCATGAAACGTTGTACACATATTTTTGGAGGTATTAAAAGTAACATAGGATACTTTTTGGCGAGGAACATGTTACATCCCTTGGGAATGCGGGTGAAACCGCAGGGGACAGCTAGTAATTTTATAAGTGTGCCAAAATAATCTGTTTAAAAACATTTTGCCAATAATAATCCAATTAGTTTTCCTCGAAACCAGATAATTTATATAGATAAAAAAGGTGACTAGTACTTCCTTGAAATTATTAAATGAATTTAAGGTATTATAATTTATGATATAAAACACTGGTCACATAATCTAAGTAGTTTCTCATTTCATATGAATCTTGACAGTGACATCTACTTTCATTTTCAAGACTTTTACTTTACATCTTGAGAGAAAGGCAGCATTTGCAGTAACAAAATAAGTATTTCATGTATTGACATGCATAATTCAATTGCTTTAAAATTTGAGTTATTGCCCATTATCATATTATATTGCATTAAAAGTCTTTGCTTCCTATGTTATCATTAGTTTATTTAGATAGTGAAGGTGCCTGTTATCAATTAAACATGCCAAGTTTTAGGTAAATAGAGTAGCAGTAATAATTTTCAGCCACTATGACCATGAAATAATTCATAACAAAAGATAACATTTGATATAGTTTCCATTCAAATAGGTATTTACATATATAAAATGTTCAATAATTACCTCAAACAATGATAATAAGTCTAGTTTTTTATCCATTTTAGCTTTGCATGGATGTAACATTCACAATCAAAACATTTGTGATTCACAATATAAAATAGTTAGGTAGTATCACTGAACAATCACTGAAGTTATTGTTAAAGTCCACTGTGACGTTTTTCCACAATGTTAGTTACCTATGTGTACCGGTAAGTATTTAGAATAATTTATGAGGCATATGGAAGTGATAGCAACCGCATGGTGCCTAGCTGGCAAATCACGAGCGCTTGTCTGCGCAGTCCGACCCGGCGCGCGGTGAATACTACAATGACGTACAACGACACAAACACCTCTCGATAATTACGCTCGTTTGGGGAAACCCTCCTTCCAATCGGTAATGCTTATAATACAAGGATGATACAGGAATGTTAACACAGAGAAGTATGAGGTGGCGCCCGATCACGTCCGTTCACGGATCGAAATGAACGTATAACGGTAAAAGTGGGAGCGTGAGTTCACGAAAGCTGTTCAACAAGTCGGACCTTGGCTACGATCACTTATTACTTCACCGCGCGTCTGAGGTACCGCTCGTACCTACATACATTTCATTTTCGGTCCAATTCTTGACAACAACATGTACGCTGCGCGATAACATAATCATAGAATTACGACATCAAGATACGAACCATTATGCCGTCCTGTTGAAAACTTTCCATTTTGTATTCAAATTCGCTCCTGATTGAATGATTTCTGGTTATTTGTGAGATATATTAAGATCCTGTTTATCTTCGTTAGGGAGAGTCATGTTGTACGGATAATTTACACAGTGATGTCATCATAATAATTTCGTTTGTTTTGCACACCATATGTATAACACTAATTGCACGGTTTAAGAATGTTTTACTTCACTATAACCAATAGTTTATTTATTATAAATTATCATTATTGTAGTTTACAAAATAAATCGAAACATGACATTTCTGTACTAATTCCTACGTGGAAATAATGACGTCATGAAAGTAGGACACTTTTCAACTTTTGATTGGTGGGTTTTATGATAAAGCAAAGCAGTGAAGAACTTGCGCCATCTATTGATGACTGCCATAAAACTTTCATTGCGTTTCGTTTCAGGCTACAAATTGTTTTACCTAGATAGTAGTAGTAGTTTACACATGAACTTCGATTAATAAAAACATTTTAGCTTTCCATAATTGTAATAAACTAGCTGTCACCTACGACGTCACTCGCGCATTTTTTAAATTTTAATTATTAATTGAAACTTTGCTAAATACTAAATATCGACAACATAGGTATAAATAGGTTATTCAAGAGATGCTCGTGAGCGCGCACCAGAATCGGTTTACAAATCAATTGTTTGTGTTTCTTTTTGTAATTTCTAAT
This sequence comes from Habrosyne pyritoides, assembly GCA_907165245.1. Lineage (NCBI taxonomy): Eukaryota > Metazoa > Arthropoda > Insecta > Lepidoptera > Drepanidae > Habrosyne > Habrosyne pyritoides. The sequence goes on along the minus strand of OU015602.1, from coordinate 8,056,351 downwards.
TCTCTTTTGGAATAAGGTAATTGATTGGTATACAAAACCTAATTATTCATGAAATGAAGAAGAATTAAATGAATAATTATGTTTTGTATACCGATCAATCAACTATTTCTTTGTCAAATATCTAAATTCGGGCTTTTAGTTGTGAAACGAAACAAACAGACAGGGAGAGGAATTATAATAATTGTGTGGAAGTCTAGACAAGTGTGGATAGTGTGTATTTTATTCTGTCTGTGCATTTGTTTTTTTTTATTTAATATTAAATAAGACAATAAACATAACCCAGAAAAAACATTAGTCACCTAAACCAAAAAACCTTTGCCCAAAATTATATTACTATTTTTAATCTACATATTTCATAGTTGTATGTAGGTCGCCTCCTCATCCTCTTCATACCTATTTAATTAGATACGTACCATTGTTGTGAAATATAAATGAATTTATCATTGTGAGATAGAGTTAGTTGTAAAGAAGCGTAGAATTTTACATAATTTATTATGTGAGTAGCTAGCTACACATACCTACTTATTTATTTATTAATTATTATTAATATCATAACATATTATTATGACAGGCCAGTTGTCTTGGTGGTTAGCGACCTGACTGCCAAGTCGCAGATCGCGGGTTCGATTCCCACCAAGGACAAACATTTGTGTGCATGAACATGTCTGTTTATTCTGTGTCTGGGTGTAAATAACTTTATAAGTATATATTTACAAAAAAAAGGTATTATATGTTATATATCAGTTATCTGGTTTCCATAGGTACTACAAGCGCTGCTTGATTTGGAATCAGATGGCCGTGTGTAAGTAATGTCCCAGGATATTTATTTATTTATTATATGAGAAACATATTTTTGGTTTCAACACGTAGTTATCCATCGATTCAAATAACTAATTTAATTTAATGGGGTGATGTTTTCGATTCTCTTCTCCTTATAAAATGTGCCAATCACCGTACATTGTCTCTTAATCATAGGTACGTGTTGGTTTTGTGAGTGATATCCATACCTATTTAATGGGTTTAATTATTACAAATTAATTATCATTATAAAAAAAATATATAACAATGTATATAGTTCAGCTTTATATTTATAATAAATTTTGCTCGGCCATAACAGACAGTTTGTTATGACAAAACTATACAAGAATGTAGTTACGGAATCTAGATATATTTTACCATTGAGGAAGCTTCATTTGTTTTATGACATAATCGGGACCAGCGTCAATATGGCGGAGTGAACAAGCGAATTGCACTGTGTCCCGGGTTATTTGACTTTGGGACCATAAAAAATTATACCCACGCACGCATGAATTGAGACCGCCTCCATTTTTTTGAAGTCGTTCGAATTTTAGGTTAAAAAGGAAATGGTTTGTTGATGGTGGACCAAGTTATCAATACCATTCCGACTTTTGAGTACTAGTGTTATTTACCATGATATCGTGGACTATGATTGTTTTATTAAATCGCAAACAATAGGTAGGCAAACGTACAATCTCTACGTCGCTTTTCAATAAAAGTCAATGCTATATGTACCTACTGCAACAACTCGGCCGAATTTAAGAAGAACTGGGTCCCACAAAACATAACCGGTAGTAGCTTCAGTAACTTTAAATTTGACCTTCATAAGTGCCTTCTGAGGGCCTAAACTGAATAAATGGTTTTGAATTTTGAATTTTTTTGAATTTTGAATAAGAAGATATCGCGACAGACCTAGGCGATAGTGGCGGGAGGATTTATACCACTTTTGAACAGACTGGTCCAGTAGAGCTCTGCATGTGGAAAAAAGACGCCCTTGCCCTGCAGACACTCAGCTGATAATAATATCTGTTTTATTTTATATTTTGAAAAGTATGGTCTTTTTATAATTATGTATTGAATTAATTTTTAATATTATGTCTATATTTTAAAATATAAATTAGGAACCATTTTTTATAAATAATATAATATTTACATCATTAATTTACCATCCAAAATATCTACGGCAGGTATTTATAATATGTATATTTAATCTTATAATATGAAATTCAATTATCGATATCATTATTAGAAGTGCCTGTGTATGTTCGCAAATAAATATAATTTAATCAGTGTGTGAGAGCAGCGGGAAGATGTGATCTCACAAAATGTACCTATATATTTATTTACTTCCCCCACAGGTGAAATCCATTAGCTCAAACCTCAAGGGAAGCAAATATGATTGTGAAGGGTACCTACCCCATTCGTGCAAAGAAAATCCCATATTTTATTACCGCATAAGAACACAGGGGTTGTAGTACCATTTTTCTTGAAAACGTGCACTTTGTAGGGGCTCTTTGTAAGCCCTTTTGAGTGTCTTGTAATATGGTCCATTAGTGTGTTCAAGGCACTCGTCGGTGATGAAAGGCAATACGTAACTGTAACTCCTTGCTCTGTGGTTAGGTACATTTGTCTCCACGTATTGCTTATCAAAACGTATCACTAACGATCATATTTCAGTGGGTTAAATGAGTATGCCATTTACAAAAAAAAACCTTCGCTATTGAGAGTTGGTTTCGCTCACGGAGGGTCACATGCAAAATGAAGAAAAAAAAATTACTGCATGAGGTTTTTTTTGTAGTAGTAAAAATTTTATGGAACAATTTAAAATATTTTTTCAAACTGTAAAATTCGAAAACTTGTATTTATTGGAGAAATAATAATTCAGTATATTTTATATTTTGGTGTGGGACATTAAAAATAACGAAGAATCATCTAGTGACGGAGATAAGAAGTCATAATCAGTGGACTGCGTGGAATTGTACTTATTTAATTCTTGCGAAACCAAAGTTTTTCTGTACTTCAAAAAAAATTCAAAATTCAAAACCATTTATTCAGTTTAGGCCTTCGGAGGGCACTTATGAAGGTCAAATTTAAAGTTACTGAAGCTACAACCGGTTCGGAAGTCAGCCTTCAACTGAGAAGAACCGGCAAGAAACTCAGCAAGGTTACATTTTTTTTTATTTGTTATATAAATTTTTATCTATTCTGACTTTTTGGCTATTTTATAATTTCAATTTTACATAATTTTATATTTAACAATTACAAGATACTTATTATAGGTAACATTAATAAAAACAAAACAAAAAAAATATGACAAGACTACAAAATAGAAAATAACAATAATTAGGTACTTACAACTTAAACAAGAGATTTAGAGGTGCACTGTGCAGAGAGCAGCTATTTCCATACATTTTTATCTTCAATATAATGAACTACCTTGTAATACGCTTTTTCTTTCAAAACTTTCCTAATATAATTTTTAAATTTATGATCAGACATTTTGGTTATTGAAAGCGGTATCTTATTATAAAATCGAACACAATTACCAAGAAATGACTTGTTAACTTTAGTTAGTCTAAAGTATGGAACAACTAACTTCTCCCTTTGTCTTGTATTTATACTATGAATATCTAATTTTGCCTCAAACATTCCTATGTTTCTACGTATAAACATTATATTTTCATAAATATATAGTTAAGGTAATGTCATTATATTTATTTCCCTAAATAAATCTCTTAATGATTCACGGGGACCCATACTGTAAATTGCACGAATTGCTCTTTTTTGTATAATAAATATTGATTCTATATCCGCTGCTGCTCCCCAAAACAAAATACCATAGGACAAGAGGCTATGAAAATATGCAAAATAAACTAATTTGGCCGTCTCAACATTCGTCAATTGTTTAATTTTCCTAACAGCAAAAGCAGCCGAACTTAATTTAGCAGCTAGAGTATCAACCTGAGGTCCCCATTGCAATTTATTGTCTAATGTAAGACCCAAAAATACCGTTTTATTTACAAGATCAATATGGCTCCCATCTATTATTATTTGGCTATCTACTTGTGCTACATTTGGTAAAGAAAACCTTAAGCATTTAGTTTTCTTTGAATTTAGAAATAGATTATTTGTAGCAAACCACCCACAGACAATTGACATAGTATGATTAACTTTAGTTAGATCTTTGTCTTTTCTATTAACTTTAAAAATTAATGATGTATCATCAGCAAACAAGACAATATCTGTGAGGTCATTTACAACATATGGCAAATCATTTATATATACTAAAAACAAAAATGGACCTAAAATTGAACCCTGGGGTACCCCCATTTCGACTAAAGAGCCCTTGGATGTTGTGCCGGTAATCCCTACCTTTTGCTGGCGATTTGATAAATAAGATAAAACAAGATCATGAGCAGTTCCACGAATTCCGTAGAAGTCAAGTTTTAGTAGTAGCGTACGGTGGTCAACGCAATCGAATGCCTTGGACAGATCACAAAAAATGCCAATCGCATCCTGTGAATCCTCCCATGCGCCATAAATGTGCCTCAGCAATGTTGCTGCCGCATCGGATGTAGATCTTCCCTTCGTGAAACCGAACTGATGACCATGCAATACCTTATGCTTAGTAAAGTGACTTGACATTTGATTAAGCAGCAATTTTTCAAAGATTTTACTAAGTGCTGGCAGAACGGAAACTGGTCTGTAATCAGATGGATTCTCCCTACAACCGGACTTGAAAATAGGTACTATTTTACTATATTTCATTAAATCAGGAAAACAACCCTGATCAATGCATTCATTAAAAATATTTGACAAAACAGGTGCAATCACTGTTATTATTGATTTTACGATTGTTACTGATAAGCCCCATAAATCTTCAGTACTTTTCATATTGAGAGAATTAAAAGTTATTATGATATCGCTAGCATTAATATGGTCAAATTTAAAACTTGGAAATGTATTATGAATATGCTGCTTGAGTAAAGATTCCGCTGCTATAGGACATGATTTAAGGCTTTTAGTAGTTTTACCAGGTATACTCGTGAAGAAGTTTTCAAAAGCACAGGCTACATCTAAATTATTTGTTAGAATTTTTTCATTAATTTTAAGAGTTACCTGTTCATTATTATTTCTAATTTTACCAGTTTCCGTATTAATAACATTCCAGACTGTCTTTATTTTGTTATTAGCATTACCTATTTTATTACATATAAAGTAAGATTTAGCTTGATTACACACTAACTTAAGTCTTTGAAAATTTTCTAACATATTTATGAAATTCTTCGTTCTGAGTTAGAGATTTTAAATGATAAAGTTCATACAACCTATCCCTGCTCTTACGAATACCTTTTGTAGCCCAGTACTCTACGGCTATGTTCATGCGTAACAATAAAGTATTGTAATTTGATCCCGAAGTTAATGTAATAAGTTAATACAGCTAAAGGTAATCCCAACAAACTTATTTGACGAGCCAGTTGGGTTGGTGGTTTAGAGAACCTGACCGCCACGCCGCATGTTCGATTCTCACCCAGGACAACCATTTGTGTGCATGAATATGTCTGTTCTGTGTCTGGGTGTAAATATCTATAAAAGTATGTATTTAAGAAAGTAGTTTATGTAGTATATCAGTTATCTGGTTTCCATATTACCATCTCTGCTTAGTTTGGGATCTGATGGCCTCGTGTAAAAGTATGTCCTAGGATATTTATTTATTATACGTACGTATTTAGGTGAGTATTTATAAAAAAAGTTGAATATGTAGTTTAGTATTATATGGCCGTTTTAACGAATGTCTTAAGATATTTATTTATTAAGAAATAGTGCTCACAAAAGTATCAAGCGAGTTTTTTCAGAATTGAATGTGTCGTTGCCTTGTTATTTATTCATAGTAGAAGATGAGACGTAGATAGATAAATACTGTCAAAACAAACCATAGTTCATGGGATCATGCTGTAATTTACGTTTCGTTTTAAAACATGGATAGGTTAGGTAGGTATATATGGTAAAAACGCACATCTTTTCATGAAAACGTAAACAGAGAATACAATAACTCCTCATTCAGGACATCTGCGGTCGGCCTAACGGCTGTAACGGTGTGTGTAAAACAAAATAACATCGGTACAGTTGGTACCTCGATGATGGTTGCCGCCGGGAGGTTTTTATGATGCTTTTTTGCAAGCCTTTTCGAGGAAATGAGAATTCGTGGGTCGTTGCCACGATGACTTGATTTTAGAGGCTTGTTTATCTCTTTGTTGACATATTCAGAGCAACACATGAACATAATTTTTGGGTAACTTTAATTGACTTGAAGGTTTGCTGCAGGTGTTTAGCGATATATTTTTTAACGGGTTAACTTCTTTTTGTAATGCGAATTTTTAAATTTAAACACTGCCATGTATGTAGGACTGTAAGAAAACTGTATTTGTCATCTCCACGTTACGTTACGTTAGGTATTCTACGTTACGTCCTAAGAGGCGATTTAAGAGTAAATCAATAGCCACGTGCACTTTACACCTTGGACTGAGTCAACAAAAGCATTCCCATAGAGGGTAGGCGTCAGGCAGGCGGCCGGCCGTAAAAATTCTGCCAAATCTTTTGTAATAGGGTAATGCACCAAATGGAAAGAAAGTACAGATATACATGATTGGGGACAGTGCAGGTAGATGCTGATGATTGTATAGGAAAACTTAATGTGTTGTACGTAGTCTGACCATATATTAATAGATAACAAAAAAAAAAGTTAATCTTTGTAAATAAAACGACATAAAATAATCGAAGAACGCTACCAAATCAAAGGTAAAACGACACTTTAATAATGCACACTAATGTCGTGATAAGATCCACGAAGCCTCAACCTCAAATTATAAGGCATTTTACATTTTCAAAAGGTATCTCCGTTATTAGAGCATCACCAATGAAATAAAATTATTATTATCTTTGTTGCTTATGAAATAGAATTCTATTTTCTTTGATAAAGATTGACTAAAAGACAAGCAATCTTATCTGGTGCAGCGCATTTCGCAGCGCAGACAAACAATTCTTGTTAACCTTATTCCCACCTGACGAACGTGCAGCGTATCTGTCCCTTTTATTCAGCTTATACAAACCTCGTCGACGAGCCGCCGCACGGAGGCCTCGGAGAGCTTACCTTTCACGTTATTGCATAGTTAGCAAAAGAGACAGCATAGAAGCCGCGACGGACACCTCGAGTTAGTACCATTTTCCTTACAGAATCGAGCCCCTGAACCCGAATAAAGTAGAATTCTTATTTTAAAACGATAAAAGACGGTTTTTGTGACGTAATATAAAGTTACATACTGTTGGAATGTTTAAGGACCCTGTAGGGAAAGGCAGGGATTTAGGAGTTCTAATTTCACAAATCAAACTGTTCGAGTTTGATCGGGATTTTGTAGGATTCCGCTTGTATAGCAGTTCGTTTTTTTGGTACCCTGTATGTATGTACCTACCTATCTCTAGTCATTATTAGCTGTTTATTAACTAGTTAACTTACAAAAATGCAATAAAAAGCAAGAGAGTGAAACTGCTTACCTACAGCATTCTAATGTTCTCAGTATGTTTTGATTGATCACCAATTCCCAAAAATGTAAATAAAAATTTAGTTTCCAATAAAAGAAAACAATTCGATATTTGAATTCAGTTGATATCGATTACTGTGAATTTTATGTCAAACGCCTGTCAAATAGTATTAATTCTCAGAAATGCAACTCAGTTCCCTGCGACCAGGGGCTTGATTCTGTAAGGAAAATGACACTAACTCGAGAATGTTACGTCGCGGCCTCCGTGCTCTGACTCTTTCGCTAACTACGCTAATACTACTAACCACGTGAGAGATAAGCTCTCTGAGGTCTCCGTGAAGCGGCTCGCTGTCGAAGTTTGTATTAGCTGAATAAGGGGGCAGTTTTCTATGAATGTTGCTCTGAACAAGCTACGGATCCGTTTTTGAGTGTGGTCGATGCGTACTTGACCGGATTTTTTCAATAAAATATTCAGTCCACGTTTGCACGCTAATACATAGGTAGATATAGGACCAAAACCACTTACAGTCCTGTAGATATAGGAGGAATGGGATTTATCATAGAAATTGGATCTATTGATGTCTGTAATAAATAAGACCAGAAATGTATCTAACATTATTTAGTAGATTTGGTGTTTCTTTTTTTTAAGACGAACTAGGTACCGCCCGGGTGTTACTTGCCTGAAAATTGATACAAAGTCCATATCTACGGTACGGGTTTGGAAAATTTCAGCACTATCGGTTCAGGCTTTTAGTCGTGAAAGCGACAAACAAACAAACTAAAACTTTTGCAGCTACACTTCGCGAGATACGGAGCGATGTTACCTACATATTACCGAGATAAAGCTTTTCTGATATTCCAGACTAGTATCTATTTCTGTGCCAAGTTTCATCCAGTTTCGTTGTGCCGTTCTGGCGCGATTAAGTAACAAACATTCAAATTTTCGCATTTTTAGTAGTTGTAAGTTATATATCTAAATCAGGTAGGTACCTTTATTAGTTAGGATTAGATCTTTATATTTGTATACATTACTGAATCCACTATTTTGTATTCTGTGGAAATACATAATTATCAATCCTTTCCCATCTCTAGGTGATGAGCGGTGGTTACTTACCGGCAGATAGAAAAACTGCAAGCTTGCTAAACTTCTTAAATAAATAAATATAGCCGATTTCAGATTGTAAACGTAACGTAACGACTTTTATTGTATTATAATTTAATCTAAATTATATACAATTGTGTTCCGCACGTAAGTAGGATTTTATAGTAAGGCTTTCCCGCCATTTGGTCAACAATAGAAACATTTTATAATGTTTTGATTTTTTATATTTTTCCGCAATTTTGATCCAGTACGGTATTGCTAAGATGTATGCATATATGTAGGTATTACTAAATTTATATTAATATAATATGTTTATTGGTTTGTGAAAATATAATATTTCCCTATGTTTTGGGTAATTTTGCCGTATCTGGCAAGCCGATAGTCGTCTCGGGCTCCAATCGTGTCGAGCGGCGGAGAGCAAAGTAAGTAGCAAACGAACCAGTCAGCATCACGTGCGCGAACGTGACGGGTGTGCTTCGCGCTGTTCCGTCGGATTATTCACGCGCCATTTGACAGTTGTGCCGTGTCCTATAATGACTGTAGTGCATTGCCGTGTAACGTAGTGGTAGTTGCTGCCTTTATAAACGTAAGGAATTTGTTAGAAAAACGCGATTAAAAAAGCATAAAGTGATAACAGGGAGGCGGGATGCGAGAGGTGAACGCTCGTCACAGCGGCGCCGACTCTCACCGGCCACTATTGTCTAAGTGCTACGGAATCTTGGTTGGTCCTTCCCATCGGATTCCATCGATGAAACATCCGCTTCTCGACGTGGGCTGCACGCGAAATATCGCGTCGGCGATTCGTCACAAAAACAAATGTTTACATTGCAATCCAATCGACATAGATAAGATAAAACGGCCGTATTTTCCTCGTTAATTGATTGTTTTAAGTGTTCGAGTGTTATTTACAACTAAATAACTATGTCAATTTCATCCTAGTTAGTATGCTATTAGTTGATAAATAATTGTCTATGATAACTGTAAAAATGAGGCTACTACTCAGGTGAACGTATCACTGCAAGTAGAAGTCTGGCCCACTTTTTAAATTTTGTGAAACATTTTGCAAAATAAGTTTAAAACAAAATTGATTGATGACATAAAAACTAAATCGAATAAAATTTTAATATGCTCATTATTTTCTACAGTGCCGAAAGATCATTAGAAATTCAAATGAATTAACTTTTTCTATGATCTAAATACAAAATACCCCAGTAGAATAATTTGCATAGATAATTTCAACTCTGCTGTTGATTAAGTAGCGATAGTCACTGACCGGGATGTAAAAACAATAGCTAACCTGTTACGGTCTTTGAAACGATAAAAAAACCTTCAACAATTTATCTGACATCATCTCACAACATCATTCTACGAGCATACAACAAATGTATGTTTTATCTTCTATGTGTCAAACGAGGTTATCAACAATAACGTAAACAAATTCATTCCACACTTAGATATAATAAAATAAGTTACTTGGTACCTATATATTTCTAATCAAATTTCATATTTATGCTTCAATTGTTTAATTTATTAAAACCACTATGCCTAAAACATAAATTTAATAAATTGTTTTTTCGACATAACTAAACGTGTTTCCATGTTGTTAAACTTAGATCTCTAAAGTAAAAATATAAACCTCTGTTTATTCAATTAATAATCAGAATACATAATGTATAATAATAAAATTTCTAATGAATATTGATCTAAAACTCTATGGAATATTAGAAATTTAATTTCTAGTTGACAGAGTTACACGAGGTTGTAAAATAAATCAGAAAGAAATCACTATAATATTCTAATATAAAATGAAAATGCCAGCTACGATTCATAGTATCGGAACATTTCGATACAAAATAACAATACAAACGTAGGAACACGAAATGTGGATAGTGAAATAAAAAAGGGAACAGGAAAATTCATTTCGGAAGCGCGGAAATGATCCATGTCTTGTTTATCCTGAAAAAAGGCGAGGATCAAACAATACTTTCAACAGAAGTAGGTTGAAGTATATCGATAGAACGCAGCGTGATTAATGGTTGTCCGGTGATACGATAATAAAGAGCTTTATAACAGACAACCCTCTGTCGAGTTCTCCGACTTTGTCCTTCATGTATACTTGACCTACTTATTGTGGAAGTGTGGGCAACATTGCCGTACGCTCGTCGAACTTTTAATTTGCAGGAAACCAATTTCCGATTAATTGGTAATTTCCATGATGGACATTATCCACTTTAATACCAACAATGCAAATTTAGATATTGATGATGTCAAAATTATTTCCACATTTAACCGCCTACAATTCAACTATGCAATAATAATATTATCACCCAAAAACTTCTTTCATGATTCTAAATTATGCAGCCCACATAGAAACTTTATTGTAATTTCTGATTGAAATCAGGTTATATGTAGCTTGTAGTACCTATAAGTAATCCAAGTTCATAATATTTAACTTAAAAACGCCTGCTCGATAATTTCCTAATGATTATTAAATACAATATTTTTTATTCCACGTCACGTCAAGATCAGAGATGGGCGTTAGCGTATGACAATTAGCATCAACTTCTACGTTACTCGACTAGCAAAATATTTCCATTCCTTATTTGAGACTAAAGTAAGGAAAATAAAACTTTTGAAAGTGTGTGTGCAATGCTGACAAGTACTAGTTGGTGAGTGTGTGTGCGTGCGTGCAATGGCGCGTGGTGCTTTGGTATCGCCGACCGTACTGGTGTCAATTTTATCATTGTTGGAGGCTGTGTACTCGCATTACACACCTACATGGGCCGTCCACGTCCCCGCCGGGAAAGATGCAGCAGATGCTGTCGCGATGGACCATGGGTTCATCAATCTTGGCGAGGTAAGAATCAGACTTTACTATAGATGGCTCATGTTACAATTTCGATTAATGTTCGAATTGAATTTGATTTGTAGTTAGTTTCAGCTTGTTGACATCTGGGTCAAGTTTGTTGCTAAACTGTACTCTTTAGTACATATAATATTTTAATAAAAGTTATTTATTACTAACACCAATAACCAAAAGTAAGGAATGCTTTTAGATAAAATAATAAAGAGAAATTCCAGGAATCTCGGATGGTATTTGGCTTACGTTATATTTGCTATGAATTTATAAATGCTGATACTATCTAAACTTGTTTCGTTGCTAAGCGGTTAAGAGTTAATTGTAGGTAGTAATTTTATCACTAGTTGCCTCGGTGTGTTATCTACAATTTTTATTTAAATATTTTCTATCTTCTGTAGTTACAAGTTCAACCCAGATTTTGTTCCGATTCCATGTAGGTACCTATTCGGACAACCGGATATTTGCTGCGACCCAGTCAGTATTCCTGGTAAAAGCGGTCATTGCCAGGTTACGAGCTAGCGATCTAGCCTTGAACGTGTATCACTTTGAATTCAAAATAAATGGCGACAAGCATTGTTTTGTACAACAATTAAAACCTTATTATAATCATCGACTAAAACTATTCAATGGTTATCGGCATTGACCGAGAAATTGGACTTTGAAGAACCACAACAATAAATATTTGTGGTGACTTTAATAAAACTATTAAAGACCACAATTATGGAACTGGTAAATTTACTCGCAACGTAACGCATGATTTTGTTTAATATAAACAATTTCGTATAGACCATTTATAACTCAAGAACGGTTGCACAGATTTCGAACTATCTCCGTTCCGAATAGTAAAATAGCTTTTTGGAGAATTTGTTTTCCTCAAATCATTCTTTAACAACGCTATCTCTGAGGACAGAAACTACAATCCTCGGGAACGTGGGTGAAACTGCGGGGTACAGCTTGCTACAAATAAAATGATGCACGCAAACACTCAGATATCATGTAACAAGTGAACCGCGTCGTTAACACTGCACTGAGATAAAATTAGTCAGTTATTTCGAGGGAAATGCAAACTCGTGTATTGCCACAAGTGATTTCAGGAAATGTTCCATTTAACATCACCACCCACTTAGAAAACAATTCATGTGCTTTCAGCAACTTCATAAACACTTTGTCTCACTAAACATGCAAATTAATTGTTGTACCGTGAAATCTGGAGACCGCTTTTTAACTATTTCAAATGAAACTATATCAAAAAAAATTATGTCGCTTCTGTTTGAGCACGGGATATAAAAAAAATATTGATTCTTCAATCCCCAAAAACACCACATTTAGACAACACTCGCTAATGAAATAGGGTGACAAAAATAAACAGGAAATTTAAGAGAGCAGAGTTATTTATTTCAAGTGACAACGGGATTTCTTTTACGCGGTTCTATTTTCGTTTATAAAATCTTCCCAAAATGTAAAATATTAGGTGCATTAAACTGTACCATTTCAGTACATATTTATTCATTAGGATAACGTCCTGGTTAATTAAACCTTCCACTTTAATACAAAAACTGTTTTCAATTACTCCACATGGTTCAGGGAGACTCTTCCATAGTTAGTCCCTCCTTCAATTATTGTGATAGAAATACGACAACGTGAGGGCGGTGAATAGATGCTTTGAAGCTACCGAGCGCTATACAAAAGGGTGCTGTCACTCGAGCCATCAGTTCCATGTATCCGATAACAAAATGCTACGTCGACGACGCCAGTCCTGGGTGACGTCATACGTTCAGAGATAAATGATCGAACCACGTGACGTCATATGAACGCTCTTGCGAAAATGAATCTTAAGATAATGATACTTACTTGGATTTGTAAAGAACGCTTTTGTGGTTTCGTAGGAGCTGGTCGTTTTTGTTGTTGATGCTATGCTTGGGTGATCATGCGAGGATCGTTAAGTATTTTAAAGGTACTGATATTTTAGAGCAAAATAACAGTCTAAAATACACTATTCTCGTGACTTCTATAAGGAAAGATTATTATTTATCTTATACTTATTTTAGATAACACAATTGTTTGAATAGTGGTTATTTACGAAAATATTTCAAATGAATTTGCATCTTGATTCCATGGCCACTAGAATTTAAATCCTGAAACCGGATTTTAGCTCCTCAAGGTCGACGACAACACGCACTCTCCCTGATATTGCAATGTCCATAGGCGGCGGCGACCACTTACTAGCAGGTGGCTCCACATGTCTGTCTGTCAAACTGCACAGGTACAAAAAAATCTATATTATTTGATCTACATTTTTAATGAAATTGGTACAAAGGTTTTGTTTCGTTAGTTATCGAGAAATTCAAAACAATGGTGCTTGTATACCTCAAAGTTTCTTGTCTTATTTAATTTTTCATTACTTCCTAACAATTGAAATATTATGTTCTATAAGTAATAGATATTTATATTATATTATAAAACTTCAATTGTCTTTAAAACTAGGTTTGAATAAGGCGCCTATCGCTAACATGATTAGATCTTTTAAAAGCGGTAGTCTGTCATAAACTCGAGTAGTAGAGCTCTTAGTGCAGATTCGTCCGGGGAAGTACTACCACCTTACCCATTTCTGCCGTGAAGCAGTAGTGCACTTGTGTTACTGTGTTTCGGTTAGAAAGGTAAGGGGGCCGGTGAAATTACAGGCACATGAGACTTAACAACTTCACGTCTCAGGGTCGACAACGCATTGGCGATGCCCTTAGTGTTGCAAATGTCCATAGGCGGCGGTAATCACTTACCATCAGGTGGACCGTTCGCTTGTTTGTCGGCCCATGTGGTATAAAAAAAAAGAAAAAAACAGGCTGTTTTGTTACTTTTTAATGTCACTACCTAAGTAATAAGTCAGATTCGTTTATTGCCGTCTATTTATTTTGGTTCGTGAAACAATGATTTATTTTAAACTTTTGTGTAAGTACCTATTTGTTGGTTAATTAACTATTTGCCTTGATGTTATTTCAGTAGAGTACATATCATAGAGGTCATATAAAGTATTATATGGGGAATTACATTACAATATCGCATGTTTACTTTCCACGTTTATTTGTTTTCGATGATTAAGCTCGATAAGTTTTTATATCTGTGGTTTGTTTAACTTTTTTCATATAGAAGTAATGTTATTATTATGTGTATCTGTATTAGCTTCAAATATAAGTTTAATGATAGAGTAAAAAAAAGAAATCAAGTTATGGTAAATAAAGAAGCAACATCCATCGAGTTCCTACACGAAACTACGCTCACTAAAACAAAAGTTTGCAATTTTTGCATTTCTCTAGTAATATTTTTAAGTTTGGATGTTTGTGACGCCAATAAACGTCTGAAAGGTTGAATGATATGCACGTCGCTCATGTGGCCTGGGCTTCGATTCTGTAATGAAAATGACACTAGCTCGAGCATGTTTCGTCACGGCCTCTATGCTCTGTCGCTTTCGCTAACTACGCAATCACGTGAGAGGTAAGCTCTTCCAGGCCTCCGTGCGAGGGTTCGCTGACGAAGTTTGTATTAGCTAAATAAGGGGGCTGGATAAGAACACAAACATTTTTATTTTTCAGTGCAATTAGAGCTGTCGGAAACGCAGAAGCAATTAACACATTTTCTATATAACTAAGTCTTATATGTAAGTTCCTGTACTTTAAGCACAGAATATATAATCAGTATCTCGAAGATATCGTGATTTATTTGTACTCCGACCTTTGGGGTTAAAATCGTGTAGCATTTATCTTTTATACAAAATACGAAGTTTTGTATGAAGCTTAATAATCTTATTAAGCAGTCGTCCCGGCGTTTTGACATGCGTTTATCGATCTATCATATTCGTTTTAAAAGGACATACTGACATACAGCTAAAGATTTTGAAAATACTATTAGTATTCGCGCCTGTTGGTGTTGGATGGAGAAATTATACAAGTTTGTTTATTTTAATTGATTAATTAACGTGTTTGCGTCCAGAGATTGCTTTGTGGCACGCGGTCGTCTATACAGCAGACGCTTATATACCCTCGGTTCGCGCCCCCCTCCACCAGCCATTTATCCTGCGAACTCTGCACGCATTCGCGATAATAAACCTTTTTTTATTACCAATAGACCACATACATAATTATATTTTTACAAATTAGCATACATGTAGCATCTAACAATATACAAATGTAACAATAAGTAAATAAACGCATAGGTGTTCCCTATAGGTGTATAGTTAGCCCTTTTATATAAAAGAATTCTAACAAGTGTGCGGTGGTGCTAACCGTCGTGTCGCTAACAGCGCCAGTAAATCATAAATAGTATATTCATAATAAAAATAGATGCACAGACAGATCCTACAGATTTATATAGTAGTAAAGCTATCACAATGTAAAACCTTCGAACAGTTACGTTTATTTGTATATGAGAAGTGGCTAAAGGTGATTCACCTTTTCAACGAACTAATGTACCTATAAATGATTTAATATACATATAATTAGGTAATAAAGAAGCTAAATATAACCTAACCTCAATGTATCATGCTTCAACAAAATGCTGGAGGATAAAATAATATTCCAGTCCTTTTCTGTATAAATTTCTCAACGTATACTGAATAACCACAATACCGCTGTTTTCGTGAATGTTAGTAGGGTGTCGTTGAAATGTGGCATTATTTTAGCTCTAATAAGCTTCACTGTCCTTATTGTCCAGTTGCCAGATGAAATTTCACAGGTCTGCCCCCTATTCAGCTAATACAAACTTCGTCGGCGAGCCAGCGCAACGAAGACTGGAGGTTACCTTTCATGTGATTGCGTATTTAGCGAAAAAGACGGAGCATTGAGCTCGCTACAAAACATCGTTTAGCTAGTGTCATTTCCCTTACATAAACGAAGCCTAAATGTGCTGGTAGAGTCTGCGTTACCACTGAACCTAAGATTGTTAGTTCCATCGCGGAGTTAAATGAGGAAAGATACAGAAAGAACGGACAGGTGATTTGTAAGGAAAAGCTATACAAATAAATGCTGAACACCCTCCCATAACGATCATTACGCTGGTAATAATATTGGTCATTATTTTAAGGAGGAGGAAATGAGATAGCAAATCTATGTGGGTCAAGGCAAATGCCACTAAATTGGTCCCAATCGTTACTGACATAGCCCAGAACTGAAGAAGTTGATTCAAAGTATCATTGTAACTTGTACTGTAATATATTATTCACGAAACACGCTTCAAATGATATCGTATATAAAGCAACACGAACTTACGTAACATTACTGGCAGTTCAGTTGTTTATATTAATCAGCATTTAGAAGTTTGCAAACCATTTTGTTATCACCCTAAAGTGTCAAGCGATAACGGAATGACTCGGCGATGAAGTAGATACAAAGTTTTGTAATTGTGCTGGCAATCGCATGTGGACTGTTTACATTAATCGACGTAGGTACTTCCAAGTTATTTTGTAGACATGGCTTGAGAAAAGCTAGCGTTTACTGTACCATTTTGAGCGGGAGCGTAAGCGAGAGCGGTGATAACTTAACTTTTGAAATATGACAAGTAAATAAATATGTTTAAATGTTATGTAGTAAATATTAGCTCGTTTTTAAAAAGAGGAATTGCTGAGTTTATTCCCGGCTCTTCTCAGTTAAAAACCAACCTTCCGAACCGTTATTAGAGTCTGTCTTTCATGTGTGCTTGTAAGTTGTTGGCCTATTATAATAAATATACTTACAATTTCATTTATTTGAATAGCAGACTTTGGATTTTAAAGTTGTTACTAATACTTTAAAATTAACTGTTATGTTGATAGCTCATTTGGTGCTTTTTAAGAATATATATTCCTACCACAACCTCCAAGCTATCATAACCTATAATTTCCATTTCTATCTTATAGGATATAAAGCATAAAAAATGTAGATTAGTATACTGAGTTCATTGTTTCAGTAACTACATTTTTGTAAGTCAACTCTTTGTTCCGTCCCGTGTTTGTTTCCGCTCTTGCAGTGACGCTGTATAGGACAGGACACTCAGGACACTCATCAAAAACTGTCGGCTGGTTGCCAAAATGCGTTGGCGCCGACCAACGCGACGCCAAACACCCGCACTGTCATATCCAACCAAAACCACGGAAATGCCGCTTTTATTGTACATGTCATTCACATCGACATGAATGGTTTGTTTTAGGATAATTAGGATGTAGATGTCATTAGCCGCGTAAATAAATTAGAACAAAAATAAAATTAATCATGGGGGTTTTTTTTTGTCATTTGTTGGCAGCACTGGTAAATATTGTCCCTGTAAGTAGTTGAGTGAAAAAGTTCAGATTATAATTCTATATCCTGTACAGCATTTGTTTCATGCGGGGTACCTATATTGCTTCATTAGAATTTATAAAATAAGTTTCTTAGGCTATTTGCCCCGTGGGGTATTAGAAAACAGGCATTCAGCTCGAGAAGCCAACAAAACTAGGTTGGTAATTATTTTTTTTTTGTTCATTTTCTGACAAATAACGTTTGTATTCATTCCAACTCACGAATTGTGTGAATAAATTACAAAATTAACGAGCTGCAATATAGCATTCATAAAGGCCGATTCTGTCCGAGAATATATTGTCATATTCAATTTATTTTGTTGTATAGCTCTTACATTTGTGTCCCGAGACCTTTCTTCCGGTTATTAATTGTCAACTCACGATTGATTGATTTAAAACCTTGTCTATTTTTGCGGTGGATCAATAATAACTCAATATTTTCCGTGGTTTTATAAACTTTATCATTTATTGATCAGGATATTAAGTTCATTTTAGGTTAGCAATTTATTTATCTTCTACGTGTAACTTTATTAAAACTGTTTAATAAAACCTCTTATTTAATATTAGAACGTTACATTGTTAGTATTCCTTATGCATCACATTATTTAAATAAAGATGACTAAACGTAGGTATCTATTCTATGTTAAAATATGACATTGTGCCAAATTCGCAATATTTAATCACCACGCTGATGGGTAGTCAATTATCGAGTAATATGATGACTATTATATATCGATATGAGTCATCACAAACGATTGCCAATATAATTATAATTGATTGTAATCTTAACTTAGACGCTTGAACAGCGATTAAAAGTTTACAAGGACCGCTGACAACTCGCTTTCCTAACTAGGAATAGTTGAAGAGGATTGTAAAATTGAAAAAGCAATTGTGAAAGAATCTCAAACAATGAGCGCCGGTTCGGAATGAGATTTCGTTTTCTTTCGAATCCATTCTGCAGTCGAATGCGGGGCGCGGGCGGGTTCCGCGGCTGCCTTTTGTAAGGGGCAATCGTCGTCGGCTTAAACGCTCTCCCTAGCCTGAGGGCATGGCAGGGGGGGGTTGTAGACTTGAGGAGGGGCGTCTGCTTTTGTGTGTCCGCAGCTTTATCTTCAACAAGGCACAAACACAGTCTGCCGGTGCCGATGCCGGCTCCCGGCCTGAGATAAACCGATTGCATTAACGTCACTAAGAAATAACTGCACCGCGATGTATGACGCATGATACCATGACAAAACTGAGTTTTTATTCCGTAAAAACCACGGTGTTTTGAAGCAACTAGATGCGGAGTAAATGGAGTTATCATTAATAATTGATTCATATCTAAAGTTCGTTGCTGTCAGTTTTAAATTGAAACAATTACTAAAATAATGGATTTTGGTAAAGTTATGGCTGTTACAAATGAAGAAGTTGAACAAAGACGTCGTTTCCTAATTCGTTATATTTTTCAAGGTTACTGAACTGTAAAACAGTCAGAATCTAATTACTTGACAGCTAAAGTTAAGCCATTTCGACTACATAATAATAAATTATGTATCGGTTTCAATTTCAATTTAAATTGATATTACTAGAGAAATATGAATTGATATTACTAGGAATTGAGATACTTTGCTGTTGTGTCTACTATGGCCCATGCGTGTACCTCGAACTGGACAATGTCTCTAAAGTCGAAAATCTATTTAGAGTAACATTGATGTGGGTACACCCAATCAGATTGGTTGGGTCTTCGATTTAGATTAATTGTGTTAAAATTTAATGTGGACAGCAGGATCGGGGTATTCGGGAGTCTTCCTTTGTAAATTGAATCAAAATTTATTGCTAATCGACCTAGATAATGACTTTGATTTGATAGAAGGATTCAACCTAAACTTATGTAATGATTACTTCTATTATATTGTTCTCCATCCGAACCTATAAATTTTGGGTAAAACCCTGAATTGGATTACCAAGCAACAAGATCTAAGATCGCGAGCCAAATGTTTTAGGAATATAAAAGTAAGTAATTGTTATTCCGTAATGTATTTCCTCCAAATCATTCAATCTTATTTCCATTACAGTAAAAGTTATGAAAAGATATTGCTTTTTGAGAAAAATGTATTTGAAATTGTTCCTAAGAAATAGGCTTATGAGTTTGAAAGTGTTAAAACTTCACTCATAATGAGTTACTTTCGTCTCGGCAAAATGGAGGCATCTCAATAATTTTCAGGTGAAACTTTATTCATAAAAAGACAGCTGGGTCTGATAACTGTTATACAATGAGGGTAGCTACGTAAACGACTAACTATATGATTCAGGCTACCTGAAATTGTCAGCTACATGAATAGATGTCAAAGCATGTTCGAGTACTACCTAATGACCACTTCTACCTACCGTTGAACAGTGTAATCTATGTAGATAATATATTTCAAGAATCTCAGAAGTTTGTATCTCATTTTATGTTCGGAGTCGTAGTAAATAACTACTTATTGCGAATTCCAACTTTGTCTAGACCGCAATTTGTCTGGCAAACGAATTACTATCTCAGCATACTAAAAGAAAAAGAAGCCACATAACTCAGCCGTGAAACTAAAAACAAAACCTTGCCGAACTTGGGAGTTTATTTTTATGATACTAAGTATAATATTTTGACAATAGATACTCGGGTTTTTTCAATCTAATAGCTACGTCGTAAGACCATATTGTTTTGATAAATATCTTGGAAAAGGGCACATTTTTTCCAGTCTTTATATTACGGTGACACCAGAAATATTTACAATCATTTTTCGATCTATTAATGGTCATATATCAAAAAGAGTGAAGGACAGATTTTGCATTCAGGAAGGTTTGGTCTCGAATTTATCTTGGCTCCGTTGACCCGGTAAATTGTCGTCTTAACTTGAGGGAACAATTTATTTGCGTTTAGTCTCGATACTAGGCTTGTCTTATATTATGAAAACGAGTTTTCATTCGGGACTCGGGATTTGGGTCGTAAATGGAAACCTTCCAGGGCCATCTTCCGAGCAGTCGTATCAAAGGGTTCAATAAAGCTTTTCATGTTCTTTTCAATAGTTTTTGTAATTTTGGATTGACTGTGGTGTCATCAAAAACTATTTGTATCATTACATTGTGAGGAGGTATTGAAATATTATAAAAGTACTCTGCATAATAGATATTCAAGCTCCAATGATCACGCTTTTATCGACGAGCTTCGATGCACTCTACATATTTAAAAATATTCCCCGTGTAGGTAACTGGCTTATATAAACTGCATAGAATGCTAACAATATTTGAAAATTGTATTTTTGAAGCGATATGATAAGTTAAAAGCATTTACGGTTTTTAATCTATGTATATCCTAAATACTAAAAGTTTAATGAGATAGAATTTTTTGTGCTTAAAATCAAAGGCCGTATTTATGTGTATGTACGTGTGATTAACTATCAAACGCCCATAATAAAAAGCGTTTAACATCCATAAATATAAATTGAAATAACATCAAGTCACCTTTTTCACCTTTATTAGTTATTGCTTTGAATTTCAAAGACATCGTTCCCAAAGTTGTAATGACTTTTGAGTTCGTTGAAACTCCTTGTTAAACTATTGGAATTTGGTAAATTAAGTGACTGCTTATATTTGAATTGCGTGCTTTACCAGCGGGAGTTTGTTAGGATTTGTTTGCCTGGTCCCAGAAACCATTCGAGTGGTTTATATTTAATTTACTTTATTGGCTTTCTGATTTCTAATAATAAATCGCTTTGCATTTTACCTTATTAAGTATGACCGACGCATGCAAACTTTTCATATTTTAAACAAACAAATATCGGACATATTCTGTTAAAATATAAACAGAAGTGCTGAAATAATGTGTAATGAATTAAATTAGGCTTAATAATGTTCAGCCTTTTTGGCTGAAGCTGAAAGATGGTAATTGGTAATTTGCGTATAGACATTAATAATACCTAAGACCTAAGATAATAAACCAATGTGGTGCCGAACTACACAAAGCCTAGTATAGCCAAGGGAACTGAGCTTTAAGTGCATCTGGCAGAATACGCCGTTGGGTGATTTGCGATAGTTAGGCGAGTCACTAAACCACAAAATCGATTAATCATCAGATCCAACCACGCAGAAATCACATCGAAGACACTACTCAAAGAATAGGATTTAAAATAATGAAAACAGATATTTTATTTATCACGAACCTTTACGATATAATCATCGGACTAACTCGAGTAATAAAAAACTATGGCCGTACATGTAACGATGTTAGAGGGGCGATTACGACAGATAATAAGGTGGTCAGACATTGGAGCGAGTTGAAAAAACTTGTACCTGCCGTTGTCCTAATGAAGGTCGTCGTTTGTCGGGAATAGAAATTATTAGCGTTCAAGGCTCCAACGGATGTCCAATCATACATTACAAAGGTAATCAGTACGAGGAGACTTGGGACTTAATCTTCTCTTTGTTTGACTTCAACAA
Organism: Habrosyne pyritoides; assembly: GCA_907165245.1. Classification (NCBI taxonomy): domain Eukaryota; kingdom Metazoa; phylum Arthropoda; class Insecta; order Lepidoptera; family Drepanidae; genus Habrosyne; species Habrosyne pyritoides. Next base: position 8,034,293 of record OU015602.1, on the reverse strand, counting down.
AATCAAATGTCTTTATAAATATTTCATCTCGCACGGTTTTGGTTCTTTTTGATTTCCCATGGGAATTGGTCGACTATGTATTGCGAATATTTTTATGAGGTTCAAGAGATGCCTGTCTGTTTTTTTGGCATTCCTCATAAGTTGTACAGATTACAGTTAGATAGAGTTTCTTTATTGTATACGAGTTAAGTAGGTAGATATTAGTTTTGAGTTAGCGTTTCTTCTAATGGATATAATTATTCCTAATACCCCATACGAAGAAGTAAGACCAAGTTTATTAAGTACCGCAGAGAACACCCATCACAACATGCAAATTTTCATGTCAGTATAAAACATCAACGAATACCATATAATTATTTAAATGGAGTTGGGAGAGCATTCTCAAAGCATAGAAAACATAATATTAAAAAAAAAGGATTTAGTAGAAGGATTAGTGCACGGAGGGAACACAACCGCGGCCAGTCGTGCGCTCGCGGTGGTCGCACACCGACATAATAATAAGTCCATTTGAAACAATCTGCCTCCATCTCTTTTATTTACTTTGGTCCGCTGTGGTCGTCTTGTTTTTTTTTCTTCCTTTCGGTCGACTCTCGGACTTTATTTTTATCCGATTTTTATCACTACACTGACTTCTCTGTGTTAAATTACCTTTGAATGTAAAATATTTCTGTGTTGACATTATCACTATTATTTGTGTACGTGATTTACGTTTAAAAAAGTAGAGTAAGAAAGGATTCCTTTTTACAATCCAATATTGGTAAGTCAATAGATGCCAATATGCAAACATTTGCATTATTACAACATTCTTAAATATCTAGAATAATACAATTTTCAATAATCCAGAAAGCAGTCTTGTTGAATGTTCGCCAGTTTTTTCTCTATTGCCGCTTGACTGTCTTGGCTTTCTTTTGTCGGCATTTGTTTCCTTGCTTTATACCTCAGACGTCTTTTTGTAGAAAAAATAATGAATCGTGGGAGAAATTATCTACATCGACTTCCTCTCTTTACCCTATTCCTTTACCCCCGATAAATTTATAATGGCTATCAATTTGTCATGGCAACAGAACTATTATTGGCTTTGTTATTTATGCACTTTACAATCATTGATGCTTACTGAGAGATACCTGTATATTTCTTTAGTATGTTTAAACAGTAATCTCCATTTTAAAATTACGACTTGATTATAACTAAAATGTTTGTTTAGTACACAGCAAAGGCAGCTCATTACAAAGGAACTTGCACGAACGGGCATTAATTAAAACACGCAGCCTGCATATTTTCTGATAGAAAATTAATTAAACTTTGAACCAAAGTTAAAAGTGGGCCACCATAAAGGATTGTTCTCTCGTAGGATCGGGATTAATTTATTGATTATGGATTTTCATTGCGAATTATTACGAAGAAAGTATGATGTCAAGATTGAGTCTAAATAATTAATTTCACTGGAGCGTCTATCGACGCCTACGCAATTTTGTTAAAGGTTATGAAGAAAAAACAAGGAGAATCCCTTAAAAAATATCGTGTATCTCTCAAGACAGCCTTGAGCATGGATGTAACAAGTAACTTATTCCAGAAGTTATTTTAGTTCAATTATCTTTCAACGAGTGGAACAGAACAAATTGAAATATGGAAGGTTTTTGAGCTAAATTGAATCGGTCTAAATTATTTGAATTTGAAATTGAATCATGAGTAACAGTGTTATGACAGATAAACGAACGGGAGTTGGGCGCAAATGACTGTTGGACAAAAGACTAATATAACAGGGAGTGCTCGTTTCAGATATGGATGCAATTTCAGCTCCGAAAGCCCTGTGAAACGTTTGTTCAGGCATCGACTTAAAAGCTAGAAATTATTCATGACGACTTGAAACGAACATAAGTTGAGAGTTCTGTTTGATTTAGAATGTTGGACTGTAAAATTTTTTATGAAAAGTAATTTTCGCAAAAAAATGTATTTTTTATATTTCAATAGAATCAATAAAAAAATGTAAAGCTTTACAATTATGCACAGAATAATACAACAAAGCATATTGTATTTATCTTATTTTATATAAGTAACTGGCGTGGGTGTATAAAAGCCATCTAACCTTCTTAAAAATATGATTATTTTTTCTTTCGCCTGAAAGCCAGATTAGATAATAATAAAAATGTAACTTTGTTGAGTTTTTTGCTTGTCTTAGTTGAGCTGACTTCCAAACCAGTGGTAGTTTTAAAACCTTTGACCTTCATCGGTGCCCTGTGCCGGCCAAACAGAATAAATGGTTTGTAATTATTTTATTAATTCTTACAAGAATTACAAACAATTCACAGTTGAGAAATTTGTTTAATGGTCTAATGAGTCAACCAAATTACCAATATAGTAGTTCGCAAATAAAAATAGATGCACCAGCAACACGTGACACTTCTATGACTGCCAGCAAACCAGATATAGTTTCGCAAATTTCGCCGAAATGTAAATGGAAGTGGCCTAGTTCAGGTTGTTTTTGCAACATCAAACAGATAAAAAGATATCATGTGGCAGGTGAAAATTCAAAAATTGCATGTGCAGGTGCATTTACTATAAACTATCCTAAAGTCTCTAATATCCAGAATCGATGGTTATGCCTAGATATTAAGAATAGCGGCGCGTTACCTAGATATCCGGCTAAACACAACTGACATTTATATCTCGAGCTATTTTAAGAAGGTATCGGAATAGCAAATGCATCAGAGCTTACAGTACTTAGGTCATACTTGAATTAAAAGAACTTATTCATACTTTAAAAACTGCGTAATACGGTTTAAATTCGATTGAAATGTCACTTATAACCCAATGTTTCTTGAAAAAAACGTATGCTAATTAATACTGCAGACAAATGAAATTATTTAGTAAATTGTTGCTTCATAACTAATTACTGAGACGATTATTATTCTAACTGTCATAATCATGAATCTCATTTTATCACAGGGAAAGTTTAGACAGGTAACTATGATCCTACTAACTTAACATGTGCACTACATTGGATGTGGTATAATTAGGATTGAGTTGAGTTCTCAATGACAGTGCGGCAGACATGTGCGGTATTCGATGTCGCTCACACTTCACACACACGTGTTCCCCGGCTCATTGTCTATTAACCTACGGTATCTATAGTTAATTAATTATCTGTGCTTGCTCTCTGAACAACGACTTGTAGCAGTGAGAACGACGAATATAATTACTCCGCTGGTACCGTCTGTCATCTAATAAATCAAACTGTTACTGACGCTGCAACAGATTTAACTCGGCTTGGCAGTTTTCAGTCCCGTTAAACTTGTGTATTAATATTGCGTTACGGTGAGCTATTAAGTTTGTATTCTTAGCATAAATTGCTTTTTAGCTTCTTCCCTAGTAGATACAAAACTTTAGGTTTTAGGTGAAGTTTTTATATTAGATAATGCATGAAAGCTCGACTGACAAAATAAGTATTTACACTGGACCTATCCAGTGGTGTATATCATTGTGGCTATAATGCGTCCATGAACCAAAATATTAACAGTCGAAAGCAATGATAGAAACTCCAAGTGGTGTGCATGGATTTATTATGCTACTTGCTACATCTATACTAATATTTTGTATGTAAGTATGTTTTTTTCTCTTTCACGCAAAACTACTAAACGGATATGGATGAAACTTGGCACATAGATAGAACATATCCTGGAATAACATAAAGGCAAATTTTTATCCCGGGAAAATGTGATATTTCTCGGGAACATGGGTAAAACCGCGGGGGACAGCAAGTAAAATGAGAAAAAATTAATGGATGGATGTATGGATGCATGTTACTCTTCCACGCAAAAAATACCATACGAATTTAGATGAAACTTGAAACATAGATAGAGCATGCCCTGGAATAACATATAGATTATTATCCCGAGGAAAAGTAACATTCCTCAGGAACGCGGGTCGACTAGGATAAAAATAAAATTACAATTAAATTCCTCGCCTTCCGCCTGACTGACAAACACTACCACATAAAAAATTCCAACCCCTATATCTAGATCGTCACGCAACTAGTCAGTCTCTAACATCCTCCACATGTCTTTAATAATTGATTTTGCTGTGCACCCGGTAAATATTTTCTTTGATTTTCATTTCTCCTACTAACAACTCAACTAACAATTTCCTTGAACGTGCTTCAAGAATTTATCTTTCGAGACAAATTTCTCAATATTGACTTACCACAACAAATATGTAATCCTGTTCCAAATACAGATTAAAAATAAATGGAGCATCTATGTATATACCTCTGACTTGCACTGTGATTTACAGATTTAAATATTTTAACAAAGCGACTGAAAATAAAGAAAATTTATGTGACAGTAGCACCTCGCAGTTCGCGATGACATGTATTTTACACAACTTGGCTACATTTCGCTCCGAATTCTCGGGAGTAAACTTACTTTAGTACCTACTGTAAACAAATTGAGTTGAAAGTTGTATTGTACCTGATGTTGTACACGGAACAATTTATCACTGTTAGGCGCTACAGAAAGACAACGAATTCATAGCAGATGTCAATATTTTAGTTCTATTAAGAAATCAATGATACTCATATCGAAATTTTGTAAGAATGGATCGATATTTGTTACTCTTTCACGCAAAAACTGCTCAACGGATTTCGATGAAACTTGGCATATAGATAGCTTATAACCTCGATTAACATATAGGATACTTTTTATCCCAGGAAAATGTAACATCCCTCGAGAATGCGCGTGAAACCGCGGCGTACAGCTAGTTATCATAAATGCGACCTTAAACTCATACAAAATTTATGGAAAAATAAAAGGTACCCCCAGTAATGGTGACTTAAGCTAGGTAGAAAAATAGGTACAGTGATATATGAGCTTTCATACCTTAGGGGAACTTAAGGGACAGAGCTTCGGGCGGTGGTCTGATAAAACAGATTATGCAGATGGACCAGCCAGTAAATACAGTACTTTGTACTGTAGAGAAACAATATTATCTGGCTTTTGTGTCACATTGACCATTTGAGAATATTTATTATCAGATACTTTTCATTGAAATAGTCATTATCATCAGGCTATCTCTGTCCACTGTTGGACATGGGCCTCACCAATGGCACGGCACTGAGCTCGACCTTCAGCTCTTTGTTACTAACCGCTGCCAGCCAGGTTGCGTATATCACCACTCCATCTAGCTGGAGGGCGCCCAACACTACGTATACCGAATAATAGTATTAAAAAGTAGTAATCGACTATGTCAAATCATGTTTTCAATCGATTTAAATTGAGAAAAACTTAAGTGACTTCACTAATTATTTTTTATTGTTATAAATTAAATAAGTTTCTAACTGATAAAAATGAATTAAATATACACCAACATATTTATACGTCCCATTTGAATACATATGAATTTGTGAATAACGAGGCAAGTGCGAGTCGGGCTCGTGAGGGGTTCCGAACTGTACGATAATTAATAAAACGCCGAAAGAACACGTTTCTTGTATGAAGAGATCCTTTAATTTTTAACTTGATTTTATTTTTTGTTGTTATAACTGCTTTTGTAGCACACACTGAATCAAGTGTCTATCTATTGCGGTTTAAAATATACAGCCCTATGACAAACGGATAAACGGACGGTCAGCGGAGCCTTACTAATAGTGTCCAGTTGGCACCCTTAGGTACAGAACCCTAAAACAGTTACTAACAGAATATTATTTATAATAACACAATGATTATATCTATGAATCTAAAATGATGCTATATTTGAGGCTTTGAGCAATAAAAAAAACTCCAATTCAAAGGCATAATAAAACCGGTAATACAAAATTGTTAATCAAAACATTGATTCTAGTAAAAGATTTCCCTTCCATTTTATCGTTGGTTTTACCTATAGGTAAACCCCGAGGAAAAAACTTAACTATTCAAGCAATTATAATGTCACTTGAATTTATGGACTTGAATCTTCTTTTTTATAGGGTAATCAAACCGTTCCTTGATGGTTGTATGGAGTCTGTCCGCCTGTGTAGTTGATCACAGCGCTAATCCGGCTCTACCTGACAACAGTAAGCTATCCTGAGTTCTGAAAGGTTACCTTCCCATTAGTTGATTGTGCCTTTGATGGTAATCAGCAGTACTATCTACATAGACATTGTTAAGGTACCTTCCATTACACAGTCTGTTTTAATAACTTTTATTACTGTATAATTTTTTTGTTAGTAGTTTTTTTTATCATGTGGTTTTATGTTGAGTTGGTTTATCTTCTAGGCTTTATCAGAGTCTAATGGTTTCTTAGTCTTACTCTCTTCCACGAAATTTTATAGACAGAGTGAGAGTCTCTGTCTTGCTGAACATCTCTGAGTCAAGTCGACGATGGTACCTGAACTGTATTATTTTTATTATTTCTGCCGTTGTTCCTAAGGCAAAAAGTATTATAAACAATATCATCTTTATCTGTTCTTGATAATATCCTTCTAACGTCTGTTACAACTTCTTGATTAACTAACATATTAAGCAATTTCCTCATATGCTAAAGGCTTGTTTCTAATCTACTTCGTATTTAATCATTGAGCTGGTTATATTTTTTTATTAACTTTAGTTACTCTACCAAGATTTTATAATTATTCCATTATTGTTTCAAAGTACTAGCCTATAATTTCTAGGATGCGTTAACTATACTGCTATGTTGCAAACATTTTGCTATAACACATAATATTTGAAACTACTGTGCAGAAATGTATACGTTACGGGTCGTCTGTCACTTACAAACGCATTTAACATTCTCCTTGACTATACTATCTAGATACGTAGTTAGTTCATCACACTAACAGTATTCAATGCACAGCTTAACTAGAGCTTTGTCGCGTACAATAAGATACAGAGTTGAGTCTGTCGGAGTGACGATATGAATATGATATACATACTTCTGCTTCTGGTTCTTGGCTAGTTAGTACTTGTCATAGATTATTTAAGTCTATGAAACTTTTAGTATTAGATTTAAATTTATTATTATTGCATGTACCTATAAGAACAGCAATAAGCCATAGAAATTCAAAAATTCAATTCAAAATTCAAAACCATTTATTCAGTTTAGGCCCTCGGAGGGCACTTATGAAGGTCGAATTTAAAGTTACTGAAGCTACAACCGGTTCGGAAGTCAGCCTTCAACTGAGAAGAACCGGCAAGAAACTCAGCAAGGTTACATTCTTTTTTATTAAATAATTTTTTATATAAATTTTATCTATTCTGACTTTTTGGCTATTTTATAATTTCAATTTTACATAATTTATATTTAACAATAACAAAATACTTATTATAGGTAACATTCAAAAACAAAACAAAAAAAAAAGAAATAACAAGACTACAAAAAAGAAAATAACAATAATTAGGTACTTACAACTTAAACAAGAAAATTAAAGGTGCACTGTGCAGAGTGTAGCTATTTCCATACATTTTTATCTTCAAAATAATGAACTAGAAAACAGAGTGTGTCATCAAGACACGATAGAAGTGACACTATTGTATTACAGATAAATATTTAAACTATTCATCAACCACTTTTGAATAGCAGAGATTGTGTTATCGTTAAAATATTTTTCGTCACACAAAATGGTTGCGGATCTGAATTTCAACGCTCTCCTATAAGAAGAGTTACTACAATTATCATTTTCTGAGATAGGATGCTGTCCTCGAAATGACATTACAAATGTAACTTTCGAACCGGCTTTCATAAATAGGTCGAAACGGTAGATACCAAAGCGGATGTGGGTGACTGACAGGTATTTTAAAAACTTGTCGTTGTAAAACAGTCCACACATGACATGACACGACTGGTACAGTAAAATATTAGAAGCGTATTTGAGATAATATTTCATCGATACGTCATCAACATAAATATCAGTATTGATCTAAGTGAGAATAATATTCTTGATAGAATGAAAATGGATGGCGTTCCTAAGGAAGTGATAAATGTTCATACGCGCCACGCCTTTATGACATTTAATTATCTGGCTTCTATGATCTCAGTACGGAGACTGTGCGGTTTAATTTATTTGATACCTACCATACTGTTGACTGTTATTAGCCGTTGTGTTCCAGGAATTGCCAAATTGGACTGAGGCTAAATAGGTAATTAGCAATGACAATGGTCTATTGTTGGTGATGCTTCAAATAATTATTTGATTAATCGCGCAATTACATGAGCTATAATTGAAATATCAGTTGAAAATAAAAGCGTAATGGATTTAGTAATTGGAGCGGATTTAGGAGATAAGATGAAAAATGTAACTTAAGAAGAATGAACGTAGGATGACGTAGAATAGATTACGGGTAGATTGGATCAAAATTAGATTTTTGATAGCATTTACGATGTAGTTAGAGAATCCCATTTGTAATGTAGTAACATTGAGTATGTAGACGAAGTTATGCATATTACGTTGATTTGGTTGCCTCGAGAACTGTGATAGAAACAGTATTATCTGAACTACCTAGAATATTATAATGTGGTACAATTTATTTGTTTGTTTCTATTTAAGGGAGGTGTTAAGAACCGATTTTATTTGCATCACTTTTATGGATTTTAAATTGTCTTCTAAATTTTAAGTGTCCTGACAGTCAGTGGCACTAGTGAAGTTCGCTGGTTTTCACATTATTGGGAAACGATTTAAAATAAACTGTGGCTTCAAGTTCCTCCAGCGCCTTTTCATTCGTATAGTTACGATTGGAACAAGAGGGATAGAGCTATCCGATTCTCAAAATTGTTTTACAGCTACACATGAAAACATAAGATTCCTTGGTAACGCAGATAAAACCGCGGATTGAATGTTAAAGTTTTTTTAATAAATACTGATATAGTCAAATTACCTTTGTTTATGCCATGATAAAAGCTATTCTGTTAGGTATTTAGAAATGGAAACCCGTCAATCTGCTGATATTCATAATTAATTTCGAACATGAGATATTTGCTCAGATATTCACAGGTGGTTAGCAATATCCTATCGTTGTTTAGCAACGGAATATTTGAGTTAACAATAATCATGTATTTGAGAGCAAAATTACCTAGAATGTGGGGTACTTATCAAAGGAACTTTAATATTATTATAATGGAGATAGGATTCTGATTTAATGGCTTTAAAGTCTGAAAGGTACTCATTGTACAAATGATGACAATCACTAAGGTACACAGAAAAATCATTGACCAACCTTTTTTTTATCATGGACCACCTATGGACATTTGAAACACCAGGGGTATTGCCAATGTGTTATTGCCCTAAGACGTGAAGCAGTTAAGTCTCATGTGCCTGTACCTAATTGCACCAGCCCTCATACTATTATAACCAAAACACTAATAATACAAGAGGAATCTTCACGGCAGAAATCGGCATGGAGGTAGTACTTCCCCGGACGTACTCTACTACTTCTTAACGTTTCAATAATACACTAATATAGTGAATAGGTTGTTCAATGTCAAAGGGCCGGAGTTGAAGGCTGACTTACGAACCGGTGGTAGATACAGTTGCCCTTCATAAGGGCCTTAGACCTTAAACTGAACTGACTTTGATGTAATTATAATTAAAGTAAGAAAATATCCACCATCAACTAAGCGATGTATTATATTTCTCATGAATTCCACCTAATCTTATTAAATGAAATTGTTTCGCGAGAAATTCACATTAACTTAAAAGAGAACAGCAATTAGACATCGTAAGACTGTACAGGGATTATTAGTGACAGAAACAGATGATGGCATTTCGTTTCTCAAGTGATTATTCATTGTAATCTAGATTTTGAACAATGCCGAACATATTGCGAGAATAAAAATAATAAATGATATCTTCTTAAATATGGCATTGCAAATGGCGCTCGCTGAGAATAATTTATTGGCATTAAAATACTAGCCTCAGCTCTGCGGTTTCACCCGCGGTAAAATTGATTAAAAACCCATGTCCCTCTCCGTTCCATAAGCGAAGTGTGTGTCAAATTTCATTAAGAACGGTTCAGCCGTTTGGCCGTGAGATCGTAACAAACAGATGGCCAGAGACACTATCAAATTTATAATGGATTATGGTATTTGGACTTTTTAGCCCAATGAAAATTATTTTTACCTTTTCATAATTATTTCAAATGAGACTAGATATTTAAATCTTGAATTTAGGCATTGTTTTGTTTGTATACTTGTTGTGGTAAAATCATTCTTATTACAACGTAAAAGAGTATCCTATGAACATGTGCGGTCAGTAAGTGCTATTCAGAATAAATTTAAACTGTCCCATTTAATTTAATTAATAATTGTTTAAACAGTTGGTTTTTTACAACAACTCTGACACAGTGTATAAAAGACAATGGCGTCTGATCTGATGAAATGAGTAATTTAAAAGAGTGTAGTACATCAATATTAATTTTGTAATCAATTTATGATATGAAATCGGTTATTTATGAAATAACTTCTTAAATAAGTCAATTGATTAAGTAAAAAATTCAAAATATAAACTTTGAAAATTAAATAAAATTAGAGCTCGCAATAATCAAGTTGGCATAGTTATTATTGATATCAGGATATTTTCTATTATGTGCCAAGTTTCATCCAAATCCGTTCGGTAGGTTTTGCGTGAAAGAGTAACAAACATCCATATATGCAAACTTTCGCATTTATAATATTAGTAGGATAAAGGACAGCTTAAATGATTTCAAATGCATTGGATCAAACTACTGTGAGAACACAAGGATTTATGTCGATATCGTTATATATAAATCACTCATCTTAGTTTGACTGTTCAACAGAGCAGAAGCGAATTAAACTCTTTGAAATGAATCAATGGAATAGCAGCTTTGGTTTGAATATCGATTTTATTTATGAATATGAATAATAACGCTCAGAGTTTTGTTGTTTTTCATTTATTTTCGGCCAAATTCTACCAATGTTATAAATGCGAAAGTTTGTATGTATGGCTGTATGTTACTCTTTCACGGAAAAACTACCAAACGGATTTGGATGAAACTTTGCAGATGCAAAGAAAATGCCCTGGAATAACACATAAAATACATTTTGTGTCGGGAAAATGTTACATTTCTCGGAAACGCGGGTGAAACTGCGGGGGACAGTTAGTCTTATTTAAAATATGCTTGCATAGTACGTTAATAAAACTCAAAAGTATATGTTTGTTCATAACTTAACACAATATCTTCTTGCTCATTATCCCCGATGAAGTAGGTAGAAGTCTTATTTATGAGAGCCGCATTCCTTCGAGAAATGAGGTAAGCATTATCGTCCTTTCGGGTACTTTACCAATCAGAGGATACAGGTAATAATTAAAAACATAGATACATTAACATAACCTTGCTCTACCTGGGAACCGAATCCAGGATTTCCGGGATTCTAACTGAGCTATATACCTACTATCGAGGTTATATTTCGTATTTGTATAGGCAACTTAATTCAATAATAGATCGTTTTTATTCCCAATACATTAAAATTTCCAATATTTCGTCAAAGAATATTTATATAGGTAAATAATTCAATACATAAGTAGTCATAAATATTTTATTAATATTATGGTATCAGCTCAACAAAATTATTAATAATTATATATTCATAGAATTGTTATTGTTATGCGAACATTTTTATCTCGTAATAAAATTATTCCAGCATTTGCATGCAATTATTTATGCGTTCAATGGTTCTCTTATATTTGCATAAAATGCGGAGGGACGGTTCATTAGCTCCTACTAACGGATAGACAGGCTGTTGTGCAGTGGTTTGGGTTAGTAGATGGAATACATGCATCTTAGGTCTATGCCAATGATATATAAATAATAGATACGTTGTCCGCGCTTAGTAATGGCAGCATAAAATGCTGGTAATCGACCTAATTCCATTTAGTCGCCCACAAAAATAATATACTTTTTCCAACCGTTTATTTAACTTTTGACATATGCACGCCTATGAAGTGTCACAATTATTGGCAGACAACCTGATAGACGGTAAAATGCAATTCTTCATTGTTTTTTTTAACAATAGTGAAGTGACGTGCTATTTAGTCGATAAATTTATCGATCTGAATTATTCAGAGCTACACGTTTGCGCTTCCCGTCATCTATATAATCAACTGGCCTCTATTTTATAATTACTGATCTACATTTAGATCATTCTATTTAATTTTTCCATTAAAAAAAGTGGCAAATTGATATAACCATGTAAATTCATCTCTCTAACAAATTGGCTCACCGTAAGGTGGTTTTTTCATTCTCTTTCTTCGCGCGAATAAGCTATAAGTGCTTGGGCCGTTTTTGAGTGACATTATGTTGGTGAATGACGTGTCTTTATTTATAAAACGTCATTGGTCAATATTCGTTGTGGAAACCCCAAGTATGCAGTAGGTCGGGCGATAAGTAATATTTTAGCGATGGAAAACCAGGTTCAATAAATGCGTTTAATTTTCGATATAATCAGTAAGGTATCTGTGACGTGAGATTAACTTAATTAGACATAAAGCGACCTTTACAGGATTAATTCGAAGCCAGTCAACGGATAATTTGTATAATTATCAAATCTCTTAAGACTGTTTCGTTGATGATGAATAATTAGTGGAATTATTATTAGGTTCTTGCTAAGTTGGTAACTAATTAAGAAATAAAATTGTATACTTTTTCTTATGTTACATCCACGTTGAGTTGAACAATTGCAATTCTGTAAAAATTTATGAAAACTAAAGTAATTTTAACAAATAATCTTGCACTTGTCTGTGAATAAATAGAGAGCAATTTATATCGTCACATACAAAAAACAGGTACCGTTTTTAGGGCATGCAATAAGTGTAATTTAGGCCTTATTCTATACAAGATAAATAATGAAGTGATAACCAAATTAGTTTAAGTAAGATATTGTAGAACATTCCGTATAACTTGATAATTTTGTATTGCATATACAGTAATAAGTTCGCAGAATCGCACCTACGTATTCATGGTCAAGGTGAGAGTGGAACACTTTCGCCTTTACAGTACTTACCTACTATTGTTTCTACCGTTTTGCTTGAATAGTTTCATTGAAGCAAATTATTGTCTGTGCCTTTACCATGATATTTTAACGTACGTACTCGCTAGCGACGGCGTAAAACATTTCTATGGCAACTGTGTATAGCGCCACTAGCGGTCACCTAAAGAACTAAAATCGGTAGTATGAGTCGATCGGGTTCGATGGTCGTTTACTCGCCAGTGATTAAAGTAAGTTTCGATAGAAACTCATGGTAGAGGTACTGGCGTTTGATTCTATACGGTAAGCACAACGATGTTTTCTCGCGTCTGTGCTCTGTCTCTTTCGCGTGAGAGGTTCGGTCTCCGATGCCCCCATGCGCGGCTTCGCCGATAAAGTTCATATTTGCTAAATAAAGGTGTTTTATAGTAGTCAATGGCTTTACTGTTAAAGTCTGACTAGAAATTCAAAAACGGTATTCAATATATAATTTCGATATATTTTATTACCTTTTATTTTAAAAGTGATTACTGTTTCTAATTCAGCGATTGTAGTTGTAAGAAATAAAATCACAGGACGATTTCGCCATAGATCTAAAACTCCAGTAGAATCTAGATACCGGTTAAAAAGAATGAAGACTATGTTAATGTGTTTTAAAGAGTTGAGTATACAAAAGTCGAATAAACTTTGATTGTCTATGAGAGTTGGAGCTACCATTATATAGCTAGTTCAACTTGTTTATTCCTCTTTAAGAAGAAAGGGTAAGGCAGGAATATCGTTACCCAATAATAATAGATTTGTAACATAGAGTAGTAGAGCTCTTAGTGCAGAGTTCGACCGGGGAAGTACTACCACCTTACCCATTTCCGCCGGGAAGCAGTAGTACAATTGTATTACTGTGTTTCGGTTAGAAAGGTAAGGGGGCCGGTGAAATTACAGGCACATGAGACTTAACAACTTCACGTCTCAGGGTCGACAACGCATTGGCGATGCTCCTAGTGTTGCAAATGTCCATAGGCGGCGGTGACCACTTACCATCAGGTGGACCGTCTGCTTGTTTGTCGGCCCAAGTGGCATAAAAAAAAAAAAAAACCTTCATTCATTAAAATACCAAAATTCCAAAGGAGACTTATAAAATATCTCTATGAAGAACGATACAAACACAGTCAAAGCGGTCTTATATTGACAGAGCAGGAATTTACAACGGTGCAATAGTTGCGAGGCTATACAAATCAATTAGTGCTCTGTATACATTTTAATAAGGTTGCTTTAGGAATTGGCGACAAGAAAGCGACTAAAATCTTTGTGACATACAATGTTCGCTGTGTTTATTTTGTTGATTGTCTAATTGTATTACTTGTAGTAGTAGAGTTCTTAGCGCAGAGCTCGTCCGGGTAAGTAGAAAGTACTATCAAACCCATTTCCACCGTGAATCAGTAGTGCACTTCTATTATAGTGTTTCGGTTAGAAACGTAAGGGGCCGGTGCGGTGTTACACGCCCATGAGTCGTAACAACTTTACGTCTCAGGGTCGACGACGCATTGGTGATGCTCCTAGTGTTGCAAATTTCCATTACGGTGACTAACCATCAGATGGCCTATTTGTAGGCCTACATTTCGTTCAAAAATGTTTACTAGTTACACAATTACCTACACTTCATCACGATATTTTGTATAAAAACCTTCTGCTACTACTCTCTACTATGTAGGAATATTTTTTTTTGATATGGTAACAATGACATTTTCAAACATGTTAACAGGTAAGTAAATGTATTACAACCTGGGGGTTAATTCCACTAACATATTATGCACCAAACTATTACCATATCACAACCAAACGTCAAATTTGACGTTTAATCGAATTGTAAACACACCAACGATCGAACTGCGGTTGTGTTTTTGAAATGGTTCACATTCATATACCAATCAATACCATATTTATGAAATGTCAAACTTCAATTTGACGTTAATCGTAACCATACCATTACCAAACCAAACGTGCTACTCGAACGTTGCATTTAGTGGAATTGGGCCCCTGTAACAGCTTCTGTTCTATAATGGGGACACAACTGGCATAGTGTGTATCATCTATATATTTTTCGTGCACGAAAAAGGGTTTCTTATTTTGGTATTGGAATTTCCTTTGCTAAGAGGTTGTTATAAAATTGACAGAAGCCATTAACCGCGCATAATTTGCATTGGATAGTAAAAATAAAGTAAAAGCACGCAAGAGTGTTCTATAAATAGATTCTGAGGTGCTCGATTGAAAGCGATTCACACAGTCACAAAACCAGGCTATTTCAATCAGGTCGTCTATTGTTTTTATTTCGATTGGTTGTTGTATATGAAAAGATTCACATGGTATTAAATGATGGTGTGTCAGTTAGCAAATGACGTTATGGAACATCCTTTATTTATTATAATACTAGCTCTGTCTCGCGGTTTCAGCCGCGATTTCGAAATATCTAATATATCCTGGGACTTAGCATATGTCACTTCTTGATAAAGTAGTTTACTTATAGTGAGATAATAATAAATAATAAATATCCTGGGACATTAATTGTCGCCATCTGATCCCAAACTAAGCCGAGCATGTAATATGGAAACCAGACAACTACTTTTAAAAATACATACACGCAAAAATGTTTGTCCTGGTTGTGATCGAACCCACGACCTGCGGCTTGGCCAACTGGCCCGTCAGTTAATATCGGATAATACAAACATACAAAAAAACAAATATTTTCTATTATTAACCTAGTTCAAGGCAATTCACATTGAGGTGACTTGTGAAAAAAAAACATTGCAAAATCGACATCGGCATACGTAACAAACGTCCGTATATAGCTTTGTAATCTATTTTAAGTATATATTAACACTATGTACCTAACTTAAAGGTGTATCATCTCAATTAATATTATAAATGTGAATGTAAGTTTGTTTGTTACGCTTTCACGCGAAAACTACTTAACCGATCATCATTAAACTTTATACACATATTCTTGGAGGTATTAGAAGTAATATAGGATACTTTTTGTGCCGGGAAAATGTTACATCCCTCGGGAACGCGGATGACAGCCCTGAATAATTCTGTCAAAACAATTATTTTTAGTTATGTTAAAAATAGACTGCTTGTTCATTTACGTAAAGTTTCAGTTACCGCTTCAAAATCAACAGTTTAATTTTCCAAATTGAAAAGGGAGCCCACATTAAATGAAATCAAGTTGCGTGGGCGAAAAAACTCGTTTTAGATTCTAATTTAAATGTACGAAAATGAGCTTATAGGGCATAAATTCTTTTTAAACCCTCCGAATCGATCACCATTCTCATCCCTAATTCTATTCAAAGATTTATTCTAATCATTTGGTATCTAGCTTCAGGCATGTAGCCGAAGAACTTCATAGTTAATACGTTTTTGCGTTATTTAAACTTACATGACGACTATGCTTGGGTGTAGCGCTCGCTCCAGCAGGACACATCTTTATGTAAAAAATCTTATTTTGAAAAGAGTAATTGCTGAGTTTATTACCGGCTCTTCTCAGTAAAAGCAACCTTCCGAACCGGTGTTAGAGTCTAACCATTCATAAGTGCCTGTGAAGGCCTATTTGAATAAAATATTTCATTTCATTTCATGTGTAAATAATGAGTGAAATTTATACATAATAAAGGAAGAGTGCGGCACTTGTGTGGTCTCCAGAACCACAGCACCTATTTGAAAATTTATTTTACCGTAAGAGAGGTCCATAAAAGCTGGTGATAAATAAATCCAATTTAGTTCAGCCTCATTTCCGATGTTACGTGGAAATTATACTAATAATACCTTCATCAGTATAAATATAGGTTGATTTTAATGGCTTTGGTAATACTCGCAAGTCCAGGAACTGTCCAACAATATGAACGACATTGACGGTGAGACCAATTTTGTTTTACTGTAAAAATGCGAAATAAAAATTAGTTATTTTATTCGACTCAAATTTACATTCATTTGTACATTTATAATCAATTTTGAGGACATAGGCAAGCGTTTGGTCTTGGTCTCTGGGGATTTGAGAGCCAGGGACTTTTTTTGCCCAAAAACTAAGTTTAACCATCCAACGGGGCAACGCCGCTAGTGTCATAAGGACTATGGGACATTTAGAGGACATCTTAGACATATTTTCGGTTTTGTTATATTGTGTAATATAGTATCAAATTTAATTGTCCGTGTATTTACGTGTTATTAAAGAAGAACTTATGTTACTTTTAATAGAATACATTTTGAATTAAAACGAATATTTTTATGAAATCATGTCTAGGCTAAAAAATCTTAACATACAAAAAGATT
Source organism: Habrosyne pyritoides (assembly GCA_907165245.1). NCBI lineage: Eukaryota > Metazoa > Arthropoda > Insecta > Lepidoptera > Drepanidae > Habrosyne > Habrosyne pyritoides. The sequence continues at coordinate 8,017,025 of OU015602.1, read as the reverse complement.
GGATACTTATTTAAATTATATTCAAAAAAGTATAAGAGGTAAGTTGGCATGGTTGATTTCTAACGTGCATGCAAAATGAGTTGCGTATGAAATTTCCATAAAATCCAACAAAATACTGCAAATGGTTAAAATAAATATTTACTTGTATAATCCTTGCTAGTCGAGGCGGACCGATTCAAGTCATGCTCGTTGGTACGAGGGGCTCAACCCCATTCGCCAAGGTAACGACCACTGTTAATATTCTTTTTCAAAAAAAAAATTCAAAATTAAAACCATTTATTCAGTTTAGGCCCTCGGAGGGCACTTATGAAGGTCAAATTTAAAGTTACTGAAGCTACAATTCTCTAAACAGTACTCCAATTGTATACGCATATGAATATAGTATGTTATTCCTATAGAACTGGTGAGATATTGTCAAAATGTACTTTAAGATAACATGATTTAATCATCATTTGGTTGTGTCGGGTTGTGTACTTAGTTTTAATCTGGTCATATTTATTACATCTGGTATTATTTACGCTTTATAGTTAACATATATGTCATATATTCGTGTATATGTTTATGAGATGTACTGTGGCATCTGCGTGGAGGGCGTAGTACACTCTGAGGCTCACGGTCTGCATCCTCCGTCTACGTTCCGTTCATTTCTGTCGTTTTTCTTCATAAAAAGTGTCACTTGAAGGCAACCTGAGACGTGCAGGATCATAACACTGCTACGTATCGCTGTGAACTAACGAAGTGCTCTCGGTACGAGTCAAAGGACGCGGGCACAAACCATGGCAAGGTAACGTGGCTCTTTCAAAAGGGAAAGAGCTCTTCCAAGCAACGACGTCCTCCTTAACGTAAATAAACACAAATGCATACTTGCGTCAGTTTGAACTTCTGGAACACGTTTGCTACAGATGAATACTTTCAAATTGGTTTTCAATATAAAGTCCGCTTTATACAGACTTCATTGTCTACTGTTAAAGTACATAATAGATTCTGAAGTATATATACCAAATAATATCTATGTATATATAGATAGGTAATTGAAAGTACTTGCTTATATCGAGAAAAAGATGTTACTAAGAAATAGACCAATCAAAAAACTTTCATAACACAGTAGAAAATATACCTTTTGATCTATTTACATGTATACAATCTAAAGGTACATAGGTATCTATTTAACAAACAATATTTCGATACGTTTAGATAGATCAGTAGCACGTTGAGCACAAAACAAATAAAAGTAGAGACAAGTTTCCGTCTTCAAAATGTAAATTTTAATTGTTTTAATTTAGACCGTATTTTCTGTAACAGCGGAAATGTCCCTAGTGATTTACCTTGAAAAAAAAGGGGACGAAAGGAGTTTTTTTATGGGTTTCGTTTGGGTTTTGATGGCGAAATATCTTATCGCAAAATTGAGATAAGACATTCGAAGCGCGTCCGTGAAATTAGCTCAGCTTCAGCGCCGCTCCTCTGATTGAAGCACGGTTGTTAATTCACTGTTGGAATTGGCATGGCTAATTAGAAGACATCCCATTTGCTTTGGGTTTTGGAGATGTTTAAAGTGGTGGAGCTTTGCTTAATATTTTTTGTTGGCTCCAACCATTTGTATCTGCAAGTATAATTATCTAAGAAAATGTTTTGTTTTTGTTGAACCAAATTTTACTTGAACTATGTGACTGAATGCGTACAAAACAGTGGTAATTATCAATGATAATAAGACCACAGTTTTGGTGACGCAGACGCGGTAATTCTTGTACTTTTTTGCCTACAATATTACTTTTATTTTTTAAAGGTACTTTCTTGAAATTGTCTTCTATTATTAAATCATTGTAATATGTAAAAATGGTCTTTATTTTCTACATTTATTGGTTAATTAAGTTAGCTATAACTTTTGTAAAAGATTTACAAACTAAGTTTCCAAAACAATAAGTTTTAAGTTCTAAAAAACATTATTAATTGGTACAGTTAATTCGTATAGTCACCGAAGCGTATTGTTAATTACATTTCAAATATTCAAACAAAACGGTTAGTTAAACAGGTCCATAAATTCACTTCAGAGGTCTAACTAATCAAGCAATGGCATACATTACTGGTTGGCGGTCTACCTGCTCCGAATATCAGTTGCTCACCCGCTAATCGCCGGCTCAGCGGGCATTTAGAGTTCCCTAACATAAAGGGACTGATTGTCTCTAGATAGTTATGATACGACACACGAATATTATGCGAAACCCTCCGTCTTTCTATCATTAGTTAGGTCTGCGATCGATAAGGCTGACGTGCAATGTTATATGTAAGTATTATGTTTGTTGTTGGTATTTAAATGTCATTGTGAGCAGGATAAACTATAGGTGATTGTATTAACAGAGAATTCAGAGAAGGCCAATCCAATAAACTATATTCCAATTAAATATCCTCGATTTTGGGAATGTGGACTTTACATATTTGAACATACATCCGTTATTTATAAACTCAGATGGATAAATCATTATTATTAACCTACTGAACCATACAAATAAAGCAATGGTCAAACATTATGTTGTTTCAATAAATTTGCTCGGCAGAGGACGACCAAAAGCAAAAACAAACGTTTACCTGTCAATTCAACCGTGGCATAGTCCGATATTTAATGAAATTACAAACGCTCAACAAATTGAACCTATGTGATTTTGCGACCTAGATTTTGTATCTATTTTCAGACTCGCAGTATTTTCTATCAACCCTTTGACATACAAATATGATAGACCAGAGGCACAGGTGGGAAGAATTCACAACGTCTCCGAAGCGCAATATTCTATAACAGCCGCGCTCTGACGGATTCCAAGTGTCGTGTGTTGACACAGCAATGTACGTCGTTTATTGCGGTTTTACACAACCACCTGTGAAATGTTATGGAAGGGGGGCGATGTACCAAACAATAGACATCGCATTTGTGTTTTATGCGGTTTTTATTGTTCATCCTTCCGAGAACATTGATTGGCCCATTCGTGCGTCATCGACACATGTCTAAGCCGCGAGGTTTGCATTTGACAGAAAAAATATTCGAACTGCTCTGATTCATTGCACAATAAATTTATGAAATTTTCCCTTCGCTCGTTTTGAGTTTTTATAGACATAGCGTGGATCGTTAATGTAGTGAAAGATATTTAAGTTCAGGCACCAGCTGAGTAAACGAATACTGGAGCACAGTTATGTCGTTCCATTTCATTTGTGCAAAATGGACACCGACACTGATATTCTGTTCCCCGCAAACTGAGAATACCAAGTAAAAGGTAAAAAGGTCAAGTCCTTATGTAGGTTAGTGGCACAGGTGTGTTTTAGTCGATCCTTTTCTTTCTTTAATTTACATATTAATATCGCGCCTCCATGTTCCATGAGAGAAATGTAGATATGGACTATAATTGTATCTCTACATGTACCACTGTGATGTAACCTTTGAATGCCCAACAATTTACTTAATTTGAAGAATATGAATGATAATAATATTCAAATATAATATAACCGTATATTATATTATTACACTTTTATGTTATTCCCTGAAATTAAATTAATAAAAACCTTTTCCATTATATGTTAAGTTAATTTAGTTCATTACTTAAAAAAAGAACATGATCAGGTACATTGAATGTTATTGAAAATATTAATGAAATGATTTCTGAAATAATATTTCCGTAATTCAGTTTTTTATTTATAGATTATTGCTTTATTTATTAGTTAATTTTAAGTAGTTTAGTAAGTAGAGTTTTAAGTTTCTTATTTCTATTTCCTGATTTGCATTATCATATTATACTAAAATAAATATTGTATAAGTACATAAAGTAATTATTTATAACTTAGTGGATAAGTTATGATAAAATAAATTATAATAATGTACCAACTTATCAATGTTGTACAATTTATCGTTAACAACCTCTACCGCAGTATAAATAAATTGTTGTTCCAAATCATAAAATGAAAATAATGAATTTCAGCGGGTTAGTCAACCCATTCCATGTTTTCGTACCTACCCAGTTGCTGTCGGTGCCCAGACGTAAATGATGAACGATGTCCTTACAACTCCAAGATTTTTTATTCTTTTTGTATAGCATTTAGCCCCGTCCCGGGCCACCTTGCTTGAATGCCTTGATCGCCTTTTTATGACTCAGTCATTTTATTATTATTCACATTGTTGAAAAAAGTGCTTGTCAGCACCTCTATTGATACTCAAAAGATTGAGAGTAGATCGAAGAGTTTTATACTTTATATGTAAAAAAAATTATAACACAAGGATTCAGGTATTCTACACCTTTACTCAATACGTCTTTGTACTCAGATACCGAACATTGCTCGAAGCAACACGAATTTTCCCGAAGAAATCGTTTGTATATTCCGACAGATTGATTATCAGTTCTCGGGATAAGATTTTCATCTAAATCGTTACAACCGTCTCTATACGCTATACATACGGGAATTGTTGAATGTATTTTTAGTCTATAGATTTAAAGGTCAAATTGTGATAGCATAATATAATATATCTTCATAATTTTCTCCTCAGTAAATGACAGGTTATCTAATATAGGTAATGTATATATAATGTTTAATGTCTCGTTAGACAGTTGCTTTGTAGATCGCTCGCTTGCTTTAAGTCACTATAATTACTTACCAATTTACTGTTATAGTCTGAAATGCTAAGATCCCGATGGATGTGATTTAATTAATGCTTAGAGCTAATATTAGATCAGTTTAAGAGGTAGTACATTTGTAGATAACCTTTATATATTAAAATGTTAAGTGGCAAAATATACCTAGCACTGATAGATATTAGATAGAATTTTGACACGATATATAACCCTTTATTATCATTTTTTTATATATATAAGAAATCTTTTTGTAAATAGCTTCTAGGGTAGCTTCTCAATAGACTCCAAAACGGCGGGATCGATTTTGACGGGACTTTCACTAGCAAATAACTGATGTTATAAAGAGTAACTAAGTACTTTTTTCCTAGGAAAATGTTACGTCCCTCGGAAACGGCGGTGAATCCGCGGGGGAGAGCTAGTATTTAGTAGTATGATAGTGCTAAAATTGTGTGCTTTCAACTGGTCAAAATAAATAAATATATTATAGATACTTTTTTTGGGATCACTAGATTCCATAGAGTTTCCGGGTAGTGATGGTTTTGACTCTCGGATTTGGTAACATTTACTGCATCATCATCAGCCTATCTCCGTCCACTGCTGGACATAGGCCTCACCTATGGCACGACACTGAGCTCGATCTTCAGCTCTTTGTTTCCAACCGCTGCCAGCCAGCTTGCGTATATCATCGCTCCATCTAGCTGGAGGGCTACACTACGTTTACCGAGCCGTGGTTTCCACTCTAGAACACGTCTACCCCAACGGTTATCGGTTCATTTACTTAACTTACATTTTATAAATTGTAGCTTGGGATTTGTAACGTACTCGTGAGACTGCGTTATTGCACGGCTCCATGTCACTTGGGACATTAAATATCATCATCAAAATCGCAACTAGGCATCGGAGAGCTGATCTCTCACGTGTTTGCTTAGTTAGCGAAAGAGACAGAGCATAAAGGCCGCGACGAAACATCATTGAGCTGGAGTCATTTTCCTTACATAATCGAATGCCTTATACTGATAATGGGTGTGGTTATATTTGTTTAAGTAAAACAAAAGGCTGTTAGGTAATGCAAACATTAGGTGTGGGAATGAATTTATTTTTAGAATAATCAATAATCATAACCACTTGAAAATGCGGGTGAAACTGTGAAATGGTTCTGTTTATGTGGAAATTTTAAGCAGTCAGCATAATGTTATAACGTTTTGAATCACGTTGTTCGTTTTATAAGCCTTTAAATTTGCTTATGAAGGAATCAAATTTATCAATAAAGTTTATATAAAGGTACATAGTTGACTGAATTCCATTAATATTGTAAATTAAATACATCAGTGGATGTTTTTATATTTGTGACTTATTTGGCCTAAACGACTGGACATATTTTGTAGACTGGAGAGATACCACCACACTATTATCCCGGATGACATTAGATGCCTCGAAAATGCAGGTAAAACCGTGTGTCGGAAGCTAGTTGCAAATATAATCAACCATAATAAAAGTGTTAGCAACCGTCAGTAGTTTCTTAAATCAAATATTTATTTAACAATTGCTCAAATTGTTACTCTGGAAAATTGAATAATCGCAATTAGGCCAAAAAACCTTCTCGCTCAGTTAGATCAATGCCCTGTATTGTTGCCAGGCAAATGTAGCACGTAACACCTTGTTTTAAAGTTCAAAACGTGACATGGAGCGTACATTTCGTAATTCGTCTTTTTGTGTCTCGGTGCAATCTCTCGAGTCCATTTCATTATCCCAGTCCAAACTAGGGCGTAAAATTTCTATGAGTATAGTTGTATATTTTCGGATGGTCTGGGGTTTTAATAAAAAATCATCAATAGGTTATGACGCAATGTGTAATTATGATAAATAAATAAATAGATTATATCATTATGGTCTCTATGTTATTCTAAAGATTTGAAATGTATTGTTTTCTAATAATTGTTTATTTATTGTTTCAGGTAAGTTCTCCAACTTGACTGAAGAAACCTGTCTACTTTGATCAGTGCGTAATACTTAAGGTTTTCTTTTCTATCCTAAAATTATTAGCTTTACCCTGCATCGTGGTGGTGACTATCTCGTCACAAAAGCAATGTATTGACAACTAATTTGGCATTATTTAGCTGACTCCAGGAGTTCCAAGCTTCTATAAATTTTTGATACGTAAAATTTAATATACGTCTAAAAATATTGTCGATAGAGTTGCATTTCGTGTAAACTAGATTTTTACTGGTAGGCAGTTGGCTATGACGTGTTGTCGGTTAGTAACATTGGCAATATATCGTGACGTCACTACCATATGCAACGTTACATGTATGTATGAAACAATTTCAGTTTAAAATAATTGTTGTTTTGATAATACATATTTACGTTAGATATTACCTAGGCACTACTAGGTATTAGGTACTAGGTACTACTTAGAGATTGGAGATCTACTCCTTAAAATATGTTTGCAATTTCTTACACGATTTTTTATTGATAGATTTTCATACTTACATAATTATCTCATTACTAATTCGTGTTATTAAATAAAATAATATTTAATAATATCAGTGTAATGGGTTCAGATTTAATGTTGTACATATAATATAGATACTTTTTTTTGTTTTTTTATACCACTTCGGTAGCAAACAAGCTGACGGACCGTCTGATGGTAAACGGTCACCGCAGCTTATTGACGCTTGGCACCATTCGCGCGTTAGATAAAATAAAATAAATTAGATCCATGAAGTGTTTTTCGACACGCTCACTTTATCAATAAAATAAGAAATCACACATAAAATTGTCCTACTATCAGCCATATCTTATATTATCGTCAACTCAAACACATAAGTCCATATATATTGATTTACGAATATAGATATAAATAGGATGAATCATTTGTCAATACATAAAGCCAGGTAACACGTAGACATGGGTAAATCAACCAAAATGTATGAGCTGCGGTTCAGCTCACGGCTCACGTTTGTGAGCCGGAGCTGCGAACCGGTTCACAGATCAGCTCAAGTATTGCAGAGCAATCACAGAGTCTCTACACCGCTACGGCGCCGCAGTTCGACAACGACACAATATGACAGAATAGATCACATATTATATACAGATTGTAAAATAATAAATGAGCCGTGTAGTGAGCTGTTTAGTTTGCTCTAGAGCCGCAGCTCGACAGTTCAAGTAGGTGTGATCTGATCTGTTGAACCGGTTCAGAGCTGAGTTACACATGCCTAGTAACACGCACTAACGGATTGCCATTCGTCAAACGTCGCGACGGTATCCAATTCAGCATGAGTTTCGATCATGCGATCCTTGTTTGTAATAGAAGAACAGGTGTTTCCAGCTCTGAGTTATCGCCCTATCGATTTACGTGAATAATAAAACTCCTGCAGACACCAGCTTTTTCAATCTGATAACTAGTACTGAGTTGAAGTACAAAAACGCATATACTTTTGTTACAATTGGTCTGGTCAAATTGAGTTTTAAAATTGAGTTGGTAAAGTCGAGTCAAAGTATTGATTCGTTTTGTCAGTAAAAGCTTTTTTGTATGGTTAAGTTGTGATGATTTCTATAAATAAATATCCTGGGACATTCTTTACACACGGCCATCTGATTCCAAATTAAGCAGAGTTCGTACTAGGTATGGAAACAAAATAACAGATTTAAATGAACAATAAATATCCTGGGACATTCTTTACACACGGCCATCTAATCCCGAACTAACCAGAACTTGTACTATGGAAACCAGATAACTGTAATATACAATTTTTACTACTTTTTTTAGTTAATATTTACAGCCATAATTGACATATGAATTGGATTTGATACCTAACACAATATATGTACCGACACGTCCATATTGTGGGGAATAATAGGCTAGTAGAAGGCAACAGGATGTAGGCACTTAACAGTTAAATCATCTGCCAGCCCCATAAAAAAAAAATAAGTATGTAGTTACGTAAAATATTAACATATTTATAATAATACTAGCTGTCCGGACAGACGTTGTCCTGTCGAAATAAGTTCATACAAAAATGCAGGAATTCGATCCCAGCGCCACCTATTGGGTCCAATTTTAAACCTAAACCACACAAACGCATACAAAAAAAAATATTCAAATCGGTCCAGCCGTTTAGGAGGAGTTCACTGTCAACACACGTACAGAAGAATTATATATATATAATATTAGATATATAAAGAATACTTTATATCAAAGAGAATTGTATAGTATATCTGATTATTTAGACGATAATAAACTTTGGAAATGAATTGCTCGCCCGACAAACTATTTAAGTATTTTCATTGTAAAATTATTATCTTTTAATATCATTGTCTGTAATATTAAAAAAAAACATGTACAGACGATATAAAAGAGCCTGTGAAGGCCTACATGAATAAACAATATTTCTACTCATTATTATTGCTTACTATATGTTTTTATAGACATATTAATACCTCATGAAAGAGCGTAAATTTGGATATTAAGTAAAGTTCTGTTAGATATTTTTGTAAATCAAATATTCGTATTTGAAATGAAAAGTAAGTGAAAAAACATAGACAGTCAACAACAATCAAATAAATTTTATACACATGCTTTACATCCAAACAGAATTTAAATTACATCGGTAGCTTTGAACTTCGAAAGTTTGCTTTTGATGTGTGTCACAGAAGTTTGTTTATAAAACATTTTGTTCATTATGGTAGCTAATGAAGTGTTTCCAGCGATCTTATGTGTGACACGTCTATTTCGGAACCTAAAACGTTCGTAAGTAACGTCGTCTTTTTAACTTCACAGTACAAAATTGGTTAAATTTAGAACAGTATACCAACTTAAATTCTCTCTTCCTGATTTTTTTTCTTTTATTATAATTTTAGTAATTTTTATTTAAGAATATTATGACTTTGGATATTAGATACTCAATCATAAACAAAAAAGAAGATAAAAAAAAAAAATTTTTTTATTATCAAACGCATTTATAATGTCAGGTCCTTTAGTAGAAATAAATGGTAGAGAGAATTTGGTTTGATATAAGTACTCTAATTTATATTTATAGCCAAATAATAAATTATTCAAATAACGAATGGCTGCTTTTGCGGATTAACTAAACTACCAATAAACTTTTAAAAAATAAATAAGGTTTAATACATAAAATTTACCTAAAGCGTTGATGTCTATTAAGAGCGCGCGTAAACCGAACATGATGTACTGTCCATTACACTAACTGTACCACCATCGGTTGTTCACATTTCTAACTTTATTCAACCTTTACGCTCGGACCTATACACAAGAATAGATTTTAATAGTAAGACGGTAAATTTACTACTTTTATGGCCGTTGTAAACTGTTGGAAAGAGTTAAACAGGGATTCTGCTCCACCACAAATAGGGCGGTTTATTGGTTACGTATTCTTGTATCGGGGCATCTCTGATCGGCCATTTCGTCCCGCAAAAGTGAAGTAAACACGTAAATATAGGATGAGGAATTTAAAGGGCCGCCGCACACGTGACACGCCCACACACCGTGTCGTAAGCCCCTAAGCTCGTCACATAATTTACATACATGTGGATATTGAATTTAACATAACATTTAGCCGAACTAGGTTTCTAGGTAGTTGTGGATGTTAAAGTATTGTAGAAAATTGGTAGAAGAAATAAGCCGAAGAGATTAGAGAGACAACAATTTACTGGGGTTTGATTCTGTAAGGTAAATGATACTAGCTGGAGGATGTTTCGTCTATGCTCTGTCTGTGTCAGTATCTACGCTATCACGTGAGAGGTCCGCTCTCCGAGGGCTCGTTGTGCCGGTTCCCCGACGAGGTTTATATTAGCTGAATAAGGGGGTTGGTCAAAACTACGTTTGACTGATTGTTATGGTAAAAATTAAAGTTATAAGACTCTGAAAACTAACATTGCTCCCAAAAACCTTGACAGAATTTATTATAATTACAACATTCTATTCGCGCAACGACCATCATCATTTAAAGAAAGACCTAAAAACCTAACAAGTATATTTATACATATACTAGCTCTCCCCCGCGGTTTTACCCGCGTTCCCGTGGGATGTCACATGTATTATACATAAAAACCTTCCTCTTCAATCACTATTAAATAACCGCATCCGTTGCGTAGTTTTAAAGATTTAAGCATGCATAGGGATATAGGGACAGAGAAATCGGCTTTGTTTCATACTATGGAGTTTATACATATATGTAAAAATATACTATCACAACCATAAACAAGTAACGAAGAGCTATTTCTATTTATTAATTGAATTCACAAAAATTAATATTGATAAATATATAATAACTTAAAATATCAATTTAGTTAGCTATAGCTTAGTATGTACTATAACCATCATACCTGCATGATACCGTTACAGTACATATATATTATAAAGTACCTACCGACTAGAGAATTATTTGTATCCATTTCGACGGGCCAGTTGGCTTGGTGGTTAGAGACCCTGACTGCCAAACCGAAGGTCGCGGGTTCGATTCCACCCAAGACAAACATTTGTGTTCATGAACATGGCTGTTTGTTCCGTGTCTGAGTGTAAATATCTATATAAGTATGTATTTAAAAAGTAGTTTATGTTGTATATCAGTTACCTGGTAGCCATACTACAAGCAGTAGGTACAATCTGCTTAACTTGCGATCAGGTAACCGGTAATGTGTGAAGAATGTCTTGTGATTTTTTATTATGATTTTTTTTATTTAGCGGTTACTAAATGAACCTGATTAAAATTTAATTGTGTTCTGTAAAAGCGTGGCTCCTTAGCAATGTGAAACTCCTTTAATCAAACCGTGTCTAAAAGTCTGAAACAATGCTCAAACAGCTGTTATCTAGAGCCAGCCAAGTTTGGTAATAAATAAAGACTTGCTTTCTCGAAGGTATTTAACTATTTGTGATGAAATGTTCGTCCAGCAATCCTTTGAAATGTAGGAATACTTTCTGTTGGATAAAAGTTTGAAATGATTTAGGGGTTCATATGTTTCTAAGAGACATTCGCTTTTAGAAGAGAACTCGTGAAAGGATTGGTTGTAGGTATTTATGATTAAAGACTTTAATTATATTTACTTTTAATCTTAAGAAACCATTTTTGTCTTAACTATGGTAATACTATTTACTTTGCCATAGTAATCTCTATTAATATTATAAATGTGAATGTAAATTTGGTTGTAACACTTTCACGCGTAAACTACTTAACCGACCATCATGAAACTTTGTAGTCATATTCTTGGAGGTATTAGAAGTAACATAGGATACTTTTTGTGCCGGGAAAATGTTACATCCCTCGGGAACGCGGGTGAACCCACGGGGGATAGCTAGTACTTTAATAGTACTGTTTTCATATCAAATATGTATGTTACTAGATTTATAAATTATTTTTTAATTTTAGATTTTTGCTTTATTTATTGGTTAATTTTAAGTAGTTTAGTAAGTAGAGTTTTAAGTTTCTTTTATCTATTTCTTTGTATGCATTATCATAAATTATATAATTTAGGTTAATATGTTAATTCTTCACTTCTGCGATAACACGCAGATTTTGTCAGTGAGACTAAATAAATATTTTGTAATAAATCTAAGATCGTTTTTAAACAGAGTGATTGCTGAGTTTATTGCCGGCTCTTCTCAATAAAAAAACAACCTTCCGAATCGGTATTAGAGTCAGACTATTCATAAGTGCTTGTAAAGGCCTATTTGAATAAAAATATTTTCATTTTCATGTGTAATAAATAAATACTTTTTAATTAATAAATAGATACAAGCTATCAAACGTCAAGAGTAGTTGCTTGTTTCTTAGAGGAACAATATTAATTTTCTTCTGTTAAGAAACTAAACTGGCATTTAACTGTAAAATTTGCGGTTTAAATACTAGAAATAGAAAGGGCGAATGTGCTTCTCTAATATATGAGTTCCAGATGACTGAGCGTCTAACTGACGCTGAATATATTACGGAACTTACTTGCATGGAGACCAGTTTGATAGCGTTAGTGTTACCACGTGTTAGTGCTATTAGTTATTCTGTGACCACGATTCGATTTATTACTTTGAGATTTGTATTATGAGCAATTAACATTTAGATTAGTACAGCTCTTAGTGCAGAGTTCGTCCGGGGAAGTACTACCACCTTACCCATTTCTGCAGTGAAGCAGTAGTGCACTTGTATTACTGTTTCGGTTAGAAAGGTAAGGGGGCCAGTGAAATTACAGGCACACGAGACTTAACAACTTCACGTCTCAGGGTCGACAACGCATTGGCGATGCCCCTAGCGCTGCAAATGTCCATAGGCGGCGGTGACCACTTACCATCAGGTGGACCCTCTGCTTGTTTGTCGGCCCAAGAGGTTTAAAAAAAAAAGATTAGAGTAGTACAGCTCAGAGAGAGAGCAGAGCTCAGTACAGGGCTCGTCCGGGGAAGTAACTCCTTACCCATTTCCGCCGTGAAGCAATAGTGCACTTGTATAGGCCAAACAGAACTGGAAAGTTTATTCTTCACACTTTTCAATGTGTTCGTAGCGAATAGGACATTTAATTCACTATGTTGCTTCTTTTATAATTAAGTTCCTTATCAGTAATATTCTGATAGACGTTGTTTTAAACTCAGGCCTTGAGAAGTAGAGCTCGGGCGCAGAATTATTCCGTGGAAATACTATATGGTGTTAGTATCTATTTCCGCCGTGAAGTAGTGCACTTGTATTACTGTGATTCAGTTAGAAAGGTAAGGGGGACGGTGAAATTACAAAGACATGAGACTTAACAAGTTCACGTCTCAGGGTCGTCAACGCAAAAAAAAAGCATCGATAAAATATGTAGTAAATTGTACGTTGTAATCAAATTTAGAAGGGCGAAATGTATAGTATTTTTAATACCAGCTATCGTCCCACGGTTTTGTATACGTACTCGAAGGATCTAATTTATCTAGGGATAATATAGCCTATGTCACCCGGGAACAATGTAGCTTTCTATCAGTGAAAGAATTTTTAATATAGGAGTTGTGGTTCCAAAAATTACCCTCCACACACAAACTCACAATTTTCACACTCGCTTTTCCATATTGGTCAAGCTATGTTTATTACTTTGTTAATTCAACCGCTGGCCAAAAGTAATATGGAATTTTATGACAAATTTCAATAACAGCATTAATTTTGACAAAGTTTCTACATCAAAAAATACCGTTAGCAAATTTTGGCACGTATAAATTCACTTGTGTGTAAACAGAAGCGTCGGAATGCGAATGCATGGTTGATATGGTGCCAATTAGGCCCCTAGTCGTAGTGTTTGTGTTAAATTGAATACTGTACTGCGAGAGACATTATGATTGTCTCTCGTGCGTTACTGAACACGATATTTGCCTGTATTCAACGTAATTTATCACTTACCGCAATGCTAAAATACTAAATACTAGCTGTCCCCGCGTTCCCGAGGGATATCACATTTTCCCGGAATAAAAAGACCCATATGTTATTCCAGGATATGCTCTATCTATGTGCCAAGTTTCATCCATGTCCGTTTCACATACAATTCTTTCCTCTTTATAATATTAGCCTTCGCTTCATATTCTTTAAAGTTTTATTTTGAAATACAAATGATAATATGCTCTCTGTATTTTTATGACGTCACAATTCAATATTTCATACAAAACTCGCAATGGACTACTTAAAGAGTTGCTGATTTGTCATACAGTCAATACCCTCGAGGTAAATTAAGTTTTATTTATAAAGCCTCAAGGCATTTATTGCAGTGATCTCATATGGATGTTCTGTTATATTATTATGAGTTTCTCAGAACAGTTATTTTTATAAATGAACCTCATTATTAAATTATAACAATAAGTCAATACAAATGGTCATAATCATAACATTTGCAAGTACATATAATATGGGATATATATGTATATATATAAAGGTTGCACACTGATATGTTCGGGGCCTAAATGAGTATCTAATCCTCTCGGAAAGCACGTCTGAATAAGCTTAATAATTATTTAAAGAAAAGTACTTTTCAGTCCAAAAAAGCTATGTGAGCCAGATATGTGAAATTCAATGTTATCAAGCAATCCATGCACCATTTTTTATTTTAAAGATAATCATACACGTGTGTGTAATTTACAGAAACGCTTTAATAAACCATTATAAAATCGATTAAAGGTTTCATTAACGCGCGATGGACATTATTTCCGCTTGAAAAATTTATTCGTATATGTATTAATATTTTCAATTTAGATTTATCGGGTAAGTAAATATCATGAAATTTATTTCAGAATGCGATGCGAGATACAGAAGATATTTACCAAATGTTTGCAGATACGAGTAAAACTTTTATTGGAGGTTGGCATTTCAGTTTATTGCGGTTCCGATAGACTGAGACGTTTTAACTCGAGCTCGAACCTCGTGATCATGATACAAATTTTAACTTTCTTACTCAGGGGCGTCGGTAATTTATTTACGACCCCGCCGTTTAGAAAATATTCGTTTTACGTGTTTGACATTTTGGACGAAAATAATCTTTTCCATGAATCGAAACCGGGTTGAATTTTATTTCCAGCTAGCGAACTCTTCTATTTACTGAAACTGATGTTCAAAGTTCATTTCCATTCTAATGAAAACCTGATCTCTCGTAATGCCATTCGACCGGCCCTATAAATGAAATGAGTACGCATTACAAAGACGAATTACCAACGGTTCGAATTCAATCGAATGTTGGTGAACACAAATTTGTATTATCAGCTTCGGTAGCTTCGGACAGGTACCGGGCTAACATCGTTTCCAGGATGTGTAATGAACGCGTCGCGTCAGCGTGGCTGTGCCCCACTCTACAGTCCACAGATCGCATCGCGATACTAATCGAAAACGCCATTGTGTGCGTCCGGATGCAAACCGCACGCTCCAATCTCGCGCCCTCGCACAATGGACGATGGAAATACTTTGTCCATTACAGGGCTGCCACAATTTAGTTCGTACTAATTAACTGTAATCTGATCTCACCGCTTCCGAATCGAATATCGATCACTGCGCTGTCTATTTAAGTTTTCATAATTAATTGGTTTTGTCTCGCAGTTTGTTGTTGTTACCCTAACTACTCAAAACCAATCAATTGTATCTAAACATTCCATTAATTGCTCCCCATTCCTCTGAGGATGATAATTTGTTCTCCAATAGAATACGTTTTCATTATTATGTATTAAAATCATCGTTTGTTCTATGGTTATATAAATACCAGAGCATACAGTGTTTTATATTATTTGTTAACAAATATCTAATATGTAAATTTAAACTCAAAATGTTAGATATATTTTTGTAAAAGATCCACGAATTATCAACGGCTTCATTGAAATATATATTTTGAGTTACTACGTGTTGATACATTGTATTAGGTATATTGGTATTCAGAGTAAGGTGCATTATTAAGCGATTGTTGCCGTCATACCATAGTCAATACATAACAGCTTGACATTCCACTGTTTGAGACTTGCGAGATTGGATACAATCGACAAAAGCTAATTGTGTAATTGACGATTTGGAGGCCTTCGGCAGATGTGTATAGAGTCCGATGAAGCTAAGGCGGCATCAATGGACAGTATTGTAACATTTCTATAACTATAGGTATATTTGGTATCTGTAGGTTATTTGACGTGTGGAATTTTGCATAATACTTTTTCTTCGCAGTGTTTGCTCATTTTCATTCATATTATTATCGGCCCCAGGGTTTCATATTACTTCTCGAGATGAAATATATCCAATGCCTTAAAGTATCTATAGATAGAAATTACTTGAAAAATCAGTTCAGCCGTTAAGAACTTGTGATGTGACAAACACACAAAATCTCTCAATTTATAGTATCATAATTTCAAAATTTATAGTAAGAGTATAAGCCAGAATTATTCGTATATTTTTTATTTACCAACCTTTTTTATTCACATAATCATTTGCAACCTGGGCAAGCATAAAAAAGTTCACTTTGCGAAACGTCACAGCTATACCGTATTTCATTGAAATAGTCGTCAAATTCCATGCTTCGTTTTTTCGCCCGCGTATTTCCAGAGAAAATTCCAAGTTCACAATTAAATTACTAATGAAAATTCCTGTAATGAATCCCGTTCAACCGTGATTTCTAAATTCAAATTTTGCGTTCATTGCATTTCGTTTCTCTCTGCATTTTGTTGCAAAAAAAAATATATCCTCCAGAAATCCCTGTATATTATTGTGCGATTCTAGAGTTAATATTTTACAGATTTCCTATAAAATATGCCTATCACAACAATGGTATTACACATTACACATTAGAAATACCTAAATCACATATAAAATATATAGATTACCACCCTTACAAGTATTCATGCACTTCCGAACTGATATTACAGTCCAGAAGTTATCTTTCAATCCTTGATATAACAGATATGTGACAAATTTTAATAACCTTATTTATTTTTACATCGACTGTACCTAGTACACTAATTTCATTTCAAGACAAACACGTCAATACAGTGCTATGCAATATGATTTCTAGCCTCCTATACTGTCAAACCCGCCAATTTAACAATTGTTATCTAAAATTGGCAAGATCTAATGGAACACTCTACTGATTTATTAGTAATTTGGTTTAAAAGAAATACTTTACATCCTGAAGTCATATTTACAGTTTTATGAAAATTACATCTACTTTAAAATGTTTGTTTGTATGTAACATTTAGTGCTTACTAAAGTTTAGTACCTGGATGGTGAGCTTTGCTCGGGGTTTCTTTATTAATGTAACTACTACCGTATTCTTCTTTAAAAGTTCTGTCATACCTAGATACGAATTAGATGCGTTAATAAACGGCTACCTTTAAACTGCTATTCGTTTACAATTTTTCTCACAAAAGCAGGAACTTGAAAATCTTTTACCTTCGTATTGTAATGATATCGTAGCAGTTTTAATTGCCTGAAAATATGGATAAAATAACGTTTTCTAAAACTGAAACCTAGCTAGATCGATTTATCGCCCCCGAAATTCCCTGCATACTAAATTTCATGAAAATCGTATAAATACAAGAATTGCTCGTTTAAAGATATTAGATTTATAAGACAGCTATCCCCGCGGTTTCACTCGCGTTGATCGGTGTCATAATAATATATAGCCTGTAACCATCTAGGAAAAATTCCGCGTCGAATGGTAGCAGTCCCATCCCGATATGTTCAGTAGTTTTGAGGTGATGGTGCGTCAAAGGAATCCTATTTTAACTCCTTAAATATTAATCGTGGACAAATAAGGAGAAGTAAGATCTTCCGTTGGTTTAATAATAGTAGTAGATATAGTTAAAATGGACAGCGCAATGTCGAAACACTCCATGGGTTCTTAAGTGGGCATTCGTAGCCTCATGTTTAATTACGAAGAAAATGCAAATACCTCTGCATCTTATTAATAAAAAGCGAATGAAAAATTACTGACTTGTCATTTGATGTTAATTGAACCTGTCAAGAGCAACCATGCCCCATCCTCTAATTTATTATTCAATTAACATTCTTTGATCTTTAATTTATCGTAGTATTCTATGAGGTATTATTTTATAGACACGTCATTCACGGCTCTCAAAAACCGTGCATAGAAAGAGAATGAATATAAATGACACCGTAAGGTGTGCCTGTTCATAGAGAGAGATAAATATATATTGTTAGTTACGTTAATATTGAGTATAATGTGGAATAAGGTCAATTAGCAACATTTTATGTTGCCATTTCTAAAAGCAGACAACGCTTCTTTAGTTTGTATATTACTAGCTGTCCCCCGCGGTTTCACCGGCGTTCCCGATGGATGTAACATTTTCCCGGCAAAAAAAGTATCCTATGTTAGTTCTAATACCTCTAAGGATATGTGTATAAAGTTTCATGATGATCGGTTAAGTAGCTTTCGCGTGAAAGCGTAACAAACAAACTTACATTCACATTTATAATATTAACTAGCTCTCCCCCGCGGTTTCACCCGCGTTCCCGAGGGATGTAACATTTGCCCGGTACAAAAAGTATTCTTTTACCTCTAATACCTCCAACAATATGTGTACAAAGTGTCATGATGATCGGTTAAGTAGTTTTCGCGTGAAAGTAGCAAACAAACTTAAATTCATATTTATAATATTAGTCGGATAGGGATTGGTAGTAGGTATTCGTGTTTCAAAGTACCTTTTAGCAATAGTGCCAGCCCCACAGTATTAAGTAGACCGTGTATTCAACTGACATAAATCAATCGACTTTTATCTAACGATTTATATAAAATTGTATGAGCCCTCTCGTTTGACCTGCGTCAGCTTCGGCACTCAGGTTCATTAAAATTTGGTAGACAATATCGGATTTCGGTGTTGCCAACTAAGCGCAAATTTCAATGATTGGAATTTTTAATAACTAGACCTTGTTTGGAAGCGAAAATTCGCTTTGTTATATTTGTTTTAATTGCCTTTTCATAGGAATAGCTTTGTCCCACGTTTGATATCGAATTCGATTTATTTTGATTGGTATTACCTACTATACATTTGGAAATTTTACTAAATACTCGTTATGTGACTTTTCTGTTAAATTGATACTTTTAAGTAAATTGTGAAAGTTTGAAATTCAAAATTACTAATTGAAAGAGAAATTCCAGTTTCTTTTTCATTTCAGACATTGCTAATCAATGTATTTGTATTTTGATGTCTCTAAAACTGAAACAATACGTTTATTTTCTTTGTTTATCATTATTCCATAAGCACTTTTGTTTTATTGACTTATCTTTTTATTTTATTTTAAATATTTTCTCCACACATACTCATTATGTACTCGCCTCCTCGTATGAAAGAAAAACCTCCAATCTGCCAAATCATTCTACCTGCAGGTCATACACTTGCATTGACACAGTCCATTTAGTAATTTACCTACTAACTATATAGAAAGTAGTAAAAGGCTTCCTGTTTTCAAGATATATTTCCTATATATTACCAAACACTAACCACAAACTAGCGTATATGTTACTGTAAAAGCACAAATAGTAATAACTCTTAGGTCTTTTGTAAATCTTTAGATTTTCCAACATAATATAGATAAAAGTAAGGCTTTATAGCTTTTCTTAGCGTTTTAATATTTGGTTTGCTGATTTGCTAATCATCTATGTGGTATTCATCATTATCAGCCCAGGGATGCTGAACTTGGCTCCCCCCCCACTTTATAGTCATAATAATAATTAGTTAACTTAGTTTATTTAAATGGTATTATATTGAAAGTAATATGTATGATTATGTATTATGGTTAAACACTGCTTTTTTTATTAAAATGAACACAGCATGTATTTAAAAAGTAGTACACATTTTTTAATTATGTATTTGGTTACCATATTACAAGCTCTGTTTAGTTTCGGATCTGATAAACGTATCTGAAGAATGTCCCTAGATACTTATTTATTTGTTTGCTAGTACCTACACAGTCGTTGTTTATTATAGTTTCGTAGATGAAGCTATGTTACGACTCGACAATACAAACAATAGTGTACACAATGCCTATGTTGCATATAACGCGGTGTTTGACTGCAACAAACACTGCTATATTGTGCACACCAAATAGACTCGCTCGTATCTAATATTACACTCTAAGTATATGGCCATTTGGTTTTCATTAAGCCTTCCCACGCACGCCATTCGTCTGAAACTAATTAAAACAACTTAATAGAAACTAATATTTAGTATATTGCCAGTGTGTTAAAAGAATATTTCAATTTGTGGACACTTATTTGTTCCCAGAAATGTGGCGTCTCCTAACTACTTCTAATTGAAAAAATAATGAGTCAACGCCGCCCCTGCCATATCGAGATCATCGGCAATTTGAGATAAATAAATAAATTAATGATCTTATGATCAAGGACATTTTTTCTGATCCCAAACTAAGCGGAGCTTGTCCTATGGAAACCAGATAACTGATATAGTTCATCGAGTAGTAGAGCTCTTAGTGCAGAGTTCGTCCGGGGAAGTACTACCACCTTGCCCATTTCTGCCGTGAAGCAGTAGTGCACTTGTGTTACTGTGTTTCGGTTAGAGGGCCGGTGAAATTACAGGCACATGAGACTTAATAACTTCACGTCTCAGGGTCGACAACGCATTGGCGATGCCCTTAGTGTTGCAAATGTCCATAGGCGGCGGTGATCACTTACCATCAGGTGGACCTTTCGCTTGTTTGTCGGCCCATGTGGTATAAAAAAAAATTATATATATATATATTTTTTTTTACAACTTTTTTCTAAATAGATACTTATATAGATATTTATTTACACCCAGACACAGAACAGACCAACATGTTTATGCACCCATATGGTAGTCCCGGGGGGAATCAAACCCACGACTGACGGAGCAGGTTCTCTAACAACCAAGCCATCTGGTATAATAAGTTCAAATACTCTTCTATTCTTTTTTTCATTCTATAAACGATTAACTACGTACAGCAATTAGTTTTTTTACAAGCAGTGTAAAAGGAGGTCACGAAATTCGGCAATTTGTATTTTGCTCGAGTTCTAGCCATTACATTTAACGGGAACCTCTGAACCGTTATGAGCCAGTCGGAAAATTATAATTATGTAATGTTGAGCATACAAAATTTGCATGACAATCTTCAGGAGATTGTCAATTAGCAGGGATGTGTGAAGTACCTATGACTTTCATATTCTGATTGCTTGCTTAACGTTTCTTTGTATGTACTTAACTTTTTGATAATTCATTATAGAGTTCTAATTAGAGGCGGATTCGCTGCGACAAATTAAATGGCCTTCTATGCTTTATCACTACATAGTATAAAACAAAGTCGCTTTCTCTGTCCCTATACCCCTATGTATGCTTAAATCTTTAAAACTACGCAACGGATTTTGATGCGTTTTTTTAATAGATAGAGTGATTGAAGAGGAAGGTTTTTATGTATAATACATGTGACACCCCACGGGAACGCGGGTAAAACCGCGGGGGACAGCTATGATTCTATATTTCACCCACATAATATATTATTATAAGTCAAACACAATATATCTACAGAAATAAACAATGTACCTGTTCTACAATTATTCTAGACAGTTAATTAAATAATAGATAACATTACGCAAAGTGTAATATATTACTTAGAACAAAGGGTTGACTAAGGGATCGCCTAGGGATATTGGGAGATTTAGTTAACATGGCCTAATTTTACATAAGTCCTTAAATAGTTGCTATTAAATCCCCTTTTGTGGGATTGGAGCTTTTTGTTTATGTTGAATAAACTAGCAGAATACCTAAGGCTGCTATTTATTCGTGAAACCGTGTATAACCGATAGTCGATACCTGATGGCCCGTACTTACTTTGAAGTTCCAAACTTTATACGAATTTATCATGAGCTTATTCTGTTCCAGCACTTTTGATGTGAAAGGCGATCACATCAACAAATCAATGCAATCGAAGGAATATTATAATAATTAGCTCGTGGAAAATATCCAAGGTCCAATTTAATATTAATCGTGGTCCAGTTACATAAGACCGCGTAAAGTAAACAAATCAATTCAGTATGTTTAAACAGAAATCAAAATTTGCGTATCATGTAGCTCCCAAACACAGGCCCAGTGATATTTTTCAATTAATATGTAAATCAACTTCATTTTCACGTCGTGTCCGTTTGTTTTGCGTGATACTGTCATAACAATAAACACTTGATGTGGGTAATAATCGCAACCATCAATAAAATTCATGATGAAATTGCTCGTTATTACGTTCTTTGTTTTATTCTATTGTCATTGTGTCCCATCAAAAGCATGCATTGTCTCTTTCTTTTATTATAAAATAATTGAATAGCTTGATATGACTTATTTTGAGGTATTTCAACTCTTGATTAACCTTTATTCGATTGTTTTATTTTTACTATCTATTTCGATGGTTCTTTAACCACAACATCGACGATGTTGTAATTTAATATGTAATAAATTTTGCCTTTACTTCGAAAATATTTTCGTCAACATGTTATTACCAGCATCTATACCTAATCTTCACTGCTCCTCGCTCTATTATAAGATAATTGTAACAAACGATGGAAGAGCCAGACCAACTCCTATCATTCTATTACATCTTGTCTCGCGGTATATTATCTTGGCGTATATTTATTCCCGTGAAACATTAGTCTTTGTTGGAGAAAAGTCCCTAGGCGCAGACTTTGTCGCATTTCTGTCTACTTCAGTATAAGTGATGACATATCTTGAAAATCTTTAGTTTTATTTCCCAGTAAAAGTTGTTGTTCTATTGATGCGGCCGCATTTATTTAATAAATATTCAGTGACTCTTTGACGTGGCTATCTGATCCCAAATTAAGCAGAGTTTAATACTGCTTGTAGAAACCAGCAGCAGATAACTGAAATACTACAAAAACAATTCCTATTTCATCTAAGTATAAACCTATATATCTGCACGTCTTGAATAATTTCTGTTCAAGATATTCTAGTGACTGTGATAGAGTCAAAAAAATATACAATTGCAAAGTAGATAGATTCAACGCCTTAAACGATTCAAAAGATAGCAGTAGATATAAATGTATCCTTATTATTAAGAACGTCTGGTACATTGTGGGTGTGAACGGGGCGTCTGACGTTGAGCTATAAATTTGGCCGAGGTACTCCTTTTATCGAGGAAGATGTATTGGTGAATAACACGCCAACATTGCTGGTTCAAACGATATATCCATCCGCGGACCCCGGAAGACGGAATCCATGTTTCTATATGTGAAAAGGACTTATAATTTACGATTATCCCGGTAGGTTACGTAAGTAGCTCACTACGTTAAAGGAAAATCTTTCTGGGGAATCTTATGGGAGGAATTTATACGATAATGGCTATGGGAATTTCATTATGGCTCAATGTCAATTCAAATATAAGTCCGTAGAGATCAGCAATTCTAAAACCAATATAAATTAAAGTGTTTCTTGTGTTGTTTTTGTTTTCCAAATACATGGCATAATAAAAGTGAAAACTGTTATTTATACAATATCTAACCATAAATGATAATTTCCCGAAGATCTTTCTAAATAACCTCCGAAACGGGTCGACGGATTCAAACGAAAATTTTTGTGATAACATTTTTAGCTTAAATTCTATTTTTCTAAAGTATTTCAATTGTTTTTATTCTATAAAGCATTTCATTTCGACATCTAGCTGGATTCAGAAGAAATTTAAATGTAAATATTTTTAAAGCTATTACTGGCATCTAGCGTTCGAATTTGTCAAAATTATGTTGTTTCGTAATTTTAATCATTATTTAAAACAAACTTAAAAAGTTTTAACGAAAATCTGGTAAATTGCAAAATATTTCAGAAGATCAAGTGATTTGAGTTTCCAAAACAGATGATTACTGAAATTCATTGTGAGTCTGACTTCACAACAAGAACTATCTTGTAATACGAATTAAAACCAAGAGGGTGGAAATTATTTAGTGGTTCAACATCGTAAACGTTTGCGGTGTAGGTTTAGTTCATTTCTCTAGTGTAAGGTTGCTAATGTTAAGTGACTTGCTTCAAGTACGTGTTTCACTTTAATCTCCTCTACTGATTTATGTATGTCTACAATTTTCCACTTAATACCTCAAGGCGTTACATTGGCAAAGTCATTTAAGAGATTGTTTAATTTTGCATGCAATAAAAGTACAAGTAATGTTATTTTCTCGTAAATGAAACCCTTTTTACACGCTTTATATTAGCTTCACTTGTATGTTTGTAACCGACTGCTTTGGACGTGATTTTGACCCACTTTAAACGGTTAGATTTCATTCAAACTTTGTAGATTTATCGAGGACCGATGACAATTCTATGATGAATTCAAGGATTAGCGGTTTAACTAAAAAATTCAAAATAAATAATAGTTTAAAAAACCTAAAAACCACGCTTTTATAGAGAAACTAACTAAACAAGAGAAAATAAATTTAAATGAAGAAAAGTGTAAATAAGAAAAATATTATTTTTTGTAAAAAAATCGTGAGTGCTTTTTAAGATATTATCAAAATGATAATCCTTCTACGCATACCTGTCAATAAAATATTTAAAACTATTGACACCATGTACCCCACGCTTTTTTTTACAATAGTTATCAGAATTAAAAGAGATGATAGAGAGGTCAAATGCCATAGCAATGGCCGTAAGTTAGAAGCCCGCAATAAAGTTGAACAAGGACATGATGAAGAAACTATAGCTCGGTGGTACGGTACTTAGTAGAATCCGCCTGATAGTCCATCTCCCATCACGTTAAAATATGTTACCAAGCGCCTACCGGTGTATTCTGATAGCTGTAGCCTAGAGCCAGTTCTATTCTACAAGGTCAGCAATACTTTGAACACCCCCCTTGGTATTGTAATGTTCATGTGCCACTAACCAAAATAAAAAAAATCTTATTCAGTTTAGGCCCTCGGAAGGCACTTATGAAGGTCAAATTTAAAGTTACTGAAGCTACAACCGGTTCGGAAGTCAGTCTTCAAGTAGAGCGTCTTGCCAACCTTCTGATGAAAAAAAAAACTAAAATGAAGTAGGCTATCCATGACATCATTATCGTCCAAAGTTACTTAGTAAGCCAGATTCTCATTCCTTTTATTTAAAAATTTCGACGTATCCCGTGGGAAATTCTAAAAACTGTTGGCAACACCGTCAGCTTGTCTGCTACAAATGATGTTTAAACAAGTAATTGCTAAGCAATTTCGCTTTCTACAATCTCGCAATTTTCCCCATCGTATCAGATTGGTTTCAAAATACTGGAAAAGGTTCCATGATTTCAAGCAGTATTTATCTTTCGACAGAACAGTTCAATTAATATTGCTTCGTTTGTGATCGTTTAAGTTGTGTAACCGTATATGTATTTTATTTCTAAGGTGAAGACGATATTTTTCTGAATATTTGACTTGTTTTCATGTGACTAATAACTCTTTTTGCTATGAGCGATACTCAACTCGAGTGTTACGTTGATTATTATTAATCACAAACTCTAACAGTCAACAATAGGTATTAGATAGCGATTTAGTTTATAAAATAAAAATACTCAACAAATGAATCGTTTCACAAACATGACATAATGTGTTCATTGTTTGCAGATTCCTTTATAATATTTTCTTTTTGTATGACTTAGATATACGTATGTGACTGCGGTATTATTAAATCAACCGCTAGAATTATATTATAGCATTTTGAATCTTATTACTGGGGCATAAGGTACTCAAGGTTGTCACTGAATACCCCAAAATCAGTTAATATAACGCAGTTACGCGTGAATGAAGTTGTGTTAAAGACATTTTCTGTTTATTGGAGTGTTAAGTGAAGGGTTCTTTTGATAGGATCCCTAAAGAGTTATTCCAGCTCCATTGGGATTTCTAAAGTCATTTCCAAGAACGGGTAAACTACAACAGGAACTACACTTAAAATACTTTGGTAATTTAAATATTTTCCCTAAGGATTTGGAATCATTGATTTACCATCTGCGGCACGAGTAAAGGCATTTACACTCGCAATCTTTATATTGATTCATACATTAATTCTGCTTCAGTGAGTACCATTATTATTATCGAAGCGTTATGTTGTTTTACGGTTGACTTGCTTTTATTATTAATTAATAAATTATTTCAATTCGAACAAAATATTGAGAATAAAATATTTTTTTTAACGTTTTCCTCTTTTCTGTTTACTTTTTTTTCTATCATTCTCAACCAGTAACCAGTAGTCGTTAAATGGGTTAAAAACGATATTACTTTGGTTTTATGATCCTAAGTATTACCTGAGGTGTAATACGGTATGTTTTCTTTGATTTACCTTATACCGAGATACATTGCTCTTACACATGTAATTTGCAACTAATTTAAGGCAAACGTGACCGTAATAATGAAGCAATAACGTATAATCTTATTTGTTCACAAATAACAAAACAGGAAAACTCTTGATACTTAATAAAGTAACATTTTTTATCCGTCTC
The DNA here is from genome assembly GCA_907165245.1 of Habrosyne pyritoides. Taxonomy (NCBI): domain Eukaryota; kingdom Metazoa; phylum Arthropoda; class Insecta; order Lepidoptera; family Drepanidae; genus Habrosyne; species Habrosyne pyritoides. Next base: position 7,990,489 of record OU015602.1, on the reverse strand, counting down.
ATTTAGAATGATTTATTTAGGTATTATTGAAATTGTTGTAGAAAATGAAATTTTCCTTAAAAATTGCTCTTTGAAATCCATATTATTTTATGTACTTCCTTAGAAATAATATATCAAATGTTTAAAGTTGGGAATTACGAACTTTCGATAAATTTCTGCAAATTTTATATAATAGAAAAGCAAATAGAATTTTAAGAAAATATTTTAACCATTTCAGTTTCCTTATATTTAGCACCAGCTTTATAGCGTTCTCTAGGAATATTTCATTTTCCTGGCCTAAATAGACTAATATTAAACTATGTATGTATATGTGTGTCAAAGTTTCATCCTTAGTTTTTACGGGAAAGAGAAACAAACATATCCATCTATCCTCTTAAACATTCATATTTATAATATTAGTCGAATAGGGAGCAGAATTATGTAAGTTCTCCTTGAAGGGAAAGCCTTAGAAATTGTTTGTATATACAATACGACTTCTTTTTAACTTCAATTAAACATTTGTTCCAATACAATGTACTCCATTCCATTCAAGGTACAAGTTTCAAATAACACAACAGTAGTTTGTTTATACAATTTTGTTCTATTTCATTGTTGTATTCGAATTTCGAACACATGACATGTTTGTTTAACCGCTCTGAGAACAAAGATCGGCCATATTGGTTCACAAAAATGAAAACGTGAAACCAACAAAATGTTTTGCGTAAAACAAAGAAAATGCGCTACCTAAGTTTGTTACTTTGACTTGACATTATGTTTTTGTTGATTTGATAGAACGAAGTGATAAATTTAATCACTTCGTTTTCAAGTCCTGGGGCCTTACAATCAACTCTTATTATTTAAGATTTTTCGACGAAGGCTTTGTCAAAGTAAATCTTTACTGTCCCACACGGTTTCACCCGGATTCCCGAAATATGGTCAATTATACCAGGTATTAGTGTCCTATGTATTAAACTAAGTTATGGACTGTCTATGTGCCAAGTTTAATCCAAATGTGTTAAGTGATTTTTGCTGGAAAGAGTAACAAACTTGTATATAGCCATCCTCACAAATATTCGCATTTATTTTATAAGTAGAATCTACTTTATCACTGCCGTTAAATTCGACACTTTTCACACATTTATCATAAGAGCAAAGCGTGACCTGAATTCAAAAATTTAGATTTTTTTTTACTGGCAACCTTTTCACAATTTCATTGGTTTCTTGGAATTCTTTGATACCTGCCAGCGTCAGGGCGGGCCTCGGCCTTCGAGAATAATGTTTTTGTAAATTAATCGGTGTCATTAAGGCCTGTTACATTGAAAAGGCTTCTCTATTATGTTGTCGCTTTTGGATAACCTTATTTCTTCCTTTTAAATGCAACCTTATTTATCTAAAACATATTTATTATTTTTATAATACTCATAAAAGATTTGACAGATACCAATTACTAACTGGTTAAATTAAGAATAGTTGAATGTTTGATAAGGACACATTACTTCGTAATATGTCACTTAGTGTCAGAATCATAAAGCTTTTGTTTCATACTTGCTCTGTCTGAGGAGTTATGTCACTGGCTGTAAAATAGCGCTCTATAGTCTACAAATCAGGGCCTTATTATTATGTTACACAGAAGTAACGATGTGATATTAAATACGTAAATACTCTTCTCTGAGAACTAAATACAACGATAAATATCCTGTTATCTTATTTTCCACGGCTATCTAATTCCAAAATAAGCAGAGCTTGTACTACATATACTACTTTAATTATTTTAAATACATACTTATATAGATATGTAGACTCGAAAACAGAACAAATAGATATGATCATGCACACAATTGTTTATCCTGGGTGAAATCGAACCCACGACCTGTGCCGTGGGGGTCAGAAATTCTAACCATCAGAGCCTCAGGTCCATCATTATCAATATAACAATCTTTAATTTTCAAGTCAAAATATGTTACATAGGCACTTTATAACATTCTACAACAAGAAGTTTATGCAAGTAAACTTGGATTTTAAGCCCGTTTTAAACAAAAGGAAGTATGTTAAACTCTCGCAACATCAACATCTTGATTTTAATAAGTTAATAAATAATAACTTCCATAGAAATCAACGTTAATAAGCAAAGTTGTTGTTTTAATGGAAACGCGGAACTTAGTAAGGAGTCTGAAATATAAATCTCTTTTGTTGCAGGTATGTACAAGTGCCTTTTACAAAGGACATCGCTGCTTAACAATCTTCCTGCTCCTGATATTTTAAATGTAAGTGATCTCTGTGAAGGCCGTCAGGCAATTGAATGTCACTTGTTGAGAATGCGTAAGTTCCGTATGACCACAGTACATTTTTAGTTCAAGTATCCAGTAACCCAACACGATGGTATTTTTTTAAATATACAATCATATTAAATAAATATGCTGGAACATTCATTATTCATTACACACGTCAATCCATCTGCCATCTGATTCCAAGCTAAGCAGAGCTTATGCTATGGAAATCGGATAATACATAAACTACTTTCTTGTTTTAAAGTAAAACTTATCATGGGACGACTTTGAAATTCTGATCCGCAACCCTTTTATGTGACAAACAATTAATGAATGATAAATACAATCTATGCTATTGATGAAAAGTTTTTTGAGATTGATGAATCATTTAAATGTTTCCCTGTAATACTAAAGTTTCACTCGTATCGTATGTCTTTACGAGACACAGACCAAACATACATGCACACAAATGTCCTGATTGGCAGTCGAACCCGCGACCTGTGTCGTGGCGGTCAGGGTCTCTAACCACCAAACCAACTGGCACGCAATTACAATTAGAATTTGTTGATCGGTGGCCAATGTGGCAAAGTAATGTTTACTGAAAGTATTTCTAATTATACACTATCAACCCACTGCTGGGGGGTGAAAATACACTTACATTTCTTTCAGACCTAATCGCATTAAATTACTCAACGGCATGGCTCTCTTAGCCCTTTCTATCTTAGGCTTATAGAAAGGGATATTACAATACCAATGGCTGAAGCAATAACAACTTGATTGCCAATGTTATGAAATCAAATCATAGTGTTAGTACAAAGTGGAGTTACTGTTTGTGTAGTTAACTGTGGTGTGACCTTGTAAATAGTAGCCCAGTGGGCTTGGCGAAACAACTTCGACTCGGGATCGTTTGCTGCTCAAGTAAATTTATACCTTTACTCTCGTTAATAAATATGAGAATTCTTTATCAATATTTTATTTTGATGCAAAAATAAATTGTTTACTTGTTTACATTAAAATATAGCCGTAGATTAGTAGTATTTGCCAGGGAAGTCGTAAAACGTAACTACATAGTTTATTGATGATTTAGTCTTCTTATCCGAACAAAATTTATGAAAAGATCATTATTTGGTGTCCTATTTCGTTACAGTAGTCTAAATGATTATAAGAGATTCAAATAACAACAATTTATTTTACACTAGCTGCACGCGGTTTCACACTCATTCCCGAAGAATGATGCAATTTCCCGGGATAAAAAGTCTATATGTTAATGCATGATCTATCTATATGCCAAGTTTCATCGAAATCCATTGAGTAGTTTTTGCGTGAAAGAGTAACAAACATTCACCCTGAGTAACTTTCGCATAATATTAATAGAAGTCAGAGTTTTGCTTCAATGGCTTTATATTAAACGACAGACAATGCCGGATTAACCACGTAGCAAGAGTAGCAATTGCTACGGTCCCCGCGCAAAAGCGGGCCCCGCGTGTTTAAGGCTGCCCACCACCGATTGTTGTTTCTACCACTTTATACTTAGGAACCCAAAGCAGACCAAAGGCCCCCCAGAATTTGCTACGGGCCCCGAACTTGCTTAATCCGGCACTGACGGCAGAGGAAGGGTAGGTTGTTATGTACATGTACATGTAGACAGTCATGCATTCTTATGTTTAAAGTCTATCGTTGAAACGTGTTAGAATAAAGCTTAACCGTAAGACCGGCATCGTTAAATCCTCCGCGAGCGATCCAAAGAGTACTCGACTCTGTCTTAACTCTTCATAGATTTGTAGGAACACCATGGCATCTTAAATATTATGGATAAGCTTTTTGTAATGTCAAAAGATTCGCGTTCGAAATATGAATATTTTTTTTATAACTGGTCAGTAAAAAACTATGTCTAATGTAATTTATGACATGTATAGTTATGGGGACTATGTTGCTCATGGTTTAATTCATAGAGGAATGTTAAGACAAACAAATAATTACTGGAAGTGTAATTAAATCTACAAGAATTCTTGTTTTGTTAGTATGGAACAGGAAAGGTATTAGTTTTATTGTGTCCTGTTAATTGCATAAAACTATGTCACATAATCAATTTTTATTATTTTTAAGCATTTGTAAGATATGTTTCATAATCACTTCAATCTAAATATACCGAAAAAAAAGACTAAAACTCTACATGTCATTGCCTACCGCAAATAATTTTTGTGTTATAACTAAGTAGAATTTTTTTGTTACATTTCAAGACTTTATATAATTTTAACATTACCTATTTATTTGTTTAATTAAATAAAATATATTACTAAAAAATGTTTATGACAAGATTTTTATTAAAAAAAAACTAGCTGTACCCTGCGATTTCACTCGCGTTCCCAAGAGACGTTACATATTTCCGAGAAAAAAAGTAGCTATAATGCCATTCTAGACTATAATCAGACAGATCTGTTCAGCGATTCAAATTTCGCATTTATAATAGTAGTAAGATAAAGTCCAATTTAGAACACAATTTATGGTGACCGCATAGAGCTTTGAACGGTTATGTGCTTAGCTACGCTGGTTCAAGATATTAGAGGCAGTATTAATTTCTTTGTAGTGAAGCCACAAGTATTCTGCGGGACTTGACCCGCGGCTTGAGTTGGTCATTCAGAAACGATTAATACTTTTCCATTGTAACAATTTTTATATAATAAATTGGTAATTTAGTTTTCTAATAATATTTTACTTTTGAAAGTTAATGATTGAATTTTAGTGACAATTTAGTGTTAATGGTGGAATGGATAATATTCAAAACAAATTATGTTGACTTATGTTAGAGAATAGAGACACTTTGTTGTCTCACGCCATATATTGGACGTGTTCTTGGTGCGAGACACGATTGTGTCTGCGGAGAGATTTACACACCAGCAGGAAATTGGTGACAGGTAAAATTTTCGAGTAATCCAAAGTGCTTCCACCGTGCCATGGTTTCCTCATGTTTTTTTCCGTCACCGAAAGCTATCAAATCCTGAGATAATTATTTATTAATAAATAAACAAATCACTGATATAAAGCAGCAAATGAATGAAACTAGTGTTTGAAAACATATTTGTTTTTATATCTGTATACATATTTTGGGCGATATTAAATAATCTTTTATAAAAGGAGCAAATTATTTATTTTGCTGTAAATGTATATATCTATAGATACTAGTTTAAACACTTTTAAAATAAGTTGAGTTCTTCGAAAGCTTTTAAAATTAAATTCTGTAATTCGCTCGGATTGCTTTGATATTGTGAAATACCTTCACGCTGCGCTTGGCTCACAATAAATCCATTTGTTGTAATTCTCTTTCAAATATTAATTATTTCACTTTTATTTCTAAGGGGAATTATTGCCGGCGTCGGGAACGGTTGATTGCGAGAGGAAATGTGTTTTGCAAATAATATTTCTGGTAGAGCAAATTGGGTTGTTTGTTCTCTTTAATTCTTACTTCATGTTTTTGGATTACTAACAATTAATTTGCTTAAAACAGAGTACAACCTTCTTTAAAAAAGGAAACCCGTAAAAAGGCAAACTGTTTTACGAAATGTCTTACCTTGTGATTCGGTAACCGGTGTGCTGAAGTAGCTTCTACATTTGAAAAAAATGCTCGACTATTGATAAAGTCCTGGCCAAAAACAAAGTAATATTTCCAAAAAAAAAAAAACAGTATTTAGCGAAATGCAATATCGGCACTCTAAATCGATTCGATGCCAACATGAAACACTAATAAAACGAAAGAAATGCGCATCCACAATCCAGATGCTTGATTACAATTTCACGTGGGCGTTATTTGATATTCTACGCTGTGCGTCCAATTGAGAGAACAGCTCAGTTGGATAACAAACTAATGAGCTTAATTCACACCAATTACCAGAACCATATTGTTGTGACCTGGCTAAATGACCAGGATATGTTTAATTGCTCCAATATGTTGGGGCACCTGGATAACCTAGGCATTAATAGAAGTATGCGTTGTTAATTGGTTCGCATTTCGGGTAATAAAACAATTGTACTGCGTATTTAGATGGGTCTTTCCTATTTTAAAATGTCATGACATAATTTTACCCAAGGCTTTGTTGGTAGGTTTTTAATGGTACATTATATACAGTACGTAGTGCATTTGAAGAATGTTGCACGAGACTATGTAGAATCAATATGATTTATCACATAATCTGAAGTATATCTTTTTAAAAATATAATTCATTAAAATAATATTTATTGAAATAAATCGTGTTTGGAATTAATATTATTAAATAATAATTCTAGATCTTTAAAAGTAAATTGTCAAATGTTGGTAAAGTAAACCTTATGAGCTAGCACCAACTTTACCGACTGTTTATCTAGGTGTTAGTGTTCCGAAGAAAAGTCCTCAATCAGCTTATGTTGAACAAAACTTGTACAATCGTAGACGCTTTAGTTCGGATCTAGTTGGGTGTTACCCTAAATTGATTTTATTGCAATGAAATGGTGTAGTAAGTCTGTAAGCTTTTGAAAGCCGGACCGAAGTTAGCGCACCTTTGAACTAACCGTTGGACCTTTTGGGACTTTATCATGTAACTTTAGTTCAAAAAGCTTTGATTTTTTTAAAATTCAGTTAACACTTCAACTAACAAAATGTTTGTCACATAAAACAATATTAGTCCCAGGGGAGAGCCTGGTAATCTGTAATACAGGCAATTTCCTAGTACAGACACCAGTCTCTCACAAATTACATTATATTTGGAAACTGTATTATTATTTCTGTTCCATCTAGTTATTAAGCAACCTTTGTGAATTAAATAAATAAAATATTATTATTACTCCTTGGCAACTGAAATTCTGAGCTAGATTTTTTTAAACTAAGACTTAAGATTAATAAGGATTACTAAATTTCAGACATATTTTAATTTAAGATAATTTATGAAACGAGTTCAGTAAAAATAAAACCTACTTTGACTAAGCCGTTGAAACTTCTGAATCTTCGTTAAGTCCAACGCTATGAGACCACTTAATCCGATTAGCTCAATTCAAAAACTTTCGTGCGTCCACAATTCTTTTGCCAGTATTAATAGCAGTCTCCCATCATGCTTCATTACGCTCCGTACTTAACATGAACAAAATGAGTGCGAACTCGGGAAGTTTCTCAAGTTCTCCCGTGTTGCCGACGGGCTGTTGTTTATAATTCCCCGCTCGTATGGCTTGACCTTTACAACTTTCATTTGTCTTGTAGGTGCTATAGGACAAGTTTATTAGTTCTACGTAGTGATTGGTTCCTCTGAACAGCTAATTAACCGGTACATATGATGCTGATACATTATTATTAGCTGTAGCGATGCGTGTTAGTTGTTTTGCTAAGATTTTCTTTTACGTGTTATAGCTTAACGCTTTCACGTATTTTACTTTTATCAATTGTGTTTAATATCGAAGATTATTCCATTTCTAATGGGAGCGTAATACAATATTAACCTTAATGGGTAATCAAAAATTGTTCGGAACACGAATAAGTTGAATTATCCCTTGCGAGATAATTGCAATTTGTGGGGAATCGACGATGTCGTAATTCGCATTTCCCCTGTGGCTGTGAACCGAGGGTGAGAACAGACCTCTGTTTCCTGAGACCATCTTTAATGAAAATAAACGACACCATTGCAGAGGGATATAATTCGCAATTGCTTCGCTTCGCCTGATGTTTACTTTGTATATGTGAATTATCCACTAAACTCTAAGCCGTGTTAAGTTATAAGTAACAATAATATGACAACGTGGTAAAGTTTTCAACTCCAGTTTTCATATAATGGATTATAAAAAGAATTGTTCAGGTCACAAAATAATGCTTACGAATTTGGTGCACAATGATTCTTTTACCAACCCCTTTTAGAGTTATAATTTATATCATAGTTTTTGCTAACACATTTCCCAACATAAAAGCCTTTTAATTAAGGATTGTCTTCGCTTTGTCGATGATTAATATGAACATCGTGAGTAAAATCTGTACGCTCAAGAAATTCTGCGGTATGCGTTTCCCCGCACACGGCACTTAACCCCAAATTCCATAGCGTCTGTTCTACCACAGGCTGTAAGTACCACATTTCGCTGTAAAGGATCACAATCTCGATGAAGCTTAAAATATTTTGAGTTTAGAATTAGGCGTTTCCTCAAAACATGAATCTGTGTACGTCAACGAGAGCTTTTGGTAAAACGGGTTGTAGCTATTTTTTTATATATATTTTTATACTATATTTCATACGTTGATCCTCTCGCGCGATGCAAATAGTTATCTATAAATTGTTTCCGTTCCAACAAATGGAACAATTTGTATTAAAGTGCTTTATAAATTGGCAAAGCTGTTGGATGAATTTTGGTTTTATACATTTTTTGGACCGGCATGATAAAAGGTTTATGCTTAATAAAAACAGCGGTGTTTCTAGTTTAAAATTGCTATGCGAATCCTTTTTAAAGACTTTTAGTTTATAGCTCGATGTACGAAGCAGTTTTTATGATAAAATGTTATGATTGCAATATCGATGATACTGAGATAAAAGTCTAAATAGTAATATAAACGCGTTTTTTTATTTGTTTGTAACAGTCGAATTGCTCTTTCTAGAATTTAACACATACGGGATATTGCATGCCAAGGCTCGTACCCCTTGTAATTTTATAATCAGTCAACATGTTAATGATATAGCCATAATACAATTTAACACATTTCAAAAGTTTTGTATCTACTTACAAAACTGCTAACTCAATAAGTATGAAAATAACTAGAAAAATCTATTTAAATGATCTCGTAGGTAACGCTTACTTTGGGATCACATACCTGTGTGTAATGTCCCAGGATATTTATCATTTATCCTACTAATATTATAAATGCTAAAGTTTGTATGTATGGATGTTTGTTAATCTTTCACGTTAAAACTTCCAAACCGATTTGGATGAAACTTGGCACATGTATAGAAAATACCCTGGAATAACACATAGGATTTTTGTGCCGGGAAAATCTTACACACCTCAGAACGCGGGTGAAATTGCGAGGGACAGCTAGTAATTCACAAAACTAACTGAAAAACTAAAATGAATTTGATTTTGGTGTTGTTTAAAACGCGCGCGGAGCGTACTTTTCCCCGTCTTCAGCTCATTCTTCAAGCTAGTTGATTCCTTCTAAAGTCACAAGCGTTGTTTAGAAGTAAAGGCGGTAATGCCTGGTTATTTCCGCGAGTGCTCTCGCTTGCACAAGGGTCATTAGCGAGCCCGTCACAACAGCACCCGATTTCTTAATTTGAAAAGCCGTCGCTGCTGCTTTTTCATTTTCGCCGACGACGTGGAAATACTTGTAAGAAAAATAGATGGTTTTATGAATTGAATTCTTGATATTGACGCCGTAGTTTTTATCGATAATTGGAATTGTGGCGGAGGCTATTTACCGAGGAATTCTCCAATAATTATTAATACTACGTTCTTGTATTTTATAATTATAGTTGTTGACAGTCCCATATAAAAAATACAGTGAAATAAATGTTCGTGATATAATTGATCCCATTCTATAACATCCGAAACACTGAAGAGCTACTACTATGGTGGCCTGATAACTGATATTCTACAACATTTAAATACAAATTAAAATCATTTTCAGTCCGTATCACCCGCATTTTTAAGGGATCTTTTGTTCGGAATAAAAAGTAACCTAAAAGTTAATCTAGAACAACTATATTAATGTTATAAAGCGTGAGTGCGGATTTGTTGCGGATGTGGAGCGTAATCTCTGAAACCGCTGCATCCATACGAAAAATTATTTTAACCTTTGAAAGGTAATTTTTTACATGTGGCCAGAGGCTACTTTAAAATCCCGGTTGTAGACTCGTCGTACGATAAGTAATTCTAAAGAGTCACAGGCTCGACAACACTACCTGTATGCAGCGGACGTGCCTACTCTCACCCGTGGTTCACGTAGCACTGACACGCCGCTTCACTACATGTATGCCCGAGACTGTGAGTAACTAATATATAGTTACTTACTAAACACAAACACTACATCCCTTCTTTATCAATTTATTTATTTATCAACAAAGTAATCAACTGAATTATAAAAGTTTAAATCTGAAACAAGTAGAATTATATTTATTCAGAATTCATTTACGTTCATCCTGTAATTGACCTTGACTGTCTGTGTTATGGTCTTTGACAGCAGTCCACTCACCTTCAACCTTCTTCAAATGAATAATATTTCTTCTTAGTCTCTGTCCTGTTTCTTCATTTCTCACGGTGATATCCCCACCCAATGATTTTTCCACGACATGTGGAGTTGGGTTGAAATTCGGTGTAAGTTTATTTCCTTTTTCAATTTCTTTTACATATACTCTGTCACCCTCACTTATGTTACTATATTGAGCTCTCCTCCTCTTATCTCCATATTCCTTCCCTTTTTCTGTTTCTTTTTTATCCTTGTCTCTAACTTCAGAATCATCTTCTTGTTCATTTCCATAAATATCTTGAATTGTGGGTATTTTGTCCCTATTCTGTCTTTTAAAGAAAAGCTCTGCTGGTGATTTTCCTGTTGTAGAGTGTGGTGTTGAATTATACATCTTCAGATAATCCCACAGGCTTTCCTTTAAATCCTTCTTTTCGAGTTGACCTATCTTGAGCCGTTTTAATATGTCTCGATTTTGTCTCTCGTATACTTTACTTTGTTTGGGATTAAAATAGTTATTTAATTTTTAGGGCTACTTCAAATACATCTATTCCTTCACCAGTAACTACATTAGCTCCTGGTAAATTATAAAATATTTCTTGAAGATCTGATCCCCCCAGCAACAGTAAAGTAGCTCTCTTCTTGATTGAACACTTTATATCAGTCGCTTCCAAATACATGTTTAATGACCTTTTCCATTTTTCCCATGTTTGACCCACTGAGGCACCGTCGCCTTGAAGGTCAAGTTTTTCTAAATTTGGCAATGTATTTGTCATAGCGAACAATATACACTGAAGCTGAGGTGTTAACAGTTAACAACAGAAAAGAAAAACTAATTTAGAATTCATTAAGCCACCCTTGTGACATACCAGTTTCCAATTTAATGGAGGTACCTTTGTACCAATGATCCCCGTTTAGAGGGTTCCATGAAATCAACATTTCCAATTTAATGGAGGTATCTTTGTACCAGCGTTCCCAGTTTAGTGGGTACCATACTATAAACTCAACATTTCCAATTTAATGGAGGTATCTTTGTACCAGCGTTCCCAGTTTAGTGGGTACCATACTATAAACTCAACATTTCCAATTTAATGGAGGTATCTTTGTACCAGCGTTCCCAGTTTAGTGGGTACCGAACTATAAATTAAACATTTCCAATTTAATGGAGGTATCCTTGTACCAGTGTTCCAATGATATTTATTTTTTTTTTATTTATTTATTACTATTTGAAACATTAACAATTTAATTTCAATCGTTACAATCTATAAATCCGACGAATGAATGTCAATATTGTACGGTTTAACCCAATAACTTAACACTGGCAGTAATAAGGCCAGCAAGCCAAATACCAAATAAAAAAGAAATTACCAAGATGACGAAATCTCCATATTTAAAAATATGAAAAATAAAATTACACAACATAACCTTACAAAACAATAATTTATGATTTTATTTATGCAAAATTACTGAAGCAATTTATATAGGTTTAATAATTTAGCCAATAGTTAGATATGCGTACAAATAAATGTACAAATTTATGCCCAAATAACAACAAATGTGTCCCGTACAATTTTAACAACATTAATAGAAATAGTTGATAGCTTTATAATTCTAATCCCGATTATCTAGGAAAATTAAATAATGTGTGTGTACTTACTTATCACTGTAGGAATTATATTTCGTTATGGATAATTATTATTTCGCAACAAAAATGTATTCTGTTTTCTTAATTTGCCAATGAATGATGACGAACTCAATACGTTGTTTGTTACGTTGGTATAATCAACTACAGACTATTATAATCATTATTCGTATATTTTTTTAATTCTGACCTTTTACTCGTCGCCAAAATGTAGACTCGTCGTACGATAAGTAATTCTAAAGAGTCACAGGCTCGACAACACTACCTGTATGCAGCGGACGTGCCTACTCTCACCCGTGGTTCACGTAGCACTGACACGCCGCTTCACTACATGTATGCCCGAGACTGTGAGTAACTAATATATAGTTACTTACTAAACACAAACACTACACCGGTAAATACTAAATCCCTCAGGAACGTGAGAGAACCTGCAGGATGGAGGCTAGTATTCCGTTATTAAATTAACATTTCATTTTAATCAGTAAATCTCTAAGTAGTAATATATATATATATACACACTCACACACACACATAAACACATACAAATCATTTATAATATCTGTAAGAAAGATATAGCCTCTTATTTGAATTACATTGAATTTATCAGATGCGGCGGTGAAATAGAGCAAATGAGATCTCAGGTCTAGACGACGGAAACTGCTGACATCTCGCCGGGAAATAAGAGGTTTAAATTCCTTTTTTAGCGGAACAATAAATAAGAAAACGATCGGTTAACAGAAGCTTATTGTTGCCGTCTCCCTCTAACCCCTCTGAGCTGGGACGATATTGCGAAACAATGAGTTATAATGGGGCACTTTATTGTTTCTTTTGTTCAATAATGCGTTGTAGATTTATTATACCTAACTACGGTGCCTAATACATTATATCTTTTAAAATTGTCGTAAGGATAATTATCGGCGACGGGCCAGTTGGCTTGGTGGTTAGAGACCCTGACTGCCAAACCGAAGGTCGCGGGTTCGATTCCCACACCGGATAAACATTTGTGTGCATGAACATGTCTGTTTTGTCCTGTAAAAAGTAGTATATGTAGTATATCAGTTACCTGGTAGCCATACTACAAGCAGTACACTCTGCTTAACTTGGGACCAGGTAACCATCTGTGAAGAATGTCTTGGGATATTATTTAATATCCACGAAGCTTTAGTAAACATAATATACAGCGCGTTACAAAATACCCCGTAAAAATATAATTAATTTATCAAAGCCAACAACCCTAGTAAGCTGTCATGTCAGGGAATCAGATTATTTAACAGAAAGGCCTTCCTACCTATTTTACCTAATAATTGTCTACTTTAATAGTTCAGTATCAGTTTTATTATTTTTTCGGGGTATGTTATACAGCGTTACTACGGTTCTTAAATATTGTGAATGACTCGTTATAAGGCCCCATTTAACCTCCTTTCGGCTTTACGGGTAGTATTGTAACATCCTGTATAATGTAGTTAAACTTATTAAATTATTTAATAACAGCATAAGGATGTAAAAGAGAATCAGTGAGTGTATCAGAGTCAAACGCTTTAAGCTTCCAAAAAAACCGACAATATTAACTTTACCTGAAACAAGAACCATCTGCGGTGTTCTAGATCATACTAAATTTGTTATACCTTTTTATTAGACGTCCTATTACATACCAAATGAAATAAATGATTACTGGTCTACACAACATTTACGCTCTACCTAAAAGGTTCTCAGTTTTTTCGTCACAGGGAAAAAAGTTTCATTTATATCTTGCAGTTCTGCCAAGTCTTTTAGTGTTTGTACTTCTCCGACGACTTAGTGGTGATAGGGAGACGGTAGACGTTAATTATGATTTACTGGCTTCACCCAAGTACGTGCAATTAAAGAAAGTTTTCATGCATAATGCTGGAACACTCGTTTAAGTTGACAGTTAATAGCTGTACCGAAGTAATATAACTTTGCGATGGATGTGGTTTAGTTCAAGGCATTTAATTATAGTTTACATAGTTTTGGAATTAGATTTAGCTAAAAATACATTACATACTTGTGAATTTGCACAAGAATAACTATTTTTTTTTTAAGAAATGAAGGTCTTTGAAGATTTAGAAGATCCTCCTGATGGTAAGTAGGAAGTCACCGTGTCTATGGAAATTTAATACATCAGGTATCGCAATGCGTTTTGACCTTAAGACGTGAAGTTGTTGAGTGTTATGTGCCTGTATTTTTATGTTTACGAGAAATTTGCCGACTTACCCTTAGACGGTCGTCCTCATGGTAAATGGTCCCCGCCGTATATGGACATTTCCTACACCATGCTTCGCAATGCGTTTCGACCCTTAGACTTGAAGTTATTAAGTCTCATGTGCGTGTAATTTCACCGACCCCCTTTCCTTTCTAACCATAAGAAAGTTCATATATATATCTATACTAATATTATAAAGAGGAAAGATTTGTATGTAAGTATGTTTGTTACTCTTTCACGCAAAAAATACGAAACGGATATAGATGAAACTTGGGACATAGATAGAGCATATCCTGGAATAACATAAAGGCTACTTTTTATCTGGGGAAAATGTGATATCCATCGGGAACGCGGGTAAAACCGTTAAAAAGATTTATATATATAAGTGCACACTGCTTCACGTCGGATCGGGGTATGGTGGTAGTACTTACTTCCCCGGACGAACTCAGCACTAAGAGCTCTACTTCTTCTGTAGACATATTCCAAAATACCCAAACTTTTGGGATACTTTCCATACTAATATAACTCGTTTCGGTCTAGCTCTCTATTGAGGTCAATGTGCCAATGCCTAAAATCATACCATCCACGTTTGATTTAATATTAAAATTATTAAAATATTCTACAGTGCAATTTAATTGATATTTCAAAATAAACGTGCACTATGTCAATACTGTTGAGCATAGTTAAATAAAAATGATACAGGGGCATGAATTTCACGCTTTCAATATTAAATATCGCGCTCGTTGATTAATAATCAAAAAACATGGCAGTAATCAATGAAAATAACTGTTACTTTCGATAAATATGCGGTGTGTTTTTGATCGAGCCCATAGCACAGGTATCTTAGTTTCAGTGGTTAGGATTCAATTCTATGACTTATATTAAGATGCATTTATCTTAATGTAAAACCTTCTATTTTTTTCGTTGCAAATATATATATTTTTTTAATTTATACTATCCAATAGAAATTCCAACATGTATGCGCTCAGTCTCTACTTTAACTAATTTTGATTTTTTGTTTTTATGTTTCATTTTGTATTTGATTTTACTTGTGATTCTATTTGTGATTTTATTTTTGTAACTTTCAGTCTATTTATGTTTTTGGATGCTGTGGTCTCCTCTAATTGAAGGAACACGCCACCTCACATTCACTGTGTGCTTTAATAATGTTATGTTAGCGTGTATCTTTTGTTGGAGATCCATAAATAAATAAATACATTTATTTTATTTAAATTACCTAAGAAACGTACAGGTTTCTACTTCGTGGCGCTTACTTACTACCTAGTTTTAATAGCTGGGAACACGTTTCCCGAGTATACTACTAATAATTTCCTATTGAAGTTCTCGGAAGCAGAGTAGGAAGTGGCAATTAATCATGCTTATTTTTTTCTTTTCATAACGAGTTCCAGTTCGTAACAGAATGTAACATTTTCATGTTGTGATTTAAAGTAGAGATGTGATGAAAATCGATTAGCAATTTTGTTTTTTGCTCTATGGAATGTTTGTGTACTTTTTTCAAGCATTTTAATATTTCCATGCTACAGATTAAAAAGGAAAAGTTAAACCGTTTACAGAATATACAAGTATTGCGAGGTTGGCAGTATAATACCTACACTAGTCTGTCGTTTTTCAATTAGAATTCTGTTTGTATAGAAAAGACAATGAACCTAATAGAATTTCTCATTCATTCAATAATAATCAAATGGTATTATTAAAAGCTTTGGAGTATATTAGGTCATTAAACAATTGGTCTAGATATATATTAGGCAATAGAATTGTGTTTATTAATGCAATATGGCCCATCCTACTAATATTATACATGCAAAAGTTTTTGTGGATGGATTTCTGGATGTATGGATGTTCGTTACTCTTTCACGCAAAAAGTAATAAACGGATTTGGATGAATTTTGGTACATAGATCGTTTATAACTTATTGAAACGTCCATCAGACACGCGCGTCAAAGCTCCACGGGGGAGACAGCTAGTCGTAATCAATTAGTAAATATTCAAAGTTAACTCATACAGATTGTTTCTTTTGATGTATTTTACTAATTAAAATCAGATTATACAAGAACAAATATCTAGAAATTTCCTGTTGAGTTTCCTTGTTTGGGACTTGACAGAGATGAAGATCCAGCGGAATTACTTGCTAGATATTTGTTTTTGTATAATTTTATAATGGATGGTCACGCCTGAGTCATTTAGTTAATTAAAATTGTTTAATTTGTCGGATATACAATTTAATCATCGACCGAGCTGCTGATTTGTTAAGTTACATTCGTCAAAAAATATACAAAACTTTATAGCTAAGATTAAGGAAACGTATAAAAATCTAAAATAATGCTTTTATAATATTAGATTTCTGAATGAAGAAAACTGGAGAGAATGGCTGTAAATTGGTACAAGTTATCTATAGCTTATCAGTTAATGATTGTGTCTTGATAACGAGATAAGACATCGAATAGATTGCACTATGATACTATGATATGATGATGGGGTAAAACGGGGGTGGAAAATTTGTATGAAAAAATATGTTTTCTTGGTCTGATCAACCTTAAACTAAACGCAGGTGACACCGCGGGGGACAGATAGTTTAAATTTAAATTGGTAGTTAAAATTTTGTAATAGTGACTTTGACAGCCTCTCATGGTTTGAAATCTACCATAAAGTAAAGCTTGTGCTTGCTTTATTAGAGTGTGACTATTCATAAGTGCTTGTAAAGGCCTATTTCAATAAAAATATTTGAATTTGTGTTGTGACACTAACATTGTGACGAAACCATAGTACCATGAAATCCCTTCGACTTATCGTTTCTTTAATGTCGCATAAATATCGATCGTTCATAAACAACGAACGATCTCGAAGTGTATATTATAAATAATATGTGACATGACAATGGCACACAATATCACCCCATATTAGGACCTCGAGACGTATTTCTTCTACAGCTTATTAATTAAATACTACATCACATACAGTGTGTGCGAAACTAACGCGAATTATTTGGTCCAATAACGTCGAGTCATGTCGCATTGTTTGAAATAATCGATGGTCCGAAGGAATGTCGACCCCTGTATACTTCTAATAATAAAAGAGCTTTTCTAAGGTACTAGTTTACGCCTCGCTGTTTCTGCTAAGTTCCAGACCGTTTTTCTGCGGCACAAACACACTTAATGTATTGGCTATTAGAGTAAAGAGTACTATTTCTAAGTAAGGTTTTATATATTTACCTTACACAACCTAAAGTCACGTGAGTTAGTTTTGCTTTGCCAGAAATAAAAACATTTAATTAAACATATTGTTTGGATAGATGGATGGACGGATCTGGATGAAACTTGGCACAAAGATGGATTATAATCTGGAATAGCGCATAGGCTATGTTTATCCAGGAATAATTTAATATCTCACAGGAACGTGGATAAAGCCGCCGGGCCAGCTAGTTGAATATAACTTTGAAAATTAGTAACACATTTTATTAAAGTATTCCTATTAATATAAGCTTTTGCAAGTAAGGATATAAATTGTCAAAGCGTTTACCCATCGTTATGAGGGGACTCGCCTAAATATCACAATAAAGGACCCTCGTGGGAGATTAGTAAATAATATAATAATAGTATACCTACCTACATATTAGAGCATGGCATTACCGATCTCTTGGGAGAGATTTAGAGAAATTATCTGAAGATACAAAAGAGTAAACAGTTTTAGTACTGTAGTATAATAAATAAATATATTGATGCCCTCTAACCCGAGAAAATGAGGTCATACTGTGTCTTGTACTGTCCTTTTTTCAGTAAATTTACTGAAAAAAGGACGTTAATTGTGGCGAACATTGTCACCTTATTTTTGGATACTTTGTCAATCCTAAAAAGCACTTATAATTTCTCAAAAAAAAATCTGAAATTGAAAATTGGACCTCCTTTGCCACGCTTTATACCACTCTCAACCATCGAGGCGATAGAAAGGATTGCCAATTATGTAGTATAAGATAGTCTAATAGATAGTTAAAGTTCAGATGATTAATAAAATTCTCGAATCTAAAAAAATCTCGAGTCAGTTATTTCCTACTAAAATGTTGTGTTAAAAAAGGCCAGTCAAGTTACGCTGGCAACAATGAGTCTATAAAAGTGCCTTCGTATGAACTTTACATGCTAAAATTAGATTTACGACCCATTTCACTGTCTCAGGTCGACGTCAACAGGTAGGAAAAGACTCACCTATCTACTCGTAAGACTTGTTTTAGTGTCAAGAATAGACGTAATATCGATAAATTGACTAGTGGCATTTTATTTATCTTTTAAACCGACTACGGTAAAAAAAAAAAGGGTTACAATTTTAGTAGTCCTAAATATGATATTTCTTTTAAACTCAGTCATCAGGTTCATAATCATCACTGATCTTTGAGCAAGGAGGTATTTGATAAATACTTATTAATGTTAGTTTTGCGTTGTTGTTGTTCTGCACAAGCTTTGGTGAATTTTGGATCAGATGACTGCGTTGACGAAACGTATCAGATATTTTTTACTTATATAGCCTATAGCCGCTAAAACAGAAAAGCCCTGGAATAACGCGAGGGATTCTTAGTATCCCGAGCAAGTTTACCATCCCTTGGGTACGCAGGTGAAACTGCGGGGGACAGTTAATCTATAATTAAATTATAATGACTTAAACATTGTAAGTAGAAGGTAATCTCCGGAATTACCCGAGCCCACTATTCCCGAGTGACATAAGCTATGTTATTATCCCGGGACATATTGGATCCCCCGGGAACGTGGGTAAAACCACGGGACGGTAGCTGGTACTTAATAGTTAATTAGTTAAGTTGTAAAATGAAAATAGGGACTTTTTTATCAAGAGCTGGCAACACTGGAGTAAAATCTCTTTGCTTACTTAAAGGCTTGTAGAAGTACCTACGCCCTATCGATGCATGAGTTATCGTCGACTAACGGCACTAGAAACACTCTATTTACGCAAATTAAATACTTGAGAAACAGTTTATTTGTGTGCATACTCTCTTTGAGGTTATCTTTATGTTTGCTAATCATTAATCATGCTACAGGCGGAAATGTTCCTTGCACACAAGTTGAACTTGTTTTGATTATTAATTGGGTAAATATTAAATATCTAGTGGATGGAAAATTGTAAGTCACTACAGTTGTCTATGGATGCCAGAGGTTTTATTATATAACATTTTTTGTTTGAATTAATTTAAGTTATTTAAAAAAATCTATTAATAGAATTTCATTAACTGCCGTACTCACAGTTCTACAATAAGAATTAAAATAACAAAATCAATATGAAACGAATGGTTCCATCTAAATTAGATTGTGGGAATCGTCTCTATCGTAGATTGGCTGCGAGAGAGAGGAAAAAAACAGTAAAAGAAAATTAGCAAGCCTGGACACGCGTTTGTAGAGAGTAAAGACATGTGCAAGTTCTGAAATAAACATTTTAGAACCGATGAAAAATAGAACACTTTGAAAGTGGAGGAAGTGGAGACCTTACCCAAATAAAAAAGACCAAATGAGTTAGCGTATCTTTTTATGGAAGGGAGGAAGGTGTTAGCCTCTGGTGGATCTTACACCCTTACGCGGCCAAATTACCATAGCTTTTTAGTAAAGGTCCAATAAAGATGCTTCACACACACACCCACTTGCACACACACACACGGACACACCTTTCCCTCTACACATAAATTTTAAATCCGTAATTGACTATAAGTCTTGGTAAACATCTTAATATATATATTTCTTGTGTGCGTGTGTATGTGACTGAACTCCTCCTAAACGACTGGACCGATTTTGATGAAATTTTTTGTGTGTGTTCATGGAGATTCGAGAATGGTTTAGATTTATAATTGGACCCGCTGCGATCGAAACCCTGAATTTTTGTATGGACTTATTTTGGCAGGACAACGTCTGTCCGGACAGCTAGTACTCGTATATTATATAATATGTAATTTTTTTGTGACTGAGAGCTGTGGATTTTGTTGAAATAAATACAAAATAAATAACTTTATTTCTGATATAGGCTTGTGTTTGGTCACTATATCACCATGGTAACTGATTTTGTGGTCGAAGGTAGTAAGAACTCAAAGCCTCGTTTAGGCTTTCAAGTGCAGCTGCCGGACACTTGCTTGGTGGTAGTGATGGTCCAGGTAGAACCACGCACTATTTCTCACGACGTTTTTCTTCGAAATTGTATGTTGCCTACGACCAATATAGCAATTGACATTACCACCTCAAAGTACCTACATGCAATAACTTCCTTCGGATTCTGGAGATAATGGCATTAGTGTATAACGCTACATCAACCTCAGAGACAAGACATTAGTCAGCGAAATGACAGAGCACAATTAATGTACGGAGATTGTAAATGCACACATAAATATGATAACATCTCAGGGTCGGTTCACACGATATTAACTTCAGCCAAGTTAAAATAAGAAAAGTTTAGATTTAAAACAGTCTAAACTTGTTAAAACTTTCTTGCGTTTTTTAAATCTCGAGAAAGAATTCAGGTTGATGGAATATTATTGGGGTAACTGTTGAAATATTTTAAGATATTTTTATGTAAATGTACTTGGCTTTTAAAATGAGAAAAAGACATTTTAATGTCAACCCCAATGTGTTGAGGCAATTTTTCTTTCAGTTCAATGGCAATTGCACATTTTCGTAAAGTAAATATCTCAATACATCATTAAACTAAATCTTTATCAAAATATTATAAATCACGAGAAGAAAAATTATATACGTATTTTGGTAATAACACCAAATCGTGTGACTTTGCGACATTTCAACAGTTGCCAAAAACAAATATATTTTTATATATCCTGAAAACGGTAACATTAATTTATCAGTGCCACGAATAATTCCAATTCCACTGAATTTAAAATTAAAATGGAAATTATTTAAACAAGCAACCCGTATGGGAATTACTCGAAGAGGGTAATTTAATCATGAAGGTTAAAATAAACAGTGTATAGACAGCTTTAAAGTATGTCGTTACTTTATACTCAGTGACGAAAGATCGGGGATGTCCACTGGTTTGATATACGATATACGCGAGATGTCTCCAATGTTATAAATAGCTGTGGTGCGTTGACCGAACCCTGGGTTGCCATTTGCTTTGTAGAATTCCGCTAAAAGCTACTCAGGTATTGAATTCTTATTTCAATTTGATATATCTTAATTTGTATAATATACTTCTACATAGCAATGGATGTGGGCGTACTAAATAATTTAAAGATACCAAAACATTCTCTTCAAATTAGATCATTGTTTCAACATATAGATATATCATGCTCGGGGTGAAATTAAATAAATACTTTAAGCATAATAATTCACCCTCCTGAGACAACACGATAAAAAATAAATGAGAACATTGCACTGTTTTCTCACAAACAAATGAAATTAATTTATAAACCTTAGCGTAAACACCGCTCCCCAAAAACAGTAAACAATATTCGCGGAGGAAAATTTATTTTTTTAAATCGCTCCGTGAGGTGCAAGCGTGGGGGTAAAATTTTTCATTACACGTCGAAGCACCCTCGTTTTCTTCCCCCGCTCAGTCCCGTACTTTATAGCTTTAATATTGTTTCGGGAGCATCTCGCCGCGACAAAATAAATGTTTGTATGGACCGTGCGTGCCACCAATCCCACAGGCGATAGTATTACTCGATTGCTTTTTTCAAATATAACTTAGAAAATCTCGGGACGGAAGAATAAGTGGAAAATCGTTAGTTCATAGTAACAGTGAGCGTTTCTTACTTTGTTTGTCATGGCCTTAGGAAAAAGAATTTAATATACATAAACGATATAAATAGATTTCCTTTTAAACTCTCATAATTCACATACAAATAATTTATGAAGAAATCTTTAATTAATTATGTTAGTGAGTTAATTAAGTCGAATAAGAATTGAACAAGATAATGATTATGACCTTTGAATTTAATGGTTTGTATATAATTATCCATTTAGGGAAATGATTGTTGTTATTTTTTTTAAATATTTGAATAAAGGAAAAGTCGACAAGAAATAAGCGGTTGCTCTGACATTAATAAAAACGTCTGGTATCAGCACTTGCCCGATTCTTTTTTGGATGATTGGATTGTGTATCCACTTTGCATGTTGCTGGATTATATTTACATTTTATGGACTACAATAAATCATCATCCGTTTGTGTCTAGTGATTGAATTGGTTGTTCATTTCATGAGGGGCAATTCAGTTAAAGCTAAGAAGAATTTGGACCTAATTTGGATATTGTTCGGTTGCCAAACTTTTTTTTAAAAATCATTAATAATTAAATTTGGATTGATATTTTTTTACGCGTCTGTCAAAAGTTACGTTTTGAAAATATTTAAATTTGTTTTTGATAATTTATAAAACTGCCAATTTTACGCGTCAAAATTATTGATGATTTTTTTCACATTTTGATAACGGTACATTTCGATTCCCTTCACGTTATAATCTTAATTTAACGACAAAATATTTCAAAGTCATTTTATAGAAGATGCAATATATCCAAAGGGCTTAGAGGGTCACGTCTTATATATGTATTGGGGGTGCGAAGAGACCCCATCTCGGATTAGACCTTCAATTACAGTTTCCACCGACGCGGCAGGAAACCGACCCCGTGACGTAAATCACGTTGAGAAAGGACTCCGAGAAAAAAAAAAGTTAATTTCAGATCACGGAAATGCGTGTGTCAGGTGTTTATTTTTCTTTTTAAAACAATCTCGATCTCACTAGGGGGTGACCATTTGTCATAGTTATGTTTGTTTACCTCGTGTCATAATTTTTACCTAATTGGGAAACGTGAGACAATTTGCGGGGCTATTAAGTACGTAATTACATTGATTTTTTGTGAACATTTTCTTTAGATTTGTAATTTTTTACTGAGGCAATAATTGCAATCTGGTTTGGTTGCAACTAAAACCTTTTCTATTGATAGATGCTTGCAATAAAATTGATGCAACAAAGCACCATGAACTCAAGGCGTATTATCCTTAAAATTCATAAAAATAAACGTTACATTATTACTGTTTGCGCCGATTTCACTTTTATGGTGTTTACTTCCTTATGATAAATAACGAAAGTTTTATTTCGTTCCTCCATAAAATATCGCGATTCGTGCAAAAGTTATAGTTGCTAACTTTTATTGTTATGTAGCGAGCTAAGTATGTATCTATGTACACCTTGCTGTTTCTAACTTGAGACATCTTTTAGTACTTTGTGTTGTTTCCTGTCCTTGTACATACACAATAATCCTGCAGCATTGTTGTTTTAACACTTCCGAGATTTGTGCTTACGAAAGAGTGAAAATAATCGGGGAAATTAAAAATGACAACATTGATATGGATTCTCTGAAACCTAATTATCTAAAAAACAACACGTCCATTTGGGCTCAAAATAGACTGCTGCTATATCGTAATTTAATCTTATAATGCCAAAGTTTTTACTAAGTACTTTATTATAAAACTGCGACTTTTACTTCAGAAGTTTCCTCACAATCGGCCCTTGTTATAACCAGCAAGTTTTAGTGCATTTGGTAGTAGCATTTATGTTGGTTCAGTTCACTATCAAGAGAATTGTGAACAGAACCGCCAAAGTTTTCCAATAGCACCGCCGAGAAATTTTCAATTATCAACTTTATCCACAAATCGGTCTAAAGAACTGCATCGAATTTCATGAAGATGCTTTAACGTTTAAAATTACTTAAATTACAAATAGTATTTATTATTCATATTACCGCAAAGGTTTGTTCTTTTAATCCTATTTGGTCTCGACCCATTGGGACACTGATACCTTTTATATTGGAGGTTATTATGTATGCAAATAGGATTACTTCAAAAGTCTTTGAATAGACGTGGTCCTAAAACACAGTTAGGTATTTGTACCATAGAAGCTTTTATAAGTTAAGGATGCAGGTAGCAAAACATTTAGAAGATTGTGTAAGTAACTAGCGACCCACCCCGGCTTTGTCTGAATGGATTTATATAATCGAACTAAGCTTAAGCCCGCAGTTTCACTCGCGTTAAAATTGATTTAAAATCGTGTGTTTCTCCGTAACCTTAGGCTACATGTATGCCAAAGTGTGCAGAAATACCGTTTAGCCATGAAAGGCTAACAAACCGACAATAGACTCACTTTCTCATTTATAATATTAGTTTTGATTATACATAAGTTTAAACTTTCCGGAAAAATTTACTCTAAATTGTAATAAAAACCGCATTCAAATCTATGCGCGGTTTAAAAGAAATGACCAGAAAATAAAACTTATTTCATATTAAAAAAGTTTCGAAGTAGAAATAAGCAGTGTACAAAACTACATTAATAATAATTTACAGTATATTTCTAGGAACCAAAATATCTTCACAACATCCAATTTGTAGGGCTCAAAAACTTTGAATAAAGTTTCTAGGAAACGAAACTGTCATTACAAATTTAGGATAGTCTTGAAGCGGAATACTTACTAGTGAAGAAATACAAGCGATTAGTGGATGAAAGTTAAAGATGGAAGTGAGTCCTTCGGTTAATGAATTTAGCTCCAAACTCAAACTGACTAAAACTCGAAGAAACATCGGCTTTGTAGATCAACACAAATCTGACTTGACTTTAACTTTATTCACCGAGTCCGAGTCTTTTGTGTGTTACAAGAGAGTGCTCTTTACAATTTCAATTTGATTAAGTAAACAGAGGTGTGCTCAGAATGTTGAAATCCTTTGTTATTGTTTTAAATCAGTCAGGAATTGGGTCGCAGGAGGCGAGTTTATGCTAAATAGTTGGCCTTAATGCCTTCTCATCTATGGACAGATCATTATTTATCTTCTTATTTAGTTCATCAGATTGCTCGTTTCGGACATGTATCACCCTACCTTACATAATGTTACTGTACTAGATGCTCGAATGACATAAATGGCACATGATGGTGATAGCCTATATATAGAAGGGGGGGTATAAGCTGATGATGATGATTAGTATTTGATTGGACAAATAAATTAATATCCTGGGATCAGACCGCGTGTTGAAAATGTTCCAGGATATTTATTTATATGTTTATTTTACACACGACTTGCTGATCCAAAACAAAGCAGAGCTTATGCAATGGTAACTAGATATCTGACATTCATATATATTGCTTATAGTATATCGTACATATTTGCACTAAAATCAATGAAAGCCAAAATTAGTAGATTTATATTCGGACCATCAAACCACGGTATTAATGTTATGTATCAGTTTAGCAGAATTCATATGTAATTCAAAATATATTTCCTTTGCAATGGTTCGTGTTACAAAAATGTTACATAGTTAAACAAAATATGACTGGTAAACCAAATTTTGACGTAAATAGTCACGACAACACTTCAAGAGCTTCTCAAAGCTTAACCCGCTCGCTGTAAAGTGGGTCTTGGCCTCTAACACTAAAAGACGTCACTGCTCTTTGTAACGTTCTGTTCGTGTCAACCAACCACTTTGGTAAGAAGAAAATGCCTCCGAATATTTTTATTCGTGAAATCTGATGAGCGAAAATGTAACTGAAACGTTTATACTATAAATATAGGTTTTATTGGTAAAATTTACATCAATAGTAATTATGTTTCAATGATACGTATTTACCTATAATATAATAACATAAGCTATTAACAACGCTTTGTATACATGAATTTATTCTCATTTCATGTTCTCGTATGTAACAAGGAAGAACATGATCCGTTTTCAGGTTATATAAACACTTTCGAACGCCACATAGATATACAATTTCATAAGTTCGCTCATAGTGTCGAAATCGCCTAGTAGAGCTTTATTCAAAGTGTGCAGCTACTCGGTAACAGTTCAAATCCTCAATCGAAATACACAAGTTACTCGTATGATCTCAACAGTAAAATTTTCGAGTGTTTATGATTGTGAATGCATTGTGCTCGTGTTTTGTGACGCGAACAGATGTTCCACTTTGTTAGACAAACACACGACGCTCGGCGATTATCTCAAAATGTGAATACCTAAATAAACATAAGCTTTGAATGTTAACTGCATTATTTGAACACGTTTGTTGTACGTTATGGTTATGATCATGTGAAGGCTATTCTTCAACTTGCTATTGTAAATCTGATTATGTCAGGTGGACTCGTGTTCTTGGAACGTGAGATGGGTTCACTGTTTTAAAGGAATGGGTTTTGTAGCATCCGTATATTTGGCGATGACGTTTGTTTTGTTTCGTTTTTTATAACCTCAGTCAGACTTTTTCTAAATCCAAATAGCGCTGCTCGGATTTTATCGTTGTTGTTTTTTGTTATTTATTACCTTTGATGAGGCAAACGAACTAATAAATAGTCGGTAAATTGTTTTAATACTTCCTCCGATACGCTAATGAATTCCTTTGAATATGATTGGTTTGTTAGTCAAATTATCGATTCGATCTCCATTTACTTTGATGATTTAATTTTATTCATGTTGCAGCTCTTTGCTCCAATTATGTTTCCGATACTTTTTATTGAGAGGTACGGGTATTGAAAACGTTTAGTTATTAAATTCCGTAACTACGGTAAGATGCACTTCTTTGAGTTTTTAAAGTCTCATAACTATCGTTAAATAATTACTACAAATTTTGATACTAAGCTTAAAATTTACCTTGATATTTTTAAATGCAATTCTTTAACTGACGTATTATCAATTATGAAAGCAATGACTAATTAATTGATCGATTCATTGAACACATACCCGTCAGACATTATACTACTGCATTATACATAAAAATACCGAGAATCAATGAATATTGCATTCCTAGAGTTCGTCTTGCGTTTCAATGGCATCTATTGAATCCCGTAGGATAAGTATAGTATATTGATGAATGAACTATTTGAAATAAATGAATATAATATATATTTATACATAAAATAAAGTCGTGTTAGTTACACCATTAATAACTCAAGAAGGGCTGCACAGATTTCAATGATGTTTGATTTGTTGGATATACCTCCGCCCCGAATAGCAGAAGAAGTAGGTAGTTAAAGCAATTATTACAAGTCTTCTCATAATTTTCGTTAAAATAAATAAATAAATGAATATCCAGACATTCTTTACACACGGCCATCTGGACCCAAACTAAGGTAACTATGGAAACCAGATAACTGATATAATACATATTTTATACTACTTTTTTTTTCGAAATATATGTATAGATATTTACACCCAGACACAGAACAAACAGACATGTTCATGCACACAAATGTTTATCCTGGGTGGGAATCGAACCCGCGACCTTCGGTTTGGGAGTCAGAGTCACTAACCACCAAGCCAACGCTATCTCTGAGGACGGAAACTAAAATCCTCCGGAACGAGGGTGAAACTGCAGGGCACAGCTAGTATACTTATAAAAGTTACTTACACCTTAATATAAAAAACTAAATGTGGAGCAACTGTTTTTGTAGATGTTACTTTTACGTAAATACCTACATATTCAGGAATAAAAAAAGTTACTGTATTTTTTGCGGAACTCCTGAGAGGTTAGTAAAACAGAGTATGTGGTTTCTCGATTCGTTTAACTACGTATTGCCGTGTAAAGTTGTTTAGTGCAAAATGCTGAACTTTCCTAGTTTCTCGGGTAATTACTGTTCAAATAAACTGCTATTTCCTGCTAAAACTAGCGCCTTTTACTTGTGTTCTGATGGCCAATAAACAGCTTCTAATGGAAGTAAAGTTCTGATTAACTGCTAATCTATGAGGAAGACACATAAATAACAGAAATAGTCTGATGCGGACATTTTGTATGTATATTGATATCTAATATTTTGGCTATGCCTGGCTTTAGCATGAAATCCTTGGATATTTATCGATCAATAAATTTCGGTTTCAAATTAATTTGTCACCGCCCCCTATGGACTTTTGCAACACCAGGGCACCAGCGTTGTCGAATCTGTGTCGTGAAATTGTTACTCTCATGCGCCTGTCATTGCACTGGCCTCCTTACCTTTCTAACCGAAACGCAGTAATACAAGTGCACTACTTCACGGCGGAAATAGATATTACCACCGCATAGTATTCTCACGGAAGAATTCCGCGGCAGAGCTCTACTTCTCAAGGTCTGAGTTTAAAATAACTTCTATCAGAATTTTACTGATAAGGAACTTAATTATAAAAGAAGCAGTAGAGTGAATTAAATGTCCTATTTGCTGTGAACTCTTTTAAAAGTGTGATGAATAAACTTTGTATCGGTCCACTTCTGTTTGGCCTGTACCGCCACCGGTTGCGGCTACCTGACGTGAATGACGTCATCGGTGTTAAACTCAATTTAAACTTTTACCATCGCCACCAGTACAGGGATTTGTCGCCGATTTCCTATAAAACTACATTCTATAACTTTGCCAGCAATTATATAGGGTTTGTTTGTTATTCAAGTCCCATAGGCTATACAATCACTTGCCTAAGTTGTTATAACTTTGTGATTTTGTTGTTTATGGAAATGAGTATGCCGTTATATTTACCATTCAAGGCTATCTTGAGAAAATGCATAATTATTTTGAATCCTCACATAATCTTGACACTTATATTTTTTCCCTATCATAAACTATTCTCGAATAATTATAGGTAATAATAATAATTATAATCTGAACGATATTTGATAAACTCTAAAACTCTCTCTAAAACTATTCAATTACATGGACAGGCCATGTAATTAAATAGTTTTAGAGTCGATGGATAAACTGGGATATTCAATAATCTTGAGCTGTTATAATTCAAATAGAAAACCAAATAAAGCGCATTTGACCTCTGCAAAATCTGGCCTTAAACATTTATATAGAGATCCAAATAAATGCACAAAGGAGTTGCATTAATTGTTCTTGTGCTTTCCTTATTATAGAGTATAACAATTGTAGAGGAGTACTATGTTCAGATATGGGAATGGAAAAAAATTCAAACGCCCAGTGATATTCGGGGGCGCGCAATGAAATTAAGTATGCGTCGCGTCTGGGGGAGACCTGACCCAGTTTCAAAGCTGACAATCGCTGAACACACATCTTTTAGTCATCAGGCGGAAATAATAGCAGAAAATTTATTTGTAATAAAATATATGTTTTTAGTAACATGTGTGTGTGAGCAATTTATTATTAAAAATCCTTTGAGTTAGCAATGTTCCTTTTGTTTGTCAATGGTATTTTTTGATGAGCTTCAGAGTTGCTAATAAAAAAAATAGAAACAGTTTTTTTTTTACATACATTGATATGATACGTTTACGGGCGAATTTAGATTTATGGGCAAACACTAGTATAATTAAACAGCTTTAGTGTTAACAATGAAAAAATAGGAAACACATTTATATAATATGTTTACGGTCGAATTTCGACAATATGGCAAAATCTAGAAACTATTTCCAGTTAATTTTACATTTATATTTGTCTGGTATCCAAATGGTATACCAATGTTTTTACTTGAGACGGTTACATGAATTGTTAAATTATTGATGGCCGTCTGGCCGGGCCCCGACTATCGGCTTAAAGCTATACATCAAACGAACGTACTCATCAGAATCATATGTACTTCTTTCTTTTAAATGTACCGCTTTGAAAGTCACCTTTAAGTAGCCTCTAAAATTTTGCGACACATGGCACACATAGATATGATATACATGTTACAACTGTATGGTCTTTTAGTGCAAATAAATTATTATTATTTCATTAATAATTAGCGCATAAGTAGACATTACAGGCACATGAGATTTAACAAGTTCACGTCTCAGTGTTGTCGAAGCATTGGAGATGCCCCTCGTGTTATAACTGTCCTTAGGCGGCGGTGACCACTGACCATCAGATGCACCGTCTGGCCCATTGTTGACCCAAGTGGTATGAAAAAAGAGTTTTGAAAACTTACTGCAAAGAAACATTACAGCCCTAATGGCCTTCAGGCATTTGTGTTGACAGATTTAACTGTACAAAGCGATTACAAGCGATATCCGAGAGGTTTAAGAGATTGTGAATGGTTGGTGCTATTAATTATGCAACGCTTAGTTCAGCTCTGCTCTCTACTGTGACCCAATTTGGACCTGATGCTTCTGAACAGCTGTGGACCAATTCTGACGACTTAACATGACAATGTCTGCCTATAGAAGTGCACTTTTGTCATCTATGAAGTGCTTAGTTTTTTTTTAATAAATTTATCACCTATTTTATACTTGTTCCATGGTTTGTAGTTTCATAATGAAATACATATTTATATAAATCCTTAGTTAATGGATTTTTATATTCGGTCATTTTTCAGTTACAATGAAATGATATTTTTTATTCACCTCGGTGGTCGAGTGGTAGGTATAATGTTCGGCTTATGGCAACGATTCTGGATTCAATTACCGGGCTAGTCAAGAAATATTAACAATGTTTAAAAATTTCATTGAATGATTACCACATGTGGCGTTGAGACATAAATATCGCACCCTCAGAACGATAGGAGCTTAACTCAAAACATCACTTTGGCACATATCGATTTTGGGTTACTTTTGCACTGAGCGGGGAGGGTGGGTCCCGGTGTTAAAGAGGCTGAAGTATCGGTATGCTTATTCTATCATTAAATTGACTATGTTTTACTCTTCATCGGTGCGAGCATACTTTGTTTATTCTCTCTATGATCGTAACTCTATTTCGCAAAATTTTGAGTTAAGCCCTTATCGTACTGAGGGTGCGATATGTCATTGATGGAATTTGGACATCCTTACTGAGACCTTTGCCTCTCTACGGGCATAATGGGCGTGAAGATATTTAGGTTTTTTTTTTACAAATAAATGCTATCTGCATTAATTTCTACTATAAATATTAGTAAATTATAAGTTATAAATCGACGTGGACTTTTAATACTAATAAGTTGACAAAAAGCTATCAGTTATCCTGTTGATTATTTATAAGCAAAATAATGAGAATATACTTTTAAAATGAAAGCAGTGACAATACAATAGCACGAACGTGACAAGTGTAACAGAGCTTAACCATGTCGGAAACTGCAAGTAAACTGTTTAATTTATTATTTAGTGCGACGGTGTCCAGACTTGTTCGCTGTGTAAAACTCTCAAATGCGAGATTTATTTTGTTTTCAAGAGACATCACTGAAAAAGTATTCATTGTTATTTGTTCCGTGGTTTTTTACCGCGTGCTACCTTTTAATGGGTCGATCAGACAATAGTTTTAGTTATTACTAGCTGCCCCCCGTGTTTCACCCGTTTTCCCGAGGGATGTAACATTTTCCCGGGATAAAAAGCAGCCTATATGTTATTCCAATATATGCTTTATCTATGTGCTAAATTTCATCCAAATCGGTGGTATAGTTTTTGCGTAAAAGAGGAATAAACATACATTCGCGTTTATAATATTAGCATAGAAAGCAGGATTATTAATCTTCAAGCGTGTGTATTTTAGCTTTTTGTTTATGCGATAAGTTTTTAAAATGATTTATTTGCAGCAAAATGAATTAAGAACGGAAATAATGATACTTGCTTGCTCCCAATCGAATTGGTTTGCTTGTTTGACTTTAGAAACTAAAATATTGAAGCTTGACTTTAGAACTACGATCTCGTCTGTTTACTCAGAAACTTTAGCAAGTGCACGGTATTTGTATTTAGTTATGGTTCGAGTATATCGTGAAAGTGAGTTTGGGTTCCATAGTAGATGCATTGGTACTAAATTTGCATGGCTTGCCCGATAGTCGCCTATTTAAGTTATCCTATCCCTCTACTTTAGCGTTCCGGGCCAAGTTATCTAGTTCACAAGTTGCTCCTTCATTTGGTTTAGTTCCGGACATCGCCAATCGCCGCAAGATGTGAGTTCACAACTTTGACGATACGATTTGCACGCGCCAGTACCCTTGCCTGAAACAGACGGTCTATCATTACATAATTTATCTGCCAAATAGATGTAGTAACAATTCAGCAAGTGGTGTTCGCACAAAATAATCAATATGTAGTTGTTCTTCAAACAGTTGCAGATATCCAAGCCTAGTATTGATCTGCTTGCCCGTGGTTCAATCATTTGATGTAACGGCAATATGTGTGCTTGGTCCTTCATCACTCAGTTCATTACACATTGATAGACACCATAGATTTGGCAGAGAAACACCTGACCACCTGGTTGATGCCAGTCCTATCTGGGAATGCGTTTTTGACACCTTTAGAGTAGTAGAGCTCTAACTGCAGAGTTCATCCGGGGAAGTACTAACTAGTGCGCTTGTATTACTGTATTTCGGTTAGAACGGTAAGGGGGCCGGTGAAATTACAGGCACATGAGACTTAACAACTTCACGTCTCAGGGTCGACAACGCATTGGCGATGCCCCTAGTAGTTGCAAATGTCCATAGGCGGCGGTGACCACTTACCATCAGGTGGACCGTCTGCTTGTTTGTCGACCCAAGTAATATAAAAAAAAAACCTAGTGCAGGGTGTAAAGAACTCGTAGTCATTAGTCTATTTAGTTGCCAATCCAGTGTAAGTACACTGGATTTTTTTATTTATTAATTTACACATACCACAGTCGGATTAGGTCCCGAATATTTTCAATGGTAAGTGTTTCAAAGAACGAAGGATAAAAGAAAACAAAATTAAGTTCTTTTAAAAGTCCGAGCGCAATCGAATTCAATGGAATGAATAAAATAGGTCTTTGGAGTAATTTCACAAACTTTACAGAGTTTCATCAATATAAATTCTCGTTTTGGATTTAGCCTGGTCGTCAGTTCTACGAAGTTTAGTGTCCACGGGCGCTCCATTGGAATCGTCATTTCAACGAATAAGCTGCGGCAAGCCGTTCTCAAAGTTTCTCGCTCACGCCACCCGACTTCGTTAATAAACCGCATCCAAGTGGAATTTTCTCACTGGACTTGCTTTGAAGTTTAGGAATCTAAATCATAGTTTAGATGATGCATTGACCGCGCGTCACCAACGAAGGCAATCATTGTGGTGAATGTAAATATTTAGGTATTTATAGTGCAATCCTACCCGTAAATATAAATATTTATGACGTATATGGTTGGTATGGTGTAGGCAGCTAACAATTATTTTTTTTCATAGGTCAAATTAGCAAATGGCAATTCTTGATACTTATTATATTTATTTAGGTATGACTCTACGGTAATGAGGAAATTATTAATACCTTTGCCATTTGATCTAATAAAAAAGAAATGGGTCAGTTCATTACGCAGGTGATAGAATAGAGGTAGTTCCGGGAACTGGCGATGTTGTCATTATGACAACCTTTCTATTGGCGCAGATAAAACGTGTTGGGTTACCAAAAGGGTAGTAAGTTTAATTGGAAGGGACTGATACAATTTTGCTGTTATCACGTATAACATAGTTACAAAAACTATATTAACAAGTTATCTAACACTCTGTGAGTATTATATTACAAATTATTATCAAGGGTAAGGGTTGAAAAGGTTGAAATTCATTTTGAAGCATGATTCGTTTTCTTTTAATATCACGTAGTTTTGACTCGTGGAAAATAAAGGTTTTCTCATTCTTCGTCTTCGAGACTGTAATAATTTTCTTAATGGCTTTAATTTCAAGAAATAAATCATTATTTAACGGGCATTTCAGACAATAATAGTGAAAGGGCCATTTGGAAAATGAAAAATTATTTACTCATTCATTACAATTTCACGCCGCCATTTACCTGGGCTGTGGCTTTTGCAGAAATATGAAAGAAAGGAAAATATATATTCAACGCATATTTAAGACCAGCTTTTTCCACGGTTTCATCCGGGTTCGCGGGATAAAAATTCAACAAGATCAGTTCAGGCATTTAGCCGTAAAAGCGTAACAAACAACAAACAAGCTCACTTCGCATTAATAATTTTAGTAGGATATTGTGACGAAGGTTACCTAATGGATGAATGTTTTTTACTTTTTCACCCAAAAACTTCTAGAATCCTAAATATGATACGGGAAAATGTATTATCTCTCGGGAATGCGGGTGAAACCGCGTAGGACAGGTATTAAAATTACATTGTTCAAAATAAACTTAATTATTATTATTCCATTTATTCTTTTTTTTTACTCATCATAAGGAGAGAACTCTAACACCTCAAAATGGAATGGACCGCATGGCGTAAGAAGCAGAGGTCGTCCGGGCGCCCGGTGGCAGGATGAGATTGTATCCAAACCAGGGGGGCAATTCCACTAACATATTATGCACCGAACCATTACCATATCATAACCAAACGTCAAATTTGACGTTTAATCGTATTGTAATAAACACACCAACGATCGAATTGCGGTTGTGTTTCGGCAATGGTTCACATTCGTTCGAAAGATTACGTCAAAGTGTATGTTTGTTTCGGTTGTAGTGCGTAGGATTACCATTTTTATGTAGGTAATTCATATGTGTTCAATGTTTCATATGTAATTCAATTTGACATTAATCGTAACCATACCATTGCCGAACCAAAAGTGCTACTCGAGCGTTGCATTTAGTCGAATTAGGCCCCAGGAAGAGACTGAATGACCATTGCTAAAGATAGGAAAAAATTGAATTCTTTGAAGGAGGCTTTTACTCTGAGGGGATCCACATTAGAAGGAGATTATATTGCACGAGTAGTAGATTTATTAGGGTTCCTTAATAATAACATTATTAAATATCGAACTTATTATTGTGTAATCAAATAAAACTATATAAGGAGAGAACCAATTTGAACATATAAAAAATAGTTCCCCACCGGCATCGGGAACAGGGTCCACATTACCGGCAGTCAAGGCTCTAGAAAGAGGATCTTTCTCATTATTATATCTTATTCGACGTCACTATCACTGAACTTTTATTACCTATTTTATTACCGTATATTGTTTGTTTAACATTGTTTTAACCCATAAATGTTTATTTATTTACAGGTAACTAAAAAAACACCTGACTTTTTGTCTGCAGCTACTGTTATTCGGTATGTCTTTTTTATTTCAACAGCACACAAATTCAGTGATTTGAAAACGGTTGGAAAAACTCATCTACAATTTATAGGCTATGGAAATATAGAGGCATTCGGTCGGTGCCAAATAAAATATTCACCGGGCGTAATTTAAAAGCTTCCGGGTCACTTACTCCCGGCTTACCTTGTCATCCTGAGCTTGATTGCTGGAATATATACCCTAATCCGGTGTGGTAAAAATTATACTCCACTGTTTGGAACGTTACGGTTTTTCGTTTATTTAGACGGATAAAATCTCTCATGATTTAATAATAAAAATTGGTTTAACCCATCAGCGTCATTACTATAAATGCAATTTGAATGTTATCAAATGCGCTGTAGAGGTATACTGAGTGTACAAAAAACTGTACAAAATAACTTTTTTTAAATTATGATTTCAAATGTTTATGAGTATATTTTATTAGGTAGGTACTAACTACATATGTTTATATTTCGGAACCACTTTTAATCATCATCTAATATATAAAATTCTCGTGTCACAGTGTTCGATACCGTACTCCTCCGAAACGGCTTGACCGATTCTCATGAAATTTTGTGTGCATATTGAGTAGGTCTGAGAATAGGCCAACGTAATTTTTTTATCCCCCTAAATGTAAAGGGTAGTCCACACCAACTTATTTTTTTTTTATTTTTGGATACATTTTTATTTTTTTATGATACAGCATTGAAAAATAAATACAACCCTGAATTTTCAACCCTCTACGATCAACCCCTATATTTTATTTGTAAATTATAAATCTGAATTTTTTTGGCAAGACTTTTATTCTTATTTTGTCATAACTTGGAATAAAAAACATATATAACTCTTAATTTTCCACAACTCTACGATCAACCCCTATTTTTCCATCGAGATTTTAACGTTTTTTATTTATATTTACTTCCTTTAATTATGATTTTTTTCTCAATTCAATTTAATTTTCCGCCTTCGCCGGTCGATAACTGATTGATTGATAGTTGACCGTTGTCACTTCTCATCCAGCAAACATCACGGAGTAGGGATGGGAACGAAGCCGGTCTCCTGTCTTACTTACTATACAGTTTTCGGCCATTTTTTTGGAACCAAGTTCTTAATCGCGCGTTGCGAAAGGGGGTTAGACGGAAAAATTAAGACCAAAAGTTGTAACGACACGGAATGACGGAATGACGGACTGACGGACTGACGGACTGACGGACTGACTGACTGACTGACTGGCGGACTAACGGACTAACGGACTGACTAAATTTTCACGCATAGTTTATAATAAAGTAAATGTGGCAAAACAACGTTTGCCGGGTCGCAGCTAGTTTTTCTATATAAATAAAGATGAATGGGATCCGTTGGTAAGCGCATCACTTAAAGAACGGCTGGATCCAATTGTATATTTTTTTTATTTAAATGTATGTAAGGTTTTATGAATAGGAAAATTTTAAAAGCTTCCCGGAAATTGGAAAATTTGAGAATAATTGAAAGTGCCTTTTACTAGGTATGGGATTTTTGTATGAACTAAGGACTATAACTCACTATACGGAGCTTGCCACTCATTCCAGGAACAGCTCTAGTATAATGTAAAAGCAAAAGGTCACTCGCTTATTTACTGAACATGAAATTTTAAAAATTACTTGACGTTTGAAGCGGAAATTTAGGTGCGTATAAACTACTAATCCTGATCACTGGATCAGCTGAGCTGACAGATTTTGCGACAGGGCCTTAGTAAGGCGGTCTAAAGGCTATCCGTATTTTATGAATGAAATCAACCCACACCCTAAACCACGCGTTTGATGTGGCTAAAAACTTGAAATTTTCACGGCCTATTTATAAGCTTAGCCAGACGTGGGCTCTCGTTTAAAAATTAAGGATAGGCACAGTTGGCTTGGTGGTTAGCGACCCTGACTGCCAAGTCGAAGGTCGGGGGTTCGATTCCCACCCAGGACAAATATTTATGTGCATGAACATGACTGTTTGTTCTGTGTCTGGATGTAAATATCTATGTGTGTATTAAGAAAAATAAAAAGTAGTATATGTAGTATATCAGTTATCTGGTTTCCATAGTACAAGCTCTGCTTAGTTTGGGACCAGATGGCCGTGTGTAAAAGAACGTCCCAGGATATTTATTATTATTATATATTTTAGAATTTTAGAAATTCCACCTTAAAATTAAAACTGGGTCAAATTTATTTGAAAAATTTCATTCTTACCTTTTTTTATAACACATGAGTCGAATAGCAAGCACGCGGCCACCTGATGGTAAGTGGTCACCGCCGCCTATGACATTTGCAATACCAGAGCATTCTCAATGCGTTGTCGACCCTGAGATGTGAAGTTGTTAAGTATCATGTGCCTGTAATTTCACCGGCTCCCTGCCCTTTGTAACCGAAACACAGTAATACATGTGCACTACTGCTTCACGGTGGAAATCTCGAACGACGAACTCTTCACTAGGACCTCTACTACTCATTAATGAGTATCATATGCAAGTAGATACATTCCAGAGTGGAAAAGGTATTAAGTAGTATTATTCTTCCGTGATAACGCACAAGTTTTCAGTGAGCCTACATAAAAGTTATCTAAAATGAAAGTTTGTTTTTAAAAATATTTATTGATGAAGTTATTGCCGGTTTTTCTCAGTAAAAAGCAACCTACTTAAACGGTATTAAAGTCAGACTATTCATGAGTTTTTGTAATGGCTTATTTGAATAAAAATATTTATAATTAACTTTATTTTATTTAAAGCAACTTTTTATCCTGAAACCGCGGGGCAGAAAGCTAGTAAAATTAACAAACTAAAATAAAAAATTATGTTCATTTTTGTAAATTCAATGGCTGCAAATAATGTACAGTCAATGGGTGTTCTTAATGTATATACCTATCTTATACATATATGTATATATATACGAGTATATTAACCACACTATATGTCACGGTTAGCCAAATAGCCGCAGTCATTAGTGAATTCCAGTGTTAATGGTATTTTCTCCGTTGTAGTTCTACCAATACAGTACCTATATTAGAATTAACTAGCTTTTCACCCCGCCATGAAAAGTTACATTAAACTTACCCTATTTTACCCCCTTCGGAGTTGAATTTCAGAAAATTCTTCTATGCTAAATACAAAATGGTTTCCTCAATTACATTGTTCCCGTAACTGTACTTCTCATTTAATATATTCATATATAGATTTTGTTTACCACTATATCTATATAATAATAATAATACTTTATTGTTCAAAAATAAATGTTGTTAACAAAGTAGTTCACTAGCCTCCACACTAGGATTCCCTGTGTCGTGGAGACTAGTCTCTTTCATCTTAAGAATTAGATACAAAAAATGTTGCCTTAATATAGTCTTATAAAAAAAAAAGAACAATAATACGTATAAAATATATTAATACGTGACCCCTTTAACGATCATTATGCGGACGCTGGAGTATACAATTTGGCACAGTTAATGTTTAAAGGAGAAGGAGTGCAGAAAGCTAATATTTTATATAAACACTGCAATTGAAATACAATAAATTTATAAAAATAAAACATTCAAATACATACCTATATACCTATATTAGACAGCGAACATACAGACATGTTCATGCACACAAATGTTTGTCCTGGGTGGGAATCGAACCCATAACCATGCACCACTAAGCCAACTGGCCCGTCTAGAAGTGACTGTTATTTTAATTATCTACGAAATAATAGTCGATATATAACTAAATAATTTCAACTGTGAGTATTAATATCTGTAACAAACTAATTAATTAAGAACATTCTCATGTAGTTCATTAAGTATAGATAAAGTAAGGTATTATTACGTATAAAATAAAGTACAATAACATTATGATAGACTAATGAAGCTTTAATGTTGTCTACGAACTTTAGTTTGAGGTTAGGGATGTCTAACAAACGTTGCGTAATTCTGTACGGATTAAGTTTACTTAATGATCCATTGCAAATGTTACTTCCTCAGGTTTGGATCTGTCCCAAAATGTTTCAGTAAACAATGCAATTGCCTCAATGGTTTAGTGTAGGCTGTCTATCATCCGGCGAGTTCCGGGAGCTTGGTTTGATAGGCAGTTCTCTTTTTGTCATTAAATGCCGTTTCCGCTACATTATGGAATAAAATTGTAAGATTACTATCAATGGAATAAGTAAATAGTATTACGATGTTTTGTCTTATTCTTGACTTTCTATTTTCGCCACCTTCTTCCCCGCTTCTTTAGTTCACTAGTCGTCGAAACCCACACTGTGTTAGTTTGCGCTTGTTACTAGTTATAGCCTGGCATTTCCGAGGTATTTAATGTATCCCGGAATAATAACATGGCTTATGTTCATCTGGAATAATTTAAGGGTCGTCAAGTTAAGCATGCTCCACCATACCATGTTTTACTCGAAGCAATTCAAGTCATTTTCGACCCACCTGCAACTTCATCATCATATCAGTCTATGGATGTCCACTGCTGAACATAGCCCTTGGATTTCCACCTCGAATGGTCCTGAACCTGCATACAGCGGCTTCCAGCGACCCTGACCAGGTCGTCGTAGAATTATTTATATGGCTGAATTTTCAGCGATTTTTTTGTCAATTTGTGTACAATTTTTTAAATTGGTGCAATCAAAACATACGAAAATACTTACAAAATCTACTCTCTCTCTGTCTAATATTGGTATTGATATGAGTGGCGATAGATGAAGCCCCAATTAATCTTGAACGTAAAAGCTTATGAACGTACGAGCGTACGAACGTAAAAGTATAACTTCAAATCAACAACCTCACATTTAATAAAAACACTGTGCTTGAAAGTCTCCACACGTGACACAAATATTATCATTAAACATAGTGTCGACGATCCAGTTATCAATAATTATTTTAATGGTAAACGTCTCGAGTTAATGCGCTCATGGCGTTGACCCCATCATAAGTAAGATAACGTTATCTGTTGTTAATTACTTGGAAATGCTACCAGCCAGCAATTAGTACCCCTACTACTTACTATCGGCTTATTAAGATTGATCTCGAATAAACCTTACCATAATTTAGGTCTCTAACTACCAATGCTTATTGTCTCCTATATGACGGCAATGTCCAGTTGTCTTCATGGTTAGAGACCCTGACCTGACAGATCGTGGGTTCGATTCCAACCTAGGACAAACATTTGTGCGCATGAACAGTCTGTTTGTTCTGTGTCTGGGTGTTAATATGTGAATAAGTATGCATATAGAACTGAAGAATAGTTAATGTAGAATATCAGTTATCTGGTTTCAATAGTACAAGTTCTGCTTAGTTTGCGATCGGATGGCTGTGTGTAAAGAATTTCCTGAGATATTTATTTATTATTTCTCTTTTACAAAATGTTAATTTCGGAAACAAATATTTCATCAAAGCAGATTCTCTTGGCTGTTGCATAATAGAACTTAAAGCCTTCGCTTAGGATAGCTATTTGCGAAGCGATAAACATGAATCTGACTTACAAAAATCGAAAAGTCATGATAGGGGATGGTAGATAAACACAATGTGAAAACATCGTTAAAAAGAGAACCAATGTAAGTAAACTCGTAATTTGTTGGCACAACCGCGTAATTGGCTGGAAGCTGAAACCCAAACAACATTTTGTTAGATTCTGTTTATTTCATAGTACTTTTTATGATAAAGTAATATAAATGCCTGTTATGGGTTTTTAAAAAGTCCCGCAAATTACATATTAAAACAGATCTCTATTGAACTTGTTAGAAAACTAAATAAACATCATGAAAGCGAGAATCAATAAGAACATATTCAATCTTAGTTTCCTTATAAGCAATATATGGTAATTGCACGTTTCCTTTAAAGATTTGCAAGAATAAACTAAATATATTTTTTAAACTTTTTTTATTGCTATTTAGACGGGATTGCGATTGACCTCAATCTCACCTGATGGTAGATTATACTACACGTACAATTTCAAAAACTTTATTTTAGAGACTCCAAGTTCCATTCTAGACTGACGTGCTTATTGAGTGACGGCGTGACAACAACTGAGTATTGATTCTATATTCAAACACTACAGCTCCCCCCAAAATACAGGATACCCTTACATAGTGGTGGATTAACAATTGACTATTTACTTGATTCTAAATTCAAACACTTCACAGACTAACTATTTATTTTCTTGAAGCCGTCTTTGATCTTGATATTTACCGTCTCTTAATTGCGTCTTGAACACAGCTTTCAGTCGAGATTCATTGCAGTTCCATGAAACGTAGTGGACGCACACCGGTCGATATGAGGTTGGAATCAAGCCAGGGTTCAAGAACTGGAAAAGTTAAGAGCTGGTCTCTCTTAGACACGACCAAGTTATAATATTGTTTAAATTACTTTTAAACACTCTTAAGTTTAACTAGTGGACATAACTTTCTTTCAACGTTGAAATGCGAAACTGTGAGAATACCTGCTGGAGTATCTCTATTGGATTAAGAATTTTGTGCACGTTTCATTAAAGTCCTATTTTTTTTAAACGAAATGTTCTCTTTCAGAGCTGACTAAGTATAGAGTACTACCAGTCCCCCGCGGTTTTACTCGCATTTCCAAGGAATCTTAATTTTTTTTAATAATATAAACTAGTGCTTGATTGCGATCCCACCTGATGGTAAGCAGTGATGCAATCTTTGATGTTGAGGCGCACTAGTTTATTAAGAGCTAACCCTAGCTATTCACTCTAGCCTTGAAGACACCCAAATTATATTCTTAGGTTAAAAAGTATATGTGTTATTCCAGACAATATTCTATCTTTGTGCCTTTCATCCAGATTCGTTCAACCGTTCTAGCGTGCTTAAGTAACAAACGTCCATCCATCCAAAAAATTCGCATTTCCAGCTTAGAGAATTATATATGACAATATTAAAGATATTGTCAATACATATATCGT
This sequence comes from Habrosyne pyritoides, assembly GCA_907165245.1. Lineage (NCBI taxonomy): Eukaryota > Metazoa > Arthropoda > Insecta > Lepidoptera > Drepanidae > Habrosyne > Habrosyne pyritoides. The sequence goes on along the minus strand of OU015602.1, from coordinate 7,948,377 downwards.
ATATTGGTACCATATTGTACCCTATAATACAAGTTTACGTAGGCAACCAAATATAGCAAACCCAAGCACCACCTGTACACAATTACGACACATGTGACAGCTTCAACCCTCCTTAACCATATTATGAGGAAGTAACGTCCCTTGGGGCCGCCTTGTTTATACTAGGTTACCCTTGTGTTTTTATGTTCTGTGTTCTTTAATAACAATGATGAATGTTGACACGTCGGTATTTACTCTGTTTTCTGTTTAGTTGTCGTGGGAGAACTATTGACTTGAGCATCAGCCGCTTGCCAAGTGTTAAAGAAACATTAGCATTGTTTATGTAGTCGAAGAAATTTGGTAACTTTGTTGACGAAATAAATGAAACATTTCGTTGTTTCTAATGAGTTTGGTTTTCGTTTCTTATACGTTATCATCATCAGGCTGTTCTGTTGGTAATCCGTCGTTATCTGTAATTAATATGTAGTTAATCTATTAATCTGTAGTTAATCTATTAATTTACACATAATAAAGATAATTTTATATTAAATTCACTAGCAACTTATATGCACGAAACTTGAAAAATATTATTATTTGTGCATCTCTGCAAGTCGATGGAGCTGGAAGAAGGCCAGGGTCCCGCGGGATGCACCACTAAACCCATTAAATGGAGGCATGAGAGAGATTGCATTTCACGGCGTATTTTATCCGCACCTCATGTGTAGGATACCGCGTTGCGGGAATCCTTGCGGATATTGGTGTGCATTTTATGTGGCGGGATAAAATTGCAATCGTAAAGTGTGTTAATTTTATCAAACTTAGATAATTTGTGCTGCTATTTAAGTACAAAATAATTTTGTGTTTGTCGCCAATTTATGTGAAAAATTATGTTATGCTGTGTGGCAATGTTTGATACGACTTCTAAATAGAAAAAAAAAACCTGATAACTTGTTAAATTTTTCCCGATATTCTCGGATATGGATTGCATGTCAGTTTGTAAAAAACAAAAATAAAAAATACTGCGCAGTACAAAGCGAACATTTTTAAACTACCGGAACTTCCTAGAAATTTAAAAATATTTTATTGAGAGTTACGCTGGATTTAATTTGGCGTGTCTATTGACTCGAGCAGTGGCCGACGGCCAAATTCTACAGGAAATAAAAACTTATTAATTGCATTTCCAAATCGTTGAATATGTTGGTACTTAACGAAAAATAATAATCAACATTTAGCAAATTGACGCAAATATTAATTCATTGAATTTAAAATTCAGAACGAGTGGCCGCATAAAGCTGTCCATTCATTATACTACATGCGGACACAGGCCCCGATAACAGCCTCGCATTATGTAGTCGGTGGCAAGTTTTAACGTGCACATTTTCTCATGTGAACTTGGATCAGAATTTATAGCCTTCTCCTGGTTATTAGCTAACCGCCTTTAATAGGCCTTGCTTTTCGTGCGGCAAATTTAAAGCGCCTTTGGAGAGTTGATGTATTAGAAGCAGCATTAGCCCGAGACCTTGGAATATGGATATATAAGCAATCGTGATGAGTAATCGGAAAATAAAAAGTTGCATAAGTAAGAAGCGACATTTAAAACAATGGTTGAACGAAGACCTTACTTGGAAAGTTATTCATAGTGCCAATATCTTCCAAAACGAAATCAAATGTGTTCGGGTTTTTCCGTCGCCAAGGCCATGTCACGTACGCTTCACGAATTCGCAAACAATTCACACAAACTTGGCTGGAACTTAGCACAACGTTAATTTCAAGCGCTTTACTTGTCAAAAAGTTTAGCAATTGTGCCCGTTAAAGTAAGGCTGACTTTATGAATTAATCTTAGCGTAAGACAGCGATATTTCAAATTCAGATTTAGGAGCAATAAAAGTTTGATTGTAAAAAATGGAATCCGTCCCTGCCATTCTTATCTTAGAAGTTAGATCCTTAATGAGATTTCATGTTTCACGACGTAAATAATGCTGCTACCCAGACTCAGGTGTTTTATCAAAGTATCTTGTTAAAAGTTCCATTATATTTTAAAATTTTGTTTAACAGCATGTCACATCCAGCTTAAGTTAAAATTATGTAAAATATATTCATGTATTTATTGGAACTGAAATGTAAATCGATCTTTATGCTATATTGTTGAAGCTTTACAGCTTAAAACTTGCATGTGGATTTTCGCGAACATTGTAAAGCCTTAACGCCGGGAAAGTTAGATGCATATGTAGTTCTCTAATCTATATTTGACCCAATATTCTTTGTAATGTGGACACACTTTAGATGTCAGGAAATACGGTCGGTTTAGCTTTGATGATGATGATATTTAAGTTTCTAAATTTGTGTATAAATTATTATTTAATCCTATCCATTTCATACTATCAATATTGTATAGTTTGTGTAAATGTATGGGTTTTTGTCACTTTTTCAACCAAAATTTACATCACAATACAAGCTTTATCAAAAGGAATTTGTATAAAATATAGCGCATAGATAAAGCAAACCCTGGGAAATCATAAAGGACACGCTTTATATCAGGAAAAAGTAATATATCTGACGCCCGCAAGTGAAACCACGGGGTACAGCTAGTATTGCATATATAAGACGTACTTAAGCCTTTTCCAAAGCACGCCACAGAAAATGGATTTCCATTACCACGTCATCTTTACAATTTTATTCGATATCAAAGATCGTTCTTCACTAGCCGCGTCGATAATAAAGTTATGATAGTCCGCAGCAAAAGATTGATTGAGTCTTGAACTTAGATCGAAAGGTTGCGGTTTAATTCCCGCCGGGTAAAGTCAGTCAGTTTCCTTTACCGTCAATATTTCTAATAATAAAATTAGATTACATAACTTCGTGCTTAGCCTTGGTTGGTTGCTGTAATCATTTGCAATCGGGGAATTCCTATAGCGAGAATTATCTCTCTTGGATAACCCTATGACCTTTGCTAATCTATGGGTATATAAAATATGATGTTTGTTTTCATTTAACCGATTATGATGAATAAATAAGCTAGGCAATATATTGACAGGCCGCGGTCGCGGGTTCGAATCCAACCCAGGACAAACATTTGTGTGAATGAACATGTCTGTTTGTTCTGTGTCTCTGTGTAAATATGTTTATTTTTTGAAAAAAAAAAAAAAATTATGTAGTATAACCGTTATTTGATTTTCATATTACAAGTTCTGCTTAGTTTGGGATCAGGTAACCGTGTGTAAAAAACGTCCAGATTTTTTATTTATTTAATGTACACGCGCTTGGGATATTTGTGAAGAAAAAATTAACTGCAGGGCATACCGGGAACAGCTAGTTGTAAAAAAGAATATAATTACAGTAATTTACAATAGGAACCCAATAAGTGGTACTTTCATGTAAATAGTTAATAGATTTCAAGTATGTGCTATACCGCCGGAACAGCACAGATCGCTAATGCGAACTGGTTCCGATGTTAGAGGGTGAGATGGCCTACATGAGTAATGGATCCCTTACTATGGTCTCATTTCACTTTTCGAGTAATGTTTTTCGATTATGACATATAAGTTTTTCGAGTAGTAGAGCTCTTAGTGCAGAGTTCGTCCGGGGAAGTACCACCACCTTACCCATTTCTGCCGTGAAGCAGTAGTGCACTTGTGTTACTGTGTTTCGGTTAGAAAGGTAAGGGGGCCGGTGAAATTACAGGCACATGACACTTAACAACTTCACGTCTCAGGGTCGTCAAAGTATTGGCGATGCCCCTAGTGTTGCAAATGTCCATAGGTATATCAGAAGAGATATTTAATTAAAAAAAGAAATCAGTAAAGGTACATAACTTTTTGTAAATATCCATTTTAATTTTACTAAACTCTATAGCATTTTTTCCGCGAATTAAGCTAAATGACAGATTTTTTACCTAAAAGTAGATTTATTATACATGGTTTGGGTAAACGGATGAGACCCGTCATATATTTTTGGAAGGTTGTAATATGAAATGCGCTGGACATAACAACCCTTTTATACTTATGAAATATTAAACAGATTAAAAATATTTTAACATACATTTTTGTTTCGGCAAAAAAGTTTTATCTTGACATAGCTGACTTGAAGTTAACTTGACAAACGTAATGTAGGTAGTTTCAGTAGTGCATTTTCAGGCAGCTATTTCGTTGGAAAACAAACTTCTGTGCACTACTTTTGTTTTTGTTGGCAACTCTCGACTTAAGTTTTGTATTAAATTGTTTGAATACTATTTTATTTCAGTAACTTTCATTTAATTTTTTTATTTTATTTGAAATTGTTAATTGTCACTTGTGTTTGAGACATATTAAATTTATAATTAGCTTACACAAAATTTTTGGGGCATAATTAGTACTGTGTTAGTATAGCAGGTCACAATAATAATAAACAATTATTTTCATGTAATAAATTCTTGTTTAGAAGAGTAACTTACTGTATTGTCGGCTCTTCTTAGTAAAAGCTCCGAACCATCTCGGCGTTAAAGACTCACATTTTATAAGTGCTTGTGATGCAAATATATTTCATTTCATTATATTATAGCGTATGTTCTGCGGTTTTAAGCCCGTTAAAGCTTTTTAGCTAAAAGCTTAAATATTTTCCATGCTCATTTTCCGTTTGTAAGTTAAACCGTAAGCTCAGATACGTACTACAGACGATGTTACTGATATTTATCTGATCTTAAGCATAATATTATACGACTAATGAAAATAGCAAATATAGCATATAGCAGACTATTTCTGAAGAATGTGTATTCTTAAAAGTTTCATTTCAACTACTGTTACCAGACGCAAATGCGCTTTTTTGGTCTCCGCCGCCTATGGACATTTGCAACACTAGGGGCATCGCCATGTTGTCGACCTTGAGACGTGAAGTTGTTAAGTCTCATGTGCCTGTAGTTTCACCTTACAGATTCATGGCTTATAAAATAGCTCTCGTAGGACTCAAGTCGACAATTCTTGATAATCTCCCTGCAGGGAAAATAACGATTGCCTCTTCATAGTCGGTGCGAAATTGAGACGTGAGTAGAGGTCATAAAGGTGAGCAACGGTTACCACTAGTAGGTGCAAGTAGCGTGCACATTTAATGACGTGCCTACGGTCGTGGCCTGCATCGTATCGCATGGTGTTGCCAATATCTATCTCATTTACCTATCTGAAAAATGGTGGCCATTTGCCATGCCATTAAAAAAATATATATTAGAGGTGAAGTGGGGTGTATATACCACTTTATTTATAAAAATTCTTTTTACATTTGTAGGAAAGGACGAGCGATATAGTTTTGGGGTAAAGGACATTTATGGCTGAATAATAAACTGTATAAATAGAAATTTCTAACAGTATACAGAATCTCTTTTAGTGTAATATGTATATTGGTATGTTAATTTAAATGTATACTTCTTCCAAGGGACGACATACTCAAAATTTACAAAGTTCTTTTAAAAAACAAGAATCTCATTATGATAAAAATTTTTTTTTATTAAATTTTAGACATTTATATACATATTAATTATTGGCCCAGATTTAAAGAAGTTGTAAAAAAAATATGACTACAAATAAGAATCTTAAAAATAAAAAAAAACTATCTATAAAGGTTTTGCCAAACCGTCCCAATCGAAAGTTGAAAGGTCGAATGATCCATTCTTGGAAAATTACTTTGGTGACGTCCGATAATGCTACATGAAGAGGGTCTATATATTTTGCGGGTAATTTATTTACGTCGGGTACGGAAAACATTTGCTAGCGCATGCAATCACAATTTGTTATTATGGACATTCTGTTTTTTTTTATAAACATAGGAAAGATAAGAATAAGGGTACTGGAAAGACACATCACACATCTTGGCTTGAAAGACAATCAATATTAATCTTGCGGTACGCTATAATAGCCGTCTTGACTTTTGACAATGACCAAGAAAAATAACCTTTATTCCTTCACACATAAGGTGCATCTATGATCCAACAGCTAATTGTATGATGGAAATCAACCTTATTCCAAAGCAATACAGTTTCTTTTTCTATGACAATCTAAAACGTCAAAACGGCCATCATAGCGTGCCGGTAGTATAAGTGAGAGTAAGATACTCCATTTCAGTGAATTTGCTGTAAAAAGATATGTAAATGAGGAGCTTTCCTTAGTTGATTCAATGAAATTAAGAGATCAGTATTAATTTAATCCAAGTATAAGTCCTCGCAGTTATGGAAGTAGTTTATTAGAGTTATATAAAGTTAGATACTAACTTTATTTGTTCAAGTATTTTCACTTCTGCTTTCGTTCATACGAAGTTATACGGTGACACGAACTTGATAACTTAGCTAACTCCAATTACATAGTCCCATTATGGCGTCGAGTGCCCTATTATGAGGGGTTCCTCTGATATTAAGTACAGGTGAAAATTTTGAAAGCTTTTGTTGGGGAAAACTCAGTTTGGCTTAAAATTATGTGTAGGCTTGTATGACCGCAAACTTCTCATGGTAAGTGATGATATAGCCCAAGGAGCACCTATGATATGTTTATTTAGTTATTATTAATATTTATATTTCAAGCTATTAATTTTTATCTAAATTATAAGTATTCTGTAAATTATTCAATGTTGATAAAATTTTAATAGACACAAAGTATAGATTTTCTTAACGATTCTTCTCCGTTAAAAGCTGGCTTCCGAGGCGGTGGTAGCTACAGCAACTTAGACCTCAATGGGCCTAATCTGCATGCAAAGTTTAAAAACTGGCTCTCAAGTAAATCTGTTGGAGCACACCGACAGGTGCTGGCGATGGATTTTCAGAAGATGATACTTCCCGTAACATAGCATTCGTTCTTTAAAGAAAAATAACACTTAAACAGATCACCAAAAGCTCCATAAGAGCTTGTGCCAAGTACCTACTAAGTCCTTGCGTGATTGTGCTAAAAACTTCCTACAAACAACCAAATAAGTATTTCTTTACTATAATTGATTTGTCATATCAATTAATTACCTGGAGTTTCCTGTACTTAGATTGAAATAGTTTTATTCCAATTTCCATTCCTTGATTGTATTCAATTCAAGTCTAACCTTATTCATTCGCATAAAGCACGATTTAAAAGCTTACATTCCTCCTTGCAAAAGGACTTTCAATACGAAAGGTTTGTGCAAAGCGATCATGTCCCACTTCAAGGTATTCATGGATAAGTTGTTTCTTTGACCATCAGAGACGATAATCCTGCATAGAATATGATATACAGACAGCTTTTCAATTTATGGAACGGAGCGTGAGCGTAGTGGAACTGAACGTCAATAGCATTGCAGGTTTAAATGCGTTTTAGATTTCAGCCGTCCCGATTTGTATGCTCGTACGTTTTTGATGTTTGACACTTGACATAAATACACAGATAATGTTCGGATAATGTTCTAGGGTATTTATTTATGCTTCTATTAATAAATACGGCTTTACTATATCAATGGTTTAGCGGTGTTCAGTACACAGAGCGTTTTACGATAAATGTAGGTTAAGTTTTGAAGTGAAGCTCGTCGGCTTTGAAGTTCTGATTCGCAACCTTTTTGGGTGACGAAATAAATTAATGATAAATACAATCTTTGCTATTAAAAAGTAATTGGTGAATAGTTAAAAGGTTTTCCTTTAGTACAAAAGTTTCACTACTATCGTGATTCTTTACGACATTCTTTGCTTTTTGTAGCGAAACTTCTTATGGGAGGGCTTTGAAATTATAATCCGCAACGATTTTGTGCGACGAAAAATAAATGAATGATCAACACAATCTATGTAATTCAAAAATAATTTATGAATAATTAAATGTTTTCCTGTACAACAAAAGTTCTACTTCTAAGTGTCTTTACGACACACCCTTTTTTTTTAGAGCAAAACTAATCTTACGGCACGCCATGATGGCCGTTTTGACGTTTAACAATGACAAAGAAAAATAACCTTTATTCCTTCACGCATAAGGTGCATTTATTGATCCAACAGCTAATTGTATGATGACGGAAATCAACCATTTTTCAAAGCAATACAGTTTCTTTTACTGTGACAATCTGAAACGTCAAAACGGCCATCATAGCGTGCCGGGAGTATAGGTAAGGCGTCGACCTATGTCGTTACGCTATATGGCGTGCCACATGCTCGCAGAATTTATAAAAGTATGAACATTTTGTAATAGAATTTTCGACCTCGACCTTTAGATTATAATATAATGGTCACGTCCCAGAATTAGTAGTTTAGTAACAGCTCGTAGCTGCTCTCTGCTTTGTATAAAAATCACGTACATTCTTGAACTAGATTTGTGCGGTAACAAAATCATATTTGTATGTTAATGATATGAAACGTACTCGTAGAAAGAGAATGTGGAGATTAGCATATTATTATTATTCTGAAAATATAAGTTTTATTCTAAACGTCACGTGGTATGTGAGCCTATTACGTTCTTCGTTTTCTTTGTTTTTTCTGAACTTAGCATTATGTTCTTGATTTTTTGGAACGAAGTTGCTTATCGCGCGTTGTGAAAGGGGGCTAGACGGAAAAAAATCATACAAAAAGTAGTAACGACACTTGTTTACACAACATGTTTAAAATTCTGTTCCATTTATAAATTAGTATAAATAGTAATTATTATATAGCACAGTCTTGATCTTTTATTGAAGACCTAATACTTAAGACGAGAGATTGCAAGTTTTTCTCAACACTGGACCTAAACTCAGCGTTTTGGTCAATTCCAATGCGTATCTTCGTTCCATCCGGGTGTCCCTTGACACCTCTCAAGTTTTTTTTATATACTACTTACGTAGCAACGGTCACCGCAGCTTATGGATGCTTGCAACACCGTGGGCATCACTCGCCCGTTGCCGACCCTGCAAAAATCTCTTCACACCCTTCTTGAAGAAACCCATGCTGTACTCTCTTGGGAAAACCACGACGGCGAGCTCATTCCACAGCTTAAGCGTGCGCGGCAGATAGCTTCTTGATTCATTTATTTAGGTACTAGCCCACTCACCCACGTTTATCGATATCGTATATAGCCTATATCCATCTACGAAAAATTCCGCGGCAAATGAAAGCAGTCCCATTCCAATATGTTCATTAGTTTTGAGTTGATGGTGCGTCAAAGGAATCCTATTTTGCATATCCCTACTAATGTTATAAATGTGAATGTAAGTTAGTTTGTTACGCTTTCACGCGACAGCTTCTAAACCGATCATCATGAAACTTTGTACACATATTCTTGGAGGTATTAGAAGGAACGTAAGATATTTTTTGTGTCGGGAAAATGTTACCTCCCTCGGGAACGCGGGTGAAACCGCGGGGGACAGCTAGTATGTATATAAATTATGTGAGCAATTTAAAATATTGCTAACGAATTGATAAATTTCAATTTAAAGGAGGTAATAGATGTTTTTTTTCAGAGTGCCACACTATCAAACACTACTAAGGAATCATCCATTTATGTATGAAGGTCGGAATACGCAGTCTGTTCAATGGTTAACAATTTATAGTTGAGCCTTTCTATAAATTCCACCTAGAAAACTTGCTGGTGAGGTAGTTTTTAATTTGAAATAATAGGCACTAAAATCGCCCGTTTTGTCAACTAACAATGTTATAGAAGAATCATCTTTATTTCTTTAAAGCTAAGGTTTATTTGTCGAAATCAGTCCGGTAATTTTTGTGTGAAAGAGTAACAAACATCCATACATACAAACATGCGCATTTATAATATTATTAAGACGTTACACATGTAGTATTGGAATTTTTCATGCCATCAAAGACCGATCATATTAACACAATATTTATTAGAATTTATAATTTATCTAGCTATCTCCGCGGTTTCACCCGCATCTCCGAGGAATATAAAATTTTCCCAGAATTCAAAGTAGCCTAAAATTAAAACTATTAAAGTTGACAATTATTAGTAAAATAGGTACGAAGAACTTTCTGTTAAATAATCTGGTTTCTGACATGACAGCTTACTAGGGTTGTTGACTTTGATAATTAATTATATTTTTACAGGGTTTTTTGTAACACGTTGTATTTCTAGATAATCAATTTTGAGCAGATCTATGGTCTGATCTTCATTTATTTTATTTATTTATTTATTGCATAAGACACATCAACAGTGTAACATATTAAACACTTACAAAATAAAATTTAAGTTTTACAATCTGATATGTACACCAGTGACAGATGTGTACAGCATTTACCACATCTTCAACCATCATTTCAAACTTGCACTAGTTCGTCCTAGTAGGTATCAAATGATTTTGAAACTCAAACTGAGCTAACCGCTTCCACCTCAGACATGAAAAGAGTTTTATCCGCTATATGTACTAAGTAGCCTTACTAATGATTATTGATTAGCTACTCTACCACGACTGGCATCAGGATTTCGACGTGACAATAGTTGAGTGAACTCCCACAGATAATATTAGATATGTCTACAATATGTCGCCGTTACTATGAAGGTGCGAACATCGGCATCCCGCTCTCGTGTTAGCAAATTGGTGACAAAACCCCTCGGTCCCTGAACTCTGACGATATTTGTCTTCTAACTTACTGTACTGTATTGGTCGGTCAACTTAATTATCATCTCCAGGGAGCAATTCTCATTTGCATGCTAATAATTTCCACATAAATTCGTTGAATTTAGTATCACCATTCCCATAGGAATGCCTATTAAAGTAACAAATGTGCCATGTTTTATTTGGAGTCGTTATTTCGCACGTTTTTTTCACGTTTTATGTGCATATTTCAGTGAATGATATACACAAATGGAGTTAACTTCAGACTGTAAAATAAATGTTTCCTAAACGAGCGTATATTATCATTTTGAATTTTATTGCTAGAGGTAGGTACCTACTTTATGAAGTGTACTCAAATGCTTATAATAGCGTTGTTATATACATACGTGGTTATATTATAGCAATAATATATTATTTACCTAAATTAATTAGTATTTTCAAGTCTGATATTTATTTTTAAATAAAAACGGTTGGGTATCGCTAAACTGAACCTGAACTGTGTAGTTATACCTCTTTCTATTTAAATTGGTTGGAAAGAAAAAGAAAGCCTTGGAAAGAAAGTTAAATCTTATCCAACCCGTTTTTACCATAGCGTTTTATAAATGACGTGTGCTTGTGTGCACTAGAATCAGGAACAAATAATATATATAATAATAAATTTTGAAGTTATACTTCTTTAGGCGCGTTATGAAAAAATGACGAGAGTGAAATTTTAATTTAAAATTTTAAGATGCGCGCGCATCACTGTAACACGTCAAATTAACAGGTTGAAGTTAGCTGATAACGGTATCTCCGAAATATCGCACAAATCGCAACTGTCAGTGTCAATGAGTGAGTAATTATATTAGTCAATAATAACCTAAACGTCAAAAATTGTTGTTTGTTGCTACAGACAGGTCAGACAGGACAGCAAAGAGTTTGGACACTACAATTTCACGACTGAATAGTAAAGACAAATGCTGTTAGTGCAGTTTTTCTCACCTTTAATTTCGGCTATAACTTTTTACGTGCGTACATAAGTACACACACAAGTTTTTTTTCTATTTTTTCAACTTAAAGAAACAAAAGAGGTTTATTCATTTACGTTTGACGTTACAAAATTGGCGCCATTACAATATTAAAAACGAGACAAGCGCAGTAAAATTCAAAATAAGAACATTACGAAAATTCACAGCAAATTAAACTGACTTCACGCTAAATTATACAGCGTAGGTACATACATCATTTGTAGTTGAGTGTAAATTTCCCGGAACGGGTCTAACATGCCCGGTATACTTCTAACAAGGTAGCCACGTACAGCCGGTAGTCAAGGTGCTAAATACAATGTCACTGACATAAAACCAACGGAGACTAGAAGAGATTTACTTAACGGAATTTATATTATACTGTATCGACGGTTTACTTAATATTTTTTATTGTATACATTTTTACCGACCAATTCGCTTAGTGGTGATACCTCAAAGTCATGCGTGGGCTCGATTCCTGATCATGACAATAAAATGATAAATATTCTGGGATATGCTTTAGTCGGTCATCTGACTCCAAATAAAAAAGATAATTATATATATTTTTTTTTACATTGATATTTACACCTAAACATGGATCAAATAGACATGATCATGCACTCAAATGTTTGTCTTGAGTGAGAATTGAACCCACCACCTGTGGCGTCGCAGGGTCATTCAGTCGTCATCAATTACATTTTTGTGTAAAATCAGCTTGTCTATTATAATAATGCTTGTACATTCTACAAAACCATAGTAGTACAAATAAATTAGTAACTCAATTGACTAGACTCGGTAACAGAATATATAGTCAAATTACTGAGTGGCTTTTCTATAGAAGTGGGGTGATTAGATTTTCTGCATCGAAAGCGACTGCAAAAATTATTTATCTTGTATACTCCAAAACATGTAGATGGTAGATGGAGCTGATTAAATTTATACCTTAAATCTCTTACTTGACCAATGTATTTAAGCACGAACTAAGGCAACACAATAGTAGAGAATAGAAGAGTAAAGAAGAATACAAGCAAGAGAAAATAATGAAAGTAAGTCTCCAAATAGTTACTAAAGTAAATTCGTAAAGCAAAACATTGAAAATCAATTTTATCATTTTATCTACACGAAGAAATAGTAACTGTTTATTCATTTAAACAAATATGTGATGTGAGTTGGAAAATGCAACGTTCAAAGCAAAACGAACTTGGGGTAGTGTTTGTATTTACATAGAACTTCCAGCAAACGTTTCTATATCTGGCCGGTGTTTTGATAAAGAAAATGTTGCACAGGACGGAGTACAATGTTAATATAGTTGCCTCCACCAGTCTGTACTCTGCCTTGTAAAATTTCCGGCTAGTATCAAACGTTAAAGGCCTTTTCAATTTTCTGCCAGTTATTACGTAGTTTTTCTAAATTTCTTCTCTAGTAACCACGAACAAAATATTAGTTTTAATATACGAGTACTTCCAAGGAGTTAATATGCTATATGCCTCTTAGTATAGTACAATGGAAATTATACCCTATACGTGGTGATAATATGGGCAATATTCAAGCCAGATAGCGATTCCTAGTTTACAACAGCGCAATATTAAATAGTACAAAAGCGTACAAACAGGTAGATGATATGTGTACACTGATATATAACTATGCAGTGGTTTTTAAAATACATACATTATACATTTCTTCAGGATATATCTGATTATTTCTTTGTTAATTGACATAAAATGAATGTGACTTACTCAGAACCTCAAGGCAATGATGGATCACTTGGAATTTACGTTGAATGACTTGATGAGAGTCGTGGGTTCACATCCAATGAAGTGCTTGAGTTTTCGGTGAAGGAAACAATAGCACGGTGACAGGGTACCTACGTTTAAGTACCATCTTACCTGACTACCACTCTCAAGTTAAAAGGTCTGTTCCAAGCACCTGCTAATGTATTCTGGCAGCTGCATTTGAGAACCATTTCCCTTCCATCCTTTGTGTTCGTACCACCTTCGACCACACATACACACACTGACCATAGTAATATTGTAGTCAAACACAAGCCTACATACTAGAAAAAACCTAATTTCCAATCTTATCTTATCCATTTACCTCATTTCAACCTAAATAGTTTAGTCGATGCGCTAATGATGTAGCAAATTCAATATGTACTAAAATATTATCTACAGTGTAACATCCGTCATTTATAAGATAAGCCCGTCATGTAAAACGTAAGCACAAGAAACCAGCGCATCATCGTGTGGATTAAAGTGATTTTCCTTGTACATAGTACGTACCTTACGTAAGACGATGTCACAGCTTATCTCGTTCAAACGAAGCTTAATCAGTTACAGCATTAAATTTGTTCAGTACCTGTATTAGTCGCTTTACACGAAATTCATTTAAGCAGTGAGTAGGCTGATATTGTGTTATTATCCTCATTTAATCTTAGACAGGATTTGATGTTATATATCGGATCGTTCTTTGAGTTACTGTTGAATTTTAACCCTACCTTTTTTATAAGGCTCAACTTTAAACAAAATTTCCGAACGGCATTTGTTTTTTTTAATTGCCAAAATAGTCTACATTGTTGTCCAGCAATTTAAAGACATTTTAGTTGGATTTCTTTTGACTTATTTTTCTCATAACGACATAACACATTTTATGATATTTTTCAACACAATTTATGGTGACAATTAAAGCAAAAGTATCAAAACAGTCATCACTCGACTCATTCAGTTATGATTTCTTTATGGTTTTATTACGATCCTTTAAGTCTCCAAAAACAATTTAATCATTTTTATTACCAAGTTCAGTCTAAGATACTTCTTTGGTGGTTTTCAGCTTATGTAACATAATAATATTTGAACATTAGAATATTCTATTTTAAATTATTCAGGACGTCGCTCTACTTTCAAGCTCTATTAGAAATAAATGTATTTGAAGAATTTGCGTAATAATGTAACTATTATACATAAGTAGATAAAATATACATAAACACATAAAAGTATTATAATTTTACTTATCTTAGAATTTATTTTTGAAAGATATCAGAAGAAATTCAACCCCAATTGCGTAACTTGAGCCCCACGTCCCCAGCAACTCTGAGTCGAGGTCGGAGTCCCACCGGGGGCACCTTCAGCATAGTTACTTAACTTACCCTCGACCCAATTGTCCGCGTCATACTAGCCAACACCTGAAATAAAAGTGCTAACATACAGAAAAAGCCACAAATCTTTCAAAAAGTTACAATAAAAGTGGCGGAAACGAGCTCGGTTACAAATACATGCGTTCCAATAAAACAAACGCAATGCAACTTCAGAAGCAAAATATACACGCGCAGGGGCGCCACGCTGTCTGCTTTTAGTACAAAGGGGGTCCATCAGCTGAGGTTTGTAGAGCTAGAGGGGGTGGGGATAGCGGGGAGGGGCCGCGGGGTGTTGCAGCCGTAAAAGCCTCGCCTTTCACAATAGCGCACGTTTTCACTACATTGCGTTTGCTCGGATCTTATTTCCAATGAATTTCGTTGTCGTTGAAATCAGTTCTTATATCGGTGGGAATGACTGGGTGCATTGTATGTGTATTTATTTAAAGGCGACGATTGCTACTGAGCTTCTTCTGGGTAGTGACGTTCAACATCTTGATAGTCGGGGCTGCAATACCTACAATGAGGTTTTTGTGAGGAAACCATATCTAAGGGGTAGGTTTGGTTACACACAAGTACAGAATCTGTGAAGCTTGCCAAGCCCCAATCGTTTTGCTCTGCCACACTTAAGAAGCAGTTGACTTCTAGCCTCTGAGTGCTCACCACGCCGACCCATCATTATGAGATGTAGGCCAGACACAATTCTTATTCATAGTAAAAAAAACTATATAAAATACGAAATTACAGATACAACACTCTACTTCGCAGTTATCTTGACATACTCCGTGCTCACGTGCAAGGTAGCAAAACGGAGATCTCTTGTGGGACCTCTTCACATCAATACTGTACATTGGCTGTACTCCGTCCACAACAATTGTACTCAAGGGAAGGCGGACTTTTATTGAAAATCTCCATTACTTTTCTTAGATAGTGGAACTTGGATAGTCAGATAATATGCTGTTTTTATAGAGTAGTACTATGATTATTTTTTAATTTTTTATAATATGTAGGCCGACTAACAGACAGGCTACATGGTGGTAAGTGGTCACCGCCGCTGATGGATATTGCCAACAACAGGGGAATCGTTAATTTGTTGTCGACACAGAGAACTGAAGTTGTTAGGTCTGGTGTGTATGAACATGTAGGGCAAAAAGACATCGCCTTTTTTGGGATTTTTGCCCCAAAAAGACCCGAGGAATATTTTATACATATTTATAGATATTTTTTTTTTTAATTTTATATTCCTGTCCGTCGTATATTTATCTGATATATGTAGCAAGGCTATTATCTATCATCAAACCCTTTTACGGATTACGAAATTGATTTACTTCTTACAAATTAAGCGTAAATGATTATTACAATAAATAAAAAAATAAATACACAATTTAAATATAATCATCACCTGTTTTTTCTTTTTAATGTTAAGTAAGTTGTCAAAAGGTAGACGGGTCATGATGTTAAGTGCGGTCATCGCCGCCTTTCGACGATTGTAAGACCATGGGCATTGCCAATGTGTTATCGACCCTGAGCCGTGTAGCCTTATGCCTTTGCTCTCTTCGCAATCATTTGGGTTCGGCGCAATATGTAGGTATGCTATCTGTCCATTCCGTACATCACATCTTATTATATGCGATTCGGTAGTATATTTAAGGCAAAGCTGCCTGTCCTGCCTGACGGGATATTGGTGAATGTTTTTGGTGTAAGGTGTGGAAATTAATAAAAATAATGTATATTCACGGTTCCACACACGCACGAAAGTTTTACACAAAATCATTAAAAAATAATTTATCTAAATGAAATGGACTCGTACGAACGACAATAACATAAAGTTTTTCAACTACCATTCCTCTTCGTGTAGGGATACAATAGTAACTGCAGAACATAGGTCCCATAGGACTGAAACTACGATACCTCGGGCTGAGCAGTGTTTACAGCCTCTCAATATGGAGGCCATATATCAGTAACTGTTCAGAGTTTACAATCGTAACAACTCGGTAGTAGATTTTAAACTCTATTGAAAGAAACTGCTGGGACTATTATGTTTTAGGTTGGATTTAGGGACCGTCAAAGTGGCCAGTATTCAAAATTGTGTAGTTTATTTTTACTAATAAATAAGTGAAAAAGTTATTGTTTAAAAGTGTGATAAAAGGACTAATTGTATTGTAATAAATTAAAAGCATCAATAAATAATTAAATAAAAAAGCCTATGATTTCCTACAAGTTATTTACAAAAAAATATTAGCTGAAATTCTTTGTTAATTTAAAATTTTATGTATTTTTTTTGTTTTGTTATAAATATAGCAACAATATCGGTTATTAAACTTTTAAATATAGCTCTTAAATAATTTAACTCACTCTTAGTGTCACGCTTAGGCCATATATAAGTTTTTATTTTAAAATGTGGCTTTTTATATATTTTTTTATATTTAGAGTTTTAATAATCATTCGTTTAATATTAGAATTTAAATTTAATAATAGCCTTTACCAGTGAAAAATAACTTACCTTTCTTATAACCTAATATAATTTATTGTTTAGGTGTTATTAAGTTGCGCTGCAGTGAATTATGACTCCAATTAAGTAGACTTATTCACCATTTATTTGTTTTTGTTTATCTCTCTCAAAGAAACGAAAAGTAAACCATGTTTGAGGGAAAATAATGTTATTTATCGCATAACTTGGATCAAAATCTTCACGCCCCGGATGGTAAAACACCTTATTACGAACTTTTTGTCAGAGACATTATGTGGTAAATGGGGAAATATACAAACAGGACTTCCAAGAGTCAGATGCCATGGTAACCAAGGTTTATGAAAACGACGTATGTTAAAGAAACTTAACTCAAAGGTTTCCTTTCCCTTTTCATATTCTTGTATTATGCAAATGAATGTGGGATTAAAGTGTTTCAATATGATACGCAAATACGAGTTTGAATGATGGTAAATGTTTCAGCTTTTGTAGTCTAATGGTACATTATTTTCTCATAAATATAATATATGTATATAATAATAAAACTCGGAATATACCGACGTGACAGAGCTCGTAATGAGGACATTCATAGAACTTAATATAATAATATATAATAATTAACTACTTGTTGTAGAATTGTGTTAACTACTTGTTGTAGAATTCCTGTAGCAGCCAGGTGATAAAAAAAGAAGAATAACTGAACCATTTAAAATGTTTGCGGGAATCTTACGACAGGCCACACCGAAAACCGTTTACGTCACACTTCACTGCGTGCCAAATAAAAAAGTAACAAAATTCGTTGACAAAATTTTATTTTTAAAAAGCCGTACCTGACCTCAGGGATCTTCGTTTAAAGTATTTACGTATTCAATGTATGTGAATGAAAAAACATGATTTTCATCAAGGTGTTATAATGAAACTTCGCGGAGTTCAACTGAAGTTACAATGTAGTCATTTTCACATTTAGGTTATATGCTTTCATTACTTACACTTTATGTTTTCATTGTGCAAATAAATCTGAATTCAGGTTTTGTCAATATTATACCTTTTAACATTTCCAGGTATTGGTAAAACAAAACTGTTGGAATAGCATGGTCATTTCAGGTCAATCGGAAAACATTCATGTCATGAAAACTAACATTGACATGTAACCTACTATTTTTAAAATACTTTTTAAATTTTTCAAAGGCCCATCTCGTATAGCTATCATATTATACTAATAAACTTTTCAAAATCATAAAACTTTGGCCATTAATAGTTTATTATCAGGCGCCTTTGTCGCGTATTAATAACTAAAGCCCTTTTACCTTACCTCCCATTTTACACGGTCCAGACTATTCAGGAGTGGCATAGAGGGCGAATATTTACTGTTATGGTGCAAGGGGGATCCAATTTGGGTGGAGGCTGCCCGTCGGTTGCCATGACAATGGGACGCGAGCTATTTACCTCCGTAGAACGGTACAACAGAGTTGTGTATCACTTTCTGTTTATTTTCTGCAAGAGAGCAAGAACACTCGAGAACTTTGTGTTACGGAATTGCAAAACTACTTAACCTGAACGCCATGTTGACGTAATAATGTATATTTCTTGATTGTAGGATTAGGGTAAATAGATTGAGAAATAGTATAGAATATACTTTTCATTTGCATCGACGGGAAACGCGGAGTACCTTTTTGATTAGTTATACTACCGGCACGATATGATGGCCGTTTTGGCGTTTCAGATTGTCATAGGAAAAAAAACTAATTTCCACCATCATACAATTAGCTGTTGGATCAATAGATGCACCTTATATCTAAAGGAATAAAATATAGTTTTCTTTGTCATTGTAAAACGTCAAAACGGCCATCATAGCGTGCCGCAAGTTTAGTTTACTTTTCATGTAATCCTCGATGACATTAGATACTTTTGAGGTACATATGACATATTTTTATGGTCCACCGCCATTTATTTTTAAATTTAGGGCCCGTAGAGGCAGATAAAAATGACTTAAAGTTAAAATAAAAAAATATACCAAGGAGGCCGACAAACTGGCAGGCAATATACTTTTTACAATGTCCTAATTGATTTAGTCTATGGAAACATCTTTACGTTTAATAAATTCAAGGAATGACTACAAATACATTATTATTATGACTTAGCTAAACAGATTATCGAGATTCCGAAGATTTTAAAGGTGGGAGGGTTCGTAGGGTTGTTACTATCTCAATTAATTAAAGCCATGTCGGTCCTTTGCTTTATACATTGTTGTAATATTTTAAATAACTACATAACACAAATAATGTTACTTTAGTTATGCGTATCAGAGATATATTTTGTTTAAATTTTAGGTTATATTTTTGAAATTACTAATATTGACCCAAAGGCAAAGTCACAGTAAACATTTGAAGTAAAGCCTTCTATTTCATTATAATTTCATAATACTTTAAGATGTTGAGTCATAAATTAATACAGTTGAACATTGTGTTACATTAGGGGATGACTATAAATTTGCACATATCCTAGAAGAGAACTGCACCTTGTGTGTTATTGGTGTTGGAGGAACACTGCTAGTTAGTTCTTGATCTTCGAATCCTGTGTGTCATAGCCCGCTTCCAAAGTTCCCAGTCCTTGTTTCTAACCATGTTGAGTTGGTTTTAAGAATAAAACCAAATTTGACCGTTTGACCATAAATATTGTTATTACAATAATGGTGTACAATATTTTAATGGAAGCTGCAATTCACATGTCTATTTCTGTGTAAGTTAAAATCAATTTGTCGACGTATTTGCCAATTTATAGGGCGTTCAAAAACAGAAACATGACTGAGTGGCAGCCTGTGGTTTTACATTCCCGATAGCAATTG
This sequence comes from Habrosyne pyritoides, assembly GCA_907165245.1. Classification (NCBI taxonomy): domain Eukaryota; kingdom Metazoa; phylum Arthropoda; class Insecta; order Lepidoptera; family Drepanidae; genus Habrosyne; species Habrosyne pyritoides. Next base: position 7,928,458 of record OU015602.1, on the reverse strand, counting down.
AAAAAAGATGAAAACTTTGTGAATATCAAAACAAAATTCCATCGTATATTTTGAACAAATACTAAAAAAACGCGATCGAAAAGAAATGCAAATACCAAGTGGATAAAGCTTTTATTTCTTTGCAGGGCTCTGAGTCACGAAGTTCCTGTTCAGTTAAAATCGAAAGTTCAGGAATAAGAGCTATTTGCAATATCTTCTCTATTTAGTTTTGCATATTGGTAGAATTCGTTTAGGACTAGTCAGTCCTATAAATTGTATTGGAATAATAATGATACGTTACAGGTAACAAAAACTAGATATAACGATATATCGCTTTAGTAGTAATGTATTATATATGATTTCACTGCATATTATCGAAAATACATCACTACATAGTATAAAACAAAGTTCTCTGTCCCTATATCCCTATGTATGCTTAAATCTTTATAACTACGCAACTGATTTTGATGCGGTATTTTTAAATAAATAGAGTGATTGAAGAGGAAGGTTTTTATAATACAAATGACATCCCACGGGAACGCGGGTAAAACCGCGGGGATAGCTAGTATCTAATAATCATAACTATAGTGATCAATAATCCATATTTTTTCGTATATAACTGTCATATATCTGGCATTTCATATAAAATATTTCGCTACACAAAAACAGGAACAGTTATAAAACACATAGTTGGCATGAAACAACACAGGTACAGTAGCTATTTAAATATGTTCGTGTAATTTGTCACACTCCCTTTTCTAAGCTGGCGGGTCACGATCTGCCCTAAGGCGTGACATCCTTGAGAATGGAATGTGCAATAGTGTGAAACTACAGTTTATCACGATATAAGGAAATGTGGGAAGAGGGTAAACATTTGTTATTACAAAATAGAACATATTTTGTGCTTCAGGCGTATTCGTATAATGTGAAATTGACTATTGTTGTGTTAGATTGGCTCTTCTTTAGTGATTTATTGTCATGTATTATTAGTAGTGCCGGTTCTGCTTAATCTGGGATCAGATGGTCGAGTGTAAAGAAAATGCCACTTAATATTCATAGCGTCAAGATTGCCTTCTTATTGGTTAACTTATATTCATTTTGCTAGCATTTTATAACATGACTATGGAGTGCATGAAATAAAATGAAAACATTCTCATAAAATGTTAGCGATAAAACCCAAGCCAAAACAAAATAAACTCAAATAAATATCGTGTAAGGTCCAGTTAACTTCCCAGTTCTCGAGTTAAAGGTACAAACTCAGCCCACTGCATATTGTATCGAATTACTGCATGAAATCCCTTTTTCCACGTGAGTTCATAAATGCGGGACGCGGAAGGCCCGAGGCGGGACTACAAGGATCCCTGGCACTCTAGACCTGATGCACACTGAACGACGAGACAGCAGCGACTTGGGACGAATCGAAAGGACTTTCAACTTTCTGTAGCTAAACTTAGAGTTTAAAGGCGTTTTTATTAAAAAAATCGCAAAGTTGCACATCTTTCTGAGATTCTCTTCACAGCACCATGCAATTTTGAACCGTTACTTACTGGACTTAAAGTTTATTGTCAAACGAACCTTGTTCAAATGAATTTGTCGCACCGCTTCCTTCCTGTTGGTGTGAATAAGCCCTTATACAGGCCAAGCTCGTTGACCGTAAGCTTGTTTTAAAATGAATCGTATTCAGCTTAAGCCTACAGAAAAGAAAATTTTTCCCTCACGATTTTATGAAGTACATTTTAGTGAATGAAACACACGATAACGTTCGAGGTTGCATTTATCTGAGCTAAAGTAATATTTACTCAGAAAATATTAGTAAAGGCTTACGTCATACTGTTGCCATGTATTATTAATGTTGTACAGTATATACAATACATGTGTGTTCATGAAAAAGTCTATTTATTCTGTATCTGGGAGGGTCAATAAATCTATATACATAAGTTTTATTTAAAAAGTAGGCTGTACAGTACCGAAACCTTTGCCTACCACTCCGAGGGTAATGGATCTAGAGATTTGTTTTTTTTCTATTTATTAAAAAGTAGGTCGTATTTGCAATATATCTGGTTTGCAGATAAATCTGTGCTTAGTTTTGTTTGTTTTGTGTGGTTTGGGTTCAGATATCCATTTGAGTATGAATAATGTCCGATGATATTTATTCACAGAGATGAAAGCTATATAAGCACACGTTATAATGACTTTGTATGTAAAATGGTTTTTATAATAGGTTAGATTATTTAGAGGACAATAACTCTTGGCAAGTATTGTCAAATAAATGTTATGTAATAAATATAAGTTCTTTTTAAGAATGAGAAATTACTGAGTTTCATGCCGGCTCTTCTCACTAAAACAACTTCCAAACCGGTATTAGTCTGTCTAATCATATGTGTTTTTGATCCTTTTTTTAATAAATTTTCATTTCATTTCACTGTATACATTTAGTTATGACACTATGATGGCACTAGTTATGACTAAACCCAAAACAGTAAATAAATAATAATAAATAAATATCCAGGGACATTCTTTTTACACACGGCCATCTGGTCCCAAACTAAGCAGAGCTTGTACTATGGAAACCAGATAACTGATATACTACATATACTACGTTTTTTTTTCTAAATACATACTTATATAAATATTTACCCAGACACAGAACAAACAGACATGTTCATGCACACAAATGTTTGTCCTGGGTGGGAATTGAACCCGCGACCTTCGGTTTGTCAGTCAGAGCGTTAACGACCAAGCCAACTGGCGTGTCAAAGTAAGGAAATAATATACATTTATTTACCCCACAGGTAAATATCAACTATGATTGGATTAATTACCGGAACATCTCCAAAATCACCATGTGTATGTTGAGAGGATGGTATCCTGAATGGTATAGAACCGTAAAACTTCTACCATCCAATAAAACGGTATTAAATATGCATTATTAAATGAAAGTAATAAAACATATTTAATTTTATAGGAGGTTAACAAGCATTTGAAAACTTAAACCATTTCACAGGCCAGTTGGCTTGGTGATTAGCGACTCTGACTGCCAAGCCGAAAGGTCGCGGGTTCGATTTCCACCCAGGACAAACATTTGTGTGCATGAACATGTCTGTTTGTTCTGTGTCTGGGTGTAAATATGTATTTAGAAAAAAAAGTAGTATATGTAGTATATCAGTTATCTGGTTTCCATAGTACAAGCTCTGCTTAGTTTGGGACCAGATGGCCGTGTGTAAAGAATGTCCCGGGATATTTATTTATTTATATTCATTTATAAATTACTCAATACATATTTCGTAATGTTCCATTACTGCTTTTGACCAACGATATATAAAATAATGTATTAAGCATACCGCTCCAGTATACAAGCGATATTTCTATTTTGCAGTATATATCTAAATAGCTCAGAGTAATTTCAACTGCATTGCAGAGATGGCAGTAATATGAACATTCCCGTGATCGTTATTTGGAATGACATCCTTGCCAAAATTTTAGGGGACACAAGTAAATAGAAAGCTGTTCATGTCTGGCTCGTGGAGCTGTGTTCAGCAACATTATGCCATCTAGATATCTTTAGTTTAAGCAATATATTTCACCACTATTTCTGTCTTGGTATAGTTAGCCATATTATGCTATTCATTTATTTATTTATTTATTTATAAGGACAGCCAACAAAACATACACTAAAGAATATAATACAATGGTCACAAACAATACTTAAAGCTAAGTGCTGCTTAAATTATAGGCTATCACAACATGTTAAAAGTCAAAAAGACATGTAAATATTATAAATTTGAGGTTTGTTAACACACTTGATTAAATTCAATTAAAGATATAAAAATAAAAATGATAATAAAACAAAAAGAAAGGCTTAAAAACTAACATATAGTTAGTTACCCACAGACGTGATCATCTGGCTAAGGTTTGAGTTGAGAAGAAGGCCCAAAAGAAGCCAAAACTGCACGTTTAAATGCATGTGCTTTGTTTGAGATGATGTCAATGTTATGGTAATTTCTGTAGATGATAAAAACATGAACCTAACCTAAACTAGAATTTTGGTGGAATACGGTATCATATCTTTTTTTATTGTATGTCAAGTATGCCGGCAAACATACGGCACGGTCCACCTGATGGTAAGTAGTCTCCACTGCCTTTGGACATTTGCAGCATCAGGGGTATCGTCATAGCGTTGTCGACTCTGAGACGTGAAGTTGTCAAGTCTCATGAGCCTGGCCCCCTTATCTTTCTAACTGACAGTAATACAACTGCACTGCTGCTTCATGGTGGAAATGTGTAAGGTGCTTCCCCGGACGAACTTTGGGCTAAGAGCACTTAACTTTCATGTGCCTGTATTTTTATCAGTTGTTAAAAGATAGAATCTACATCTATCTCTATAAATAAAAATCTGGACTAAAAATAGCTGGACCTATTTTGACAGGACTTTTACTGGTACTGGTGGGTACTGGTGGTGGTACATAGCTGATATTTACAGGAGTAATATACTTTTTATTTCGGAAAAATGTGACATCCTTATGCCTTATGGGGGACACCTAGTCTCTTATTCTGTTATATTCGGTAGTTAGTATCGCCATGTGCTCAAATAGCTATTAGAGCCCCTACACACGGGCATTTCAATCGCAGTTATCGACCCATACGCACTGCAACAACACAATTTGTATGAAAATTCTGAAACTCATTCAAATGAACAATGCGCGTTTCACGCAGTGCCGAGCACGTCGCCATTTGTGGTAAACGCGGCGTATTGCAAATGAGGTCGCTCACTAATATAAATCGCTGCGTAATCGCAACGTCAAACGCTGCGAATCGAAACGCGCCTGTGGGAATAGGCCATTAGAGATTGGCTTATTTGACTACTCCCATACGGCCTCTTTATTCTATTCAGTATAACCCCACTCGTACAATTACATCTGAAACAAATTTACATTTCAATTATTACTCGTGCATGCGGACGGTTCTAAAATCAGTCTGAAATTCTAATTAGTACTCAATCCGTTTGTTGTTGAAATGAGCATCATTTATGTATTTGATATTGATAGCTGAGTTCAATACTTGCATTTTGCTGTAATGGTATATCGTTAGTGTAGCTAAGTATGTGGCGATGGTACCATATATTAGTTATTTATTTGATAAATAGATTAACCATGAAAATGTATCTCCAAATAAACCACCAGGTCCATGGAACTTGAAAATATGAAAATTCCTAATAACAAACAGTAATGGCTGATTCAATATTTTCATACGCTATTTTCGCACGAAACCAGTTTAATTTTACTGATAAATGTTCTGATTATATAGAAGCGTGCGTGTGCATAATTATAACAGAGATGTAGTAATTATTATGCTTCAATAAGCATTTCAATTAAGTTTTGTTTAACATTGGCATGCATTTTTATTCATAAGCAAAAATACTATAAACAAAACATGGTTTTTGTTCTACAGTTAAATGTTTAACAAGCATATCTTTAAAGAAACTGACACCGAAAAATGTATGTCATTTTCAAAGAGAATAATAGAATAATTCTGCATTATTTATTGTTTAAACTAGCCTCTCTGATATTATATCTATGTATACCCCCACTGCAACTAATATTTTATTAGGGTAGACTGCATTTATTTGTTTTTGCTCTTTCACTTATTTATCAGAATGTAGTTGACTGAATAATGTACATACAGTTATGCTATTTTAATTTGTAAAGCAGATCCTAGAGCTCGAGACCTGGTGACTGTAATACAGGTTCATATTTACCTACCATAGGCACCAGCGATCCACACTAAAAATATTATTAGATGCATTTTGGTTTGTAGTGCCAAATAAAGATTTGTATTATTATTTTTTATTATTATTATTATATAAACGTAGACTTAAATGAAATGAAGGGTAGGTAGGTAGTTGACGATGAAAAAGAGACATATATTTTCAAAAAAGTATTCTCAAAGTCCATTAATTAGTTAAGCCTTGGGTGTCACGACTTATAAGCCTCAGGAATCCCTGAAAGTTTCGCTTCCACACCGGGTTGATGGTCACTCATAAAATAATAGTTAACTTATCAGGAGTGTTTTGAAACTCAAATACCGGCACGCTATGATGACCGTTTTGACGTTCCAGATTTTCATAGGAAAAGAAACTGTATGGGTTTGGAATAAGGTTGATTTCCATCATCATACAATTAGCTGTTGAATCAATAGATGCACCTTATGAATGAAGGAATAAAGGTATTTTTTGTTTGTCATTGTTAAACGTCAAAACGGCCATCATAGCGTGTCATAGATTTAGTTAGTATTATAATTATTTTTGTTAAAAAAATATTTCACGTACTATCTTTCCAATATAAGAAGTCCTTTGACATATAACAATATTATAGAGAAATGTACCCTTTTGCTTTGAGATAGAGTTCATTTAGATCATCATACATTTAACCGTGGAATCAATAGGTGAACCTTATTTCTAAACAAATGAAGTTGATTTTTCAGTGACGTTCTTAAATGTTAAAAGGGACTTCTTATAGTAGGCGGACTATAAATTGAACTAGATATTTTGCAGCGTTGTGATTTGAAACTTGAAGAAACAAAAAGTGAAACTAAAAAGAGACAAACATAATATCTATAGGATTAAGCCTGCAAGAGAATGAGACTTAGTTATTTGAAGGTTTCTCATCTAACGTGTGTGAAAGGCATACTTATTAAAAAAGCATTCCTATATTGAAATCGGAATTCCGATTGTCTTCTAAACGGGATACGAATAGTTAAATTTTATATAAATAATTATTTATCTAAACCGCCATTACATACCTAATTGACAATAATAACTAAATACATGCATGTTTTAATAATATACAAGCATATTTTGGCTTTAATCATTGTTTTCATTAAATAAACACTTCATTTACGGTTCAATAACTATGAAGTACGATCATAATTTTCGAATATTTACTCAACTCTGTTTAATTGTTACCATTAATTAATAATTTATTTTATTAATTACATTAATTTATTTCACTATTGGTTGATGTTTTCCGAAACTTATTTTCTCATCGGTATCTCTTTGTTGTATTTTGATTATCATCACTACATAGTATAAAACAAAGTCTCTTTATCTGTCCCTATATCCCTATGTATGCTTAAATCTTTAAAACTACGTAACGGATTTTGATGCGGTATTTTTTAATAGATAGAATAATTACGGAGGAAGGTTTTTATGTATAATACATGTGACATCCCACGGGAACGCGGGTAAAACCGCGGGGACAGCTAGTAATATATAATTTATATCCTCGGATACCTTTAAACACGGCCATCTAACTAGGGGCTCGATTCTGTAAGGAAAATGGCATTACACGAGGATGTCGTCGCGGCCTTTATGCTCTATCTCTGTCGCTTACTACGCTAATACTGCTAATTACGTGAGAGATAAGCTCTCCGAGGCCTCCGTGAAGCGGGTCGCCGACGAAGTTTGTATTAGCTGAATAAGGGGGTAGGGCCTGCATTTGAATAACAGATGACTGAAATACAACTTTTTCTAAATACAAACTTCTATAGTTATTTATATCCAGAACACATTCAGATATGTTCATGCGCAAAAATGTTGGGAATCAAAACTACGACCTGCGACGTGGCAGTATGGAAACTGTCTTTCCCTATTATTACCAAACACTTTTCTTAACACTTCTTATATGAATAAATAAATAATAAATATCCTGGAACATCCTTTACACACAGCCACCTGATCCCATTCAAAAGCTGAAATGCTTTAAAGTCGATCGATCTCTTATTATGAAAACATTTTAGCCAAAGTTAAACTGAGCTTAACAAATATTCACCATTTGTGTTTATGAGCGGAAAATCGTTTTTGTTTTGGAAGGACTACGGAGTATGGCTAATAGTATAATTTAAAACGGTCACGTTCCAGCGTAGGAAATATTTGCTTTCGCATAGTGAATTGAAATTGGGTTATTATCAAATTTCTACGCCTACATTAACTTAATTTACACATTTCTGTCTGAGCGCCTTGTATAGTTTTATTATTAAAAATAATTTCTTTGAAAATTTTCACGATTTTTTTTATTTATACGAAAATTGATTAGTACTTTATAATGAACTAGTAGCGCCCCGCGGATTCATCCATGTAGTTCCCTTTCCCGTAAGAATACTGGGATAAAATATTATTTATGTTACTCGCTGATAATGTAGCTTTCCATTAGTGGAAGATTTTTTGAAATCGGTCTAGAAGTTTTTGAGTTAAATCGTAACAGACAAACAAAAATCGAATATTTCCTCTTTTTAATATTAGATGTTCAAAGTATTACAATGTTATGTAATATAGTATTGCGTTTAATCCTAAGCATAGATACCATGCGAGGCGTAAAACTAAGTATGTTATTTTTTCTCTCCACAGATATTCGACAATCACTACCACTTCCATCACAACTCGATCTCAAAAAGATCTATATCTCCCGCACGCAATCATCACGACAAATTAGAAGGAGACACGCGTGTAAGATGGGCGCGCCAGCAGACAGCGCTTTCCAGAAAGAAAAGGGATTTTCTACCATTTTCGTCTACAGGTAAATAAATATTTATTCTACTACCATGCATTGCAATGGGTATTTTTTTCTAAGCCGGTACATATTCGATAGTTTTTATTCCTTAGAAAACTTTACCGGCTCTCGCACAACAACTCAACAAAGTTTCATTGTAATCGGATATCACGCATAGAAGATGTACATTACTTTCAATAAACTTATTACAATATCAGTAGAACCTCTACGACTCTTAGATGTTTGTGAAAATTCTTTACATAGTATAAAACAAAGTCGCATTCTTTGTCCCTATATCCCTATGTATGCTTAAATCTTTAAAACTACGCAACGGATTTTGATGCGGGTTTTTTAATAGATAGAGTGATTGAAGAGGAAAGTTTATATGTATAATACATGCATAATATAGTAGAGAAAAGGCGAAAATTTAAATGAATTGCAATTATTTTAACTGAGCACGTTAGTCAGTTTGTCCGACAGAGAGTAGAGTAGACATTACAGTCCTCCGGAACGCGGGTGAAACCGCGGGGGGCAGCTAGTATATCATAATAGAAACCCTAATAATCAATGTTCACAATATTCTGTATAATACTGAAAATAATACAATGACCTATAAAACAATCGTGCTATCAGCATATATACTTGTCGATATGTATCGAAAGTGACAATAGTATTCGTTATGAAAAATTATATGAAAGCAACCGTTCCATTTGTATATTACAATCGCTGTACCAAGAATAGCGCTTTCACTATTCAGCGACGACAGTACAAAAGAATACAGTACAACAAAAGAAATAGATCGTGATTTTACGTTTGACTTTCAATCAATCGACTGTAGCTTCAAACCTTGTGCAACCCGCTCTGTGTTTTGTCTGAAAACTGCGGAACGGGTGGATTTTATTCTCCTGTTGAGAGCATTAGTACCAGAGAATTCTAGACCACAAAATATAAATGAACGTAGTCTAGTAACCCCTCGATGGGATTGTTTCTCTTCGATAGGATTTGACTTGAATTTACCGTTTGTGAGTCTGCAGAGGTGTCTTGAAAAATCTTTCTGAATGCAACGTTCCAACACCACGGGTGGTAATTGTGCAGGTTCACAAATTCAAGCCATTAAGTTAACTGTATCAACGTATCAACTTATGATACAAATTTGCTCGGCGCTAGGTGGAATTTTGTTTGAAAATCCTGTTGCAGCGTTGTGGTTGAACCATGATGAATATTAACCACTAGCTGTACCCCGCGGTTCACCTGCGTTCCCGAGGGATGCTACATTTTCCCGAAACAGAATGTATACTATGTGTTATAATACTTTTCTTTTATTCAAATGCGTTTGGTATTTTTTGCGTGAGAGTGCAAGACACGTCTATCCATTCTTAAAAAATTTCGCATTTTTGTGATATTTATAGGATAATAATAAATGTGTTTTTCCTAAGACTTGTTCAATATCATAGTATTTCAAGTTAACAATTCAGTAATATGTTTGATTTGTTTAGCTGAGACGAAGACATCAGATGGCCCCGCCCCGTCATCAGCGACGAAACGCGATGCGGGATCAAAACGAGAGCTCCAACCGTCTCGTGTGAAGGGACGGCCACGAGCAGCAGACGCTAAGTTCCAACTTAACGATCCCAAGTGGCCTCATATGTGGTACTTAGTAAGTAATATTATCCTTTATTATGCATATAAATCTTCAAATATAAAACTCAAGAACGGCTGCACAGATTTCAATGATCTTAAAATATATATATATGTATGTATTTAGAAAAATAAAATAGTAGTATACATAATTATTTAGTATATCAGTTATCTAGTTTCCATAGTACAAGCTCTGCTTAGTTTGGGATCAGATGGCCGTGTGTAAAAGAATGTCCCGGGATATTTATTTATTTCTTGAATTTATCTCCATTCTGAATAGCCGAATAAGTGATTAAAAGTAAAAAAATCAACTTTTTTTTAACGAAAATTGATCTTCTCAAACCTTTTCGTTATCAACGCTATCTCTGACGACAGACTACAATCCTCAGGACTGTGGGTGAAACTGCGAAGTGCAGGTAGTTGTGTAATATCTAAAAAACCTATACTTTATAATCAACCGTTTGTATATTGATATGCAAACGCGAGATTCTAGAAAAAAATAACTCAAAGTAATGTAATATAATACTTAGGTATAAAATAATATCTAGATTCAATTTTCACGCTTATATCTAAAAGGTATTAGATAACTTTTCCAGCGACCCTGAACACGATACTAGCTCAATTCAATTAGTCGAAGGACTCGATACTCGTGATGTTTTCATAGACTTTCATTACTAAATTAAAACGTAAATATTGGCGGCGTAATTTACTGGGTGGCTATAAAGTTACACTGTGTACACTAGCACTCATTTTGCCTCGTTTTGTTTTCCTTTAGCAATTCCATTGAACCCAAAGGGAAGTTTAATTTTCTTCCGTCAAAGTTTAAAGCTACTCTTAAAATATTGACGAGCTGGAAGCCAAAAATTGGAGTTTTATTTATATATCTTGAGATAAATTTTCTCAGATTTAAGTAATGTTTCTGAAAAGTTTTCAGACTCCGTTAATGGGACTGGAAATGTATTTGTGAATCTACATTGGAAAATATATTCTTGATGCTTGATAAAATTTGTGGCGTACATTTTTGATTCGCTGTAATATAAGTTAGTTAACAAGATAAGTTTTGGAAATTGAACGTTGATCCTGAAAATACGTAGGAAATCAATAACCCCAGTAAAGTTAAAAAAAGCCGATCGTGTATATTTTAATTATTCATCAATCACTTATGAATAGCATTTATTTTTCGTTACAGAAAAACGTTGCGGATCTGAATTTCAAAGCCATAAGAAAGCAGAAGTTTCACTTAAATAATTTTAGATGGCGAACTTATAACTCGCATTTTTGTTAGTTAGCACGTGTTTAAACGAATGTCCACTTTTTATAGCACCTATTGCTTTATTTCAATCTATCTTTAATGTGTGTGCATGTCTGAATAAGGCATAAACAATACCAATATAGAACCTACACCAATGCCAGTATCTATATATATATATATATATATATATACAAGCTGTCCCCCGCGGTTTTACCCGCGTTCCCGTGGGATGTCACATGTATTATACGTAAAAACCTTCCTCTTCAATCACTCTGTCTATTAAAAAAACCGCATCAAAATCCGTTGCGTAGTTTTAAAGATTTAAGCATACATAGGGATATAGGGACAGAGAAAGCGACTTTGTTTTATACTTGTACTATGTAGTGATATATATATTTTCATATATATATATTTTTTTTTTTTGATATGATATTTTTTTTTGGATCGTTTATTTCATCAATTAGAATATACAGTATACTTAAGCTAAAAATTCGCCAAACTGCATAACAGTTTGTTGGCGATATAAATACATATGACGCAAAACTGGACTAAATTGCTTTTTTTATAAAAACATTGCATACTCATGCACATATTTTCATCAAAAATAAGTGCATAACTATGTAACGATATCGGCCAGTACTTTCCATCCGTTGCATCAATATTGAAACTGATATTTTATTTAGTTTGATGCAAATATATTTTTTGTGAAGCACTTTTGAGTAATTGTACTTATGAAATTAAAAAATATCGATTATCAAGAGGGATAATGTTTTCGCTCACTCGTATGATTTAAAGTAGAATATTTTGCTCGAGTATATTAAAATCAATCATGAAGAGCGGATATAAAGAGACCATGTTTGTACATATTATAAAAAATACTAGCTGTCCCTGCGGTTTCACCCGCATTCTCTAGGGATGCTACATTTTCCATGTGTTAATCTTGGTTATAAACTAAAGTTGTGCCAAGGTTTATCCAAATCCGTTTCGTAATTTTTACGTGAAAGATTAACAAACATCCATACATAAATATAGGTGTAAATATATGTCTATGTATGTAAAAAAGTTGTCAGTTATCTAGTTTCCATAGTACAAGCTCTGCTTAGTTTGGGACCAGATGGCCGTGTGTGAAGAATGTCCCGGGATATTTATTTTTTATTAATAAATCCTCACATACTTTCGCATTTATGATATTCGAATTTTCCACATTAAGTTATGTATAAAATATTATTTCAGTGGGATAATATAGAAATTCCGTATAATATCAATGTTCGCTTAAAAACTCAATTTTCTCCTCCCAATATCCGCTGTATCTGCCGACAAAAAATTAAATTAGTCTTGTTTACCAATTTATTACATTTAAATTGTTCTTTCGCTGCTACTGATCAATAACCGCCAATCGGTTTTAAAAAAAATGGCAAAATTTTAAGAATTTCAATTTACCAAGGCTTTATGTAAAAGTAAATTGGCCCTCTTTTACATACATCTAAAAGCGGTATGGATAAGAAAAAAATCGTATTAAAAGCACTATACCTACTGTTGTTACAAATAAAGACCGCATAAAATTAAGTTAATTGAGTAGTAGAGCTCTTAGTGCAGAGTTCGTCCGGGGAAGTACTACCACCTTACCCATTTCCGCCGTGAAGCAGTAGTGCAAACGTATTACTGTGTTTTGGTTAGAAAGGTAAGAGAGCCGGTGAAATTACAGGCACATGAAACTTAACAACTTCATGTCTCAGGGTCGATAACGCATTGGGGATGCTCTGGTGTGGCAAATGTCCATAGGCGGTAGGGACCACTTATTATCAGGTAGACCGTGTGCTTGTTTGTCGGCTCATGTGGTACAAAAACAAATTCAGCATAATCACTACATAGTATAAAATAAAGTCGCTTTCTCTGTCCTTATATCCCTATGTACGAGTATGCTTAAATCTTTAAAACTACGCAACGGATTTTGATGCGGTTTTTTTTAATAGATAGTGATTGAAGAGGAAGGTTTATATGTATTAGTATCTACATTGACCTGAGCGAAGCCGGGGCGGGTCGCTAGTAAAGTATATGTCATTGTCAAACAACGCTAGCATTAATTAGTAAAAACTATGGAGATTCTATCTTTACTTTAATTTCACATTAGCTGAAGTCTCTATGCTGACATAGAATTAAAGGGACATAGTTATTGCTTCCTGAAAAGGAGCATAGTAAGCAGAAAAGGCGAATGTCTGTTGACAGAGATCGTTTCCACGATAAGACCTCGTAAATTGTGACCCGTATTTTAACTGGTAGAGTCAACATTCAGATATTTATTTTTGCAAGAATTTCATAAGAATTTAAGTAACTTTATTATTAGATCTCTTGTAAATAATAGATTTGAAAAATAAAGGATAACGACTGAAAACTCAATTAAATATAATTTAAGAATCAAGCATTTACGATTTTGAGCTATAAATTATGGAAAATCTCTCCAACGTCAATTTAGTACTACAGAAACTCTCAGCAAATCATAAACCTCCAGTCGAGTGGATCATACTACTTTGGCCGACAAACAAGCAGACGGTCCACCTGATTACAATGGTCACCGCTGCATATAGACTTTTGCAACACCAGGGGAGTCGCCAATGCGTTGTTATTTCACCGACTCTCTTACATTTCTAACTGAAACAGTAATACAAGTGCACTACTGCTTCACGGCGGAAATTGGTAAGATGGAAGTACATCTCCAGACGAACTCAACACTAATAGCTCGACTACTCTTACATTACGCTTAGTTTTCCACTGTTTTAGAAGTACATGTTATTTTAAATTAATCAATTTATGTTTGTTTATAGAACCGTGGTGGTGGCTTGGACATGAATGTGATCCCAGCGTGGCGGGAAGGTTTTACCGGCCGTGGCGTTGTGGTCACAATCCTGGATGATGGCCTCGAGACTGATCATCCTGACTTACTTGCTAATTATGTAAGTATTCATATTATCTGTTTTTGGCTGCAAATATATGGTTAAACTAACCAAACAAGGTTGAATGTATATTGTACCCCGGAGGTGAACTTGAGTTGAAATAATGGCGTTCAGGTTTATTTTGTGGTACCATTGTACCTTGTACATAATTATCTACAAGGATGACAAGCCAAAGATCTTGATTTTTTTATTTTTTTATTTATTGCAGTGTCATAGGTAAGTAGTTATTATAATATGTTTGGATCTATTCTGATTGCACAACTTGGTTGATGTCACATGTCCGACTTATTTCATACGTTAAATAATCCAAAATAGGGGAGTTACCGCCTTATTCTAAGTTTAAAACAGAAGTACAATTATTCATTCCCGACGCACGAATCTTTTATCGATTTATACGGATAACCATTTACCCTAAATCGACGAGAAACCGAATAATTCCCAGGTAAATAAAAGGCACATTTGGAAAGCTCCGATGAAATCAGAACGCGAAAAAGTAATCCGCGGAGGGATTCGCGCTTTCGCGATAAAAGGGCCTAGAGTGACATCTGTGCGCTGAACAAAAGCTTGTGGAGTTTCAAATTACACGATTCATCTCGCCCGTACGGCTTTAATTTCACTGTTGGCGTTTGAAAAATGTGTAATTGGGTCGCGGATGTGGGCTGAGACGATTTATGTACCCAGCTCCCAGGAGCCTAAGGGCGCTTTCTAAGTGAGGATTACGCTCACATTGGCTGATTCTATGTACATATGTTAATTAGATATATCTCTAACAATTTAAATTCAGTTTTTTATTTATAGATTATTGCTTTGTTTATTAGTTAATTTTTAGTAGTTTAGTATGTACATTTTGTTTTATTATGTTAGTATTAGATCTATTGTAATCTTGTTTACAATTAATTAAATATTCAATTCGTTATGCATTAAAATAAATTTACCTATTAGATATATGTCCTTACTGACTAAAATATCAACGTGGCGTCGGGGTGAACTTAGAAAATGTTTAACGAAGGGGTATACGAGATAGAGAGAAGACGAGTAAAACCACGGGAAAGAAAACTATTATTTGTAATAATTGGTTTTAGTAATTTCGTACTTTTTACAGTCGCCAAAGGTATTAAATATGGTATATCCAGAAACATTATTTCACTACAGTATTTGTAGAGTATCAAATAAAAATACATAATATGTTTGGACGATGCTTTTGAAGTGTATCCCTTAATTCCAAATTTGATTCACCAAGTGTACTTACTAATACTTACTTTGATAAAATTCTCTCGTGTCAAAACCCAAATTAATTCACTATATTATTTGAGTTTTTGTAGAATTTACATCATAGGTTTTTTTTACAGGATCCAATGGCATCATACGACGTGAATTCACACGACTCAGATCCTCAGCCAAGATACGACATGATAGATTCTAATCGTCACGGTACGAGGTGTGCTGGCGAAGTAGCTGCTACTGCCAACAATTCACTTTGCGCTGTGGGAGTGGCGTTTGGGGCTAGTGTTGGAGGTAATACATACGGACATTGGTGTATTGGATATTGTATCAAAATAAATGTTAACGAAAAGATTAACATTTCTCACTGAAGAGTAACATAATTTCACAGTTTCAAAGTTTTGAGTAGTAGAGCTCTTAGTGCAAAGTGCGTCCGGGGAAGTACTACCACCTTACCCATTTCTGCCGTGAAGCAGTAGTCCACTCGTATTACTGTGTTTCGGTTAGAAAGGTAAGGGGCCGGTGAAATTACAGGCACATGAGACTTAACAACTTCACGTCTCAGGGTCGACAACGCATTGGCGATGCCCCTAGTGTTGCAAATGTCCATAGGCGGCGGTGACCACTTACCACCAGGTGGACCATCCGCTTGTTTGTCAGCCCTTGTGGTATAAAAAAAAAAAAAAAAAACATTGTGTTTTCTCCAACATCTAGTCGAAGTGTTTTTTAATTATTATCGTGGAAATTGTGGTAGGTATTATACAAATAGAGACTCGTTTCAAAATATTATATATAAATATCCTGGGACATTCTTTACACACGGCCATCTGATCCCAAACTAAGCAGAGCTTGTACTCTGGAAACCAGATAACTGATATACTACATATACTACTTTTTTTTCTAAATACATACTTATATAAATATTTACCCAGACACAGAACAAACAGACATGTTCATGCACACAAATGTTTGTCCTGGGTGGGAATCGAACCCGCGACCTGCGACTTGGCAGTCAGGGTTGCTAACCACCAAGGCAACTGACCTGTCAACATTTTATATTATAACTAGCTGTCCCCCGCGGTTTTACCCGCGTTCCCGTGGTATGTCACATGTATTAACATAAAAACCTTCCTCTTCAAAAAATCCGTTGCGTAGTTTTAAAGATTTAAGCATACATCCCTATGTATGCTTAAATCAAAGTCGCTTTCTCTGTTCCTATATCCCTATATAGGAACAGAGAAAGCGACTTTGTTTTATACTATGTAGTGATAATGTGAGTGCCTTAAAAGGGGCATTTCACTTAAATGCTGAGTATATTAGCTTTGTTACATTTAAAAAGAACAATTCCATTAATATTTTAAACCAAATGCAATCTTCGCAACCTTATGAGGTAAAGTAAAAAAAACTATTCAAACAGATTGCTCGTAAAAGTTCGTCGTCTGAAAAGTTACAGTATAACATAAAAAGTTCATTACTTCAAGAAAATGGATATACATGAAAACAAAGTATTTTCGAGTTACAGTGTAGTTATGCGTGCATGTATTTATTTTTATGCGGTAATTTTTTTCAATTGCTTATAAAATTAAAATGAAAAAAAATTTTTTTTTTATATTTTTTACAATAACTAAAGAGAATGGTTACAGTTAATGAAATATCTCGTATAGTTTATTTCGTTAACTTAGCCTTAATAAAAAAATGGATGGAGCACTCTTTTAACACGCTTTTTTAAGTAAATTTTTACTTGTGTTTTTGTGTTGTTAGTAAATTATTTTAGGTTATAATGCAATCTGTGGAATTTTAAAATGCTTAAAAAAAAGTTTGTTTTGCATACACCTTATGAAGATGCCCAACGATTATAAAGTTATTGTTATACGAAACATCGTCCAGTAGCTTGTTTAATATGAAGATAGTTTACAAGTTTTGGCAACATGTGTATGCTGACACCCTCATCGTTCATATTCAGAAACACGGTCACTTAATTATGTACTGTATTAATTAACTTATGCCTTTAAAAATTATTTGAAATTAGCTATATAATGGTATCTTTCTTCTCCTTATGCCGATTTAGATAATATAAAGCCGATACGTTGCTCCAAGCTACGTTGCACTTAATTGTAAACCCCCATTAAAATTCTTCTAGTAGGTTCGGAGATTACCATGTTGAAACAGACACTGACTAAGTTTTTAGAAATGGTCTTATTGTATGCTGTTACTTCAACCGTAATCAGTTTTTGGTAAATACTTTAAATGTACATGACGGCTCTGCAGTTATCCCCACTAAAATTATAAATATGAATGTAAGTTTGTTTGTTATGCTTTCACGCGAAAACTATTAACCTTAACCGATAATCACGAAACTTTGTACACATATTCTTGGAGGTATTAGAAGTAACATACGATACATTTTATCCCAGATAATCTTACATCCTTAGGGAATGCGGGTGGAACCGCGGGGGACAGCTTGTATATATATAAATATAATATTAAAGTATATATACTACTCGACTACCCAAGCAATTTTAATATTTATACTAGTACTAGCTCTCTCCTGCGGTTTCACCCGCATTCCCGAAGGATGTTACATATTCGAGGGATAAATGTGCTTTTCTAGACTATAATCTATCTTTCTGTCAAATTTCATCTATTTCCGTTGAGTCCTTCTAGCGTAATTGAGTAACAAACATGCACCAAGGCAACAGGCCAGTTGGCTTGGTGGTTAGCGCTCTGACTGCCAAACCGAAGGACGCGGCTCGATTCCCACCAAGGACAAACATTTGAGTACAAACCTGTTCATTGTCAGTTTGTTCTGTGTCTGGGTGTTAATATCTATTTAAGTATGTATTTAGAAAAAAAAAGTAGATTATGTAGTATATATCAGTTATCTGGTTTCCATAGTACTAGGTCTGCTTAGTTTGGGATCAGATGGACGTGTGTAAAGAATGTCCCAGGATATTTTATTTATTTATCTAAACTTCGCATTTATAATAATAGTAACATTAATATAATATCAGATATAAATGTTTATTTTCAATTAAAATGAAACCCATACGCATAATACGTAGAGGCAGGTCGGATTCAGTGGTTTTACGGTTGTTTTATGCCATTACGATGTTTCTGTTTTTCAAAGGGAATCCTTTGGAGTTGCTGAATTATAAATTAAATAAAACAAAGGTGCACGTAAATTTTAATTTGCGAGAATATCTTGTTAGGCTTTCGTACACGAACGGGTAATAAACAACGGAATTGTTTTTATGATCCCTTAACTCTGCGTGGTGTATCAATAATGTAAAGGTTGTTTTTTTTTGGTGAAAATAGATACCTATATAAACTCTCTTATAAGGAAAAAAAATATGAAGAGGCTCTTCTGTTAGCAATAAATGCAAAATTCCGTGTTCATTTGTGTGAATGTTTTTGCATATGATTTAGAGACTTCTTGGGTAGTGCCCCGTTTTTTAGTACCCCGTGGGCATACTGCATAATAAATTTAAATAACCCATTTTCAAATCGAACAAAAACTATAGTGTTTTTTTAAAGCTTTAGTACTAATTGCTAAAACGTCTCAAACGGATGTAATATTTAAAGAAAACACTGTAAAAAACTGTTG
The DNA here is from genome assembly GCA_907165245.1 of Habrosyne pyritoides. Lineage (NCBI taxonomy): Eukaryota > Metazoa > Arthropoda > Insecta > Lepidoptera > Drepanidae > Habrosyne > Habrosyne pyritoides. The sequence goes on along the minus strand of OU015602.1, from coordinate 7,909,270 downwards.
TTACTCTATTACCGCTATGGCTGAACGAAGAATGAACCTTGGAATGTATACATAGTATATTTTTTCGCGGAAAAGCAATTCTCTTTGAAATAAAGGTCAAATCGTGAGGTAGTCTTCATTATTAGTAATGAATATACCAACTTCAATTTATTTTCGCTTTCTATCCTTTGTAATCACAACTTCAATTCCAACCTAGATTTTACGCTATTCAAGCAATCAATTTGAGGATAAACCTTGACATCGTACCAGCTGTGGCCCGCTGCCAAATTTTATTAGCACTACTACATAACAAGGGTTGGCCGTTTCACTAAGAGCTCTGACACAGTAAAACAACTTAATATGTACGAACTCTTAATTTGTCATAAGAATAGAGACATGAGCTACAAGCAAAATCGCTAAGAATCGAGCCAAAACAGTACAAAGAAATATCTCCATCCTTTTCTTTAAACATCAAATACCAAAGACTTTACAACTACTATAAGAAGCAACGAGACAACTAGTCATTTAAATCCGTAAGAGTGTAAAAGCCATATTTTTAACGGGCTGGTTGGATTGGTGGTTTGGCTGTGACAGAGGCTCGATTCCGTAAGGAAAATGACACTAGCTCGAGGATGTTTTGTCGCGGCTTCTATGCTCTGTCTCTTTCGCTAACTACGCAATCATGTGAGAGGTAAGCTCTCCGAGGCCTCCGTGTGGCGGCTCGTCGACGAAGTTTGTATTAGCTAAATAAGGGGGCTGTTGCTTTATTCAGCTAACTCTATCTCTCACGTGATTGGTAGTATTAGCGTGGTTAACGAAAGAGACAGAGCACGGAGTCCGCGACGAAACATCCTCGTGTTAGTGTTATTTTCCTTACAGAATCGAGTTCGTCGATTAATGCATAATTAATCTAACCTATAATTTTATTGACAGGTGTTCGGATGTTGGACGGTGACGTCACAGATGCAGTTGAAGCCAGATCATTAAGCCTGAACCCTCAGCATGTGGACATCTACAGCGCCTCCTGGGGCCCTGATGATGATGGAAAGACTGTCGATGGACCCGGAGAGCTAGCTACTAGGGCTTTTATTGAAGGAGTTACGAAGGTTAGCAAATGCTTTATGTGAAGTCCGTTTTCTGGTGATCTGAATGTCCCATGTTTTCATTATAATTCTAGTGTGATATTTTTTTTTGTATGGTACAAAGAGTAAGTTAATCGAGTTAATGGGTATATCTAAAGCTATTCCTTCTAATGTTAAGCCTGTTTAAACTGTTCTCGTAAATATATATTAGTAGAAAACCTGCAGAATTTTAAACTTCATTATATTGTCGTGGTGATCTGTCAGTCTGAATTATATCAGATATTTAGACTCGAAAACTTGGATATGGGCGTTTTTATCCATTTTTGGTCAATAACGATGTCTTCTTAAACTATAAAAAAAAACTAACGTGCACACAAACCCGTTCATTGCACCATTTGCAGTAGTAGGTGACTCAGATTTCGTTTCCCATTTCAGACCACATAGGCAAATTACCTTAAATAAATGCAGGCCGCGACTGTACTGTAGCTGTTACAAGCAATTCTGATAGACTGGCAGGCAGAAATACGAACTCACACCATAGTGTTTCCTATTTTTGCATTTTTTAACGGGTACGGTACTTAATCTTAGATAAATGCAGGCCGCAACTGTGCTGCAGGTACTTGAATTAAGTAAAATAAAGAATTAATAAGAATCTATAAAATAAAGAAAATTGAGGAAAATTAATTCATTTTTTGTACAGGTACGGAACAACTAACATAATAATCAAAATTTGGAAACATGTAAATTATATTCCGAAACTAAAATGTAATTAACTGAGCAACATACAATGCGCAGTCATTTGTGCAGTTAAATAAAAAGTAAACCCACCGACGCTTTTGTGCGTGACTTTAATTAGATACAGTCGTGCTCAAAATGTTTTTGCGTGAACTTTACACATGAACGCTTTGGAATCACCGCCGCGCCGGTGTCGATCGATTTTAGAGAGGTACTTCATCTGTAAAACGCATCGCTTAATGACGCACCTGATGCAAAATGCTATATTTAGCACGTTCGGCAACTTCATCATATTGCAATTTGTAGTATCTCTACTGGTTGTTTTACTTTTGTGTACGTTATTCTATCCAATATGTGGTGCTATGAGATAAAATATATTTAACTACAGTCACACCGTTGTAATTGTTGGAAAATTAAGAAAAAAACCTAGTTCTTGATCACAGGACTCCCGAGTTCAATTAAGAATCTAAACTAATAATTTAACCCACAAAAAATCACACATTTACAAGGAGTTCAGTGACACGAAAACGTACAGAATAACTATATACCTATATGAAGAGTTTGTTTCTTACCATAAATAATTTAAATCTTATATAAATTATTTTATTATATACATTAATCAATCTCGAAAACCATAGAGTGGTTTGTCTATCAAGTAGCAACATTCTCCATACAGGCTCGTAATAATATCAAGTTCCACTTGATGGTTAGGGAGAGCACGATATTGTGTAAGGTAAACATAATAAAAGCGATTTAAGCGGCGGAGTCTGGCAACCAATCTGAAGCGTAACCTGTATATATATAAAGCTCACACTGAAAACTGACATGATGCTGAATTTAAACAAACTAAACAAAAAAAACGTGTGAGTAGTTCTTTTTTTAAATAATCGAAGCTATAATGGCCACTGTTTTAAATTAACCTACGGGCAGCAATGTTGACACTGCCATTGATATTAATTATTTTTAAGTGCCGTTATATAATTGTCGGGGCTTGGGGTAAAAAACTCGTCCTGGAAGTAGTCACGGTACGGAGGTTTAATAAAAACTCACAACAGCAGCTGTGTTAAATTCGCAACTTTAATTTGTCTCTGTACCTTCGCGCAGATGATATTGATCCTTGTATGTTATGGGGTAAGGTTCCTTTTTGTGTTTATATTGTGATTTTGCCGATTTTGTAACTAAGTTAGTGAAGGGTGCACGCCAACCAGCGAGGCGACACTTGGCTAAAGCAATTTCTGTAATGACGCAATTATTTTCTCTCTCTATTTCCTACACTATATGGTCAAGTGTTCGCGAAGCATTAAATTTACATAATGTTGTTTCCCATTTCAACTCTAAACAGCGTTTGAGGATTCTTGTTTACACAAAAAACAACGTTTAACCCTTCCCCTAGTCAGTAACTTTTATTGGTTGTGTTTTATTTGAAATTGGATACTCAATACAACGGCCCGTTTGAGAATATGTTCACATTTGAAAAAACTAATTTTTTTTGCTATAATCCCCTAAAGATAGAGCGGTTTCGCACTACTTCCGATCCGAATCCTATCAGAATCCGGAAAAATATGGTCCGGAGTAGTCATAGAACAATTTGTATGGTAGTTTATGCACTGGATCCGATTTCCGTCATCCGATTTCTCTATAGATTTTTAGATGTCTATTTCCTCGGATCGGACATAGTGCAAAACTGCTCTTTAGGTATATCCATATCACGTACCCACCCAGACTTGACTACAAAGATTAACCTTTGAGGCATTAGTAAAACCGCTGGTCCAATATTCCAGCAACCCATCGGATTATGTCTAATTGTCAGTGAGATACTAGGCACTGTAGTTACAGAATCTAAGACGAGTATTCATTGAATCGCTGCATTCAATTGTGCATGTCTTTGAGACGTTACGGGACCAACAACGTCCATGGCTCTGGCACTAATCATTCTCGGCCGCCTATAAATTAATTAGCCATCGCTTCGAGCCTAGCTCCTCGACAGCTTAGTTATCGATAAATATATTATGACTTGTGACCTGAATAGTTAACGATACAGTGCTGTGGAAGTGCTTATCGTTGTATGGAAGGTGATGATCGGCGACCTCGATGACTAATGATTCCAGACTTTGTAAGAACTACATTGTGTTTGAGACGTACAAAACAGCATTACTTGGATTTCGAACCTATTTGACATATAATTAATGCTGATATTTGATCAGCATGTAATTGTGTCATTTATTTTACATCACAGGTCGTGGATTAGATTAATACCCAGGACAAACGTTTTTGCGCAGGAACAAGTTTGTTTGTTCTATGTCTAGATGTAAATATCTATTAAAAAAAATAAACATGTAGTATATCAGATATCTGGTTTCCATAGACAAGCACTGCTTAGTTTGGGATCAGATGGCCATGTGTAAAGAATATCCCAAGATATTCATTATAGCTGTCCCCCGCGGGATATATAATTTTCCCGTGATAAATGGTAGCCTATATGTTATTTCAGGATATGCTCTATCTATGTGCCAAGTTTCATCCATTCATCCATATCCGTTTAGTAGTTTTTGCGGTAAAGTGTAACAAACATGCTTACTTACAAATCTTTCCTCTTTATAATATTATTATTAGACTATTAATATAACCGCGACATACTTCACTTATCAACTTATTTATTTTCATCCCAGGGTCGCAACGGCAAAGGGTCCATATTCGTATGGGCCTCTGGAAACGGAGGTCGCGAGCATGACAACTGCAACTGTGATGGATACACCAACTCTATTTGGACACTCTCCATATCATCAGCGACGGAGAGAGGAGAAGTCCCTTGGTACTCAGAAATGTGCAGTTCCACGTTGGCTACTACTTACAGTAGTGGAGCTATTAATGAGAAACAGGTATTTTATTATTTATATGCACAAATTATTGAAAACCTCTTGTTTAGCCCTCTTATTTAGCTAATACTTCGTCAGCGACCGCAACATGGCCTCGGAGAGCTTACCTCTCACGTGATTGCGTGGTAATCGAAAGAGACAGAGCATAGAGACCGCGGAAACATCCTGGAGCTAGTGTAATTTTCCTAACATAATCGAAGACCTGGTTTTATTCCAACAACATTGTAGTTCCAGTATTATTAATTATAACCAGTTTCAATTTAAAATTTTATAGAAAAATCAACTCTCTTGCTTTGTGCTAAGGTTCATTTGTATCGTCGTACAATCAACATTGGATTTCTTAAGGACATTCTTAAACAAGTTCTTGAAACATCAATATTTTCGTGTTCCTAATTATTAATCTCATACTGTCACAAATGTCAGTTATAAATGCTCAGTATTTTTCCTTTGATCTGTAACAAAATTCAGAGTGTTACAATTTGCGGTATTGAATACAACACTGTTCTATTTGGTCTAAGTTTAACGGACATGTGAAGTCCCAATAGTCAATGTAGGCTATATTTATAAATGAGGTCAATACAAAGTCTTTGAGCTTTGATTCCTGTGCTATTTATATGTTCATGAGGAGTTTCATTTACATTTTCCTTTTAGCTCTCTGTGAATTTCTCATTTATGGAACCCCTAACTTTGATAGTCAGTTATGGTACCATGACTTCCACATACCTAGACGACGTCTAATTTCTTTTTTCATCTATTAAAAGGCCAAGAACCAAGACCCTCTATAAAAGTCCACTAACTTTTCTATAAAAAGTGAAGTAAATAATCGCATGGAAGATGTTACAGGTACTCGTAACTCGCAATAAAAAAGTAATACTGCTTTAGTGCAGTAAATGTGCATACTGGCTGAAAAAAAAGACCAAGCCTTTGCCTGGTGGCATCACTGACAGTAATTACTTCTATAACTTCACTGCTGTCACCTGAAAAGTAATGTTATTATGCCATGCAGTTACTCATGTAAGGCTGTGTGATAGGAACATTTATGTGTTTTATGGCGTGGTTTTCTATTATGTGAATCCTACTTTTTTATTTAAAGGTTTTTTTTAATTTTAATTTTCAAAGGAATGTTTTATACATGTTTTTTTTTTATTGTTGGCCAATCTACATTCCGACATGACTGGCCGAAAAGACATGACAACAAAAGAAACAAAAATATTTAAAAATTGTATCTTTTAATTAAGAATATTTTTTTTTATTGTTGGGACTGTCCAGCCTACATATTGACATGAGTGGCCAAAATTCCATTACAAAAAAGGAACATAAATACTTGATACGATAGAGGAAAATTATCAAAATATCGAAGGTATATTATTAGAGTAAAGATTGATTATGAGCGGCTTTTATAAAAAAAATTAAGAAAGCAGGACCGTAAAACTAATGTTATTTTTCATTACAATAACCTGTTAGTAGTCGTAACTTTTCAAAGTTGTTGTGCCCCACCATATATAATATAGGTAGGTACTTCACGGCACATTTCCAGCTCGAGGGTCATTGCCAGCCATGCTATGATTTCCTCACGATGTTTTCCTTCCCCCTAACCAGTCTGGATATAGCAGCCAACTCTACCACAGAGCTTTTATGACTCCAATAATATTTACCTCTACAAAGTTTTCTTACCTACCTATTTTGTAAAACAGGGTACCTTATTTTAGGCCTCTAGGTACGCCTACCTACACGACCTCTATACGAAATTCCCTTAGCCCTTTAAACGCAGCGTAGGACTACGAGGTAAATAAAATTATGTCATTTGAATATAAATTATGAAGCTGGTTTCGTTGGTAAATTCAAAAGGGTAAGTATATAGTGGTGGTGAACTTTTGTTCGTCCGTTAGGTACTCACTATTCTACAAAAGGGTATACTCAATCAAAGTTAGTGAAACTTTTGGGTCAAACAAAATTGTTTGTGATAGGTAAACTACGATACGAAAGTGTATCTATAAATGAGATTCGGTGTACAAGTAACTTAGAAACTTATTCTCATATTCAGATTATTTGACAGGCCAGTTGGCTTGGTGGTTAGCGACTCTGACTGCCAAGCCGAAGGTCGCGGGTTCGATTCCCACCATGGACAAACATTTGTGTGCATGAACATGTTTGTTTGTTCTGTGTATGGGTGTAAATATCTATATAAGTATGTATTTAGAAAAAATAAATAGTATATGTAGTATATCAGCTATCTGGTTTCCATAGTACAAGCTCTGCTTAGTTTGGGATCAGATGGCCGTGAGTAAAGAAAGTCCCAGAATAAATTTTATTTTTAATATAAAATGTAACTATATTAACACATAGTCACAGACTCTTTACGACTCAGTAGTCCTTTTTATGCTGATCATATTCAGGTATAAAATACGCAGAAATTCAGCTTTTGTAGCTAGTGCTTGCATGCATACTGATAAGTGCGTTATATTGTCAAAGGAATGTAAATAAAATGTTTGCGCTTCATCCTTTGAAATGGTCATTACCATATTTCAATGGATATTAGTAAAGCCTTAGCAATAAATGACTTTCACGATGGGAATGGAACAACGTTCTTATTAAGCTCCTTAAAATTGCATTCCGACTCTTTCAATCGCATGGAATCTACAAAGTTCACTCTCCTGATAGCCTATCTACCGTTTATTTACTCTTAATTATGGATAGCTGATTCTGATAGTGTGCATTCTATAAACCACTTAGTGAAGCCATTGTATGCCGGTACCTACCTCAAATTATTAATTCGAAACTTGCCATTCAATTAACGCTTCTGTTAGTAATTATAATATTCACGTTTCTTTATTAAATATCATTGGTTATGTGCCCAATATACATCGATATGTTTGCCTCAGATCTCTGCCTTCCTCTTCAGGAGCATAGGCGCGAAGACAGACAGTGAAATAACAGGCACATGAGACTTAATAACATCACGTCTTATAGTCGACAACACATAGGCAATGCCCTGGGTGTTGCAAATGTCCATAGGTGGTGGAGACCACTGAATGATCATATATTTTGTTTCATACCAGGTGGTAACAACTGACCTGCATCACTCTTGTACTGCAAGTCACACCGGCACTTCGGCGTCAGCACCGCTGGCTGCCGGAATCTGCGCGCTGGCGCTGCAGGCTAACAGACATCTCACCTGGAGGGATATGCAGCATATTGGTATGTTTACTTGGCAGTTTCTTTTAATTCAGTACCTTTTATCTAGGTCAAAGTTAGATAAGGCAGTATCTAGACCAGGTGTGGCCAACATTTGTGCACATAAGATCTACTTTTTATTTTTAAATTGAGTCGCGATCGACCTATTAAAGCGCAGGTAATGAACAATATGCGCACGGGACATGCAACGGCTGCGAATGTCTCCCTACTCGAACCATGAGCTGCGTACATGTTCATTCCAGTTCATTCCTGTATCAAGTACTAGAAACATTTGGCATTGAATGCGTCCCCTCATGGAACCTGCGAGTGATCGACCAAAATTGGTCGCGATCGACTTGTTGGCCACTCCTGATCTAGACAATGTTTGCATATAAAGATGCGGAAACCAGTGCTTGATATCGAAAATTTATAGATAACTAGCTGTACCCTGCCACGCTTCGCTGTGGCTCATTGTGATTGAATGGTTGAGAAATGAGAAACAAAACAATGACGGTCGCGGTTATATGACTAATGCAAAAAATAGATAAAAACAATCCTTGATGCGGATTTTATATTGTGCTAAAATTTCAGCTCGATCGGTGCAGAACTTTTTGAGTTTTTGAAGCGTACACAAACCAACATTTTTATATATTATATAAATATATATGTATAATTTGTCTATATAAATAGAATTTTATTAGGTATCTTCATTTAATATCATGATGGCGATAATATTGTAAGGAGTTATTGTTTTATATTTGAAATAAAAAATCTGACCACATCTAATTGAAATTAGACTGTAGCAATCCAATGTAAAATACATAACAATTTTAACTAAAAAATTAAGCCATGATAGGGATATTATATTCCCAATATATATTACTAAGTAGGAACAAATCAGATTTTTGTTAATCACCTAAGTAAATAACAAATTCATCGCAAAGACTTTCTGGCTTCGATAAATCTCCAATATAACAAAAGTTTCCACAACTCCGGGAGACTACTTCGTGTTACGGACTGCTTTGCTGTTGGTTTGTGTGATTTGTAGCAGTAAAATTGCTATACTGCAAATCTAGGCAGATAGTGGCGTGTGTGGCCTCTATAAGTATATGTAGTGGTAGTTAAAATTGATTTATGATGTTCTGTGGAGCCCTTTATTTATATGTGCTGTGCATGAAGTTTGTTTACTACGCAGGTTTTATAGGACAAAAGGTTATCTTTATTATTAGCCTCTGTTGCCTTTTATAAAGATAAATGTAAAGACAAATAGCTTGTTCTTTTAAACCCTCGATATTTGAGCTCCTCTAGTCGAAAGACCCGTTTTTCAAGATCTTGCGGGTCATACAGCCTAATGAATATAATATGTACATTTATTTATTTAAATGGAGCGCTATGACCCGACAAAGATAAATGCAATACAGGGTATAAACATAAAAGTTGTACGTTTAATCTATTGTAGTAATACTAGAAAGGGTTAGATTTTATTTCAAACACATTTTTGCGAAGATAGGCATATTTAAATATATTTTATTCGCTTCCAAAACTACCTTTTGCCTAATCAAAAAGATCTAACAAAGAAATTATTAACAAAGGAAAGTCTCAGCATTTTTCACTTATATTAAAAGTAAACACCGCCGAACAATGTGAAAAAGAATTTCTCACTTCGTTTATTCTCGTATGCGAACCTTATTTACGTAAGCGTATGTCGCGAAAAGTCCTTAAAGCTTTTAGATTCGATTTTACATAATGTAAAAGGTCTTTGGAAAGGCCCAATATGGGAATGAACTCTAATGAAATATTGATAATAAAGTACCCTTTTTTGGTGAAAATCTTAATGGATGTTAAATAAGTTTTTGATACCGAAGAGTCCTTATATCGTAAAAGTTAAATTACCTATACCGCGTATTGATTTTCGTGATGAAATAAATTATTTGTTTTTGTAGTTGGAATTATTACCTATGTCACTGAATCAATAAATAATTTAATAAAACTTCGAATTAAAATACGTTCAAAACGGTCGATTGACGAATATATATTATATTATATGATATAATATATTACAAATATAAATGCAACTAGGTGCCCCCCGCGGTTTTTCCCGCTTTCCTAAAGAATGTAACATTTTTCCAGGATATACCTAAAGTCTATATATTAGTCTAGGTTTTGTTCTATCTGTATTCCAAGTTTCAGCCAAAAATGTGCAGTAGTTTTTGCATGAGTTAGTAACTAACACCCATACAAGCATACCTGCAAATCCCCATTTTTAGCAGTTATAGGGTAGCGGACTGTATTAAAATTAAATTGCGAATTATCATTCATCGAAAAGATTGTCACAGAACACCCTTATAAATGTCCGTCAATTTTAATTTGGCGATTATAGCAAATTTTATATTAATAAAACAATAAAAAAAAGTCTAACAATTGAGTATGAAAAATGATGACGTCGTAAGTTAGTACTCAGTACATTCTGCATACAAAATTTACGTTTTGACAGATGATAAAAAGTAACTGATTTGACAAGGCACGGTCCGGTACCCTATTATAGACTGTGAAGTTAATCAACCTACTGATAGTTAGCTATAGATACCGTACATATATAGGTACGTAGAAACCACAATCAAACGTTCCTCAATTACTAGCAATACATTTCACAGAGATATAATCAATATTGCTATATAACATGATAAATAAATACGTCACTCAATGACTCAAACGCGGTTCCTGTTATTACAGGTCCAAATATGTCAGGGCAAACACAAAATACAGGCTAAACTAAATACTTCATACCGCGTACAAATATTTGACCAGTGTGGGAATATAATACTATTACTGTATATACAAACTTAATAATAAGACCTGTAGGCATTCTAAATCTAGATTCGTGAGCGTATTTATTTAGCCTTTAAACGTAGAATCTACTGAACTATAACATATTCCCCGTATGATAATATTAAATAAACATAACTATTTCTATTACAGAGGTTCTGAAATAATATTTATTTTTGGCGAGGATTTTTATAGAAGTTTATATAAAATGAGTTTTTTCTCTTTACTTTTTTATTATTACTTGGCTCGTTTTTTAAATAATCTTATCTTCAAAGGCTATTGTGAACAGGAAGTGTTTACGTGACTTTCAATGAATATAGGAAGATATATATGTGGGTACTTTGCTTAATACGAAGCTGATTGGATATTCTATTCTATGTACATAATTGAATGGAATGAATTTCCATTGAATTATATACATTCTGAAATAAATACTTTGTGATAAATTGTTCAGTAAATGATACTTAACCTTTAGGCTGCTGAATTTTCTATAATAATCATGATTTTGTTTTAAAAGTTTATTTATTAGAAAGAAAAAAACAAATTTATTTGTGACAAAGGCACAAGAAAAATTTTTACAAAAAGAAACTTATTAGTATTCTTTCTAGACACCATAATAAACAAAAGACGTCAAATTTTCCTATGTAAAAACAAGAAGTGTAAATGTAGTTTAAAATTTTTAACTATATAAAACTGACCTATCCACCTTCCATTACCAGTGGTCCGAACAGCACGACCAGAACGTCTCAGCAACGGAGGAGAATGGAGAGTTAATGGCGTGGGTCGGAACGTTTCCCATTCCTTCGGCTACGGCCTCCTGGATGCAGCTGGAATGGTCCGGCTCGCACGGACTTGGAGGACCGTGCCTGCTCAAAGGCGGTGCGAGTTGGCAGCACCAAGGCCTCAGAGTGCTGTGCCACCTAGGTCTTCAATTACTTTACAGGTCAGTGCAACTACTAGATTGATAGTCTATGGTCGACAAAAAGTTATAGGAACATAGTGAAACTTCCAGAAAGTTTGAAGACTTGTTTCATTGGGTCTAATTTAATATTCCGTTTTAAGGTAGCTAGCTATTCAAAATCAGATTCTATTTCAGACAATTTTGAGCTCAATTCTAATGTGTCCGTACCAAATTCTTTTTAGGGCCTATCTATGTTGATCATCACTAAAACTCTCATTTGATACTTAAATTAAAATTTAAACGATTCACATCAACCATCGATGCTAGAATAAATTCTAAAAATAAACTATTGTGATTAAAATGAACTTGCGCAAAACTGGTTCACTATGCATATCACCACAATGTGCAATTTATGCTAATGGAGTCAGAAAAGCGTCCGCTCACATAAATAAAACATCCATGTACGCAAATGTACCCCGTATAGACCCTTTTACACACATACTGTTTTTGTATATAGCCTACTGAACTGCTAATGAAGTATCACAGTTCACTGTGCAATTTCTAGAACATACGAACTGTATTGTGGTATAGTTTGCTTTGGAAATTAACAAGGAATACAAAATTTATGAAATGGATGAATACGAATAAACTCAATGTGTTCAGGCTCTGTGTCATGGACAAGTTTTGGGTCATTTGACTAAAGCTTTCAGGATTGAGAATACTAATTAAATTATATAATAAATAAATATCCTTGGACACTTTTTAACCCCGGTTATGTGATTCGAAACTAAGCAGAGCTTATACCATGGAACCCAGATACATACAACTTTTTTAAATACGATATTAAAATCCCGACACAAACATGTTCATGTTGGAATCCAAATCTAACCTGTGGCAATACAGACCTAACCACCACAGCAATGTGGTCATGTTTCATAAACGTTGATACCATCAATGTTGAGCATTGAAACAACATAGATAATGTTTTACAGTTGGATGTAGGAGCTTGTCCCGGTGTGAACTACTTGGAACATGTTCAAGCTAGAGTTTCCTTATCGGCAGCACGTCGTGGTGACTTGAGGATAGCTCTCACTTCTCCTGCTGGTACGAAAGTTACCCTGCTGGCACCAAGGTAAGTTTTTCAGGGAATTTCAATAGTAGAAGATCTGGAGTAATCATTTATTAATTGATAAAACTCTCTGGAAATATTATTTGTGTCATGTGTTATAAATAAACGGAAAACTTATTTTTTATTTCACACTAGGTATTTTATGTATTTGATTATGTTTCTTTGGCTTAGGTAGCCGATGGTGACAAACCAAGGACGTATCCGTATACAGATACCTAGTTGTATACTCAACCACCTGTTGTGTTTGTTGGATCTCCTTTAGATCAAGTCCCAATATGCCTGTCAGGACAATTAACCGTGACTTAACTGGAGCTAGTCAAATGTTAGTTCAATTTGTAGCATGTACCTATCGAACGGGAGCCTTTGTTGTCATTTTATAAGAGAAATCAAGGCATTTGATCAAGTTGTGTACTAAGTCAGAATCTCCTATAATGTCATTTGTCCTTATTATTTTATTCAATCCTACAACAGATGATAAATTATACCTGTAAAAACATACGGAAATCCGAATGTATGCACACAAAACACGAGACAATAAATCCAACTGCATGCATAACAAATAATGGGTGTTCCTAATTTATTCCCCCGTATAATTACTTAACTTTCCTGCAACGGGGCTGGCGCAAGTATATTTTATAGGCGCACTAGCTCTTAACATTATTAAGGAGCAACACAAGACGCATCTAACTAGGGTGCCTCTCGAGTACAGTGTAATTAGACAGTTAATTTTCCGGCAGGGTGCACGACTCGTCGCGTGCGGGCTTCAACTCGTGGCCTTTCATGTCTGTGCATATGTGGGGCGAGTCGCCGCTCGGAGTCTGGCAGTTAGAAGTCTCAAACGAAGGCCGATATATGGGTAAGCACACTATAATTCACGCTACGTTTCCTAATAATGACCTATGTGACTAACACTTACAGACGCTCACCCCCCGAAGTTAGGGCCATTTCTCAAATCTTATTATCAAAGGTCTGTCGCTAAGCCCGCTGGCCTGGAAATTTAAGTCCGTCCTCGGCTATCCCAAATTCAATTTCTGCCTTAATGTTAGGTAACTTAACCTGTTTTACAATGCTAATGAAAATAATATATTTTTGGTAATTTAAGCTTTTACTGAAGTAAATGAACACGTATTACTTTCTGTTTGAAAATTGAATTTCGATATCATAGGTCGAGCAACATTGCAAGACTGGTCTTTAACATTGTACGGAACTAGCACGGCTGCAGCTAAAAATGATCCAATACCGTTCCGGAATCCAATTATACGCAACAGGAGTAACGCAACGCGACCCGTCGTGGTGCAGGCCGGCCGGAAAAACAATCGGGGGAAACCCGTGTCAATCGTACCCACGTACACAGTTGGACTAGTGAAGAGAAAAAAGAACAAGAATTCTAAGAATCCGAATAGGAATTCGCAAAAGTCTAAACAAAGTCGTCCGGCGACGCGATCGCCAATCGAGAGTTCGTCGACGCGGACGACGACGTCGACGGCGCCAGATCTGAGCCTCAATTTGCGAGGCGATTTGACAGATCCACTGGCGGACGCTAGAGGGCGCAAGATGTCTAGCCTGTTTGAGCAATACCCGAAAATCCAGCGAATATACCCGGCGCCGCTGCAAGCCAACGGTACCTAGTGGCCACTATGCATGTGTTGTGTCCGTTGATTCGTTTTGCCGAGAGCGTTTTATTTGGCCGCCGCCGCCTAGTTTGAGCCTGCACGTCAATTACCTTTGTTCCGGACTCTGCCGCTCTTTGCATGTCGTGTGTTTGCATTGTTTAAATTTTATTTCGTAGTGGAAATTTATTTAATGAAAGAGTTTCAGTTTGTATTGAATTTTGTTTTCAGTTAAGTAATTAACATGTAGTAGCCAGTGACTTTAATTTCGTTAGTGTGAATATTTGCCTTTATAATTTTGTGTTTCATATTTGCTGTTGTCAGTCAAGAAAAGTTTTTAGTTAATGACTTTAGCTCGGTTGAAAGTGGCATCTAATGCTGCGATCAATGTCTTGCTCAATGTTTGAATCTGTCTAGGCCGTAAAGTAAAACATTGTGGAAACGCACAATGTTTCACCACCTTCAAGTTGATTATATTAACTGTCGCCTAGCAGATGCTTAGAACAACACAAAAACCTGTGTGTTCTGAGAGTATTGAACATTTATGCGCTTATAGTTTACAGAATCAGATGTAAATATGCTTTTACATACTTTTTGTTACTTTTTTTTTTTTTTTTTTAAACATTTATCATTGTATCTAAAACCAGTGACATCCAAACATACTTCATCAATAACAATCTCTTAACATAAGACATTTCTTTAAAATCTTTGCTTTACTCTTACATCTATTATATTTTCTATTCCCACTTCAGTACAATCAGAATCTTCCAAGTACTAGTAAACATATCATTCATCGATGCCTGATGTTATTAATCTGGACAAACCAAACTCTACAGAAATCAATACAAATATGTGATTGTGTTTATGCAGTTGAACCGCTGACGCAATGGCAGCTGATATTCTATGGAACAGAAACACCAGCTCAAGAATACGATGCATCTCCTGAGAGTAATTCCTTAGGAGTGAATCCTGGACCAAGCGTGACTTCATGGAGTGGAGCACACGAGCCTGAATCTATTGAGGAAGTGAGACATAATGCTATAGATGACGACCTCGCCCTTGTCTGGCATGACTCTCACACGGTGAGTTGATTTATTAATACAGCTGAAAAATTGAATGTTGACTTAAAAATCGATTTTTGTAAGTCATGTTTGGAATATTTATTAGCCAACGAATAGCTCACTTAATAATAGATACCTAACTTAGAAGTACATACAGGCATTCATATTTTTACTGAATTTTATTTTGACGCAGTTGATGTAGTAATTATAATATTTTTCAAATAGCATGAGGTGGGTGACACATGGTGTTTTATAAGATATTAGATATTCTTAATGGTTTATATTTATTTTGAAATTATAACGAGATACCGTAACAGAGCAAGGTCTCATGAAGTATTTAATGTAGTATCTCAGAGTAATCAAATGCTAGTTCACAAAATTTGGGTAAAAATCCTTCAACTGTCACGACTCATCCTATGTGAAAAAGATTATAGGTAAACAATAGCGACTATCTCTAAAAAAATGATATTTAATGTACCCTACTTTGTGAAGTAATCGTACAGATAAAAGGAAGCTTTTTTGAATATATTCTATCTATGTTGTTAGTTGCTTTGAAAATGGAACATTCATAATATAAAGATTATCTTGGTAATATAATAAGTTGCGAATATTTTCTCGTTCCAATTTGATAATCCGTTATCAATAGATTTTTGTTAATATGAAACTGTTTTCGCATGTAGTACGCGAGTAATTTATTTGAAAAGTTCAGCTTTATATTTTTCCAGTTAATCGGATTGCCACGTTAACGATCGCTGATTGGTGGAATTGCTGTGTAGGCAAATAAATTTTATCTACATCACTACATAACAATCCTTTTGTGTGATGTTTGTTGCGCATTGTTTGAATATTTTGTCATTTAAAACGAGGGTATGGCATTATGGCTGAATATTGTATAAATGTTATAGCACGAAATATTTTGCTTCCAAACCTACTGCATAAAGAGAATAAACGAGTAGCTAAAAAAAAGTTACCAATATTTTGTGCCTATTTTTCTAAAATTGTGTAGCTCCTATTAAGAAGCTAAATAATTATGAAAACGTCAATCAAAATATTTTCATTTAGTTAGTTCGGCGACTTAGCCCTCAAAGAACCTGATTTGTTAGTGCATAGGTAACTAGGTGTCTGACCTCTCAAAATCGAGATCACTACACGTCCTTCACAGTAGCTAAACTAGAATATGACCCCTCAGCAAGGAAGCTGGCTTGTGCTACAAGTAGCTACACAACAATATCAAATATTCCAAAGCCTTTGACAAACAGACATACTGCCTGAGGCCTACATGACATGGTTATTTGATGAATGACGTCATGTTGGAAATTGTCACTGTGAAGGGTGAATAGCATACCTATTATTAATACCTTTTGACCAATAGAGAACAAAGGCGAATACCAATGGTTTTAATGGCAATAATATTAGTAGAATAGAGTTTTTATTAGGCTTGCATTGGCTCAAGTAAACAATTACTAACGAGAGCGTTAATGAATCATAAAATTTTATATACTCTGTGCGGAATTTTGTCATTTTCAAGTTTACTCAGTTAACTATGTTTTTAGGAACATAAATATTTGATTAAAGCAGAGTCGTGTTGATACAGTAACTATTTTGATTTGAACCCAGCATACTGTTTACATGTCTGAACCTCTGTCGAATAATATGCATATTTCTATCCACCATAGATATTTCAACTGCTCACGAACAACTAAGAAAAACGGTAAAAAACGGTATGGACCAAATCCATGTTGTAGGTTTTACAACTGAATTAATTTCTAACAACTGTAGTTAATTTGTTTTGTCCTAATTTATATTCCTTTTGAAACTTAATGCCACTTTTATTTTCTTTGTAATTTGTAACTAAAGAAAGAAGTTGAGGCACGGTAACGAATAACGTATTTAATGAAAATTTTCCAAGAAAAGTTAATTTAAACCGTGAAAATTGTTAGCACTTAACTTGACTTGTGACTTTTACATTGTCACTTTAGATTGTTATTGTTCGTTTAATTATCTTCCCTCTTAAAATAATAGCTTTATGTCGTAGGTGCTACAGTAATATTATAAGAAAATGTTTCACTAAAGACAACTTTGTGTACTAATTTGACGAGCAACTTAAAAAAAAATCTTTAATAAAAAGGTTTTTTGTATGTGTTGTTAGATTCGCGAGGAGAGTCCCCCGAACGCGGGTGACGTGGGCAATGCTGGTCAGTATGCGAGCGTGGCAGGATGCGCCACTCACTCGCAGCAGTCTCCGCACGCGTGCCTAGGTTTGTGCCTGTTGCTCCTCCTGTTACTGTCCGCGGCCGACGCCTTGCGCTTACCGTCTCGAACTCGAACTGTGCAATGCAGACAGCCCCCTAGACTAAGAAAGCGCGATTGTGCACTAACTGCTAGCCTAAGATTAGACTTAACGCCGGCGCCGAGCAGAATGAGTGCCGGCAGCTCGCGACCACCTCGCGCGCCCTGCTTGCGGCATCTAACACCTGCCTCCACGCCGACGCTGGTGACCTAGTGCTCGCCGCCCACGCGGCATGTGATTTTAGTTAAATTTACCAGGTTATATTAAAAAATAAGTACAAGCTGTTAATCGTATATTTTTACTTCATTTTATATAGTTTCGTTTAGATAACTGTCCGATCACAATGTGAGTTAGGGTAAATTGTACTAGTTAGGCTATAACGCACCTCGTACCTCCCTACCCTTCCATCGTACTTAAAGTTAAGAGTTACAGTCTTCGGAAACGGAGTATTGTATCCGAGTGAGCTCGCAGTGTTCCGCTGAATACTAAATTGAACCCGTTCAGGTGTAAAGTTTGAGAGTTTCCATTGTTTCAACATCAGCAGAAATAATTAATATAAATCCAGTGTCGTAATAAGTCGAACTCTAATCGGAATGTGTAAAGATAACTTTCAGATATAAATAGTTTTGTATTTAATAATCATAAAGTAATAAATAGGCAATAAAATCAATGAATCATGGAACTTTTGAACTGTACTAAGTTTAATATCTTACCTAATAAACATATTGTGGCCGTTTTAAAATATCTTCATTGCTAGAAGAATGGATTTGAATTTTGGTCTAGTGTTTAATAATATATGCATATGTTGGGTTTTTCTAAAAGACTGCTTTCTCATTCTGTATAATGTCCATTGTTTAACGTAATATACATTTTTGTACTGAATCATAAATTGGCAAGTTACGGGAGTATGAAGAGCTAGTGAACAAGTGCAATTACATTATAATAATAATGTATATTTACTATTTTCAAATAAATATACGTCCATTTGCTCGAGTTATTTGCAAAGTGTAAAATTGTCAAGGGTTTATTAAATGCGTGTGGACATTATAGAATTGTGTTTGAAGCCTTGAAGCGTAATGTTAACTTAATGTAGTACTTAAGAATAGATTTTCGTGAACTGTTTTGAGTAAGCTACAGATTGTCATTGATTAAACGTTATTTGATTCAAATAGTTGTGCGGCAACTATTTTAATTTTACAATATAGCAGTTTTTAATAATAAGTTATGTTTTTATATTTAAACGACTATAAATATATTAAATAAAGCAGCTTTTTACCAGTTTATAATTATGTTTTACATTTTTAAAAACGCTCCATTTGTCGTTGACGCTTTTATATGGAGGACTATTTCTGTACTAGTCATTCCTGTTAGCAGTGCTATTCTTTATTACAGTAATCCGATACTGAAGCAGCTAAAAAAATCACTAACTTGTATTTTTTATACAACTTTTATTTGTGAATAGCACTGCAGAATACAGTACCAAATGTTAGCGCATTTATCTTTTATCTGTAACATTTCAAGTTTCTAATTTATCTTATTTATTTAAATGAATAATTAGATAGAATAAATTTGTTTTTGTCTTGTTTTTTTTATTGATCGTTTCGTATAGGCGATTGTTAATTTTAAATTGTTTTAAAAAAAGAAATCGAATAATCGCCTTTACGTAGGTCTTTTATTAAAATACAGACATACATACATATCTGTTACAATAAGTTTCATGGTTAAATGTTAAATAATTTATCTTGATTATCTGCAGTGTGATTATCATAGAGAATGCCTATCACAGCTGTCATTAACACATATTTACTCTTATTCCACTTATGTGGTGTCGGTACATTATGCTTTCATCTATAAATGTACCTATCATCATCTTGTATAAATAAATCATCACACTTTCTTAACAACATGTTACAAAATACGCCGTAAAATTATAATTAATTAACAAAGCCCCTGTAAAACATCAAAACCCTAGTGAGCTGTCATCTCAGGGAACCAGATTATTTAACAGAAAGTCCTACGTACCTATATTACATAATAATTGTCTACTATAATCATTTTTCTATTTTTCATTCATAAAAATCAGTTTTTTTGGGGTATGTTACAGCGTTACTACGGTTCTTAAATATTGTGAATGGACTCGTTAATAGCCCTATTTAAGCTCCTTTCGGCTTTACGGGTATTTCTGTAACATTCTATATATACATACGAGTATAATATATAATAAAATAAAATAATCAGTAATCCAGGCATAATAATGAATATAATAAAAATAATAAGAAGTAGGATTTAGTTTCAGTTCTGAGGTATACTTGGATTGATTTGGATGAAATTATGTCCCATTGTTTTTAAAAGGCAAATTGGCGATTTATAAGTTAAATTAAGACAGCTGTGATAGATATAAAATGCTCAGGTGAATATATTATATAGAAAGAGTGTGTAGTTTTCATGTATATGGACGTAACTGGTAGATAATATACATAATATGCATATTGTGGTTGTGATCATAGCGGAGATTACCAATCCATATAGCATAGAGCAAAATAATTATAAAAAAATAATTGTAAATAAGTAGTTATGTATCAATAAATAAATTTGGAGACTTGTACAAATTTGCTCACAAACCTGTAAATTGAAAACGACTGAACGATCATGATTTCTCATCGACTGGTAGTTAAAATTAACTTGTAATTTAAAATTAGGTAATGCATCGTGTAAAACTGTATCTCCTACTGCCGTTACATTTATAATTTTCAATATTTAAATTGATTTTAAATGTGTTCGATCGTAACTATCCTTCGATGTATTAGAAATCACAGGCTCATTTTTATAATATATTTGTTTTATGAAATGTAAAATCGTTTACAGCGATCAGCGTTAATTAGAACTCAGTGAATTGTATTTAATAATGTAAATGTTGAAGCATAATTTGTATATATTGAACCTAATGTGAAAGGAAAATAATAATAAAAACAATCTTTTATTACAAAATTTATACAGATTTTCATTTTGTGATTGTCAATCATTCTTGTCTCTGATTATCAATTTAAAAATAGCAGTTAGTCGCATCGTTACGCATACATTTTAAGAAAACAAACTTTGTCATTTAGTTTACTTTAATTTTAATTTTCGTAGAATTTTGTTTATTGCATGTGTTGCTTTGCTTCATACGTGCTTGTCGTTGATATACTCGCTATCCACGCTTCGATAGGTAATCACCACATCTAAGTTTATCTTTTATCTTCTCATTCTATTCTATCACACTCACACTACAAAACAATAATTATTTTATTTTATTTCTTCCTGATTTCATTTAATTTTGTGCACGTTTCTATTTTTTTTGCATGTCCTGTTTTTCTATGTTTGTTTTCCTAAAGATTCGTAAAGACTAGTTAATTTATAAACAAAATTATTTGAGATCAGTGACAAGATTCTAAACCGTTTCCTGAAATTTCCAAATCTTATCTACCTCTTTATATCCTATGAACATCGTGCCGTCGTTTCGGCCGCGCATCAACATCATTTGGCTGCTGGCAGAAGATCGCTGCATGGACGCTCAGAGAGGTGCTGGGTGGTGTCGGACTGTCTCTCTTTAATTTATGTAATTAAAAATCTTTGTTCTCTTTCTTTCACTAGAATGCGCGAAAGGCTTGCACTTGTTCTACGGTCGGTGCTACGAGCATTGTCCGGATGGTACATACGCCAGTGAGAATTCGATGACAAGAAGTTCAAGAAGACGTAACCTTACTTATTTTTCCGAAGGGGCTGTTATGAAAAGACAGGGCAATGATGCTATCGATGGGGTTAAATCGGTGGCCTTAGAAGCTTTAGACATGGAGCCTTTAACTAATAATGATACAAAATCTCACCTCTCGTGCTTCGTGTGCCATTATACATGCGCGACGTGTTCGGGCCCAAACAACAGTCAATGTTTATCTTGCTTAGAAGATGCTCAACTCTTCAATTCAACTGATACTGAACCGAAATTCTTTTGTTATCCAAATACGGTTGTGCCGCAAATAAACAATGCTAATTGGAATTATAGACTTAATGTTGCTCTCGTCGTCGCTCTGTTTATCGCGAGCTCTATTTCGATTTATATTGTTCTCTCGTGTATGTTCAAAAGATCCTGTTGTGGAGGTTACTACGGGTCGAACGTTACCGCTTATAATAAACTACCCTTAAATGATAAACAACATAGTGCTTTGGAAGTCGAAGAGGAAATCCATAAGGCCTTAAAGGATTCAAGTGATAGTGAATCTGAGGACGACTTGAATTTATAGCGTTGTTGTAACATTCCAATGCAAGTATTATGAATTGATCGATCAAGATAAAGTTAGTGATTAGAAATTAATATTCTGTAAAACGAATGCAGGGCCCATATTGTGATATAACGAATCGGATGTCACAATTGATATATTTTTGTATGTTTTCATTAGGTAATGGTAAGTACGTCAAACAAAAAAAGGTGGTTTTGTATTTTACTGGAGATCAATTACAAGTGGCGCGGTACATGGATATTTTTATTGCTATACAAAAATAGATAAAAAAAAATTATGTCGTCTCGTCGTTTATTCTCTCAATTTTGATCTCCACTGGAATTAAGACCATATGACGTTAAAAATAACCACAAAATACATTCCACAATTCGTTTGTTAGAAAGGGGTTGTGAGAATATAAATGCTAAATTCGTACAAATTTTAGGTAATTTTTGATTGAATAATCCAAAGAGCTCAATAACTCTTTCAACTTCTACTAAATTCTTTTCCATGAAATTCTACTAATAATATCGAATTAATTTTAATTATTTTTTTATACTTAATATTAACATATTTTATTTTACAGGAGTTAAAGTATGAAGCTAGATACTCATTAACTAAACACATAATAATCAATGACTTTTTAAACTATAAGTATTTTTTGAACTAAACTTCTTTAGGTAGCCGAATTAACAGAAATTATTAAAAGACATTACAATATCTAAAATGATATTCTTAACCAATAAATAAATTTTATTCTTAAAGTTCAGTTAATTTACCGCCAAAGTCTTAACGTGTACTAACCCCCCCTTAGATATAATAATTTCTCCTTTTATTGGAAACATAAGAAAATATTCGACATTTAACTCATTGATAAATAAACTGATAACCCATTGTTACAAATACATAGATAAAATTCCAAACATTCGAACAATTTTTTTATTCAAGTATCAAAACATGTGTGTACGTCCATAACGAATTAGATAGTAGATACTTTTAATATTGCGTTTAACTTTATATGAAGAAGGCTTTAAATTGTAGATCAATAACTCAAATAACTTGTCATGACATTCCAATTAATATCTTTAAAAGAACGGAGTAAGATATAAAGATATATCGCTCACTCCTGCCGTCAAACAATGGCGCTACTTTTATTTTAGGGGGAAATGTAAGTTATATCCAACGACATTAAAATACAACGAAAATTTTGGTAACATAATCCCCCCGTCTTTATTAATTTTCTCCTTTCAATGCTAAGTTAAGATGAATTTACTCAGAGGGACTCAACATTTATAGTTATAATTTTATTTTAATAAGTAATCAACTCAACATAATAATCACATTATCGCGCATAATAATTATTACTTAAGTATTGCTCAAGTTGCCATTTGCTCGTTTTATGTATTTAGGTACGTATTGAGCCCTCTCCTTAATGATGTAAATAATTTTGGTATGTAAATAAAAAGTTCCTATTTTCATTTGGTGTTTTATTGAATGATGCTTTTTTTTATTTTTAATAATTTAATTTTGTAGATAATTATTGATAGTAAGTCATTATAGGTTAAATGCTTGCTTCTGGTATTTTTAAGCTATATTTCACTTTAATATCATATACAACTGTATTTTCATGTAACTATGTATTTAAAATGAATATTAAAAGAAGTAAGTTTAATAAGCAAAAGAAATAAAAAGGGTAAGTCAAGCTAGACTTATATAGAACTTTATTTTTACTTAACTTACCGAAAATGTTGATTATTAATCATACCATAATGTTGTGATGTTTAGAGTAAGCATCGCATATCAAGAAGTGACTTCTACGGGAACACTCAATGGTGTCATCGCCAACCCGACATAACTTTGGTAGTTTACCTAAGTTTACCAAAACTAAGTTTTCTTCAAGACAAAGTTAAGTTTTGTACTTAGCCTAGTTAACAAGTGATACTTACACTAACTAGATTTAAAGTAAGAGATAGGTGCGAAATGAGTGAATATACGATTTGCTAAAGGTATCTCGAATTCTAATTGAATTCGTAGATGCTTAACCGCTGTGATGTGCAATCAAGAAAAAAAACTGATCATATGGTTTTAGAATCCCGGTAAAACCTCCAGGTGACAGGTAACGTATATAAATATAGTGAGAGAGTACCCCACACACTATACAGTGATAGGTATGTGTTTTTTTCTTGGGGCATTCTTTAAACACGGCCATGAGCTATGAATATTCCGCAACCAAACTCGACGATGAATTCACGCAGATGTTTCCTATCTCTATCACGACTCCGCAATTAGACGAGAGGTCCGCTATCCGCGTGCTTACCTGAGCGATCACTCGTTTGAGTTACGGTTTGTGAATAGCAAGACTGAACATAGCAGAGCTTGTACTATAGAAACCAGATAACTGATATACTATATATTAGGTTGGGGAAAAAGTCTTTTCGCATTATAGTATGTATGAACTTGTAATAAAATCTCTTTGGCTATACTATTTGTATGTGGCTGGTTTTGGTATCATTGAAAGTTTAAATTTTAAAGAACATAATTCCAAATTCAAATTAGGAAAATGTGTGATTTGCATTTGTTTTTCGTACCGACAAGATGAGTGAATCTAATGAAGAAATTCGATTCATTTTAAAATTTTACTACATAAAAGGTAAAAATGCAACGCAAGCCGCGAAAAAAAGATGCGATGTTTATGGACCTAGTGCAGTGTCTGTGAGAGTAGCACAAATTTGGTTTAAGCGTTTTCAATCCGGAAATTTTAATGTCAAAGATGCACGTCGCTCTGATCGCCCCATTACGGATAAAATGGATGCCATTTTTAAAAAAGTGGAGCAAGATCGGCACATCAGTAGTTACGACGTAGCTGAAAAACTAGGAATTGACCACAAAATAGTTTTGGCGCATTTGAAAAAAACTGGGTACACAAAAAAGCTAGACCGTGTACTCACTCGTGATTCTTTATTACGACGTCATGAAACCGAACCATTTTTGAAGAAGCTGATAACTGGTAATGAAAAGTAGATCACGTTCGACAAGAACGTGCGAAAAAGGTCGTGGTCAAAGGCCGGTCAGGCTTCACAGACTGTGGAGAAACCCGGGTTAACTCGCAACAAGGTGATGCTGTGTGTGTGGTGGGATTGGAAGGGCATTATTCATTATGAGCTGTTACCACCAGGCAGGACCATCGATTCTGAACTTTACTGCGAACAACTGATGAGATTAAAGGAAGAAGTTCAGAGAAAGCGGCCGGAATTAATCAACAGAAGGGGTGTGGTTTTTCATCATGATAACGCTAGACCTCACACATCTTTAGCCACTCAGCAAAGATTAAAAGAGTTTGGCTGGGAGGTATTAATGCATTCGCCGTATAGTCCTGACCTTGCACCTTCAGATTTCCACCTGTTTCGGTCTCTTCAGAATTCTTTAGGCAGTGTCAGGTTAACATCACGAGAGGACTGCCAAAACCACTTGTCGCAGTATTTTGATCAGAAGTCCCAAAATTTCTATAGCAATGGGATCATGTCCCTACCTACAAGATGGCAAAAAGTTATCGAACAAAATGGTACCTACATACTTTAGTTAAATGTAAATAAACTATATTAAAAATGTTTTGATTTTTCTTAAAAAATGCGAAGGAACTTTTTCCCCAACCTATTATACGGATATACCTACATTAAAAAAATACATAAGTAGGTACTTAAATATACTTTATCATGAATTCAATACCATAAGAATCCATAGAGAATTTATTATATAAATTCATTAATTTATGTTTGAAATTTGATATTCGTCGAAATTTAAATACTCGGAATATATACTACAGTATAGCTTTATTTCATACATGACCCGAATTTCATCAAAGAATAATAAACAATAGACGGTACATCTAATACCGATGTAAATTACATCGCACCTACATCAAACGGTATTATCAAAGAGATCCCACGTATGCGCGTTCGCGTCGAACGATCAATAAAGCTAATGTATTGGGTAATAGTACCCCGAACATAGAGGTAGGTGTGTGCATATGGAAGTGGTATTGCTGACCGTCTATTGTGCAAATAGCAGTCTGTCGATAACCATTGCATTGAAGCTATATCCTCGCAGAGTGAAACTAGATATTCGTGTACTCCCAAAAAGGCTTTTAGGAATTTGTATAGTCTATAGTTGTATCAAGTTTAACTGCTAGCTGGTTCCTCATTAAACTAAAACTTTCCTGCAAGTTTAGTGTCGCAAGATTCAACGTAGAGTACCTATTCTGTTAGGGAATAAACGACTACAGTTACTGTTTTGTCACAAAACTTTATGTCAACGAATCCTTCTACTAGACAACGTTTCATACAACAAACATCCTAGAAATCTGATCTTTATGTATACCTTATTATACAAAATGACCTGTACCTTTTATATACATATTAATCAAAGAGGTGTCACTGTTGATTACCATTTCCCAAAAAACATCAAAGCTTAACTTTTCCAATATTGGAATTTGGAATTGTGGAAAATTGTATAAATAACCTGCTTTTACAGGACTTAGTTAAGTATCTATATTAGGAATATAATGGAGACATTATAAACCTGTTAAGATTATTAATATATACAACATAATAATTTAAAATATTTTAAAAAAATAAAATAGAACGACATGTTTTTTGAAGTGAAACTTGTTATTTATTTATTCATAAGGCACACCAACAACTTATTGACAATTCCATATATATAAAAAGGGTTCGTAACAAATATTCAGTGTAAATAGGTCTCTTACAGGCATGCACATCATTCACAATAATTTACAACAAGAAAACATTATTATAAAATAGTAAGCTAGTGTAAAAAGTATTAATAATTATAAAAAAAAATACAAATATTACAATATAATCACATAACATTGAAATTTATTGAAATGATATTAAGAAATATGAAATCTAATGCAAATCACTAATACTTGTAGGAGTAGGTAAACAAGAGAAGTGAGGCTACGAATCAATCGTCATAGTTTTTATAATTTTTGACTTAAATTGGACCAGGGAGTCTTAAAAAATGTCAATGGTTTGGATGCCGAATGAGAGGGAATTAAAATTCGGAAGCGCAACCATTTGGTGTAACGATAAACACAATCTATGCTATTCAAAACTGATTGATGAATAATTTAAATGTTTCCGTGTGATACAAAAGTTTCAGTACTATCGTGTGTATTTACGACAAACCTATTTTTGACCACAATGACATACCTAATAAATGTATAAACGCATTGGCACATAACAAAAATGCACATAATATTTCCTGTATTCTGACTCATCTAGTAATTTCAACATCTTTATTATAAAAATGTACCCCACGATGTCACATCATCGACATGAGATTCTGCCCAAAAATGCCAATAATTATATAGGGGAGATTTTATTTCCCCTCCCGAAATGACGTCATATGGTAGCCCTGATCTCTTACAATGGAGTAATAACGTCTATTGTGAGTTTACTTCATGCTTTACGCTTAAATAAATAAGTAATAATAGTTTTAGAATTTTATACCGCAGCTGAAAATGCTGCTATGGATTTGTGAATTCACATAAGAAAGGCTTTTGTATTACAGAGTAACTTTTTTTTTAAATTGTTCGCTTTCGAATGACATAGATTGTGACTAACATTCAATAATTTTTCGACACACAAATGGTTGCGGATCAGAATTTAAAAGCCGTTTAAGATGTTTCACTTTTAAAGTTTAAAAGTAACGACTGTGACTGGAAAGTTTAGAGGAAGCCTTATCGTGGTATAGACATGTATTGTGGGTATGAAAGTGATGAATACAAATGTTGATGGCTTTGTCGAAAGAGGAAGACCGAAGAAGAAATGGATGTATTGTGTGATGAATGAAATAAGTATGGAAGGAGTGAATGGAAAAGCAATGCAAGAAGATATTTCCTTTAAATTCTATATTATTCGCACGGTAAGTCATTTAGTTATGTTATGTTATCAAAGGATAGATGCATCTTTTAAATATTATAATAATATATTATATAATAATTTAAGGTAAAAAATTATCATAATATTAGGTTTTGACATTGTATTTATATATGCATATTTTAGACACTACTAGCGGATCCGGCAAACGTTGTTTTGCCATATTTACTTTATTAAAAACTATACATGAAAATTTATCGTACTACAATTATTATATTCGATAGCTGACCCGACAGTCGTTGTCCTGTTTAAACTATGAATATTGAATTCGAACTGGTACAATTAATAAAAAAAAACCAAGAACATAGTATTTATGAATCTAATGATTTAAGATACACAACAATTGGACGAAGTTCTGCAAACTGGAACCAACCCACATCTTTGGTCATATTATATTAAGTACACCAAACGATTCCAAAATGTGTATTTTATAATGTGGTAAAAAGACCTAAACCTAAGATACCAAACCACATAAACTAAGTTCAATAAATAGGAAAAATAGAACCATGCTGCATAATTTCGAATTCTGAGGTAAATAACTATTTTAAAAAGATGCATGTACAACAAGGGTTACAAAAGTACCAAGGGTACTTTTGTAACCCAAATTCTTAGTGAAATAAATAATTTAAAAAAGACCCATATTCCTTTAATTTTTAAAAAAGGTCTATAAAAGGCAAATGTGGTCGTACATTTTCGGTATCCACACAGGAAGCGACGATCTAGCACATTATAACCATTTCGATTCTGCAATTAACCACAAAAATCCCCTCATAATAAAGACTGCCTCCTACACTACGTCCCGTATCAGTCGCGTTCGCAGATCGAGGCACGCCCTCGCCGAGTCTGACGACGAAATCACCAAAGCCATCGCGATACTACACAATACACCTCACCTGCTCGCCGGCGTGGACGTTAGCCCCGCTATCTCTAATATTTATTAAGTGCTTTTTTTTGTTTTGAAATAAAGAACCACTAATAATAAATCAGCTAATGTAAAATCTTTTGACTCCCCACGCAACGTCCTGATCCCGAGGTCCGAGCCCCACAGGGGGCACCCTCAGTGTGCTTATTGCTTAAAATCTAAATGTATTTTCGGCTGAGAGCCTCCAGCGCTCGCCGGAATTGTCCGCGTAAGGGTGTAATAGCAATCAGAAGCTAACACCTTCGTCCCTTAAAAAAAAAAGCACATTCTAACGTGTGGGTTGAAGGAGAAGCTGATAGATATGTCCAAGAAGTAGGCTCCTGTATTATTAAGCACGCTATGAAAAGGCTCAATGAAAACATTAAGCAGCTTATGCTTTGGAACTCGTATTTTACAAAAATCCTAATTATCTTAAATCTGTCATTCTGTGACTTGGTTCTGGTTTGCGTAACTACGTCCAATTAAACTTTTAATATGAGGCGTGATTGCACTGAACTAACTGTGATGCTGAGCACACACTTCTCAAAAACTAACTGTAAATATTTTCATAAATTATCCGATTAAATGACTTCGCAAGCGACCAAACCTATTTTTCTACACCCACATAAAGATTTGAATAAAAGGAAAATGTCCCTTGAAACAAATCAGTAGGTATTTACAATCGGAAACAACGTAATTAGAGATGAAAGATATCCTCTTTCGAGTCTCTTCCGCCTCATTTACTGCCAATAATCGACCGAGGATTGGTTTTCAGTGATCCCTCACGCTCCGAAAACGCGTGACCTGTTTTCTTTGTAAAGAAAAAATATAGCTATACATTGGGGGCTTTAAGTTTTTTACCGTATAAGTAAAAAATATCATGACACGTTGCAAATGTCTACGCTTTATTTTAGTGTATAGTACAAAATTAACTACTATCGACAGATGAGCCAGCATCAGCGCAAGGATTTGATTCTGTAAGGTAAGTTACACTACCTCGACAATGTTTTGTCACGACCTCCATGCTCTGTCCCTTTCGTTAACTACACAGTCACGTGAGAGGTCCGCTCTCCTAGACCTTGTTGCGCTTGCTGAAGATTTTTAGTATAATATCTGAATTAAGCGCAAGGCGTAACACTTGAATTTCGATTCTCTTGTGATGTGATTCAACAACCTATACTAGTATTCGAAACTCGACCGTAAGCCTTTATTTTTTAAGTTTGAACTTAATTGAGGATTTTTTGTCAGAGCCTGTTATAACCTCTATAATAATTACATAGAACTTTTTGTATTTTCACAAATACTTCAATGTTTGAAATTTTATATTGGCCTATATAAATTGTTAAAGATTTGTGTGTAATGTTTTTTTAAATTAATTTAATATAATTCTTACGCATTAGTAAATAAAAAAACATTAGAATTATGCACTCTTCGATTCCAATATTAGGAAATCTTCTCCATTTAAACTTTAACTGTGCCCAATTTCATTCTCGGAAAAGGAGTACCTACAAAGCTTTTGCTTCACGTATTAATATATAGAAAATATACATTTTATTTATTCTTTTTTAATATGCTTATAAGATCTATTATAGCCTGAATAACTCTTGAAACAAGTTCTTCCCCTGTTAAGTAAGTTAGCAAATAGTAAATACTATCAGTCCAGCACGTTTGGCCAAGGTTAAGTTATAAAACAAGCCATGTAACTCTATCTTACAACCTTTTTATAGACCAGAAGCCTTTTATAGTCTATTGACTGGCCGACTGAGGAAAATAGGCGAGCGATCCAATCTCTGTTATCACTTTTTTTTCTGTAAAACGATAGTTTGGAATTCAGAAGAAAGGGTGCTCATTTACATTCCCAGTAGGTATGGGGTTTTAGGTTTCGCGAAGCGTAGGAAATCGAGTGTGGTTTTTGATGTTCTTTATGGTAGATAAGTACATATGTTTATATAGTACCTAACTATATATTTTTAGCAAAATATTTTTGAATATAGCATTCAAAATGTGCGATTACTTAAGGGCCGGTGAAATAACAGGCACATTAGACTTAACAACCTCATGTCTTAGGGTTGACAATGCATTGGCAATGCCTTGGTGTTTATCGCCCCACTTGGGGCCACAAATAGCGTTTGATTCTCAATTGTTAAACAAAAAAAACATGAAACGGGAAAATTACATGGATTTTTTACGATAAAGTTTTTCGGACCACGATTACATTTCATTCATTTTCACGTAAATAAATTCTAAAAATCTTACTTATCCATAGCTATTTAAGCAACAGGTATACACATAATCTGTATTACACAAGCTACTGTACACAGCCTAGGGTTGAAGATTAAGATTAATGTTGCAGCGGCTCACACACGGCCATTTCCAACCTTCACAACACCTTTGGGTATTAGAACGAAACAATTGAAAATAAATACACCTACTAATATTATAAATGCGAATTTTTGTATGTACGAGTATGTATGTTTGTTACTCTTTCAAGCAAAAACTACCGAACAGATTTGAATAAAACTAAGCACATAGATAGAGCATATCTTGAAATAACATAGGCTACTTTTTATCCCGGGAAAATGTGACATTCCTAGGGAACGCGGGAAAAACCGCAGCTAGTACTATAAGTTTTTGCAAACACACTACATATTATATTGTTGAAACCATGCTATTATATTAATGAAAAATATTACAATGGTTCTGCATTTAAATTCTTCAGATTCATCGGCAGATGGGATTGGGGTTAAACAATAGCATCCACAGAAGAATGGCTCACTGAACCCCGTTTGTTCTATTGATTTACTTTCATTTCATAAGATAGTTAGAGGTACTATCATCATTCAGTTGGAGGAATTGAAAAGATTTGAATTCATCTGATGCACTGCATTTGTTGTGAAAATTAAAACATGTTCCGGGAAAAAATAAATGGTCCAAGGGGAAATTAAGTTAGAGATCTTCTACACTGTTGACGCAGTTGCAACGCATCGCATGTAATTTTAATGACTTTGTTAACTATATATTTTCTAGGAGTGGTATTTGTTGTAGGTACGTAAAGTGTTGTTGAGTTTATTACCTACTCAGTCAAATATAATTTGATGAAATAAAATAATAAATAAATATCCTGGGGACATTCTTTACACACGGCCATCTGATCTCAAACTAAGCAGAGCTTGTACTATTGAAACCAGATATCTGATATACTACATACATACTACTTTTTTTTCCTACAAACTTAATTACATACAGAACAAACAGACAGAATTGTCCTGGGTGGGAATTGAAACCGCGACCTGCAACTTGGCAGTCAGGGTCGCTAACCACCAAGCTAAATGGCCTGTCAAATTCTTAATTATAGTTCAATTGCTGTTTTGCTTTTTTTGCAACAAGCTGCGCTTAATCTAAAAAAGGTTTTTACCATACAAAATGTACCAAGCTATCTAAAATTAGGTCCTAAGCTGTTGTCGTTTAAGCTACAATATGAAGGCGTATTGCATAGAACGGCGTATTTTACAATATGGCTACGACATAGGCATAAAATATGTCGACCCGCTTGCTTATGCAATAGCATTCAAAGCCAATAAACCGCAATATTTTGCGGTTTATTGTTGCACCGGAGTGCGGAGTGCACTCTAGTTTCCATACTATATTTCATTTGGTTTAATATTTCGATGCAAAAATATTGTTAGAACTCACGACACAATATTTCAGTAATATTGTTTTGTCTCAATTGCGCTATTTGTTCCGGAAAGGCATTTGATCATTTGCGGTTGTTTATGATATCATGGTAATTTTATAGTGCTTTGGATTCACAATAATTAGACTAGAAATGCAAAGGGCTCTGCAAGATATCGGTAATTTTTGCCTTATTACAAATTATTTTAGATGGAGCGTTAATAGATCGAAATAAATTTGAAAAGGATTTAAATATCAAAAATAATATATATATATAATATTTATATACAAGAATTGCTCGTTTAAAAGACCTCGGAACGCTACAACGATTTTCATGAAATTTAGTATGCAGGTGGTTTCGGGGGCGTTAAATCGATCTAGCTTGGATTCATTTTCAGAAAATGTCGTTTTATCCGTGTTTTTAGGCAATGAAAACTGCTACAATGTATCACATCTAATTCGTATCTAGGTATATATGACAGTGCTTTAAAAAAGAGAATACGGTAGAAGTCACGTTAGTAAAGAGCTCCCGTGCAATGCTCGGCCATCCAGGTACTAACTATAAATGTAGTATATCAGTTATCTAGTTTCCATAGTGCCAGCTCTGCTTAGTTTAGGATCAAATGGCTCAAGGTGGATCAAGAATGTCTCAGGATATTTATTATTTTAAAATAAAAAAGCCTTCTTGTATACACAGTTAAAGAGGTAAAGTTTGAAATATCGGATATAGGAGGTAATCTCCGAAACTTCTCATTCTATAACCAAAAAATGTGGCACTGATTATAATGCTATAGTATCCAGGTTATAAACTATCTGTGTGGCAGATTCCATCAAAATCCGCACGGTAATATTTTCGTGAAAGAGTACCTAACAAGCATGTATCTATCCATCCATACAAATTTTCGCATTTATAATATTACTAGGAATAGAAATTGGTTTTCTACGTTTGAGAATAGGAAAACTGTGTTACATACCCATTCCCTCACTTCTATTTAGTACAAATTATATAATTCACCTCTAAATTGTAGTTCCTAGCTTTCCTCATAACACAGTGTAGATCTTAAACTATAAGTGATTCTCACATTAAGTTTGTGTACCAGAGTTCATCAAACTATTGAAGTCTAACCTTTAAGCTGCGATTAGTTTAAAATTATTACTAAAGAAACTTTAGTGTAGTATTTTAACTGAAGAATACATTCTAGGTATTAAAGAACTTTATCAAATCTTAGTTACGGTTATATACCACCAAGCTAACTAGCTTAATGGTTAAATACCCTGTCTGCCCAGTCGCAGTCGTGAGATCGATTCCCACCCAGGACAGAGATTTGTGTGCACGAATACGTCTGTTTGTAAATATCTATATATGTATGTATTTAAAAAATTGCATATATAGTTAGTATATCAGTTATCTGGTACATCTCACGGTCACGGTCTGGTTATAATCAGATGGCCCTGTATAAAGAATGTCCCAGGATATTTATTTATTATGTATCAGATATGGATTTGAAGGAAATTTGTCTTTGCTTTAAAGTATTTTTAGGGTTCTGTCAATTTATACTTGGCGAATACGAGACTAATGTATATATTTGTTATAGGGACCATTCAAATTTAAATTTAAAACCATTTATTCAGTTTAGGCCCTCGGAAGGCACCTGTGAAGGTCAAATTTAAAGTTACAGAAGCTACTACCGGTTCGGAAGTCAGCCTTCAACTGAGAAGAACCGGCAAGACACTCAGCAAGGTTACTTTTTTTTAAATTAAATATTTTTATATAAATTTGATCTATTCTGACTTTTTGAAGAACCGGCAAGAAACTCAGCAAGGTTACTTTTTTTTTTTTAATATTTTTATATAAATTTGATCTATTCTGACTTTTTGGCTTTTTTATAATATCAATTTTATATACTTTTGTATTCAACAATCACAAAATACTTACTATAGGTAACATTCAAAAACAAAAAAAAACGAAACGACAAGACTACAAAGAAGAAAATAACAATCATTACTTACAACTTAAACAAGCAATTTAGAGGTTAGAGGACCATGTAGTACACGTTCCCTGAATTTCATGTGTCTACGTATTACGGTTCAAAAGATACAGTGATGTGACAGACAGATGGACGGACAGACAGCGGGGCCTTAAGTAATAGGGTCCCGTTGGCAGTATTTAGGGTACGGACCCTAAAAATGAAGTGACGGATTCTCTCGTTTTAATGAGTTTTGGAAAAGAAAAATATCTTTATTACTAACAATTAAAATGTACCTAATCGTTTTTATTTTATACGACTTGGGCCGACTAACAAGCAAACTGTCCACCTGATGGTAAGTTTTCACCGCCGTCTTTGGACATTTGCAACACCAGGGGCATCGCAAATACATTGTCGTCACTGGGAGTGAAGTTATTAAGTCTCATGTGCCTGTAATATTTTAAAATTGAATCGTATTGTTAGCTCTCAAGAATATCAACTATCTAAACTGTTTATTAGACTTAGTACAAGTCACAGCTTTGCACTTGGAAAAAAAATACACATTTGCAACATAAATAGAATTACAAAAAAATACTTCCTATGAATCATGTCGATATAAACCGAAACACCTTTAAAGAAACATTCCATAAATAAATTTGTTTTATAGGTATGATATAACCGATTGTGTGAAATATTTAGTATTCAAACGATTTCGATTCCTATAATCTACCGGAATTACCCGCTTCCCACTCTAATTGTGATTGAATTTGGTTACGTGATTGGATCAAGTGGACCCGGAATTCATTGAAAATCAAACTATATACATGTAATCTATATTTATAAAAATCAATGAGTGTATGTTACCTGTGGACGACAAAACGGCTGGCCTGATTTTAAAGGGACTTTTATTGGAAAATAGCTGATGCTATAAGCTACTGCTTATAGCATCAGCTATTTTGTTTATTTAGTTACTACTAAGGCTACTTTTCATACCGGGAAAATGTAACACCCCATTGAACATAAATTTAAGGTTTATTTTTCTTTGTTTTTAGTGTATGTTGTACAATAAAGAGTTATTTATCTAACATCCCCCAGCAACGCAGGTGATACCGCGGGCAATAGCTAGTAAATATATATAACGCTATTGGTAGGTACAAACCAACCTTCCAGTGGCGTCAGAGTGTGACCATTCATAAGTGCCTGTGAAGGCCTATTTGAATAATATATGTCATTTCATTTTGTACCTTATGGATGATTTAAAAATATGCAACAGAGTAAGATAATGAGTTTAATATCGTTCTTTAACGAATACTTTGACATACAACCTTAATAATTATTAAAAAAAAATATATCCGGAGACATTCTTTATACACGCCCACGGCCATCCCAAATTAAGCAGAGCTTGTATGTACTATAGCAAACAAATAACTGATATACGAAATATATTTTTTTTTCTAAATACACACTTATATAGATAGCACAATAAAGCGCTGTTTAAATCATTTATGTCATCATATCTAGTTAGTTTAGTTAGAATCTGCCCATCTATAATGAACTAATGAATTAATATTTAATTTAATTTCATATTTATTTATCGTCAACCATAATTTCCAAAAAGGTACCGTTAATTATATGGCGTCGTTTAAAAATTTCTTTCGTTAATTAGCCTTTCATGAGTACATTTTTGATATAAGAAAAAGTATTTGGAGTACGTGTCGATAAGAGGGATTTTCGAGTAAGTATTCTTAGAAATACAAGTCACTTAACGAATTCAATCTTCGTCGATGAATCATGGAATGAACTCCAGCTTGGGTCATCGACCTTTATTAGCTTAATTCAAAAGAAATACCCTAGAAGGCGAAGAAAGTATAATGGTCGGTAAGGTCAAACGCTGTGGGTCATGGGCTCGAGTTGGAGATGGAAAACATCGTATGAAAACCATAGCGTATTACAAGGTACCTCATTGACGATACGAGATGTCTAGGGCTCGATTCAGTAAGAAAAATTACACTAACTAGAGGATGTTTCGTCTCGGCCTGCGTGAAGCGGCTCGCCGACGAAGTAGGGTGCATAACATAGGGGCAGGACATGGCTGATCTCTGTACAAGTACACCTTTTATATCGTTAAGGTTATTAGAATTATTCGTTAAATTAATTACATAAGTAAATGTTATATAATTGATTAAAAAAAATAGGTTAAAGTTAGATTAGATCAATATAAAAAAGATTTAAAAAACCAAATTTAAAGTTGAAGGCTAACTTCTGAACCGGTTACTTAGTAACTACGGTTAGTTACTTAGTAACTTAACTAACCTGTATAAGTGCCGGGCCTAAAATGAATAATGGTTTTGAGCTTAGATTTGTGGCCAAACACTTACTGAGGAGTTTCGGAAGCTGCATTTCGAGCCAGGTCTTTGTGTGCTTATTATCTCCATCATCTTTAAGTAAGATCTTGGTCAAACGTAACCTTAAACATAGATACAAAAAAAGCCCTTGAACGCTTGCGGAGCTGTCCGTCTCGTAATAAACCCTTAACATTCTGGAAGGGTATTATTTATGGTACCCTTACGATGATCCCTATTAAGACGGGACCTCACGTAACGTACACGTGGCCAGGGTGCCCCCATCGCAATCATTCTTATTCCAAGTTACGACCTAACCGAAAAGTGTACATCTAGAAGAAAAATAGCTTGTCAGTTGATGAAATTTCAGTTAGACGTGCTCATTGTAGTTTTCTTTATGTTAATTTTTATTTATTTATTGAAATAAAAGCGTAAGATTATTTGTTAATTAAGCCAATATGAATCAGCCAATGTTATTTATTATTAATTTGGTATGCGAGAACCCCCGTATCCGATCGATCCCGTATTATATTTTCGTATCCAATTGTGAGGATCTTAAATATTTAAAAAAAATATATAAATAGAAAATTGGCCAATTGTAACTACTGTGCCAAAAATTTGTAATAAAATCTACATACAATATTTGTTTACTACAAAAAAATAAAGAAATATCTTGCGACATTCTTGACACACGGCCATCTGGTCCCAAACTAAGCAGATCTTGTAACAATTTTTCTGAATACATACGTACGTATACACATGCTTTGTGTATTGCATTTTATGTAAACAATTGTTGGTAAACCTTAAGTAAATAAAAACATATATAGATATTTACACCCAGACATGTTCATGCACACAAATGTTTGTCCTTCGTGGGAATCAAACTCGCGACCGTCGGCTTGGCAGTCAGAGTCGCTAACCATCAAGCCAACTGGCTTCAATAAATATTGGTGTTCTGGTCTCAACATAGCATGGTTAGTCTTATAAATAAGCATCGTACATAACCTTCTCCACGCAAGTTCAACTACAGATTGCTATTTAAAGCTATAAATTGGTTCATAAGGACAGGTCAAGTGTCTTGGAAAAAAAAATAGAATTTAAGATTTACTTTTCATTTTTATTATAAGGCGACCTAATGAGGTAAGTTCTAACTGCTACGCTAATAAAAACAGTAATAATTGTCTACATTTTCGTCTAACATACAAAGTTCGCCTAATTAATTAAGTTAGCCATGGAAGAGCATCAAAAACACCTTATGGGTACAATTATAAAAATAGTAATAAGTAAATATAATAGTCTACGTTTTCGGCTAGCATACAAAAGGTGCCTCTTTAATTAAGTTCGCGATGGAACAGCATCAAAACACCGTATATGTAGAATTATCAAAAATAAGCAAAACGAACTATTTCAACGTGCAGCATACCAAGTATACCAATCAACTTTTTCCAACCAATTACGTTAAAAAACTTTATTATTTATTATTTTCGCATAATAAAGTTTTTCAATATTTCCCGACGAAAGTTCGAAGCAATTAAGGGGCATTTAGGCAGCACCTATATTTTTAAAAGCTACTCTCCCTTAAACAAGTGACGTTAATTGACTCAGACCGAGACCTCGCGTTATTTATTACAAAAGCTTCGGACTATACTAAAATTTCACCAAGCCGAAGAGTTTTGGGTGGCTTCGGATGGATTCGAGTGTTTACGGGGATATTATGGGTGCGCAACACACCATAAACTTTAATTGAGTTGGCTATGTTCGAGTTTGCTCTCGATTCTTTACGGAACCTGTCAAATTAACCTCCCTATTGGTATTTTACGTGCGTAAATGAACATTAATAGAATAAATTGTGAACAGATATCTGCAAATTGAAGATTCTTGTCGTAGATTACTTTTCTGGGCCATTAAGATCGGTAAGTTATGGGTTCTTTTAACTTCCTTCTTTCTTTATAGGTTTTGTTTAAAATGGCACCATATTGTTGGGAATACATATTGGTGATGCTAGATGCGATGATTAGATCCATTAGTTAGCATGTCAGCCTATTGAAATAAACAAAAAGCTGGTTTTGCTGCTTGTTCTTCCAAATTTATTAGTTTGGCCCCTTTAGTAAGCACTTACTAAAAACTAGCTGTCCTTCGTGATTTCACCCACATTGCCGAGTGATGTCACTTTTCCTGAAACAAAAAGTATCCTATATGTTATTCGAGTGTATGGTATATCTATGTGCCAAGCTTGATCCAAATTAGTAAGTACATTTTGCGCAGA
Organism: Habrosyne pyritoides; assembly: GCA_907165245.1. NCBI lineage: Eukaryota > Metazoa > Arthropoda > Insecta > Lepidoptera > Drepanidae > Habrosyne > Habrosyne pyritoides. Next base: position 7,870,243 of record OU015602.1, on the reverse strand, counting down.
AGAATAACAAAACATCTATACCCACAAACTTTGGCATTTATAATATTAGTACGATTTTGGATTTGCGCTCTTATTGCTAATTGAATACAATTTAAATCGTGAAATACAAGAAACATTATTAGAGTTATTTATAATAATTGAGGTGGATCATTTTCATTTCGAATTTGTACTACGAAAATAACTGAATTAATATAAAAAAGAATTTTATATCATGTGTAAAAAGTTTTTAACATTCGCTCCATTTTTTCAGCATCAACTCATATGCAAAACACGTTAAAAATAGAGTACCCACGCCCAATGTCCGCTTTCCTAGCGTTATAATAAAAATTTAAAGTCAAGTTAAAATTGCATAAACCGCGAGTGGTAGGTATAGTCAAGTGTTCAACGCCATTAAGTAAATTAACTTGACTTTGCTCTCCCTGGGGGTGAATTTAATTAGCGTGGTATTGTTTTATTTACGTGGAATACCTAGTGAAGTTGGTAACTCTACTACAACAACACTCTGTATGAATTTAGAAGGATGATTTTCATGTGACGCCGAGGCAACATGTACGAGCAAGATGACATAGGGGATGTGGTTTTGTCCCAATAGACTAGGTGATATTTTTACATTGTTGTACGTTATTCCATGTATGCCAGTTAAAGCAAAAAAGAACATTTAGAATTGAATAAAAAAATATATTTTACCCAATTATTAAGTTTAGGCAGTACTTTCGAAGGTTTGGCATTGAAGTAACCACCAATTTGGAAGTCAGCCTTCTGAGAAGACAATCTCTTGGTGTCGAATGTGAGCCACCTTGCAGGGGCTCACAGTGGTGCTATAATTATGTTTCAACAAAAAACCAGGGGAATTATCACCTATTTAAATGATTGCGATCCAACTCTACTTGAACTGATTTGTTTTTTAAGTGACACTGCTTATGGGAGGGATGAAATTCTGATCAGCAACCTTATTGTGTGACGTAACATTATGGAATGATAAACACAATATAACCGTACCAGGCGTGAATAGGTTGAAAAGTCAAAAATGCACAGTTTTCAGAACAGCCATTTTAGGTTTACGTTTTATCTGTAAATTCCATTTTTGTGTTTCTTAATAACTTTTTCTCTGAATGAGATTAATTTAAATGGAATTTTCAGAAATTACTGTATTTATAATAATAAAAATGAGCAATCGTAATACTTCTTATGATGTAAAAATATATACTTATACGGTACGGATATATGCAATTCAAAAGTGATTGATGAATAAATTAAAATGTTTCCCTGTAATACAAAAGTTTCACTTCAATCGAGTGTCTTAAACACACCCTGTTTTTTCTATCAAATGACATATTTTTTCATTTATTTTAATGTTTTTGTCATGCTGATTCATTTCAGTCTGAGTTGAATAACACTAAGAGTTGGTAGCGCCCCTAAATGAATGTTTTCGAATCATTCGCGAACGATATTAATTGACGTAATTTATCTTATTTGTAGTCCGGGTTTTGTAATTTAAACTTGAAGAAGATGCTAAATAATTGTTTATTGTGTAAATCAGCAATCCCTTCTGTGTTAAATGTTTAGGTGAGTGTGACTGTCTGTTTGTTATGTTTTCGAATCTGAAGTACTGAACCGATTAATCTAGAATTCGATCTAAATTGGTACGGGGTAGCTTGGACCTTATAGATCATAACAAACATAAAAAAAAACATATGAACTCGACTTCTTTTTTTGAAGTTGGTTTAAAATAGAACCCGGCAAGTTCAATCACGGACTACTGCAGCATTTTACTCCAGAACAAGTCCAATACAGAATGTCACATCTACCGTAATTAATATATACAGTCATGCTCTATGATTTCACTGACGCTTAAATTAATATGGTTATTTTTCCTGGCCATACCTGGATAAACTTAGGGAAATATTTCGTGGCCCCTGCTTATGGAGAATTAGTGTTTGAACGTGTCTCAGTAATAACAGTCTAGCAGTAATCTGGTCCAACCTGGCCTTAATATAACGCTTGCTCGAGCGGAAAATTAATAACTCCATCAGCCTGCAAAGTTGGAAACAGTATGAAAACGTGTAAAAAAAGGATGCTACTTAGTCTATACATTCGTCACAGTCGTGAAGTTAAAATTTCACTGCAAAATATAGTTTTAAATAAATTATACTGTTCATGGAAATAAAACTTGATATTCATCAAGATTCCATCATTGTTTTTGACAGTCTAAAAGTAGGCTTTTTGATATTTTATTAATATTGCCCTCAATGATATTTATCCGACAATATCGCCGACGAAAATAGGAAACAATTCCGCTTTCATTAAAGCAATGCTGATTATAAATAACTTTGCCATTATTTGTCTAACAAATTGAAAAATGATACTTCGTACTTCAACCTATTTATGATTTTATTTCTGATAATTGCTAATAATACGATGTGCCGATTGGCTTGATGTTTTGATACAGGTCGTGGATTCAATTCCCGTCCAGGACGAACATTCTTGACACGAGTTCTATGTCTGGGTGTAAATACGTATGAGTATGAATGCTATTTGAAAACTATTTGGTTTCAGTGTACTGTTTTTCATTTTGTACAATTTCAAAAGACTTAAGTAAATTGCACGCATATTTCAAGTACTCAGTACATTAAAATAACTAATTACTGCACACAATTGCATAGCTGAAGACGTTTTATACAACTACAATGTATTATTAACTTCATTTAAATTAATAGAACGTGCAACATAAATGAAGTTGAAAGCAGAATAAACTATTGGAACTATTTTAACACTATTAATAATTTATTATTAGCTAATAATAAAGCCCCCGCAGTTACACCCGCGTTCCCGAGGGATGTAACATTTTCCCGGGATAAAAACTAGCCTTTATGTTACTCCAGGATATGCACATCTGTCCGGTACTTCGTGCGTGAAAGAATAACACACATCCATACATAAAAACTTTAGTATTTATAATATTAGGATATTCAGTATATTTTGTGTTAAAACCATATGTCACGCAACTCGGTACAATTCGTTATAAGCCTTATGTTATGCAGCTTTAAGGGTATTTTTTATTAAATCAATGTACCATTAGTACCACATGCATAAAGAAAATGAAACAAATTTTACTGAAGTTATATTTGACTGATTTTTACTATTAATATTACAGAAAAGTGTTTTAAGAGCTATGGTGTAGAAGCTTTTTACATTAATGAGGAATAATTACGAATTTCTAGGTAATGCTCATTCCGAGCTAATTGAGTTGAGCATTGCATCCTATTATCCTGTATTATGATTTCCATGAAACAAATATTTTCTCATCAATACTACGTTGGCAACACTATTTGTGTAATTCAATTAAATGTTTTGCAATTGGCAACACATTTCATCAAAGGCAAAATCCAGATGAGATTAAATTAAATATATTTTATTTAAAAATCTCTGTAAGTACGTATTAATTTTTTTTCCTATTTTGGGTTACATTCAAATCCACGAAATTCAATATCATAAAAGTAAAGCAAGTATTTACATAACCCTTGTAAGAAATAAGGAAAATCAGACACGTTTATTATGTTTGTCACGGAGTAAAATGTAAAGAAAACTACCCAAGGAAATAAGATTTTATGTGTGTCGATGCTCCTACGGATATTAAAAATGTCGTTGAAATGTGTTATCTGGTTTCAAGCTCACTGCAAATATATGTGCTTACTCTTTGTATCTGCTTTGTACTGTAGGTAACATATACCCTAGGTAGACTATAATATAACAGATATTAAACATGCGGTATAATTAATTTTCGATAGATGTAACATTACTCATGATAACTCAGCTGTTTAGATTATCCGAGTTTCTCTTTTAAATAGTTCATTTATTATAAGTGCCTAAAAGTATATAACTTTCTTGTGCATTTAGTAAAAAGCTGTTATTTAGACATTACAAACATACACTTATTTATTTTTATTGATAATATAAAACAATGGCATAAAAAAAAACAATGACACTTTTTTGTCTCTCTAAATATCTGCTTATATCTTCTAAGCTACGCCATAGGTTTTGATGCAGGTTTTACCATCGTGTAGAGAATATCTTCTTAAATGTTGATATATGTGATTCATCTATATTATCTTATTCAGCGAAACTTTAAGGTATATGTGTTATAATATTCTTTAGCGTGATTTTATTTTTATCCAGCCCTTTAATTCTGCTATAAATTCTCTATCGCGTTGCACACGCAACAAGGCCTCGGCGAACGGACCTCTTACGTGACTTCGTAGTTAGCGAAAGAGACAGAGCATGGAGGCAACGACGGAAGATCGATGAGCATATAACTTATAAAATTGATAGAAGCATAAAACTGAATTTATGGATTCGTGATCGCTTACGGTTACAAAATATGTTAAGCAGGTATTTAGACATTGCTAGATAATTTTATTGATCCTTCATTTGCGTATATTTTTGAAGTTATCCTTCTTTTGCGCGCAAAACGGACACCATGAAGTTAGCTCCGGAACATCGCACAAATCGCAACTGTCAGTGTCAATGAGTAATAATATTATTGTCAATAATAATCTCACAACGTCAAAAGTTGTTATTCGTTGCTACAGACAGGTGCTAAGAGTTTGGACACTACAAAAATCAATTTCACGATAAGAAAAATGCTTTTAGTTTTTCTCACCAACGATTTGAGTAAAATGAAATGAAATGAAATATTTATTCAAATAGGCCTTCACAGGGACTTACGAATGGTCAGACTCTAATACCGGTTCGGAAGGTTGCTTTTACTGAGAAGAGCCGGCAATATACTCAGCAATTACTCTTTTCAAAATAAGATTTTGTACATAAAGATGTGTCCTGCTGGAGCGAGCGCTACACCCAACCATTGTCGTCATTAAAATAATCATTTGTGTTGTAGAAAGCCTTTTGTACTAAAACAGTCTTAATTCTTTCCTTAAATTTTTGTAAAGGCAAATTTAAAATTTCAGCAGGGATTTTATTATAGATGCGTGCACTAAGTCCTAAAAATGAGCCTTGCACTTTTTGCAGTCTATATGCAGAAGTGACAAGTTTATCTTTATTTCTAGTATTGATGGAGTGCATATCACTCTTTTTGACATAAAGGCTAATATTTTGATGTACAAATATTATGTTTGCATAAATATACTGCGATGCAACTGTGAGGATATCAATTTGTTTAAACTTTTCTCTGAGGGAAGCTCGATAACTCAAATTATAAATTGCTCGAACTGCTCTTTTTTGCAATATAAAAATTGGGCAATGCAAATTTAATACATTTAGTTTTTCTTGCATTTAAAACAAGATTATTAACAGTAAACCAATTTATTACCTGTGCTAATGCACCCTATAATATCGTCATAATTGTATTTCAGTCTATCAACACCAAAAATCAATGAGGTATCGTCAGCAAACAGTACAAATCCACAGGCATTTCTTACGTTACTTACTATGAGTATAACATGTTATTTCTTATACACTGAAACTAAAACTCACTTGAAAATTGGTCATTTAAAAGCGAACTGTTTCGACTTAAATAAACTTGACCAAAAACCAGGATAAAAGCTCTGATTAAGATATCCGCACCCATTTAAAGAACAATTCAAACAAGACAAGAACCACAATACAAACTACAAAAATAGAGAATAATTTTATAGTTGCAAAGCACTTACTTTTTCTTGGTGCAAATTGTAAGCTAAGCCTGCAACCGACGACAACGTCGCACTGTGTACGCATTTCGGTCACGTACACCGCAAATGCTGAGTCCGTTTGAGAGAAATACATTTGCGTACTTGCATATCTACCACTGGAATATTTATAAATTCTTTTTTATTTTGTAAAAAGGGCTTGCGTTTGGCCATAGACATAATAAGTGGTGGAAAAAAGATTGAACTGTTCTCAATTCAAATTAACCGCGTATTTTTGCCATTGAGAAATCACACCATAGACTCAGAGATTTTACCTAATTAAAATTCATTCAATGACTGATCTAATCTCAAATAAATCACTATGAAAAACATTAAATCGGTTATATCATTCGGTCAAAAATGCCAGCTTTTTCCATTGAATAATAAACTAATTCATATTGAGACTGCAAAACAAATAAGCACGCGTAAATACTGCATGAACTTTATTTTCATATTTTGTCTGAACCCTTGGGCAAGGATGTTATATGAGTTTGAAAACTAAAAACAAATATGTACGAAACAGAACTTGTTATAAAACGACATTGTAATTTATAATAATAATGCACACTTTACAAAGTTACAGGTAGAATGAACAATAGATACGAAGTGGAGAAGAATCGGTTTTAACATGCTGGCTATATTAACCAAGAAAATGAATACATTTTTAATAATTGGTTCATATTAAAAGTAATATTTCGGTCTGCTCTATCTCTATAATATTGAAGAGTTCTTATTGCATTATATAAATTAATAAAAAAAAGGCTTGTTTATTATTTTTTTAAGTTTAATTTTATTTAGTTTAATCTATGTTTTTGGATTAATTTTATTTAATTTAATCTATGTTCTTTTTTAATCTATCGGAACCCCAGCTTGGGTGAAGGCCTCCTCCAGTGATGCCCATTTGATTCTGTCTTTAGCTACTTTTTTCCAGTTTGTCATATAAATTCTCAAATAAATAGGTTCATCATAACACTTATAATCAAGAGTAACAAAGTTTCAGAGCTGCGTTTTCTTATTTTTAAACTAATTACAAGTTTGCTCGTCTATACTTCGCAGACTAAATGGCCTTTTGCTTTGTTTCACGTTGGACAATAAACATCTGTCAAGGCTCTGTAACTTTACGTCCCATGTAGTTTAAGTATAGTAAAAACTGAGACACCAAAGTAAACTCGCTCAATAAAGCTCAAACAAATGTAGAATGTAAAGGAGTGGCCTTTGAGATGTTTTACGGTTGAAACGTTATAACGGTTGCCGTGTTACTATTTCGTAAGATCGTTTGGCCGTTTGTTTGTAAAATTGAGAAACTTGGAAATGGAAAACAGTTTCAAATAAGCTGTGCACAGCTTGGTATTTGGCTATTTAACTTTATGGGGTTCAATACGCTAGTTAAATGCCTTCCTGAATGCCATAGGCATAAGTATATTGATGATTAGGTTCTCGATACCAAAGCCAGTGGGTAGTGATTGCAAACTGGAATCCAATTAATTTGTAGAGACAGTTATACGATAATTATCTACGTTATCTATGTAGAACTGGATAGATTGGGCCGATAACCATTGGACTAGACGAATAAAGTAAAGACATAGTAAATAAAGAACAGTAATCATTATACACTATACGATCGGAAGTCGATTTGTTTACCGGTTCTGTAATCTCAATTAATAACAAGGTTCTGACTACTATAGGTCTGGATTTTTTTTTGTAATCTAGTTAGATATATTTTTTACTCTAGTGAAGATTTAGTAAGTAATCAATTAGTTTATGTATTTATACCTACAATGATAAGCAAGCTGCTTACGTCAAGCAGAGTTACATGTAGGTGCTTTTTTTAAATTAGTAGGTATGCTTTTTTTTTTCTTTTTACATTTTCTACGGACACTTACTCCGTACTCTTTGAAGATTCTACGATAAATTATTTGAAGATTAATTGTATTGTGTTTTTATAAATTAACATCTTTCCGCGCTTGTACAGCTCGTTGTTTTTAACTGAGGCTTGTTTTAATTGTTAAATTAGTATGCTTTTTAATATGATTTTATGTTCTCAGTTTCGTAGAGTTGACGAAAAATTAATCCACATACACCCAAACGAGTAACGAATCTTCTATACTATTTGAGCAGTTTTTTACCAGGCTCAAAGTAAATTAATTAGGGTCTAATAAAATTTTGTATTCTAGGAGCTTATGTCACAATCCTCTATCTCCAAGTTTGGCCCAGAAACTGGTCAAGTTCTAGGCCCTTATAACTAATTGTACAAACCATTGATATTTGTGTAGTTGATGAATCGGAGTAGACTTCAGTTGACTTACTGTTATATTTTAGCTATGGTTCAAAGCGTGGGACGTCGACCGTGGACGTCGGTGGGCCTCAATATGGTATACGATATGCTAAAATGGTAAAATGTCCTGTATTCGCAGAGTAAGTGATTTGTAGGAATTAAAGTGAGTACTGACAGGTGTTACGTGTGGTGTATCATTCGCAGCGAGCATGTTACGCTACACCGTGCGCTAAATTATGTGTAACATGCTCGTTTCGAACTCTGCTCTTCCATGCTCCAGATTTTGAATGAAGGGACGTAACACTCAAAGGTATTCGCCAATAAACCGACAGCGGAGTGGAGTATGGAGGGTATCAGACTCCTCCATTTAAGAGGGAAGATTTTCCACCAGGCTAGGAGATCTTGCCTGGGTCCAACTGATGTTGGATGCTTGTATGTATGTTTTTAAGGTTTCACGATTCATATACATCCTAATTATAATAGACAACGGGTCTAAATAGTGTAATACGAGTAATTTGAGGTATAAATACCATTTTTAACCCGACATTTCGGCTGACTGGATCAAGCCGTGGTCACGGGAAGACTGTGACCTTAAATTATTACACGATTTAGACCCGTTGTCTATAATAATTAGCTAAATCATGAGAAAATTTCAATATCGCGATGTAGGACTTTCGCGTTTGAGGTATAAGTACCTTTTTTAACACGACATTTCGGCTGACTGGATCAAGCCGTGGTCACGGGAAGACTGTGGACTTCAATTATTAGACGATTTAGACCCGTTGTCTATAATAATTAGCTAAATCATGAGAGAATTTCAATATCGCGATGTAGGATTTTCGCGTTTGAGGTATAAGTACCTTTTTTAACACGACATTTCGGCTGACTGGATCAAGCCGTGGTCACGGGAAGACTGTGACCTTAAATTATTACACGATTTAGACTCGTTGTCTATAATAATTAGCTAAATCATGAGAGAATTTCAATATCGCGATGTAGGATTCTCGCGTTGCTACTCGTTCATAGATGTCGCCTCACTATAGTGCGGGCGGTGAAGGATTGCATGGGTGTTCATAGATGTCGCTGGAGGAATGATGGTCGAGTACCAGTTGCGAGCGCCTTGCTTCCCCGTACTGACAGCACGAACGCTCGCTGTGTAACACGTAACATTATGCCCTGTTACACTGGTCAGTACCTTAATGGAATCTATTTCCAACATGATATACCACAATACCTATACCTATATACCTTCCATGTATATAACTTAATGTACTATCAACCTAAGTTCATATCGAATATAGTTGATAATTAAACTAGGTATTTGTGTAATTTAATATGCTGAAATTTGAATGTATTGTTATGAATTATACAAAAACTGATGAAATAATTGGAATACAAAAACATATTATTAACTTTACTTCCGCCGTTTTGCAATAGATGGCTGTAGCGGTAAGTGGTAGTCGAAATAAATAGATCGTAGATGTCATACAATAAGCTTAGGCATTTGTAAACAAAACGCCATCGAAATATTAGTCGATTTGTGTCTGCATCATAAAGTTATTATCGATTAAACATGTCAGCTTACGAGCCAAATTCTCGTCATTTGCGGGAGGTTTTAATTTTCTGCTTTAATATGAAGAAATCTGCGGCTGAGGCTCATCGAATGCTCTCAAATACCTATGGTGAGGCCGCTATTAGTGAAAGAACGTGCCGAGAGTGGTTTCAACGCTTCAAGAACGGTGATTTTGACGTCGAAGACCGGCATGGCGGTGGAAGAGAGAAGGTTTTCGAAGATGCAGAATTGGAGGCATTACTTGATCAAGACTCGTGTCAAACGAGACAGTAGTGGCCAGCGATGGACAATACTTTGAATCATAAATGTATAACCAGTTTTTTTACAATAAAGCCTCGAATTTCGGAAAAAAACGGCGGAAGCAAAGTTGTACACCTATGTATAATCTCGTGTATTATTCAATCCGATTATTACATCATCAAAAGCTCTTATAACCCTTGCATTCGTAACGTTAGAGTTAATTGAAATCTGTTCACCGAAATTGAATTATTAATATCTCGCTTGTTTATTTACGGTTCATAAAACAGTGGATATTCGAAACATTTATAACGGGTAATTGTGGAATATGACAAGTTTGTCTTCATTGTGGGGACAATTGGCTAAACTGTGGGGAGTTAGTTACTAATTTAGTTTATTTGCTAACTTCCTCCGCTCACTTAAATTTATAGTACAACTTACATTTAACTTCATTAGAAAGTAAATAGATAATATTAAACTTACTATACGAGATATGTTTCGTCGAAAAGATGACTCATTTATTTCATTCAAACAATTTTGTACTAAAACTAATATTATAAATCTGAATGATTGATATGTTTGTTACTCTTTCACGCTATAATTACAGAATGGGTTTGGACGAAACTTGGCATATAGATAGAGCATGCCCTGGAATAAGATATAGGATACTTTTTATTCCGGGATAATGTTAAATCCCTCGAGAACGGGGGTGATACCGCGGGGGACAGCTAGTTCAAAATATATTTTCGAAACTATTACTTTCATTTGAAATAATAAAGGACTTCTTTCTCGCTGTTTCCTTGAATGATCTAATGTATCCTAGGGTTATAATACAGCTTAAGTTGCTTCTGGATATAGTAGCATTCTAATGATGAAAGAATTTATTAATTTATAGTAGTTTTTTAACTTTTCTCTTCATAATATTAGTGAAGATTGTCAAATTAAAGTTTTTCTTTACTACGCTCGTGTCCCGATTACATTCTCACAATGTTAAATGATGATCTAGCCGAAGATATTAGACACACAAAGCTGAAAAGACAACTGGCGCTGAAGTGCAGCTGACAAGAGATACGATAGTTACCTAAGGTTCAAAAGTGAGCCTTAGAGCGTACCCAAAGCGTGGTACAAGCAACTAGACGTTCTGAGCTACCTTAAATCAAGTCCAATACAATCTAATTGCCAACAATAACAAAGTACCAATTCAATAACAAACTAATAGTATCCTCGCAAAATTTACTCGCAAACACATGACAATGAAAACTATGTCGATGTGCCTGAGGGCGCACATTGATCGGACCCATTTCCTTGAGAGTCTCATAAATTGTAACTTGCAGCAATAAAACCGGCGCTGATCGCCTTCACAGAGTCCAACATTTTACTGTCTCGATATTAGACTGTTATTATTATATTATAAAATGTTTATTTTTATGTTACTTTAGAATGTCTCTGTTTCGAATAAATTAAGGACTCCATCATCATCATCATGTCAGCCCAGATATATCAACTACTGAACATAAGCCTCCTTTAATTTCCACCTTGAACGGTCTTGAGCCGCCTGCATCCAGCATCTCCACTCAGTTTCATAAGTCATTGTCATCATCATCATCATGTCAACCCAGATTTATCAACTGCAGAATATAGGCCTCCTCCTTGGATTTCCACCTCAAACGGTCCTGAGCCGCCTGTATCCAACATCACTTTGTTCTATTAGTCATCACTGGGAATATACATTGATTAAATACCCTGTCGTCAGGCTTGAAGGTATTTTAAGAAATGAAGCAATTACAACTGAAAATCTCTAAAAATTCACACACTTTTATTGAAGTAAACCTCACACGTTCATGTCGGAATAAAAAACGAAGCAAGAATATGTAGGTATGGGTTTCCACAGACCTCTACCGAAGCGGATAGCATTAACTATTCCGCATAATTCCACTGATCCTTTCTGTGGGTGGACGTAGATTAAATACGGAATCCTGTTCCGATGAAAATCAGATTACCCTTTTATACGCGGGTTTTTTTACCAATTAATAAAATATTGCTATGAGCTTCATTGCCGATGAAATTGTTTGCAATAAATATTGCGTGTATTTTTTGTAGATTATAAAATTAAATTGATTTATTAATTTCCTTCTAGGTTTTGTTTACTTACATATGCGTTTGCTTGTTTTGGTAACATCGTCACTAACCATGGTGATATGTGGAGAAACTCAATTCTTAATTTGTAATTTCATGTTTAAATACATGAAGATAGAGGAAACGCATACTGCCTTCTAAACTCATATTTTGGGTGGTTTAAGACTGAAGAGTATACCGATGTCCAGGTGAGATTGAGGCCAATCGCAATCCCGTCTGATATAAAAAAAAAACTTGGAATTTATACCTTGCACTAAGACTTTGAATAAAGCATCCTACAGAAAAAAACGGCAATTGGGCAGGCAGGTGATGAACATAAGTATTTATGCACCTTTGTACTTTGTATTTCTCTAACTTCCTACTTATATTAAGACATGATACGATATGTGGTCTGACATGCACTAGGTATTATTTTTTTTTTACTTTTGAGTCGGCTCCAAAAGTTTGATCCAATTACAGTAGAACAAAAAAGCATTGAAATCTCTAATTATGCTTTTTTTTTTAGTAAGTATATCCACATTAATAACAAATATCCTGTGAAAATTTCAACCGGCTACCTACGCTTTATTTAACTTAACTATTATCAACCCTGCTGATACAGTAATACCCGAAAAGACTCATAAAAAGGCAAAATCCAATACATTTTGTAGTAAAGCTGGCAACTTTTTAAAGAGAAAAAAGTAATATCAAAAACAGTAAGCTTTCTCAAGGCAGCTGTAGCGCGCGGTACTCTGCGCTACAAATAGGGGTAATTTACATTAATTCCCAATATTTTCGTTACCTACTACTCGTCGGGGGCGGATTATGCAAAGTTTACCTTGTGACCTGATTCGAAAACTACCTATACCATATACATAATTAAGTAAACCACAGTAAACGTTACGTTATTCACCAGCCTATATAACATACTGTTTTTTTTCTTATATACCTATAAATGTTACCTACTAAGTCAAACGTTCCAATATTTTGGTTTATTGAGTCCTTTCTTTATTGCCATTTAGTTAGGATAAATACTATAATACTTACTATTATACTAGATTAAACCGGTTTTTTAGAGTAGTAGACCACTTAGTGCAGAGTTCGTCCGGGGAAGTACTAACACCTTACCCCTTTCTGCCGTGAAGCAGTAGAGCCCTTGTATTACTGTGTTTCGGTTAGAAAGGTATGGGGGCCGGTGAAATTACAGGCACATGAGACTTATCAACTTCACGTCTCAGGGTCGACAACGCATTGGCGATGCCCCTAGTGTTGCAAATGTCGATAGGCGGCGGTGACCACTTACCATCAGGTGGACCATAAATTTAATAGAGCTTACTATTACAGTATTTAACCAAGATAAAATAGGTAATTTGGTAATAGTACCCAAGTATTTATAGCGTTCCAAAAAATATATGTAAGAACTATATTGAAAAACTCAGACTAGGTTCATTTTTAGTCTAGAAAACGATCTCCAGAGGAATAAGGATAAGGATAATATTCAAGAAAATTAAAAAAATATATGCTTCAGCAAAGTTTATGATCAATTAATTTTAAATTTACTATAATAGTAAGGATTTAACCTGGATTAAATTGTTTTTTTTTTTATAAAAACTTGAGCGCGTTTATAGGTAATTTGGTTATAGTACTAAACATAGATCTAACTCTAATTATTCTGCGTTAAATACTATATAGTAAGCTCTCTTTGGTTTGGAATCAGATAGATACAATTGTGTGAAGTTCCCATGGAAATAATGATGCTGAGAATATTGTCAGGTATCAGGTTAGCGATATATAAACTAAAAGTATTTAACCTTCTATATTATACAACTTTTGTTTTGTGTGTGGTGTTGCCGTAACACTAATGAAAATGTCTGTGAAAATAATTTCAGGGTTTTTCAGTGCTAGTAATTTTTAAAAAAACGTTTCAAAAATCCCCCTTTTACCAACCCATTATGCTTAGGATAGGTACATATACATGCAAATCTTATCTTGTATATCAGTAACCTTATTGTGTGGTAAACGGAATCCTTATAAAGAGAGAGAGACCAACAGACAGAGATCATGTGTCTGCCTGTCTGTCACAGCCACTTTTCTCCGAAACTACTCGACCGATTACGTGGAAATTTGGTACACACATGAATTTCTGTGACCCGGATTTGCACCGTAAATAATTGAATTTTTAATATGGGGTTTACTTTGGGGGATCTTTCCTTTCGTATTTTTCTTTATAACAATTTTAATATAAAATATTTATATACCAGACTATATCTTTGATAATCTACTCGACATAGAGTCTATGGACTTAAAATATCCTATAAAAATCCAATTAAGCGTATGAAATTCCCTCCGCGCGAGCTATACTCGAAATTATCCGATTTTTTCATACAGTTTGTGTTTGGGGTTGTCGATAACAAAATATGGCGTGAAAGAGAGGAGAAACAACACTGTTAGTATAGTATGGATAACTTTAATAGCTTAAATATAATATGAGATCGGATCGGTTATAATCTCTTACAGGGTTTCGTAAAAACTGGAGATTTCGGAGGACAAGACATACTTTGGGTTTCTGTGCCAGGGGAATAAGTAAGTATTACATTCGATATTATACTATATTTATATATATATTAGAGTTGAAACTGCAAATAACTTCAAGGATTTACTTCTATGGCAACATATTAGCCAATTGAGAAATAAAAACAAATGCTAACCTGTAAAGATTTCAAACATCTCTCTTTACATCAAATTATCAATTTTAATAAACCTTGCATAATTCGTTTCTAAAATCAAATCGAATGCTATATTAAACATTCAGTGCCACAAACGGACAGCTAACAACCATAAATTCCAAGTTAACACAAACGAATGCTAGACACGAGACCTATTTACGGATGTAAAGGGAGCCTCTATTATTTCCGGTCCGAAATGTACGTGTACCCATTCCGATTAAATTCGAAAATGTAAATTCTTGTTACCGAATCGTGCTTAACACACTAATGCAATGTCCAATTAAGCGTCATTAAATATATATATTATACACTGGCTCTAAATAATGCTATATACCGTTAAATTATTACTCTTACATTGTTCCCAAAGAGGAAGGCAGTGGTCTAAGTACGGGGGGGCAATTCCACTAACATATTATGCACCGAACCATTACCATTTCACAACCAAACGTCAAATTTGACGTTTAATCGTATTGTACTAAACACACCAACGATCGAACTGCGGTTGTGTTTCGGTATTGGTTCACATTCGTTCGAAAGATTACGTCAAAATGTATGGAATACCATATTTATGATATGTCAAACTTCAATTTGACATTAATTGTAACCATACCATTACCGAACCAAACGTGCTACTCGAACGTTGCATTTAGTGGAATTGGGCCCCAGATACACTTAGATTTTACTGAAAATATTTAAAGTCTCCACGTGACATATGGAGAACAAAGTCTCTGTAGCATATTACATACAAGTGCGTATTAATTCCAATCCACAACTCTGAACTAACTTAGGTCTCATAAAAATATCATCTGGTAACTTTACCTAAAATAATTACAGTAATTTTAAAACACTTAAACATTCTTCCCGGATGAGAATAACATTGGAATTGAGAGTGTCATACATAATATTCAATACACCTGTTGAAATGGTACGCATTGCAGTTATTAATTGATATTAATTTGAAATATGGCCATATATTGTTTTACAGAGAGTAGTTTCCACCGACAACATTAACCGAAATCATAATGATGTGTACACTAGCTCTCCCCCGCGGTTTCAGCCGCGCTTATCAATCATATATAACCTATAACCGTCGATTGGTAGCAATCCCATCCCGATATGTTCAGTAGTTTTGAGGTGATGGTGCCTCAAAGACACCCTATATTCCTTGTATATATACAAATAAACATTTTGTATGTCACTACCATTTACACTACAGAGTTACTATGATCCTTTACTTCCTACTCTCATCCCTTAAAATAAGACATAATTTTGTTTCTCAGCATACATAGTTACCGTACGGTACCGGTTATTTAGTATTATGTTATAAACGCAGTTCCAAGTAAACGTGCCACAAGCACACCTGCTCATATCATAAGTGTGTCACATATGTATAATAGTCTTCCTCTTCCATATTTCACTGGAAAATACGGTGTCAATACGTCCAAGTTATGGCTTTAGGCGGCCGCTTTACCGCGCTGACGGTCGTTTCAATTTTATATGTTATATACATGCGTTATATTATATTTTATACGTTTATATTCTCATTTCTAGATAATTAAATTTAAACTGTGGGGTGGCATGATGAACAAGCTAAACTCAATCTTACTATCATCATTTAAGGTTTATTTTGTTTGAGGTTAGATTATTTGTAGATTTAAATTGTTTTCGCCCTTAGACTTGGGAGCCATGAATAGCTTATCTATTTTAAGTATTTTTTATTTTAATCAGAAGGCATGCAAGAATTCATGCAAACACCTTATGGTAAGTGGCAATATTTTTTTTTGTATCGGGCGAAGGTGTTACATCGGACAAAGGTAGTTTTAAAAATATTTGTGTAGATTTTAAATATGGATATTCTTCCGTATGTCCGTAACCTACCTAGCTATATTAGTGTTGCAAAATGAGTTTGAAATGTTAAATTTTTCAATTATTACACATTTGAAAAACATTCATCATCTTATTAAACTTGTGGGCTTAATTCAATTTCCAATCATTTTAATTATAACACTTCACACACTTCACTTAGTAATTCAAACTGGGTTAGGGAACCTAAAATAATTAAATTGAAAACCAAATTTTCAACCATTTCATGAGCTAAATGTAGTAATAGAATGCCCGCGAACCATTCATTATTGTAAATACTATGCGGATTCAATTAATATCGTCAAATTTAGTTCCTAAGCCCATTACGTTTTCTATGTTGATAATTGAATGCCTCTAACGTAAAATCAAATTTAGAACAACAAAAAATAAATTACCCATTAATGAAGTAAATAAAGCTAAGTATACACTGTAAAATGAATGAATGGATTCGTTCTTTTCAACCGTTCTTAAATATTTTAAAGATTTATGAATTAAAGTCGCATTATAGAGCCCGAGAATTTATTATTGTTTAATTAGCGGCTCTGTGGCTGTCCGGTTCATTACCGACTGACACTGTGGTATTTCAATTGATCACTGCGTTTAATGAAAAGGTGACACTCAGTCACGATTCCATTTGTCTTTGTCATGTTTAATAATTTATCTTCATCCACCCAACCTTTTCCCGATTAATTGTGGACGGTATTTTTTGGGAACGTTTCTTTGAAATTATTTATTAATAGCAATTCCCTAAAATTTGGTTTCATTATGAATAATTTACCGCATTTGTATTGGTTCATGATCTTTTGCCTTTTATTTTACTTATATTTATAGTGAATTTACGTTGGTGGTTAAATATATATATATATATAAATATTTACATAGAGACCGGCAGACATTCTATTAAGCTAATTGTAACATTGTAAGTAAAATCATAAGTTGTTCTAAACGTCAACAATTTCTACTAAAACATTGCAAATTTTCTTAGAATTTCCGTTTACTGACCAACGCCAAACTTTCAAAGGCATCAAACTGGCACTGCCGTGTAACCGCTCATTCACTCGAGAGCGTATACACTCAGCTTTACAACGGGCTGTAATTGCATCGCACTATAAAGTCTAGGCACCATCTGGTCCAGAGTATACCACGCTTCAGACAATTTGGTCGCACATAGGTACGCCTCTATGTGAATGTCATTAGTGCTTTAACGTATTTGCTTCAGTTACGACATATTGAGTCATTGGATATTTAGAACTTTTGGACTTGAACTATTGTGATGCTAATTTGTAGTTTGATATCAGTTGGGATAGGTTCAAGAACGGGTAGTAATTTGATTGAATATTTCCTTATTATTACTTGAATTTATTCTAAATTCGTTTTGTTAGAACACTAATATAATGTACATATCACTATGGTCAGTGTGGGATTTGCACTTGGGGTACTAAGGGATAGTGCCTAGGGCGGCAATTTTTTTGGGGATAATTCGATAAGAAAAATAAATCTTAGCATTATTGAAATTACCTTAAAGTATGAGAATATTCTAATTAAATTGTATGGAAACATTAGGGTGAAGTTTCCGTGATTGGGTGTCATTTTCTAATACCCAGGGGCGACTCTAAGGCTAAAAACCGATCCTGTATAAGGTCATATAGTAAGATGAGTATAGATAGTGAATGTAGAAAAAAGAACTGTTAATTAAAAATGAAGTAAATATAAGCTTTGAATAATCAATCAATGATCGTAGAAGGAATATTCGGAAGAAGGTTCAAGTTTTAGAAAACCAAAGCACCCAAAAAAATTTAAATAAAATATTATTTTGCTGTCTTGTAGATTTTGGAACCAAAATTTCAAGTGCAGCCCACCTGAAAACACTGAACTTATTCATGCCCAAGCTCTCACTTAACTTAAATGCTTTTGTGAATTTAAAGTACCGGGAGACGAGGACTTTCTGCCATTTCATTTCCTGCCATCACGCGCAAGCTCTATTCTAAAGCTTGTCCCACAAAACATGATATTTAAAAAGATTTTAGGGCGACGCTTTCAAAAGTCCTTCTGGAACTACGAGTATGAAAAGGCTTTGTCTAGTTTTATCTGAAGACTTTGTAGGTACGTTTTGAGATTTCTAAAAATAATGACGTTGAAACAAAGAAAAAAATGATCAATTGTTTGTTCAAATTTTGCTGGTAATGTGGCAAAATAAATAAGTAACATAAGTACTATACCAAATCTGTCAATAGGATAGCTTTCGAAGTCTCGATTATAGTACGGCTAAAAAAATTTAAGGTACGATAAATAAGCTATCTAAATGATCAGCTAAGTATCAGAATTAGGTAGACTAGTCTATAAACTTTAGTTTAGACCTATAGTGTAGTGTATTTACTGAAATGGAAAATTTATCAGCACTAATCGCTAGTTACGGTATATATCTATATCTTAGTGTCAGATAGGAACCTAGTTAACATACACAGATAATATAATCATTGACTTAATCAATAGTTATTTTTAGACAATATTTATTATATTCAATGTTTGTTTATTTTAATTTTGCATAAACACTTATCATTATTATTTTGATAGGAAATAAATAAATCTATTGTATAAAGCCATTTTACAAACATTTAAACGTACAAACTAAAACAGCACCCGGATATCAAGAAAGGAATGTCATTACATACCCAAATCCTTTCAGTACGCTACCTTAAACTTGGAAACAGCGTTGTGACCTTCCATAATGTTCTCAGTTAACCCTATAAATAATATGCGTTCAATTAGAGTCATTAGCTCGTGGAAAGAGGCTAACGGGTTAATAGTCACGCGCGGCATGATGTCCCCAAACACAAACAACTGGGATCAACGGCGTGGGACCCTTTGAGTGAAACTCTGCCAATTAGCATAAGCGCTGGACACGGCACGCGGGTGGACCCGCTGCAAACAACAAAGTAAATCATGTACGTGATGGCTAATCACTAAGTTCTAAAAAGTTACACTATGATGTGGTCTGGATGTTAGTCGATGGGATGAATGTTGGATGCGGGCTGACGCTGGAGTGGTTAGTAGTTGGGGAAAGGTTTGTTTTTTGAGTAATTTGTTCTTTGAATATTTAATTTTTAGCATACTGTAGTGATCAAGGAACTCTTATAGTCTCGCCTGCGGATTTACAAATATATGGTTTTTGATGAATGAATCACGCCGACAAAGTTGTAAAAAATTATACCCGATTATTTATTGTATAGAGTCGTTGGTTTTTCAAAAATATTGGAGGTGTGTGAAGTAGTCGATTCAGGCATCCTTTGCGAAATATTAAGGTTTAATGTAATAATTATTGTTAGACAATAAAACATGATCTTATGTTAAAAAATACTATAGTAAACATAAAACGAAGATGGAAAACTATCATAGATAAGTAAGACATGTTAACGAGTAATAATCGACTATTCAAGTCAATTTTCGTATAAAAATCCATAGAATTTGACTAACAAGATTTTCAGGATCTGGGGCTCGATTCTGTAAGGAAAATGACACTTACTTGAGGATGTTTCATCGCGGCCTCTGTGCTCTGTCTCTGTCGCTTACTACGCTAATACTACTAATCACGTGAGATATAAGCTCTCCGAGGCCTCCGTGAAGCGGCTCACCGACGAAGTTTGCATTAGCTGAATAAGGGGGCAGAATTTTCAATAAGTGAAAAATAGGAGCATTATAATTTTGAATTGTGATTGTTGCAATCGCATGGTATAGAACCCTACACTTCACGAGCTGCCACGAACAAAGCAACGTTACAAAATATCCCGTAAAAATATAATTAATCATCAAAGCCAACAACCCTAGTAAGATGTCATGTCAGGGAACCAGATTATTTAACAGAAAGGCCTACATACCTATTTTACCTAATAATTGTCTACTTTAATAGTTTTTCTATTTTTCATACATAAAAATCATTTATTTTTATTTTTTTGGGGTATGTTATACAGCGGTACTAAGGTTCTTAAATATTGGGAATGGACTCGTTATAAGGCCCCATTTAACTTCCTTTAGGTTTATGGGTAGTTTTGTAACATTCTGTATACTGTCCTGTCTCACTTATACGTCATATAAACAAAGCAATATTGACTAAATATTAGTTCTTAGTTAACATTATATTTGAGTCTAAACCCTAATTCTCAGTAAGTATGTCTAGACTTGAGATCAATCATGAGTTCCCACACGACTACACCCGACGTAGACTAACATTAAACCCACCTGTCAGAATTCTAGAAAAGTACGTCCCACCCATGTCTCAGGTATTTACGTGAGTAAAATAACTAAGGTAATAAATAATATATAAAGTATAGATGCTTTGTTCGTGCTCAGAAATGGCAACATAAAATAATGGCAATTGACCTAATTCCAATTAGTCGGGCACTAACCATTGTCGCGACAACGGGCGCGGCGCATGCAGCACTCAATCTTAACGTAACTAATGATGTATATCTTTCTCTAGAAACAGGAACACCGTATTTTCTTTGCCTTTCTTCTCGCGTATAAGTAGCTAAAGTCCAGTCGTGGAGCAGAAAGAATTTCGTACATTAGCCTGTCTCTGTCACTCTCGCGTAAATAGTATATTTAATGCGTTCGCTGAGTGCCGCGGTCATTGGATTTGTGCTTTATCATGTGATTCAACTGTTTTAAGAGCCATGATGTATGTGATTGAGGTGTCTATATAATATTATATCATTTTTGGTCATAAATGTTTTAGCGGGCGTCAGCACGTACGTAATGTAAAAATTACATTGTTTCAAACGAATGTTTACCTACTTTTAATAAAGTGTATATTCCTGTATCTTGTATAAGATCTCTAAGATGTGTATAAATCTCAAAATGCTATCTTGAATTAATCTGGCCTTTTTTAACATTGAATTAAACTGTCAGAAGCGTATTTCTCATATCTCCAAAGAGTATAGTTAATATGTCATTAACGTATTATATAATACCGTATATCTAAACTTATAGCCATACTAGCTATCCCTCGCGGTTTCACCCACGTTCCCTCAATAAAAACGAAGGTCAATCTCTATATCATAGGCTATATGTGTGCCAATTTTCAGCATGACCAGTTCAGTCGTTTAGCCGTGAAAGCCTAACAAACAAACATACAAACCCACTTTCGCATTTATAATATTAGTAGTATTCTTTACTCGTATTGTAGCTACATAATAAAGGCAACCGTTAAAAAGATTTATTCTATTTTATTCTAAAACATTACTTTAAATCTCAAGCCAAACACAATAAGAAGTAATCCCACCACGATTCAGTTCGTTGAACAGAGCTGGCCTCTTGCCTGTTTTGGTATCCCAAAGGGATAATATAAGTATCTAATTAGTTAGTCGAGTAATCCCTCAGTCAACTTTAACATTGGAACTGATACTAATGGGGGATCACGGACTGTACGCTGTGGCAATGTTGCCAGTATACATAATCTCTAAGGCCGGGAATTGACCTAGATAAAAACGCTTGGCAAATTAACCGTTATGAGCATAATATTTCAGCAAACCAATTAAACTTTTTTAGATTTAAGTTTGTTAATATATACTTATTTGATATATTTTATTTTGAAGAAATATTATTATCAATTACGGGTTGGATGAAGCCACAAGTTGTGGTTCGATTTCAACCCGAACAAACATTTGGGTGTATGAATGTATGTTTTGTCTGTGTGACTGTATTCTTTTTTTTTTTATAATATCAAGCTTACGGGCCATCTGACCGTGAGAGTATAAATGTTCTATGCATCTGACGCAGTCTATTGATGCTTGCAACACCAGGGGCGCGCGGTATCACTCGCGCGTTGCCGACCCTGCAAAAATAGTCTCGTACCCGTCTTGAAGAAACCATGCTATACTCGCTTAGGAAAACCACGGCGGGGAGCTAATTTCACAACTTGAACGTCCGCGGTAGGAAGCTCCTTTAAACCGCACCGTGTGCGAGACCAGTCTAGTTCTTTAGTGTAGAAGTATATAATCACTTATTTAGATCCTATTGTACAAACATTGTTTAGTTTGGGATCAGATATCCGAGTGAGAAGTATATTTGAGGATATTATTTACTTATTGACTGGCCAGTTGGCTTTGTGGTTAGTGACCCTGACTACTAGGTCGCAGGTTGCGGGTTTGTAATATTTGTGTGCATGATGTTTGTTCTGTGTCTGCGTGTAAATATCTATAAAAGTTTGTGCCTAGAAAAATAGTAGATTATAGTAGATACCTATCAGTTGTATGGTTTCCATACCACAAGCTCTGCTTAGATTGGGATGGATCGTGTTTTAAGAATGTGTAAGAATTGTAAGAATATCCCGGAATAAAATAAATATTTTTGGGAACCTTAAATATGCGGTATATAATTTTTATCCATCATCAATAGTTTTCTCAGCGCACGCCAAATGATGAATTTTATAGGCAAAATTTTGCTACTTTCGGTTACATTATTGCAATTTTCTTAAGGATTTTATTTATGGAAATAAATTAATCAAAAAATAAAGTAGCCTATGTTATTTCCAAATATTTTAACTTTCTTTTGGTAAAAAAAAATCTAAATCGGTCGAGTAGATCCACTCCCTACAACCTCTTCAAAAAACTTTTCCTCTATATAATATTAGTATAGAATAGATTATAATTATTTCGTTGCTGTAAGTTATCAGACAAATGTTTCATCCCCAGTTTAATATCCTCAAAGGAAACCAACACATATTAATCCGCAGTACGTAACTTAATCTTCTCATAACAATAATAGTAAGTATACACTAATCCATTCCCACTGATGAGACAAGAAATTAATACAAGGGCTCGATTCTGTAAGGAAAATTACACTAACTCGAGGATGTTTCGTCGCGGCTTCTATGCTCTGTCTCTGTCGTTTACTACGGCAATACTACTAACCACGTGAAAGCTCTCCGAGCCCTCCGCGATGCGGCCCGACGAAGTTTGTATTAGCTGAATAAGGGGACTGGTCAACTCCTTGCTCAGTTCATTATTTCGTTAATAATGCTAGCTTACATACCGCGCTTTTCACCCACGTTCCTGAAAGTATTAATGTTGTCCCGGTAAAAAAGTTTATCAATGTTTGAAATCTTATGAGTAGTGTTGAAGATAACATGCGACCATCGGCGATGGTTACATATTTGCACCGTTTGGAGTAGAAACGCTTGGGCCATGGGGACCAGAGGCGCGTAAATTATTCAAAGACCTTTCGACGCGCCTCATCGAGTCATCCGGTGACCAGAGGGCTGGCTCGTATTTTGGTTGTATGGAGAAAGCTTATCCATACAAATAGGCAACGTAGCCAGCCTTCTGGGCACTTTACCCATAGACAGCTCTAACAATTTAAATTCAGTTTTTTATTTATAGATTATTGCTTTATTTATTAGTTAATTTTAAGTAGTTTAGTATAAATAAATAAATAAATATCCTGGGACATTCGTTACACACGGCCATCTGATCCCAAACTAAGCAGAGCTTGTACTATGGAAACCAGATAACTGATATACTACATATACTACTTTTTTTTTTTTTTCTAAATACATACTTATATAGATATTTACACCCAGACACAGAACAAACAGACATGTTCATGCACACAAATGTTTGTCCTGGGTGGGAATCGAACCCGCAACCTTCGGTTTGGCAGTCAGAGCGTTAACCACCAAGCCAACTGGCCTGTCAAGTATGTACTTTGTTTTATTATGTTAGTATTAGATCTATTGTAATCTTGTTTACAATTAATTAAATAAATATGTGCTTCTCTGTTGTCTTAATTATTTAATTAAATAATTACTATTAAAATAGATTTATATTATACTATTTATCCATGGGACTGTTCCAAGGGATATTATGTAATTCAGAATAATGTACCTTTCAAATGGTGAAATAATTTTTCTAATCGGGATTACGGTATACTTACATATAAACTCTAAATTGGCGTTTCTGTTTACATTATTATTATATGAAATGAAATATTTATTCAATTAGGCCTTCACATGCACTTATGAATGGTCAGACTCTAACATCTGTTCGGAAGGTTGCCTTTACTGAGAAGAGCCGGCAATAAACTCAGCAGTTACTCTTTTCAAAATAAGATTTTGTGCATAATGATCTGTCCTGCTGAAGCGAGCACTACACCCAAGCATTGTCTTCTTTAAAATAATCGTTTTGTTGTAGAAAGCCTTCTGTACTAAAACAGTCTTAACTCTTAATTTTTGTAATTATTATTAGTATAGATATTATCGGCTATTATTTAGAAACTACAATATGTCAAGCTGTTTTAAACATTGCCAATAACTTTAAAGTATTCAACTTTGTTCCGGATGGAAACTGACCTAGATTTCTATTTCTAGGAATGGACACCTAATAAAACATAAAGTGTTAAGCTTATTTTAAGTGAGAACGTTTTACTGACAGGCACTTTCAAGTTGAAAACTGGTTGGAAGGTCAACTATAGAACTAAATGTTCCAACTATCTCATCACTATAGTACTACTAAGGTTATACAGGTCGTGGTTTTGATTTCCTTTCCAGATCAATATTTGTAAACACTTATTACTAATCTATAATTATATAGACAGGGTGTTACAAAACTACTCATAAAGACGAAAGGAGGTTAAATAGGGCCTCATAACGAGTGCATTCACAATATTTATGAACCATAGTAACGGTGTATAACATACCCCAAAAAATTAAAAAACACACTTTTATGAATGAAAAATAGAAAACCTATTAAAGTTTTATTAGGTAAAATAGGTACGTAGGCCTTTCTGTTAAATAATCTGGTTCCCTGACATGACAACTTACTAGGGTGGTTGGCTTTGATAATTAATTATATTTTTACGGGGTATTTTGTAACACGTTGTATAGTATAAAAAAAGTCGCTTCCCGCCGTCTGTACATCTTTTAAACTACGCAATGGATTTTGATGCGGTTTTCGTCAATAAACTGAATGATTTAAGAGAAAGGTTTATATGTATTCACAACCGCGGGTGACAGATATAATGAATAAAATGCTGCCGTTTTTTTAGGGTAGACATTATTAAATTAATAAATTAGTTTCGATTCTCACAAACGAATTCAACATCTGATTCCGTACATATACCATACATACTTTTTTTTAAATTTCTTTTTACATTTTCTACGGACTTTTAGTCCGTACTCTTTTAAGATTCTATGAAAATTTATTTTAAGATAAATTCGTTTGAGTAATTTTACATCTGCGCTTGCTCAGCTCTTTGTTTTGGGCTGAGGCTTGTGATTCCTTAATAGATAGTATATCATTTTTTTTTTCTATAGTTGAATTGAATACCTTACATACTTACCTATATAAAGTTTATTGCCATTTATTTATTAAATATAGGCTTTAGTTAAACTATTATTATTGCCCTGGAATATTCCATTACACACAGCTATCTAATCCCAAAATACCCAGTACTCGTGCTATGGAAACTAGGTAACTGATATCCTACATATATGTACTACTATTTCAATATGAATTATATATATTTATACACAGGTACAGCACTAACATACGTTCAATCACACACATTTTAGACCTGGGTGAGCCGCTGTCATGGAATTTTACAACCACGCCTACGCCACGTTACCTATTTTTAATAAGAAAAACTCTAAGACTTTTGACAGGCTGTATATTCAGTAAAAACTCTGCTCACTGCAAATTCCCCGCCTCGGCTTAACTTCTCATCTTTCAAAGATTATCCCGCGAGCTCTAAGCGACGCGCGACATATGTCCAAGATTACTTTGTCCCGAAATTATTTGCTCTGACGAATCTATTTTCGTCCCTCTGTAAGAACGTGTGAAAAGAGGCCCTTTATAATAAGGGCTAGGGATAATTCGATCGAATTGGGTCTTTTGTATCGTTTCCTATCTGTTACTTCCTGAATACGTCTTTCAGATATGTGCCACGTGTCGCCGGTTTGAAAAGGTGCCAATAATGTTATAATGATTATATTTCCGAATCCGAATCCGGAATAGCTATATTCTACTTAATCTATGATCCGAAAGTAACTGTTACCATGATTCTATCAGAAAATGTTTATAGGCTCTCATTTCAAAAGGGTAAGTTAAGGTGATCCTTTACCTAATCTATTATACCTCCTTATTATATGAGATCCTTATGATTATTTACTCGTGTTCCCGAGGGATGTAACATTTTCCCGGCACGAAAAGTATCCTATGTGTTATTTTAGGGCATTTTCTATATATGTGCCAAGTTTCATTAAAATCTGTTTGGTAGCTTTCGCGTGAAAGAGTTACAAACATGCATACATACCAACCCACGCATTTATATTATAAGCAGGATAATTAACTGGACAGAATACTGCCTCGGTTGAAAAAATAAGGTGACCGGATGTGCCTTTGTTGCCTTTGTGGGCATTATCCGTCCGGGTAAAAAAACATTTGGCTCTTAGATTCCATCATTGATTTCAAGAGTCAATGGTAATCATGATAGTGTTTTAATTGTAAAGGGCGTTAGGTTTGATTTTAATTAGTTTTTATTATTTCAAATCAAACCTTTAAAGTAGTCGGAGTATAAAAAGACTCCTTTGTTTCGATATCGGCAATTTTTATTTTTTTGTATACCCAATACAAAAGAAAAACGACAAGTTCTAGGTAAAGAAAGGAGTTACGAGCAGTAGGTTTATCTACAATAGGTCCATTTAATTACACAGTCGCTTCAAAATAGTCGAATAATTCGTAGAAATTAAACTGAAAAGGTTTAGAACCTACTTTAGCAGCCCTGAATCTAAATCCGCCGCGGTCTTGACGATTCAAATCATTAAAGAAGCTCTTTCAAAACTTCCTAGCTATATGGCGTTAAGATTTTTAAAAAGGTTTTAAAGGAGAATTTACATACATTGAATAAGTCAGTGACGTCAAATCATTCGCTGAATTGGTGTGCTATCCTGTTACTACTACTTGTTGCTATCTTGTTACTAATATTATAAAGTACTAGCTGTCCCCCGCGGCGCTACCCCGGTTCCCGAGAGATATCACATTTTCCCGGGATAAAAAGTAGCCTATATGTTATTCCATGATATGTTCTATCTATGTGCTAAGTTTCATCCATATCGGTTTAATAGTTTTTCGTGAAAGAGTAACAAACATACAAATCATTCCTCTTTATAATATTAGTATAGATATAGAAAAGTGTATGAGGATCGAATGTGTAGGTATATAGATGCATAAAGTGTTGTTACTATTTAAAGCAAAAACTTGCGAACAGACTTCGATGAAACTTGGCACATAGGTAGGTCATACCCTGGAATAACACATAGATATTTTTTTAACCAGGGAAAATATAACATCCCTCGGGAATTAATGAAATCGCGGGAAACAGCTAGTCTATCTTATATTGACACGATAGTGCTGTCAAATAAAGATGATTATTATTGAATAGGTATCTATAGTAATGGAATTCTAAATAGAAAGTTTGAAATTGGTTAAAGTTCCAGCCACACACTATTACGCTGGCTTAATAGGCAAGTCTATTAAAGGTATCTTGTTACTGAGAGCAATGACAAAACTCCTAATAAGGTTATTTATTAGCAAGTGTTTGACTACAATGTCCTTATGGTATGTAATGTTGATGATAATGGTTGAGGAAGTAGTAGAGCACTTAGTCCAAATTTGTCATGGGACAATGTCAACTTACCCATTTCCGTCGTGGATCAGTAGTAATGCACTTGTACTTCTGTACTAGCCTCTTACACTGTGTTTTTCTGTGAAATTACAGGCACATGAACCTTAACAACTTCACATCTCAGGGACGACAACGCATTGGCGATGCTACTTACTGGCCTTGCAAATCTCCATAGGCCGCATAGACCACTTACCATTACAAGTGGGTCGTCTGTCTGTGTATTTGTCATAAAAATGAAAGTAAATAATAGTAATTAAGAACTGGAGTACAGCTTCAGTAACAGCTTCAAGTACAGCTGTCGAAACATAAGAGTGTTTGGCGCTCGATATTAAACTTTACGAAAATGTGGCCTTGATTTCTCTGCACTTATATCTACAGTTACTTACCAAATATGAGTTGAAGGAAGTATAGTATACATATAAAAGTATAGTAAAAGTAAGTCTGTTAATTCTCATGTGCCTGTAATTTCACCGGCCCCCTTACCTTTCTAACCGAAACACAGAACACAGTAATACAATAGCACTACTGCTACACGGCGGAAATGGGTAAGGTGGTAGTACTTCCCCGGACGAACTCTGCACTAAGAGCTCTACTACTCTGTATAATCTGTATTTAATCAAATCCCGAAAACATATCGAAAGTCAATTTTGTCCAGTGTGTTCGTTACCATGATCAAGACCCATTTGTGAAGGGATTATATTGATGAAAAGGTAATATATATAATAAACATACATTTATTATTTATTAGTTCGGTACGTTTTCAAATTGCTTTGACCTTGTTTTTATCTTGTAAAAAAGAAATATTTTTCCAAAAACAAATAAGTAACTTATAATCAAGCAAATGATATAAATTTTTTATCGGGAACTCAATAAAGGCGTTGCGCAACAACTACTCAACGAGTACGAACTTACGAGACGAGTGTTTACTTAGACCCGGGACAGACCAAGTACTCTTCAGAAAAGTATGTAATGTTTTCATGATAGAAAACAATAGTGACGTTACTACAGACCGTAGAAATACTACTACATCCTCCTTGTTACCTTTTCAGGTACTTGTATTAGAAATATTCTTTACTAGTTGACCCGACAGACGTTGTCCTGTCTTAACAATGAATATTGAATTCGAATCTTCCGATTGAATCAACTGTGAAATGTGCAATAAGAAATTATAAATTAATTATTTTATCAATATAATTCCGACCCATGACGATATTTGCATCGCCTATTCATATATGTCAAACGACTGACAATAATAAAAGAATATATTGTCAAAAGCGCTAGTAAAGTGGTTAAGTTTTCTTAAATTTTCTAATTTTCCGCGCAACTTTCTTAATTTTTCTTTCCTAAGAACCTTCTCCTGACAATAACAAACACAACAAAAAAAGAATTAGCGAAATCGGTCCAGCCGTTCACGCGTGATGCCGTGACCAAGGGAAATAGGAATTCATTTTTATATATATAGATTTATGTAGAAGTTTATAAGCTCTTTTAAATCATTTTTGTATTTGTTTATATAGTATGTATGGATATACAGATAATAGTATAATTAGGGAATTTTCAATAAATAAATATGTAGTTAAATCAATAGATTATTAGGCGAGAAATTCTTTATTCAATATTATAAATGCTAAAGTTTGTATGTATGGATGTTTGTTACTCTTTCACGCAAAAATTACCAAACAGATTTAGATGTAACTTGGCACATAGATAGAGCATATCTTGGAATAACATATAGACTGCTTTTTATCCCGAGAAAACGTGACATCGGTCAGGAACGCGGGTAAAACCGCGGGGACATCTAGTCCGATATATTTTAAAAACTCATTTGATACAAAGTTTGCTGTACTATCGTTTCAAATGTACTAAATCTTGTCTTTCTACTTTCTACTTCTACTTCTACTAATCAAATTTCTTTAGGAAGTTTGTTAAATAAACGTTCGTATTCATTGTACCATTGATTTTCTAAATTACTGTTCTAGGTACCTTCAATCAAACTTTTTTATTACCTACAATGCTACTTTCCGCATTTTTCTTAATACGGTTAAATGATATCTTTTCGTCTGTTCTGATTAGCAACAGAACTGCTAAAATTATTTTAGGATAAATCAGAGTGCTTAAATTGATCGAGTTATGTATTAACAAACTCATTGTAATTCAAATCAGCGTCCGATACAGAACACGTTAGTGTCATTCAAACTAAATTAGGCTGCTACGCAAAAGCCACAGAGAGTTGGCTGCCTTCCAAATATTGGAAGTTATTTGTTTTCATTGATTTCCATATTATCTACAACACAGGGCTAATTTTAGGCGTCTTTATCAAACCTTTTGTTAGGTTTGACGATGCAAAACAAAGTGTATACATATTTATAGAAATTACAGGCACATGAGACTTACAACTTAACGTGTCAGGGACGACAATTGGCGATGCTCTTGGTCTGGCATATGTCAATCGCTGGCGGTGACCACTTACCATCAGGTGCACTGCCTCCTTGTTAGTCGGCCCATGGGGTATAAAAGACCTGTTTTCTACAACGTTAATCAGAAATAAGCTTATAAAGAAAATAGCTGAGCATAATAATGACACTTGGGTATAAAAAACAAAAAAATATTTCTTTTCATTACATTTTAATATATTGTTGTACAGTCATAAGAATTAATATAACCAAAAAAAGTTCAGAAATAATATCTGACCCTTCATATAATTCAATAATACTGATACTTCTTACAGCGACATACACAAGTATGTAGTAAGTAATAATTGAGCCGTCTACAAATGAAAGAAGAGAAATAATTAGTGAATCGTGAATACAGACATTATTGCGGAATTCTCCATGTTTATGATTGTACTTACTTGTTTTTTTTATTCATGTGGAAATATCACGGAAAATTCAATACTCCTGAAGTACAAATGAGGAAATATAAAAAATAGAGGCGGAGAAAATCATTTTCCTGTAACTTAAAAACGTACAATATTTTTTCTCTGAAAACTTTGTTAACTGTCTTCTCCTGACTATATATTTTGAAATGCTTTTGTTTACATTCATATTATATTTCCATTATGGCTCTAATGGATGGAATAAAGGGGAGGAACAAAGACTTACTCTTGTATATAATGGCAATTAGTATCATGTTTGTATAAAGGTGTATTCCTACACATCGCGTCGCTGTCACTCAGATTTATAATCTGTTCCATGCGAGAAGTTCTTTTTGACGTTTAATAATACATTGGTATATGTCGGGATAGGAGGCCGATCATAGGTAGTATCATCACCGTTAGTCATTATATGGGCGTAGATATGTTTCGTTGAGAAAAATGAAAGTCGTAGGTAGGTTAACTTGCTTACTTTAATACAATCACACCAAACACAACGAAACGTGAGACAGTTTTAGAAACAAGTTGTTCGCTCGAAGGCTCGAAGAGAAGTGACCGCTTCCATCCGCGCAGTCACGTTTCGCCCACCTCGCACGAACGTTATGCCAGTCTCTGGCGAAGTGCGCTAACGTCACACTTGCGTTCCGTTATTGTTCAAATCATGACCCGTACTAATGACCATCCCGATATGTATATATATATATAGGAAATCTGAAAGAAAATAATAGTCAAAAGCGGCCAGCTGCAAGTAGGACTCGCAAACAAAGTTTGTTTCAAACAAATATTTACCAAAAAAGCCGAACAAAACATGTTTCGTATATACCCCCTTAAATATTTTGCTTTATTAAAATGTTCGTTATAGTGGTACAGTCTTTGTAAAACAGTCTACTTATTTTGGTTCATGAGATACAGCCCACTGACAGACAGATGGACAGGCGGGCGGACGGCCAGACAGTAGAGCCTTATTTATCCATGAATAAAGCTAATAAAAAAGCAAGAACTTTAATTTAGAATTAAAATCGTGAAGGAATAACGTCATGTTGGATATTTAACATAACAACCGTCTAGATTGTGACTTATGGGGCTGACATAATAACTTACTGAAGATGCCGAAAGATCTCGTTATCTATCTATCTACCTTTATCTATATAAATAATCAAAATAGGGTTCCTTTGACGCACCATCACCTAAAAACTACTGAACATATCGAGATGGGACTGCTACCATTCGACGTGGATTTTTTCCTAGGTGGTATATATTATATGATAACGATAAACATGGGTAAAACCACGGGGGACAGCTAGCAAAACATATATGGGTATTCACTGTTATAAACTTACCCAATATCCAATAACAACTGACACAAGAGTAATAATTTAGAAGCCGGTTGCACGAGCAATATTGATTGAAAGTTTAAGTACATTTCATGCGAAACAGTAGTCACTGTTAAAGTACACTATTAACTTAATTGGTTATTAGTCAAAATGAACATTAACTTCGGTAAAGTAAACTCATGCTCATATGAGCAATATAGGTATAGAGTGGAACCCCACGCTCTGCTAATCATTTAATTGGAATGTATTGGCTGAAAGCGAACACTAGTTTAACTGATCTAATTTATTTAATGCATCATTGGATTTTAATGTCGTTCGATAATTAGAAGTATACTTATTTGAAGTTTTGCAATGAAACTCTTGTAATGTAGGTAGTTAGGTTTAATAATAATAATAATAAATATCCTGGGACATTCTTTTACACACGGCCATCTGGTCCCAAACTAAGCAGAACTTGTACTATGGAAACCAGATAACTGATATAATACATATACTACTTTTTTTTCTAAATACATACTTATATATATTTACACCCAGACACAGAACAAACAGACATGTTTTTGCACACAAATGTTTGTCCTGGGTGGGAATGGAACCCGCTACCATAGGTTTGGCAGTCAGAGCGTTAACCACCAAGCCAACTGGCCTGTCTTATTGGCTGGTTTATTATTATTATGAATATAAGAGGGTAGCTTATGCTACCAAGCATTGTGTATGTGTATTACTTGTGTGTTAAGTCTGCAATATACCACTCAATAACAAAGACGCATTCCATTGAGCTCTCGCCGCCCTTTTTACCCAGTAGGTATACTTCAGCTCTATGAAATGTTTGACACAATTTCATCTTCTTTCATTTCAAATGTGTAAAACGGCAAAAATCTATTTCAAATGCCTCTTCAATACAATAGGTAAATAATAATAATTATTAATCTGTATGACAGGTCTTTCTCGTGCAGACACAAGTCTCTTACAAAAGCATCATCGAATCTTTATTTTTATTTTTAATTGGTTATCTCATTACCTACCATTATGAATTAAATAAATACCTAATATTATTATATCCTGGGTCCATGAGCCAACTAAAGTCTTTCAATAATTTTGAGTCGAATCTTGCATTGATCTGAAATGCCGACAGAACAAAAAAAAAACATTCTAATCGGACTGTTCAATTGTTCAAAGTGACGGAATACCGCAGCATGGATTGGACTGCAGATATATCGAGAGTCGATAAATTTATCCAAAAGCTCGTTTCGAGAGCCACTTCGTGGGAATAAGGCTTCAACGTAGCGAAACTCGATAACAGCTTGTACTTGCTCTCAACGCATACCTGGCCTTATCAATTTCCTAACATTCGAGCAAAGATACCTTTTGAAATGCAGACGTTGCATTCGAGACACGCTTCCGTGATATGCAATTTGTTTATTTATTCATGTTACTGCTAGTGCAAGTGGACTCACATTTTCTAGGCTTCTTTTCTTTATTGAATTGACAATTTAAACATTCATAAGTTATATTTGCATCACGAACGTAGCATCTTATTATTTTCTTATAATAAATTCAGTGTAGAGAGTAAACGCGAAGTTTTAATACCTAAAGTCACGAAGAAACTGTATATTTTATTGATAAACTTACTTGGAAGGTGAGTGAGGCCCTAAAAAGTGATCCATTTCCGAGAAGTTTAGCCGTAACTTAAAAAGTAACTCGTATTCGTTGAATAGTGTATGCAGCAAAGAACCTTTGAGGTTTCAGATATAATGGTATTCGTTCCCATACATATTTAGGTGTGAAATGTGTTTGACAGATAGCTTCCTTCTTAGCAAAATAAGTTTAAGTACTTATGGTCAATTTAAACTCAATACAACGTTTATAATGATTTTTATTTTATTCTTTCGTCTTTGTGATTTAATTATAATTAACGCAATGTTCTTTTGAATTTCAAATTTAATTATTATTTTCTTCTAATGCAATTGTGCATTTGTAATAATTAGATAATTACCTCCGATATTACCTCCTACTATTATAATTCGAATTCGCTCAGCTTTAATCGGAGTTTGAATTAATTGTTGTTTAGTGCCCTTTTATTTTAATTGAGTGTAATAATTTACAGTCTGTAGGCTGTCACGATGTCTTGTTATAAATAAATATTTTTTTTTTCTTACTAGCTGTCCCCCGCAGTTTCAAGCGCGTTCCCATGGGATTTTAAATTTTCCCGGAATTAAAAATAAACCTTGTTATAAATCTGCCAGTTTTATCCTAATCCCTTTACTTGTTTTGACGTGAAAGAGGAACAAACATCCGTCAACTCTCACAAACTTTCGCATTTATAATATTAGGATGATCAATTTTTTTCTTAAAATGAGAAAATTCAACACCAAAGCTGATCATCTATACTAATATTATAAAGACGAAAGATTTGTATGTAAGTATGTTTGTTACTCTTTCACGCAAAAACTACTAAACGGATATGGATGAAACTTGGCACATAGATAGAGTATATCCTGGAATAACATATAGGTTACTTTTTATCCCGGGTAAATGTGATATCCCTCGGGAACGCGAGTAAAACCGCGGGGGACAGCTAGTCATTATATAATATAATATTACATTCTAGATAGCTGAATTCCCTTGTCAATTGAAAGGTAAAACTTTTGACCACATAATGAACAGAGCAAATATTATTTCGGTTACAGCCCTTGTATCACTTTTCGTAAAAGTATAAGTCTAGAAGTCTTTAGGGACTACCTCCATTTGATTGATACTTTTATTTATGGGAAAGGCGCAGAAGTTCCGTTCCATCGGGACTAAATCGGTTATTTGCCTGATATATCAGGCTTCAAACATATGTACAGTACAGTAGGTATGTAGGTATGATATGGATGAGGGAATAATATCGTTCGGTCAAGATTATTTCTGTTAATGATATATCTATGAATCGGAAGAAGCTCTTACAGTTATAAACTTTTTAAATATAGGTTTGCTCTTCACACAGTTTTTTTTTTTTATATTCTTGCGAACTTTGGTAGGAACCGAGCCGAAAGTGTACCAATACAAAGTGATATTTACTACGAGAATGGAATAAATAAGAGGCAACATAAGTACTAAAGACGCAAAATTAACTAGTTACATAAAAGTGAAAAACGGCGCTTGTGGGGATACTAAGCGGAACCCCGGCTACTCTGTGCCCCCGGTGTATTTCTAGAGTGTATTTTATAAGCGAGTTTTGCTCATCTCGGGTCATTTGTCCACGTAATTGCAGACGCTCTGCCTCATTTCTGCGAAGCGACAGACGGCTTGTTTTAAAGGGCCTCTTTTTATGTACCCTCGTGATTCTTTATGGCGGTGAATTGCCTACGTACAAAAAATAGAGTAATAATAAATAGGTGTAATTTGTATCTAGCATCAAAAGAGCCGGATGATTGATCGTTGTCGTTAAATTGTGCTTAATTGCAGGCGCGATAGAACGTGGTTTGCGATGAAATTTTAAATTAGTAAGGTCTTTAATAGCAATTTGTCGTGTGTTCGGTGACGTGGTTATAATTTGTACATGTCAAGTTGGACTGTTGTTCTGTTACGTACAGACCATTAGTCAATGTCTTTAATTTTGGTGGATTGTCCGAAAATGGATAGTTTTAACCCTTAACTTCTCTTTGATGAAACAATAACATTCTTCTAGGCTATAATAGTCTATAATAGGCATATTAAAACATATGTAGATCTAAATAGCCCTAGATAAGTGTTAAAGCAAACAGCCATAAAAACAATAGGGATATATACATAATACTATTGGGAAAAATTAAGCTATTTTGTCTCTCTAGAACTGGTTTATGTCGACGAATAGTTGTATGAAAATGGATCGATACTGAAATGGGGTTTAGATATAGGTATATTTTTGAATAACAAAATAATTATATAACAATATTGCACCAATAATATCTTTAGATAATTGGTTAAGTACGTAAGTATCTATATGTAAAAATCTCATTAAATACAAAGCAAAGAAATCCTTTCAAAGAATTAGAGATCTTTGACAACCTGGGCTTAGCCCTAAGGGTTTCACATCCCAGAATAACTGTGTCCATTTGCTGCCTACATATGTACCTACGCATGACTGCTCTCGGTATAAACTAAATACAGCCTTATCGGCAAAGATATTCGGTTTTCTTTGGTTCGATTTTTGTTGGGATAACAAACATTATTAATTTTGGTAATGGAATTTGCAAATGAAAAGTTTGTGTCGTGAGGTTCCCGCATTAGCTTTTAGCCACAGAATAATATTTGGGTCAATAAAAAGAATAATATGGGTTACATATTTAGTTAATTTTATCCTTGTTTCCGCATACTCGAGGTATAACCCAAGAAAGAGTAGAGCTCGTAGTGCAGAGTTCGTCCGGAGAAGTATCACCACATTACCCATTTCCGCTGTGAAGCAGTAGTGCACGGTAAGGGGGCCGGTGAAATCACAAATCAAAGGATCGACAACACATTGGTGATGCGCCTATGCTGCAAATGTCCATAGGCGGCATTGACCACTTACCATCAGGTGGACCGTCGGCTTGTCTGTCGGCCTATATCGTATAAAAAACAGAGGTGCACTGCCCTAAGGAATGTGCTAAGTAGGTGATAATGGCAAGACATAAAGTCCAGGGAACTGCGGGCTATCTCGACTACGGAGTATGGGTACGAAATCACCTTCCCCCATACTATAGTAACCTCACAATGTTTCACTTCATCAATAGCTCAAGGTGTTATGTTATATTTCTTTTAAAATAATACTTACTTATGACATGTCGATAGAATCTATATATTAGGCCCTATTTTAGTTATTTTTGTGACATATTCCAATTGAAATATGAACAATATTTCAAATATTGATAAAGCTGCTGTGCCAATATGTAGGTAAGCCAAGATGCATTAAATTTGTTTCCGGCTAAACAAGTAAAATCAAACTTTAACAAAAAAATTTGTAAGCGTAATTTTGTTTTTGTATCCCTTTTTACCTACTTTTTATGAAATATATGTAGGTATAGGTACCACAGCGTTTTTAAATTGCCATCGAAAAATATTTTTCTTCTCTCAAATTGCCCTTTTTGGGGAAGGTGAAGAGGCCATTACGCATTTACTTCGCTCTTTGTTATAATGACGTTACTTCAGAGTTTGTAAGTGATACCGTTTGGAGCATCTTTGAAGACTATGGACAGTAAAGTGTGTTACAACAAACCTCATAAAAAAGTAAACAGAACATAATATGGATTTAACTATATTTTTAATTCAAATAATTTTAACCTGCGTTTACAAAATTAAGGCCGCATGGAAGCCTCTGAAGATTAATCAGTGAAAAGGTGAGCCGTTCATTAGTACATATCTATAATATTTAAATTACAGTGTACTCATTCTAAGTAACGTTTTGATGTGTTATAAAAAACCTTTTTTATTTATACTTGTAACTTTATAACTTTTCG
Source organism: Habrosyne pyritoides (assembly GCA_907165245.1). NCBI lineage: Eukaryota > Metazoa > Arthropoda > Insecta > Lepidoptera > Drepanidae > Habrosyne > Habrosyne pyritoides. The sequence continues at coordinate 7,832,429 of OU015602.1, read as the reverse complement.
AACTTAACTAGTATAAGATAAGAAAATAATTTTCAACTCACACCCCTTAGAGGTTTGAAGGAGTGACGTATGAGACTCCTCCATTTTAAAGGGCAGATCTTAAGGCTAGGCGATCGTGCCTAGGGACCGCGATCCAACCGATGTTGGGAGCTTGTTTATGTAGTCAAATCGTGATAATGCACCGATAGCGTGATGCAGGTTTATGTGGCCCCATGTATCCATTGGTTGCACGATTGTGTATTGTCACGTGCGTGCTCATAAATGTAGCAACAGCTGTGCGCCGAATTCTACCACCCCAACTCTTCTTTTAGAGCGATTTCGCACATCCGATCCGTACCCGTGAAAATATAGATCTAGAAATCTGTAGAGAAATCGGATGGCGGAAATCGGATCCATAAACTACCATACAAATAGTTCTACGACTACTCCGGACCGTAGTTTCATGGATTCTGATGTAGTAGCTTCAATTACTTTAAATTTGACCTTCATAAATGCCTTCCGCGGGCCTAAACTATTCAGTTTGGGATTGAATTTTGGTCGGATTCGATTCGGATGTAGTGCGAAACCGCTCTTACCCTAAGTTGCCCAAGTTATCAATAAAAGTATGGCTTGGATTTGATCTATTGCTATCGATTGAAAAATTTGCTAATTCTCCTGTATTCTACATATATATGTAAGCAAAATGGGGTTCCTTTGTCGCAAAATCACCTCAAAACTACTGACCATAATATCGGGATAAGACTGCTACCATTCGGCGCGGAATTTGGTAATAGACTGTATATGATATCGACAAACGGGAATGAAACCGCGGGGGACAGCTAGTATGTCATATAGACCAGGCATAAATATTGCGCTGACCCCAAATTGTTGTGACGTCAACAACTAAATAAACCAATTCTGTTAAGGTACCTTTAATTTAGGTTTTTGTTTCTTTGTGGTGTATAAAATACAATCAAAAGCTATTATTAGACACAAATCGTAGGTTAGGCTAAAGAAAATAGCTAGAAACGCGTTTCTAATGACGGACTTGATGACGTAATCCTTGGACATTCTTAACAAACGGCCATCTGATCCCAAACAATCCAGACCTTGATGAAATCGTATCCTTTTCATAAAGTATTTATTCTGAGACCCACTTTATGTAGATAACCTTTACTTTTGTAGTATTTCAGTATTTAGTTATTTTATGCTGTATTTTTATATCTGTAATTTTACATTGATGTCCAAATATTTTAGGAAAAAAAATATATTCCATATGTCAGGTGGCGTGATGATTAGAGACAGATACGCCACAGATCGTGGGTTCGATTCCCATCCAGATCTAACATTAGTGTGCTCAAACATGTCTGTTTGTTCTGTGTGTGGGAGTAAATATAGGTAAGGATGTAGTTATTAGTAAATGTAGTATATCTGTTATCTGGTTTCCATAGTACAAGCTCTGCTTAGTTTGGGATTAATTAGCCACGTATAAAAAATCCCTCATAAAAGACCTTTATCACTTCACGCTCACATAATTATCTTTATGATATTTTTTTTTCATTTTGAAATGAAAGTATTTAGTTTCACCTTCCCGAGTTTCCTATTTGTCCTGCAAGTAAGACATTGCAACTAGGACATTCTAAGCCTCTTTAAAGTAAATGTCTGGTCGGTGCATTCGCAATTTAAGCACAGGTACCTACAAAATGTACCAATTGAAATCATAAACGAAGTAAATAAATGTATAATGTAATTTACGAATACCTCCGTTTTTTCGTTTGAAATTTACCCAGACCTCTGCCTAGTTCTTCCGCGATGATGGGAGTAATGTTACTTATTTTAGCCATGTTTTTATTTGGGACATGCTTTCTCACACGGCCATCTGATGCCAATCTAAGCAGAGCTTGAATGTACTATGGAAACCAGGTAACTTATATATAAATATATACTTACACCCAGAACAAACATACATTTTTTTAGTCCCGTGGGAATAGAACCCACGACCTGTAGGACAATATCAGTCAGAATATCTAACCACCAAACCAACAGGTCTATCCAATGACGAATATTACAAAACAGGACTTTTGTATTGTATTTTGCCCAAATTAATATAAAATATTTGTTTTAATTTCCTTAATTGTTAGCGGTCCAACATCGCAACGCCGCATGTTGTGGTTACAGACCACGGCTACGGCCAAACCACGCTTATTTTATATAAATGAGTCGGATAAAACCGAATTTCCAAATGTTTAGCTTATTAGAGTTACTAATTGGTGCATTTTGTTGTAATGGGTTTAGATTTCGTGCAGCAGCGACCCTGATACAACTGTTAACAACTTGCCTAAACATCAATATGTTGCTTATCCACTAAACGATTATTATTAATAATTTTAATATGGTAAATAATAATGGTAAAAATGCTCATGAGCCATTTTAAATTCCAATTTGATTGGTGAATGGAATCGCCACCCCAGTAATACATCCTTGTCAATTTAGAGAAACACGTAAATAGTAAAATGTCATTCATCATCATCATCATCATCAGCCTATCTCCGTCCACTGCTGGACATAGGCCTCACCTATGGCACGCCACTGAGCTCGATCTTCAGCTCTTTGTTTCCAACCGCTGCCAGCCAGCTTGCGTATATCATCGCTACATGTAATTCTAATAAACAATATTTCTGGTCTCACCATATTCATTTGTTTTTTTATGTTCACCTTACTTTACATCCTCCCGTCCCCTTATTCATAGAGGCCGTGACGATACTATCCTCGAGTTAGTTTCATTTTCCTTACAGAATACAGCCCCTGCACCTTTCTATAGAGGTTATCGTTCCTACTGCACTTACCATTACGCTGTTCCCACTATTTCTTTGTCACATGTCTTTCCCCGAATCCATGCTTTCTCGTGGTCAGTTAAAATAAACACATCAGGACTCAAACAAAATGTTAATCCAATCAAATTTATGAATAGAAACCCATTTGGCGAAACTTGCTTCGTTAATTAAAGTCGTAAACAAACCGAATCAGTTTAATTTTGGTTACGCTTTGATCCTTTCCTTCGACAATAATACCGTTTACAGCAATCGTCTATTTTTAAGGTGCTTTGCGTTATTCTACTAATGTTATGAATGGGTAAGTGATCTTGGTAGTTTGTTTGTATGTCCCTTTTTAAATTCGAGGAATCTCTCATATATATTAAACAATTGAAAATAAGGTAAGATGTTAACAGGGTTAACGCAATAGGTACGCCGTTTACGTCATTAATTTATTTCAGAAAAATATTGCCTTACTTATAGAAAAAATGGAAGCCAAAAGCATCAATCGTTGTTAAACCTACTATTAAACAAAGCTGATGTACTAAAACTTTCACAAGGTTTAAACAGGTGCAGAAACATAGAACACGTTGCAAACCTCGCAAACCCAGCAAAGCTTAAGTGAAAGAAAAGGTAAGCAGAACAGGAATTAAGATAAAATTTCGCCACTTATCACTTTCGTAGTCGCTTTTATGGAAATTCTCAGCAGAATAGTTTGCACGGCGTGCATTATGTCAGGTTTTAGTTTTTAGTTCGTAACGTGTATCCGAGTTTTCTGCAACAATAAGACGAAACTTCTCTGCAACAAACAAAAGGTAGCCAGACAACAAGTTTTGCCAACCAACTCGCGTTCATGTATGGATTCATTTTCACTTTTAATAATACCTTTATTTTCCTTTTGTAGTTTATTAATTTATTAAACAGTTAATGTCAGGAAGTAATTTTTTTCAGGTTATGTTTAAGTCAATTATCGATAAAGTTGATCATTGAAAATACGGATAAAACTACATTTTCTGAAAATGAATCCCAGCTAGATCGATTTATCGCCCCCGAAAACCCCTGCATAATAAATTTCATGCCGTTTCCGAGATCCTATTTATATATATATATGTATACAAGAATTGCTCGTTTAAAGGTATTAGATTTATAAGGACAGCCAACAAAACATACACTAAAGAATTTAATACAATGGTCAACAATACTTAAAGCTAAGTGCTGCTTTAATTACAGGCTATCACAACATGGTAAAAGACATGTAAACTTGAGGTTTGTTAACACTTGATTAAATTACATTAAAGATATTAAAATTAAAAGTATGATAAAACAAAAAAGCTTAAAAAGCAGCATATAGTTAGTTACCCACAGACGCGGTCATTTGGATAAAGTTTGACTTCAGAAGATTATTATTATACTTTATTGTACACCAATAATTTACATTTAAAACTTACATAAGAAATGTCATGTACATAGGCGAGCTTAACTCAAAATTGAGTTTTCTACCAGCAAACCTTTGAGTGATAGAGATAACTACATATATTGAGGGTAAGAACCAGTGTACAATTAAAATGAATAGTGTGCATAAATCTATTTAATACAAAATAAATATTAATATACATACACAAATAAATATATTAATAAATAAATATACCTAAATAAATGTATACATAAATAAATACCTACTATGTTATTTATAGAGGAAATGGTCCTTTATTCTCTTCTTGAACACGTTCAGGGAGGGGCTGTCGCATAGTGAGTGTGGGAGAGAATTCCAGAGACGCACTGCACTGATAGTAAAGGAATCATGGTAACGGCTGGAGGTGTGACGCGGAGTACAAAGAAGAAGAGAAGAAGCTGAGCGACAGGCTTGACCCCTAGGAACGAGGTACTCAAAGCGTTCACGAAGATAGTTTGGAGAGTTGGGGTTATGTAGAATAGTGTAAAGAAGGGAAAGGATATGGGTATCTCGACGACGCCGAATTGGTAGCCACTTTAATTTGGCTCGGAATTCCGACACATGGTCGTACTTACGGAGACCAAAAATAAACCGGATACACAAGTTCTGCAGTCGTTCGAGTTTGTTGAGAAGTTCCTCCTTTGCATCAAGAAAACATACATCCGCATAGTCTAAAAGCGGTAGAAGAAGAGTTTGCGCAAGAGTGACCTTAGTTTGAAGTGGTAAGAACTTTTGGAGACGTTTCAGAGACTGGAAGGAATAATAGACTCTTCTACTCACTTCTGTAATGTGAGCATTATTTAGTTACGCAAATTAAAATGCCACCAGTTATCCGTAATTAATAAAATACTTTATGTTGATAAATATATTGAATTCCCATAAAACATTATTACGCGCGTTACGTAAATAGCAAAAAAAAAAAAGGTGGGCCGTCTGCCTGTTTCAACCCTACATCTATAAGAGGAAAGATTTGTATGTAAGTATGTTTGTTACTCTTTCATGCAAAAACTACTAAACGGATATGGATGAAACTTGGCACATAATTAGAGCATATTCTGGAATAATGGCTACTTTTTATCCCGGGAAAATGTGATATCCCTCGGGAACGAGGGTAAAACCGCGGGGGACAGCTAGTGTCATATAAAAAAAGAGCCTACACGTTCAAAAGAAAATAAAACGTATTATGTATTGCCTATTTGTCGGCCTACGTGACAGTTCTTTTTTTTTTTATTTAATCAAAGAAGTTTGGAGTTGTGACGTGGTAACTAAACGAGTCAACATTACATTTCCCAACATTCTACAGGCTAGACTAAAATTCACATGAAATGTTTTCAGTAGGATATTATATAACTTTTCATAACGTCAACAGACCTCACGTATACATTTTACTATGGGAAGTTTATTTAGCTTTTATGAAAGAACTTTACGTTTATGAACTTTCAAAGTTACCACAAATGTTATGTAGTTAATAATTTATTCATGTGCTGTACATGCACGGGTAATGGAACGGAATATTTTGGTTAATTAATTGTTTCATATTAACATAGTTAGGAGGAACGCCCCGCATTAGGGAATACCTGAACATCCTAATACGTGAGAACGTTACTATCTTCGTATGAAATATGTAAACTTACTCGTACTAAATTAATTCTGCATTATTATTTGAAGAAGCTCTTAGCGCACTTGTTGTACAGGTACATATTATACAAGTTAAGGTAACCAAACATATCATTTATTATTAACTTATGGTATGATGGATCGCGATGGACTGGAGGTACTAGGTACCTGGTTCAGGCAAGGTACTATTGACGTGTAATTGTTACAAACCACCTGATAGTAAATGGTGATCGCCGCCTATAGTTCTAGCTATAGTACCTATCAAATAAATAACTACTTACAAATTCCTTGTATCTTAGCAAGTATAACAACAATAATAAATTAAGTCGCTAAAACTTCAAAAGAAACATTTTAAGTTAAATTAGAAATAATAATTACATTGACTACAGTGAACTACATTACATTAATTATCAAATTATTATTACAAAAAATTGGTAGTGTTGTGTTTTATGACAATGTTCTTCTCGTTAATTAATCTTCTAATTACAAAAAAACACCAATAAATTATGTTTTTTATACTTAACTAGCTGTCCCTCGCGGTTTTACCCGCGTTCCCGTGGGATGTCACATGTATTATACATAAAAACTTTCTTCATCAATCACTCTATCTATTAAAAAAAACCACATAAAAATCCGTTGTGTAGTTTTAAAGATTTAAGCATACATAGGGATATACGGACAGAGAAAGCGACTTTGTTTTATACTATGTAGTGATACTTAATCAAATTATCTAAAACTTAATTAAACATTGTTTTATTCAGACAACAAGGATCCTATTCTTAAAACTACCTAAGCTTGTTCGAAAGCAAGACATCAAGAGCACATGACGTGTGGGTGTGTGTGTATACTGACTCGACACGAGTCTACGGGCAAGAAGAAGAGCTGAAAAATCAAAAACAAAAGTTTAAATAATAATTATACCAATAATAGATAACTATCATGTGTTGATAGTTAATTGCAATTTAAAAAAATACATTTAGGCAGCTAGTTCCATGGAAATTGTTATAATCATCTTTTTCATTTCGTCAACCCATATCGAATAAGGACATGCCACAGGTCATGGGTTCGATTCCTACAAGACATTTTTGTGTACATGGTCAATCTGTTTTTATTTCTATTTTGATATAATTTTATATTTAGTAAGTAGTATATCAGTTGCTGCTAAGTACAAAGTCTGCATAGTTTAGAATATCTTTTTCTATCTTCTATGTAAGGAATATAGGGTTCCTTTGACGCATCATGACCTCAAACTGAACATATTGGGTTGAGACTGTTACCATTCGACGAGGAATTTTTGGTAGATGGTTATCGGCTTTATATGATATCGATAAACATGGGTGAAACCGCGGGGGATAGCTAGTTAATTATTTATTTTTAATCATGTTCGGAATTTTGCTTAAAGCCGTACACTGACATAAAAGCTGATTCCGTGATGGTGGTTAAACGATTTCTGAGGTGAGTGAGACATTAAATGTGAAAAAAATAATATAAACTCTATTTTCACTCCGTTACAAATCAGAATTACATAGTAAATACCTTGATAAATCGCCGTCGTCGAAATTGTCGTCAATTGGCGTAGGAATCCGCGGTGGTCGTGTTCCACTCACACATGGCTGAAAATGATGATAACTTTGTAATGAATTGGGGTGAATACTTCGAGAGTCATATTTTCCCGAGTTGAGTTCGTTATGCTCAACAACTTTTATTTCGGGGCAAAGCTCGGGGCAAAATCGTAAGAAAAATAATTACTTTTTTTTATGTATCGAGCCTTCGTCTCTAATAAAGACATGGAGTCGAATTCTGTATATGAATAATAAAAATAATATTTCAAATGTGTAAGGGAAAACTTTTGTATCGTTTCACGCATAAACGGATTAAAATACATTTTGGTACATAGATAGAACATGCAAGAGAATAAATAGGATTTTTCTCCAGGAAAATTATCAGCCTGTTGGGTAAAACAGGTAAAAACATGGAGTGGAAGCTAGTGCAATATATGTATTCAGATAAGCAACAATAAGATAAAATTTGCCTTAAATAGCCCCGTGAAAACGGGAAACCTTAAGGCTTTATTACGTTGGTTTTTTAAGAGAACTAGTTTAATTTAAATCTGAACCCTAACTTCATTTTAAGAATTACTATTATTCAATATAAATTTACCTTTTGAGGTGATAGCAGTATGTCGTCTGAGGATCTTGCCAAGAATTGCACCAAAATAGTGCACAGTGATTTATCACAAGAGTAGTACTGCAAAACCATCACATAATATTTTAAGATAATTAAATAAAATAATACAATAAGAAAAATAAAGCACACCATATTAATAAAAAATAACACATACTGTAAATAAATCAGTCATAGTACTGAAAAATTCTTCACCGTCTATAGTTAAACATAACTCTGCATTTGGACCGTCGGATGTTAATAACCATTTCACCCTGAAAATGAGAAAGAATTTATAAGATCGTCACATCTTCTTAATGCCTAGCTTGTCCCCTATTCAGCTAACAAACTTCACCGGTGAGCCCGCGCAACGAGGCTTCGGAGAGCAGACGTCTCACGTGACTGCGTGGTTAACGAACAAGACAGAGCACACAAGCCGCGACAGAACATCACCGAGGTCGTCTCATTTAGGTACCATTGCAGAATTACACCCCAGAACCGGTCAAACGGTACTAAAGTCAAGACGAAAAGAGAAGACTGAAGGATCTTAAGTCAAAAAAATAATTCAGATCTTTTCTAATTAAGATAATTCGTGACTTTATATTTTTTTTAACTATGTAGTAATAATGTAGGTTATTAATAGGGGATAAAGTTCGCTTTAGTTCATGTATATAAATAAATATGTTGAACGTTATTATCTGTTACAAATGCGCAACTTGAGTGCCGAGATAAGAAGTCATCGAAGGATGAGATAAGTTTTGCCGGGAGGACACGGCGCGGCACACGCTGGCAGAGTGTGCCGCTTGGGAGGAGCCGCGTCGTGCCCTCATCGCCGGAGTAGGCCCGGACCTCTCGCTGCCGGCCGTGGTCGAGTCGATGGTCGGCGGCGAGGAGGCCTGGGACGCAGTGGTCACCTTCTGCGAAACAGTTATCGCGCAGAAAGATATTTACACCCAGACACAGAACAAACTGACATGTTCATGCACACAAATGTTTGTCCTGGGTGGGAATCGAACCCGCGACCGTCGGTTTGGTAGGCAGGGTCTCTAACCACCAAGCCAACTGGCCCGTCCAAATGTGAAGCTCATTAAGGGTCAATTTAACATAAAATACTTAGACCATTTGTTTTATAGTGCTCAAAACTCATGTCTTGAAGTTAGAGATACAGCCTACCCCTACTCAGGCAATACAAACTTCGTCGGCAAGCCGGCGCACGGAGGCCTCACTTGATAGCGAAGTTAGCGAAAGAGACAGAGCATACGGGCCGCGACGGAACATCCTCGAGCTAGTGTCATTTACTTAAAAAATCGAAGCTAGATATACAAACCGGTAATGATAGACCTTCCCACCATACTGCACAGACAGTGTATGCTCCCCCGGGAAATCGCTGCTATCATGTACCAGAAAAATGCCATCAGCAGATCCCGACAGCAATTCTTCTGCTTGCTTCTGGGTTATTGGTCCATGGTTCCAACTAGAGCAAATACTTCAAAATTTTTATTTTTATAAATCACACAGATCTTAAGGTAACGCTGACAGTGACGGACTGATACTGAACTAAAGTATTTCGCTCCGTGAGAAGAACCTGTAGCCTGTTTTTACTCTTCCATTAGCTAACGGGCAGTAAAATACATCAGACTGACCGTCAACTCACAGATCTTGTGAACTGTCCTTAATATTATAAGTCCCGTCTTTTAAAATATAGTCTAACTACACATTCAAATAACCATGGTAGGTTCAACCCGTAGGATGAATAGCTTGAAAATTGTTGTTTACTAATTTTAATGTGCGTTTTCATTTACCAAAAATATATGGAAATGGACATCCTTTGCTAGAGGAACTAAGAAGTTTGAAAGTTAATCGTCGTTAATAGTGTGGAGTAATGGTAACGCCGAACGAAGGACCAAATTTGTTTTTAAACAATGGTAGACAGTTAGGTTGGCTAACCTGTGATGGAGGTATTTAGCGGGTATTCTCGCCATTTTCGTATGTTACCTCTATAGATATAATTAAAGCTTGCAAGCTAATTAATATAAAAAAAAGTGTTGGCCAGTGGGAACTCTCTATAAAACTTATAAATTCTATAGTTGATTGCATTTGGCTTGTATCTTTAATAAGTGTATTGATTGTGGTGTGTTTCCTGATTTTAAGAAATGTAGTAAAGTAGTGCCTTTATTTAAAGCTGATAGTACATCTGACCCTACAAATTTTAGAGCTATATCTGTACTACCTACATTTAGTAAAGGTTTTGAAAAAAAAATTCTTAATCAGCTCACGGTACATTTTAATAGAAATAACCTTTTACATAATAAACAGTTTGGCTTCACGAAGGGTCGCTCAACAACTGACGCCGGTGTTGAGCTTAAACAACATATTTTTACTGGGAGAATTCAAAAGATATTTCTGGTGTTTTTTGTGATCATGAGTTGTGAATCAGGAAATTACATCACTACAGTATAAGAGACCAGGCGCTTAACCTTCTGAAGTCATACCTAAGTAATAGAATTCAGAAGGTTGATGTGAATGGAAAGGTATCAGGCTGCCTGGAACAGTTACGATGGGCGTCCCGCAAGGCTCTATCCTAGGACCTTTCCTTTTTTTGATATATGTATATTAATGATTTACCCTATCTTATAGAAAAAAAAACAATACTACCTCAGTAGTATTGTTCGCTGATGATACTTCACTTCTTTATAAAGTGAAACGACATGAACTAAATTATGACGATATTGCTCTCTCTGAAGTGGTAAACTGGTTCACTGTAAAAAATCAACTTTTAAATGAAATAAACACGAAAGGTATTAAATTTAGTTTACCGAATGTACGAAAAGAAGACATTCTTTTAAATGACATTGACATTATTACTTTTTATGACGACATTCAAATAAAAAATAAAAAGATAGAACTTGTAGATGCCACTGTATTTCTAGCTATCACTTTAGATGCATAACTTCGGTGGGGCCCTCATATATCTCGATTGGCGAACAGACTCAGCTCTGCAGCATATGCATTAAAGAAAATACGTTCTCTTACTGACGTAGATACAGCTAGATTCGTTTATTTTAGTTATTTTCATAGTTTGACGTCATACGGCATCCTCCTTTGGGATAGTATTGCCGATATCCATATTATTTTTATTCTGCAGAAGAGGGCTGTTGGCGCAATCTACAACATGAGTCCTCTGAGACTCTCTTAGTGATAAGTTTAAGAACATTAATATTCTGACTGTGCCGTCACAATTCATTTATGAGAATTTACATAGAAGAATATATATAAATATAAATCTATTTTCTAAAAATAGCGACACTCATAGAATTAACACTAGAAACAAGCACAAACTCGTAGTATCTGTAACTCGTCTCAGTAAAGTAAAAAAATCTTTTGAAGGGCAATGTATACGTTTCTTTAATAAACTACCTAAGAACATACAAGAATTACCCGTGCATAAATTTAAAATGGTGGCAAAGTATACTCTATAACAAAAGGGATTTTATAGTATATCTGATTATTTACAAGATAATAATGTTTGGCAACGAATTGCTCGCCTGACAAGCTACCCATTTAAGTATTTTTATAAGTGAATTTATAAATTTCTATTCTTCTTTACTTTTATGAACATGTTATTCACAGTGATAACACTTTGTGTGTATTTTAAAATTCAATATTATTATTTTGATGTTAACAAGCTTAAGTTAGTCATGTTCACTTAAATGCCTTTGCTTGCGGCGGCGTTGTGTATAGGGTCGCTCACTTCCCTACAGTATGGCGAGGAGGGCGATGGCTGCCACATGCGTCATGCTTGTGAACAGGTACTGCTTGTGGGGGCTGGTCAGTTTTAGTTTGTTTGTATTTTTTTATTATTAGATATTCATATTATTATTGTTTAATAATTCTTCACTTCTGCGATAACACAGGTTTTATCAATGAGACTAAAAAACTATTTTGTAATAAATCTAAGATCGTCTTTAAAAAGAGTAATTAGTGAGTTTTTTGCCGTCTCTTCTCAGTAAAAAACAACCTTCCGAACCGGTATTAGAGTCAGACTATTCATAAGTGCTTGTAAAGGCCTATTTGAATATAAATATTTGGATTTGAATTGGAATTGACGCCGCGTGCGACGGTGGCGCGCTCACTTTTTTTTGTTAACCGGCGTACTGAGTGGCTATTACTCCGCGCTAAACTTCCCGCGTTCCTAATTTTTAAATGCATCTAGATCTTTGGCATCCTAGACTATCTATTTTGTTCTAAGTTTATAAATCTGTAATTACAACTGTTAACCAAACTTTTACGAGTATTATTTCGGAATTACAACAATGCCACGACCCATTCCTAACGAACCCCCGTCAAACTTAATATATACGCAGTGTTTATTATTTACCTACATCGGTATCAAATGGACTAAAACAAAAGTAAGAAAACAAACGCCTTTATTTTTATTAGCAATGGTAGGCATAGGTACATCTATTTATATAAAAATGAATCCCTATTTCCCTTGGTCACGGCATCACGCATGGACGGCTGGACCGATTACGCTAATTCTTTTTTGGTTGTGTTTGTTATTGTCACGAGAAGGTTCTTATGAATGAAAAAAATAAGAAAATTGCGTGGAAAATTAGAAAATTTAAGAAAACACACCGACCATAATAGCTATTATAATGTAACCTAAATGCTTTTGACAATGTAAACTCTTATAATGTAACCTTATGGTGTTTGACATAAATGTCAGTCGTGTGACAATATGTCTTAAAACAGAAGCACGGGTCGGAATTATATTGATAAAAGAATAAATTTATAGTTTTCTTAGTGCACATTTCGCACAATTTGTTCATCACAATTAGTTCAGAGCGCCATCACGCCTAATATTAAAAGTTTAATTGTCAAGAATAATAAACTGTGCCAAAATATTTTTTTTCTGTATTTGTATGTGATATCTGCTCTATATATATCAGATACCTGCTTACCTGTAAAGGTCGGCTAAGTTTGGTTCGTAAAAGCAATACAATACCAAGACTTCAGGCGAAATTTTCAAATATTGTGGCCCTAACAAGTTTTAAGACCTTATATTGATAAAAAATTTAAAGTAGACCTTTTGGTGCAGACTTCGCCCGGGGAACTACTACCTTTACCCATTTCCGCCGTGAAGCAGTAGTGCACTTATAATACTGTGTTTTAGTTAGAAGGTAAGGCAGCCTATTAAATTACAGGCACGTAAGTCTTAGCTACTTGACGTCTCAGGGTCGACAACGCATCGGCGATGCTACTATTGTTGCAAATTTCTAGGCTGCGGTGATCACTTACCATCAGGTGAACCGTCTGTTTGTTTGTCGGCAGATGTGGTATAAAAAGAAAAACGTGTGTGTATATTTATGTACGCACGTAAGAAGTTATACCCGTAATTATAGGTATCATATACCTACACAAGTGCTAAGAGTTGCCAGCTCTCGTAAATTTGCATGTTATGTGCTAAATAAGCTGTCTCTGTCGGCAGGCTTGTTGGCTTTCAGATTTATGATCTGAAAGTGACTTTAGCAAACTACGCTTCAGCCACAGTTACCTGTGATGTAGGAGAGTGGTATCATTTTCATCAAATGCTGGTGACATTTAACTATAGAATATATTTGTTCATTTTATATTAGGTACTGTTTCCTAAAATACTTAGTTTTTCGCGGCTTCGTTTGTACAGTCTTTAGTATTTAGTGCACGGAGATTCCTTCACAGTCACTTAATTTCTTCTTTAATATATATTTATAAAGCTGGGCTTCGCATCTGCCCACCGAGTCGCATGTTCTGCGTAGCGTTATATTAAATATGCTATTATCTTCCTCAAGTCCTCAAGATGGCAAAAAAAATGTTTCTAATCCGACTAGTAGTTCCTGAGATTATCGCATTTAAACAAACAGACTTATAATAATTATGTTAATTATATGTATTAATTAGATTAAGTTAAACTACAAAGGTGTTATCTATCTAGAAGCAAGAAGAGTAGCTAAATAAAAAACCATAGTTATATCAATTCCGTATTAACACATAAGCAACTCGGAAACTGCTAAGATGAAATTTGGCACAAAGAGAACAAGATTTTTGTATAAATATTAGATAGGAAGTTGAATATGATATAATAAGCGTACCAAACTTCCGAAATCAAGTAATCAACTATCAAAATAAAGTAACATAACTATTATATTTTAATTGTGATAAACTGACATGCGAAATAAACTAGAAAAAAATGGTATAATTAAAAGTTGGTTTCAAATATCGTTTTGCACGACCTTGTCTATTAGCATCGAGCTAAATTAAAAGTACGGAGTCGTTGTTTTTTTAAATGAAACTTTAATTTAACGCAAAATAGCACTTTACGCATACACTGCATTGAAATAATTCACTGCATAATAGACAAATAGTCATCACTGTGGTTTGATAGTCCCTACTTCCAGCTTTTGTCGCAATCTAAAGTTAGATGACACGCGGAGAGTTATGTGCTACACTAGAATTTTGCTAATCTAAATTAGAAGCTTTAGCTGATTTAGCGTGCAATATACCTGAATCAACCTAATGAAGTCATTGTTGTCCTGTCACCATTCGTTGTGACAAGTTAGTTATGGAACAAATGACGGCTTGTTAGGAATATCTTCCTCGTTATGAAGAAATATGATCTCAGTGGAATATTGTGACTATTTTGTTTTCTATTTCCCTTTTCGTAATGTTAAGATCACTCACGTACAGTCATCGTGACAAGTGTTTCGTGGAAGGGATTCTCTCGTCCCTTGCGGTGGCAGTCGAGTGTTTGAGATGAAATATGAATCCTCTTCGGACGTGCTCTCCGAATCACCCCGAATATTGGGTCTCAGCAGACTGCCTACATATATCATGTGCATTATTTATGTGCGGTGTGCCAGCTTTGGAAACATTACTGACACTATTGTTACTTTTCCAACTGCGAAACTTTTTGTTGGTTTGCAAATGGTGTTGTGTTCTAATAAGTGTCTGAAAGTTTATTCATAGACGTTGGTTGCTGCATAGCAAATATAGTTATGCTTACAATATAAGTACACGATGTATGGTCCCCGTCTAGCTGTTCTCCGCTGTTTCACACCCATTCCCGGGGGAATAAATCTTTTCCCGGGATAAAAAGAGCCAAGTTTGATCCAAATTCATTCGGTAATTTTTGCGTGAAAAAGTAGAAACCATCTAAACATTCAGCCCACAAACTTTGGAATTTATAGTATAAAAGTCCACACACACACAAACTTTGGAATTCATATTAAGTATATTATGTAGGATTACAAATAGATTAAAAAAAATGTCCTAAATCATTCTTCACATTTCCAGTTATTAATAAACATAGGATACAAATTAAGAATATAATAAAGCTAATTAAGAAATAATAACACATTAGTTAGGTACAACACTCCTTATTACTTGATATACTTATTTTTTAAATACATATTTTTATAGATATTTACATTCAGACATAGAACACACAGACATGTTCATGCACACAAATGTTAGTCCTGAATGGGAATCGAATCCACGACCTGCGGCGTGGTAGTCAGTGTCTCTAACCACCAAGCCAACAATCAATACTCGGGTGCAACATTAGCATAAATGCGAAAATAATTTTTATTTTACCGACTGAAAGTAAAATTATTAATTTTCATGTAAAAAGCTGTAATAAGCCGCCAAGTTGAATGAATAAAGTTATTAGTAGCACTAACGAGCGGGTCTGAAACTTGATGGGTGCGAGATTTCAGTTAATACAGCTTTTTAAAACTTTAAATCCGCATACTTTACGTTTAACGCTCTATTTAAACTAATTAACTAACTTAATTCTAAATAATAACTTATGTTCATAAAATATATGAATATTTAATTGAACGAACAATTATTTTTAATGATCATATAATGTGTAACACAAAATATACAAAGGTCTGAATTGAATTTGTGGTTCATTTTGTGGAATCAATAATTACAAATTACTATTAAAAAAATATTGTATTTTCATAAATTTTAATAATTTTTAGTCTGAAATAAATATACATATTTCCAGACTTTGTTTAACACTGAACGTACCAAATACGGCCAATGGGTTTTGCCAATCGCTCTATCAAAATGCGCAAGGTTTCTATAAAAAAAATCTTGGCACAAGTTACTTATAATAGCCATACATCAAAACAGTCTAGCGTAATGAAACTAGATTGAAAAACAGCCGGTCACGACGGGTAACTATAAGCTATTAATTTTATAAGAGCTTGGAAAATGTACTCGGAAATGTTGTATAAGTCGAGTTATTATTTTTTAAGTGAGAATAAGGGGAAAAATATTCAGTGACTTCTGATTTAATATAAAGGTCTCCTTTATTTTAAATGTTTGCATAAAAAGATATTACTATTGCCAGTTATAAATATCCCAGGACATTCTCCACACATGGTTACCTGATCACTGTACTATGGCTACCAGGTAACTGATATACTACATATACTAATTTTTAAATATATACATACATGTTCAAGTTCATGAACACAAATGTTTATCCTGGGTGGGAATCGAACCCACGACCTGCGGCTTGGGATTCAGGGTCTCTAACCAAACTACTAACTAAGCCAACTGGCTTATATAGCTTGCATAATAAGGATTAGGTCAAAATGTTCACTGTAATATTCAGTGTGTGTAACCCTAAGCTTTTCTTTTAATTGAAAAACATGAAAGAAATCTTCTCGTTCACTGTTAAGATAACAAAGAAAATCAAGCTTTTATTAATACCTCCCATTGTGTTAAAATAAAAAGAAAGAAACCAATCCGTGGAACCGCTTTTATTAAATGAACAAGAAAAACAGCTTCATACAAATATTAACCGTGTAGGCACTCACTGTTTGCTTTATGAAATTTGTTGTTCATATTAAAATTAGAAATTTAATCTTCTTGCCTTAATTACGCGTTTACTTTGTCTGGGGTAAAGCTGTGAACACTGAATGACTTCAAAGGAATGCTTCCATTTCACTAAAAATAACTGTTTGAGGTTATTTTAACATAGAACTAAAAGTACCTATTATTAGCAACAGTGCTCAGGATGTGTGACGGAACGTTTAAGTGAAGTCTTATATATAAATTATAAGCAGTTGTAATACTGTGTTTCGGTTAGAAAGGTGAAAGGAACCGGTGAAATTACAGGCACATGAGACTTATCAACTTCACGTCTCAGGATCAACAACGCATTGGCGATGCCCCTTAGTTTTGCAAATTACCTATAGGCGGCGGTTACCATCAGGTGGACCGTCTGCTCGATTGTCGGAATGTAATAAAAAAATATATACATATTGTTGCTATTTGTGCTTGGTTCAAGTCGCTGGCAGCTGCTGGATGTGCTTTCCTTATCCCCTGTATATAGTAATCAATATAGCAGTCATAATTGAAAAAAATCTGAAACCTAAACCGATATTCGTCATGCTCAACTTTACGAAAAAATATGTTTACTAGAATTTCCATAGAGGAAAGTTCTTTTGTATTTTTTTTCGCAGATTAGTATTGCTTCCAACACATTGACAACACATGTCTCATGTACAGTTTGACACATACAAATTAGATTTCGAACGATTTCGAGTTATCAACCAGCTAATTCAGTTAATACAAACTTCGTCGGCGAGCCGCTTCACGGAGGCCTCGGAGAGCTTATTTCTCATGTAATTAGTATTAGCGTGGTTAGCGAAAGAGACAGGGCACGGAGGCCGCGAAGAAACATCCTCGAGTTAGTGTCATTTTCCTTACAGAATCGAGCCCCAGATATAGTGAACATCAGTGAACAATTTATCACTTTGACAGTCAATTCATAAAGGCACACATAATCTACAAGCACAATTTTATAGGTAATACTACAAATATGAATACAAACATCTACGTAAGTGCCAAGGGCTTGGTATAACAAAATTTGTGTCGCATTATGTTGGTTCATAAAATAAATCGCAAACGCCAAAATTCACTTACTATTCAAAAAGAAAATCAAACAGAGCGAGAACAACAAATATATGAGATACCTCCGGGATATACGAA
Organism: Habrosyne pyritoides; assembly: GCA_907165245.1. Lineage (NCBI taxonomy): Eukaryota > Metazoa > Arthropoda > Insecta > Lepidoptera > Drepanidae > Habrosyne > Habrosyne pyritoides. The sequence goes on along the minus strand of OU015602.1, from coordinate 7,814,360 downwards.
TACAAAAAGGCCAAATAAGAAAGCTCAAAAAGTAACATTTTCATCAACAAATATAAAGTCATTTCTTTCAATTGATCATTCGTGTTTGTACGTAACATAAGACTTATAGACGTAATGATCAACGGAGTTTCTTTCACCAAATAAATAACATTACACGAGGAATTTATTTTGACTTCTTCTTATCATCAAACATATATCCTTAGTCATACAATGTAATTATTTCTGTTTCAATTTACTATTATTTGAAAACCAAACGGCATCTGCGGTGGCGGTAGATATCGATGGGTATTGGTGCCCTGGAAGATGGATTCCTAGAATAGGCTCGTGGTATAATACCCTGCCTTCGTGTGTCTAAGGCGCCCAGTACAACTGCTGCAGAACAAGAATGTCCAGCGCTGTATCTATGCTGGTTAATAAAGAACCAACATACTTTCTCGTTCTGGGTTGAAATCCAGGGCCTGTGAGACCGTTGGCTCATCGATTCTTCAAGTAGGTCATCATGGTGACTTTCGTGATAAAAAAAACTGAATGCACTTCAGGAATCGACATTGGCTTTCAGCTTAGCAAAACTGTCAGTCTTTATAGGTAGTTGTAATTATAGTTATATTTTACTAATTATATTGTAATCAATTATTCTGTTTTATCATAATAATTAATAATAAATAAAGATAATTGAAAATTTATTAATTAATTACCCATTTCCGCCGTGAAGCTGCGTGCACTTGTATTACTGTGTTTCGGTTAGAAAGGTAAGGGGGCCGGTAAATTTAGAGGCACATGAGACTTAATAACTTGCCCCTAATGCAAATGTCTATAGGCGGCGGTGACCACTTACCATCAGATGGACCGACATGTTTATCGGCCCATGTAATATAAAAAAGGTAGCCTGGTAATTTTTTTTATTTGCCAAATAGTATTCAAAAGTGTAGTTGCGCTTGGTTTTATAAGAAGCTAGTCAATTAAGTATAATAAGATGCGTTTGAAGTTTCCCTTTTTAATTCTCTTTCAAGCCTCAGATATTAAATCCAGCTTGTAAATTAGCTAAAGTGCTAGGAACTATAGTAATGATAGCCTAGATAAGAGCTTGTGATAGCCTCGCGGCGTTAGAGAACCACTAACTCACTTTATAAAATCTCGTTGAAAGACTCTAAGGACACGCCGATCCCTCGATGTCACTGATGTAAAGTTGAGTAGATGAGCCTATTGTGTTTTTTAATCAATATTTGTTTTTTTTTTTATTATTGACTTAAAATTCAATTAACTTTAATTTAGCCTTAAAAGCGTCATCATCATCATCATCATCATCATCAGCCTATCTCCGTCCACTGCTGGACATAGGCCTCACCTATGGCACGCCACTGAGCTCGATCTTCAGCTCTTTGTTTCCAACCGCTGCCAGCCAGTTTTCGTATATCATCGCTCCATCTAGCTGGAGGGCGCCCTACACTACGTTTACCGAGCCGTGGTCTCCACTCTAGAACACGTCTACCCCAACGGTTATCGGTTCTACGGCAGATGTGACCAGCCCACTGCCACTTCAGCTTGCTAATCCTTTGAGCTATGTCGATAACTTTGGTTCTCTGACGGATGACTTCATTCTTAAAAGCGTAAAGGCTGATTATTTTCATTTTTGCATAATTAGTATGATTAGGCTCAAATTCGTATAATGATGTAGTACTTATAAATCTTAGTGTTATTTTGTTTAGGTACGTACTTGATTTACTGTGAATCCTGTTATTTTTTTATCAATGTGCAATGTAGATAAAGGATCATAGTTCCAGGGGTGGTAGAAATTTTTTTATATCTTAGCTCTACTGAGTCAACTAAGTAGCTCCTTAGTCTAAGAGTTCAGAACTTTGTCGGAAAAATAAACGCTGAGGCGAGTTCGTACTGGGGTATCATGAGATAACGCTTAAAGAAAATAAAATGAGAGGATATTTATCCTAGATGTACTCGTATATCTATCATAGAGAACGTTCAGCTCGCTACGAAAGATCATTAACAGCTCTTGATAATTGATTCAGAAGCGAATCCTTAGAATCATTTTAACAGGCCAGTTGACTTGGTGGTTAGCGATCCTGACTGCCACGTTGCAGGTCACGGGTTCGATTCCTATCCAGGACATACATTTGTGTGCATGAAATGTTTGACCTATGTCTTAGTGTATATATCGGTATAAGTATGTATTTAGAAAAATACAAAAATAATAATTTTGTAGTTAATCAACTATCTGGTTTCGATAGTATACTATCTGCTTAGTTTGAGATTAAAAAGCCCTGGGTAAAGAATGTCCAGATTTATATCATTTATTTATTTTAATTTTAAACTGCCCAACTTTGAAACGAGTATATTTCTTCGGAATCTCGTAAGCCTTTTTTAATATAAACTAAAATGAAAAATAAATTTTCCGTTGCTCGGACGAACTTAAAAATGTAACAAAATCCAAATTTTATAATTGTGCCCTGGACATTTCCCGGAAAAGAACGCGGGAATTTTTTGTCAAAAAGTTCAACCATACTGCTCGTGTGGCAGTCCCGGGAGACAACTATTGTTTACTTTTTATGAGCATCATAATTTTATTAACTACATTTACAATATACAGTCTCATAAATAGTTAACTTAGGAGCAAAAATGCATTTGTCAGTTAATCTGCATAAAACTAGTTTTTGTGAGCAGTTTTCTGCCTGCATAAAAGATTTGTTTGAAAAAATATATTATACTAGCTGTCTCCGCGGTGTCACCCGCGTTCCCAAGGGATGTAACATTTTCCCGGCACAAAAAGTATTTTATGTTACTTCTAATACCTCCAAAAATATGTGTACAAAGTTTCATCATGATGGGTTAAGTAGTTATCGCGTGAAAGCGTAACATACAAACTAACATTCACATTTATAATATTAGTAGGATTACCAACCTTATGGCGTGTGATATTTATAACTAAGATTGAATGAAATATTTATTTTGTGTTGAGTATTATTTTGGAATCTAATTTTACTATTAAGACTCCAATTAGTCCAGAGAAACAGATATCATGCAATAGTGATTCCTTCTTTGTCTTTCATAAGGAATAAAAATATACACTAAATCCTTTCATTTATTTGAATACACTTTGAATAAATCATTATTAAGGCTTGGACTACGGCCCCAAAATTAATGTGTTTAGTTAAAACCCCAAACTTACCACTTAGACCCAATCAAAGATCTTATAATCTATTTATTTGCGGCATTAGTGAAATACAAAGTGGTTCCTGAAGTATTGAATAAGAAAATTCATGGATAAAGCTATTCCCCAGTCGGTAAAATATGGAGCAAACCGAAATGTTATGTTGTTATTTTTATTACATCACTCGAACGCAAGCAATAGAAAAAACATGTCAAGAGATTTTTCCTTCTTTGACAAGGTTTGATTTGATGTGAAAGTTGGTACGTTTTTCGTTGCCTTTTGTAGTTAACACGGCACTATGTAATATGGCAACTTTGCTTGATATTGAAGAATTATATTACCTATATAACATGCGTAGGTACAAGTATATTCTTAACAGAAAGTACGAAAGTTGAAATCTATATATTTTTTTTAAGATAAAACTTTAGTACCCTTTTTAATAAAATTGCACGAACGGATGAACGTTCCATTTGACACAATTAAAGTTAATATAGAGAAGAAGTGCATAAAATGCTTGGAATAAATGATTAGAAATACATTATATTAATTAAAATAAATATTTCACACCTACACATAGTGTTGACACCCACACACATATTTTACAATATATGCCCTGATCATAGAGGTTACATACTCTGACAAAAGCTCAAAAAAATTTAAACTTAAAATATATATAGAATTACGGTCGAATTTCGATCGCTAGGCAACCACTAGAATAATTTAATTTGAGTTTTACACTTGCTTAAAACGAAACGTGCAACAGAATTCCTTTATTTTACGATTTCAAAAGCCCTAACATAAAAATTGAAGAAATATCGGAAAGGTTAAGTGCTATTTTAAACGCAGCAATAGCATTTTTATGTTCTGCTACTTAGGCAATGAAAACAGGGACTTTTATGTGTTGAGTTATGATTTAACTAAGGTATATTTTAGAACAATGGCAGTTTGATGGTATGAAACGGTGGTACCACGATGGTACCGTTCATACACATTTCATAAAGTTGAAAATAAAGTCATATTGTCAATAAAGCACATATTGTCAACAAAATTACTGTAAAAAAGCTGTTTCAAGATAGTTACTTCCTTGTGTACTTCCTTCTTATCGTTACTACGTTCATAAGCACATATTCGGTGGTAGTTTCAGTAACTTTAAATTTGATCTTCATAAGTGCCCTCCGGGGGCCTAAACTGATTAATTGGTTTTGAAGTTTGCTTATTTTAGAATTTTTAAGATTAATTAAAATATTATTATACGAGACCATGTAATTTCCCTTACCGGGCAAGTTTTTCAACCCTTTCTGAGCTTATTTGATGAGAGTAAAGTTTTATCTTGTTCACGGTTGACTTCACCCGAAATCTGTTGCAGGCGACATCGACGTGACGTAACAAATTGATGTAATTATCAGTGCAGTGATCCGGTGGAAACGGAAACCAAAGTCGTCTGTTTAGCCTCATGATTTACAAGGTTGTCTTCTCTATATAAATAAATATTGTTATTTTTTATTTTACAATTAGAACGATTTTCAAATAATAACAATAAATATGAGATCAATCAATTTACAAAAACTAAACCTGTCACTCTAGCATATCACAATACCTCAAGCTTTCCACAACTATCGTCTGCCATCCGTCCGCAAACAGCCCCCTTATTCAGCTTATACAAACTTCGTCGGCGAGCTGCTTCACGGAGATCTCGGAGAGCTTATCTCTCGCGTGATTAGTAGAATTAGCGTAGTAAGCGACAGAGACAGAGCATAGAGGCCGCGATAAAACATCCTCGAGTTAGTGTCATTTTCCTTTTATGAATCGAGCCCCAGATCACATTCAGCTTTCTTACTCAGTAGTCAGTAATGTGACGTAATAATAATTAAGTAATAATAATGTGTAATAATTACTTAATGATGAAGTTACTCTAACAATCATGCTATGTAGGTAGAGATTGCTCAACAAAAAATTTTTTTCGAAAAAAGTCATAAGCAAACAAAATATTCTTAGACTGTAAGCTTCTTATTAACACAAGTGGTGCCAGTTTATCCTATTAACTTTATAACAAATAGCTGCGCCCTGCGGCTTTGCCCGCTTTCAACCCTGGTTATAAACCTTCTTGATCCTCTATCTATTGCTGAAAACTGCATTAAAATCCGTTGCATAGTTTACGATTCTATAGTGGACATACAGACAAACATTCATTTTTATATATATAGATAAAATAAAAAGCTACCATCAATATGTCGTATGACTCTATGTAAGAAGGTAAATCTATCGTAATTGTAATTGCCTATATAACCTATTTATCACATCTCCATCGAAAGTCGCTTAAAAATCCCATATTTTACTAATTAATTAAGACCTTACGCCTCTTAATATAAAGGATAATTTAACAAATATACAATTAAATAAATACACACTCGCAGCATTGCGATGAAAGCCCACACGCACGCCATTACACGCCATAATCATAAGTAATGTTAATCGTATATAACAGTTACGAGTTCTGCGTTCCGCTGCCTTGAAAGTTCCGCAATACTGCAGCTTAAAATACGATCATGTGGCGGTAGCGTATATCCGCATTTATATCTATATACGCTTCATAATCGTATGTAGTATCATTGTTTTTTATAGGACTTTAAATAGATTAAACAATTTGTTAGATAGACTGGATATATTATTTACATAATAATACCGCTTTGGCATCTCCAATTATGAACTTTATAATAATTTATAATAATGTGACAGGCGCACTATATAACTACATTTTGTTTTAAACGCAACATCATTTACGCTGCGATTACATTTTGAGCTGCAATGCAGGGGAAGATTTACTTCAGCTACGTGTTATTTTAAACGTTGATAATATTTGGTTTTCTCACATTATCAATTATACTGACATTGTGAGGAAGCTCCTTGTTTCTTGCCAGAAATTAAAAAAAGTAGTTTTTTTTTTTCTGAAGTTGATCCTGAGAACCAGTTACCTCATATAAATATCAATATAAATCACAGATGAGTTAAACAGAAGGAGACCTTATTTATGCCATTGTCATGGATAAATACTTTTGGCATTGTTGTACCTGGCACAATAGATAAGATAAAAAAAATCCTGATATTTTACCTCTCGTGTTTATTGTTTATACTGTAATGTATAGCAGCATATTACTCGTTTGACGAAACTACTTTGATATTGTTTACTTTCTTACCCTTAAATGAGTTGGTACTTACTAAACTAAGGCTCGACTCTATTAAGAAAATTACACTAACTCGACGATGTTTCGTTGCGGCCTCTATGCTCTGTCTCTGTCGCTTACTACGCTAATACTACTAATCACGTGAGAGGTAAGCTTTCCGAAGCCTCCGTGAAGCGGCTCTCCAACGAAGTTTGTATTAGCTGAATAAAGGGGCTAAAGGACTGAACAACTGTTTTGTGTTTGTGTTATCTGTGTGTGTACCTACTATAAAATATGATTATGAAGTTCATTACGTTGGTTAGTATCAACATACCGAAAGCTGTGCGTTTAACTTTATGTTGTTCTCTAGTCTTTCGAATACTGATGACTTAGATTAGAATATGTACGATGCAATTCCGTATCATAACATTTTTTTAGTTACCAAGCAAATTCTGATTGCAAAATTTACAAAAGTGGACTATGTACACGTGAAATGTTGTTGCGTAGTTGGTAATGTATATAGTAAGATTTGTCTTATTCTAATATTTTCATAATTCTTTACTAATAAACAATTATTAAAATTGAATCTTAATCCAACTAGTTAAACGTCAAATTACAACTGTATTTGAACTTCATTTGGCAAATTAGTGTACCCTACTAATATTATAAATAAGAATGTAAGTTTGTTTGTTACGCTGTCACGCGAAAACTACTTAACCGATCATCATGAAACTTTGTACACATATTCTTGGAGGTATTAGAAGTAACATAGGATACTTTTTCTGCCTGTAAAATGTTATGTATTTCGGGAATGCGAGTGAAACCGCGGAGGACAGCTAGTAGTGGATAAAATAACGTAACAGACCTAAAGTAAAAATATTGTCAAGAAGGTGTCGGTAGAGATAGATCGAATTGCAAAATTTGATTACTATACCCCAAGTGGGTAAACGATATATAAAACTATGTTTTGCAAATTACCAAAAACATTGGTAATACTTAGTAGGCTTATGGGCCTAAAAAGTTGCCGGATTTCAGCTACGTCACCGGGACGCTGGTTTGATAAATGGCATGTCCCGGACACCGCGGCAATGAGTGATGGACCGCGTTTCTTGCACTAAGATCCCGCGAAAAAAAGTTTTTTTCCATGATTATAATTTATTTACTGCTGCTTACTTGACCTATTGGTTTTGACAGACCGTTAAGGGCTTTTTGAACAGTGCTTTCGACTTGCTTGTTCAACATGAAATTATTTTATATGTAAACTTGCTAATCCTATGTGAATCTGTGCTGCTTTGTTTTAAAGTACTCGTCTCCACAAGAGTCAGTTCAAAACAACGAGCAGAGCAAGCGCGGAAAGATGTTAATTTTTAAAAACACAATACAATTAATCTTAAAATAATTTATTGTAGAATCTTCAATGAGTACGGACTAAGAAAATGTAAAAAAAAAATCTAAGAAAATAATATCATTTTTAACCGACTTAGGAAAAGGTTCTTAATTGGATTGTATGCTTTTTTCCAAATAAGCGGGTACGTACAAAAACCTTTCAATAAACACAGAGAAGTAAAATTACTGATATTTTCCAACACGTTTATTGTATGTATTTTTATAACCGAACACGATATCAATAATATGCACAAAGACGCTCCGTTCAACCATGTAGATTAATATAAAGAATGACAAAGGATATATTCAAAATATTCAAGACAAAAACACTTGAAAGGATGGTTACTGCCGTATGTGCAATAAACAAGGCTCTCCACATTCTGTCGCCAAGTTTGGAAAAAATATTACGTATACAAGAACACACTTGACCCGTGTAAGGAGACCCCCTACCCTTAACAACTCGATTGAACTGAAGTATCATTCGTTATTGGACGCTGTTAGAACCGCGTATGGTAAATATTTACACAAATGTAATACTTTCCTTAGGCGGTCGTATTACGTAAAGTCAATTTATGCTAATACAAAACCCTGATAAAGACATATCGTAGACAATATGAGCCCTTAAATTGACAAATATTCTTATTTAGTGAAATGGAGAAGAATACTTGTGGTAAAATACTTTACCGCAAAGCAAGCTTAAGATCTTTCTTATAAATTATCTTTTAAATGTAATATAAATCAATAAATATCCCAGGACATTCACCCATGGTTACCTGATCCCAAAATGAGCAGAGTGTACTGCTTGTACTATGGCTACCGGGTACCTGATATACACCAATTAAATACATCTTAATATATATAAATCTCGTGTCACAATGTTTGTCCTCAATGGACTCCTAAACCACTTAACCGATTATAATAAAATTCGCACACCATGTGCAGTTCGATCCAACTTGAGAGATAGGATAGTTTAAATCTCAAATTATAGTCGCAATTTTAATTTATTGCTAATTATTGGTCTATAATTAATTGACAGTCACAAATCTGAATCTGCGAAATGTATGTACGCCCATAACTTCAGAACGGTTGGACCGATTTTGCTAATTCTTTTTTTGTTGTGTTTATTATTGTCAGGAGAAGGTTCTTACGAAAGAAAAAATTAAGAAAAATGCGCGAAAAAATCAGAAAATTTAATAAAACAACGACCATTTTAAATTTTCTAATGTAACCGCTTTTGACATCGTAAACTCTTATAATGTAACCTTATGGTTTTTGACATAAATGTCAGTGGTTTGACAACATCGTCTAAAACAGAGGCATGGGTCGGAATTATATTGATAAAATAATAAATTTATCATTACTCAGTGCATATTTCACAGCCTATTAAATCGGAATATTTATGAACATTTTTACACTTAGTTTTTGAGAAGTGTGTTCATCAGAGTTAGTTCAGAGCAGTCACGCCTCATATTAAAAGTTCAATTGGACGTAGTTACGCAAACCAGAACCAAGCCACAGAATGACAGTTTTGAGATAATTAAGATTTTTGTAAAAGACGAGTTTCACGCCATAAGCTGCTGAATGTTTTCATTGAGCCTTTTCTTAGCGTGCTTAATAATACAGGTGCCTACTTCTTGAGCATATCTACCATCTTCTCCTTCAACCCACACGTTAGTATGAACGTTTTTTAAGGGACGAAGGTGTTAGCTTCTGATAGCTGTTACACCCTTACGCGGACAATTCCGGCGAGCGCTGGGGCTCTCAGCCGAAAATACATTTAGATTTTTAGCAACAAGCACACTGAGGGTGTCCCCTGTGGGGCTCGGACCTCGGGATCAGGACGTTGCGTGGGGGGGTCAAAAGACTACATTATCTGATTTGTTATTAGTGGTTCTTTATTTCAAAACAAAAAACAGCAATGAATAAATATTAGAGAGAGCGCGGTTAACGTCCACGCCGGCGAGGAGGTGTATTGTGTAGTATCGCGAGCTGAAGATTCGATTGCAGCTGTCTGGGCTTTGGTGATTTCGTCGTCAGACTCGGCGAGCCTCGGTCTGCCAACGCGACTGATACGGGTAGGAGTGTAGGACGCGGTCTTTATTTTGAGGGGATTTTTGTGATTAATTGCAGAATCGAAATGGTTACAACGTGCTAGATCGTCGCTTCCTGTGTGGATACCGAAATTGTACGACCACATTTGCCTTTTATAAAAAACCTTTTTTTTAATAAAAGGAATATGGATCTTTTTAAAATTATTTATTTCACTAAGAATTTGGGTTACAAAAGTACCAAGATACATGCCTCTTTTTAAAATCGTTTATTTACCTTAGAATTCGAAATTATGCAGAATGGTTCTATTTTCCTATTTATGAAACATAGTTTAGGTTTGGTATCTTAGGTTAATAGTATTTTTTCAGACAATCTCGACGGCTTAGGTCTTTTTACCACATTATAAAAAAACACTTTTTGAATCATTTGAAATCGTTTGGTAAACTTAACCAATTGTTGTGTATCTTAAAGTATTAGATTCATAAATACTATGTTTTTGTATTTTTTTTTATTAATCGTGCCAGTTCGAATTCAATATTCATAGTTTAAACAGGACAACGACTGTCGGGTCAGCTACCGAATATAATCATTGTATAACCCAGGATATTTATTTATTTATTGTAGTACGATATATTTTTTTTCATATATAGTTTTTAATAAAGTAAATATGGCAAAACAACGTTTGCCGGGTCAGCTAGTACTTATATAGATACTAGCTGTCCCAACAGACGTTGTCCTGTCGAAATGAGTCCATATAAAAGTTCCCTAAAAAATTAAACGTTGGTACTTTTAACACAGCGCCATCTGTTAGAATCTTTTGGAGTTAATTCAGATAATTGTGACTGTCAATTAATTATAGACCAATAATTTGCAATAAAATAAAATTGCGACTAAAATTAAAGATCTAAGCTATCCTATCTCTTAAGTTGGACCAGACTGCTCATGGTGTGCCAATTTAATTTAAAATCGGTTAAGTAGTTTAGGAGTCCATCGCGGACAAACATCGTGACAGGAGATTTATATATATTAAGATTTACACCCAGACACAGAACAAACAGACATGTTCATGCACACAAATGTTTGGCCTGGGTGGGAATTAAACCCACAATCAGCGGCTTGGCAGTCATGGTCTCTAATCTCCAAGCCAACTGGCCCATCAAATAATATATATAAGTAAATAAATAATAAATAAATATAGCCCCCTTATTCGGCTAATACAAACTTTGTCGGTGAGCCGCTTCACGGAGGTCTCAGAGAGCTTATCTTTCACGTGATTAGTAGTATTAGCGTAGTAAGCGACAGAGACAGAGCACGGAGGCCGCGACGAAACATCCTCGAGCTAGTGTCATTTTCGTTACAGAATCGAGCCTCTGATAATCAGATATTAACTAAATCATTGTGTGTTAAAATAGTAGTAGAGCTCATAGTGCAGAGTTCATCCGGGGAAGTACTACCACCTTACCCATTTCTACCGTGAAGCAGTAGTGCACTTGTATTACTGTGTTTCTGTTAGAAAGGTAAGGGGGCCGGTGAAATTACAGGCACATGACACTTAACAACTTCACGTCTCAGGGTCGACAACGCATTGGCGATGCCCTCAGTATAGCCAATGTCCATAAGCGGCGGTGACCACTTATCATCAGGTGGACCGTGCGCTAATTTGAAGGCCCTAGTGGTATAAAAAATATTAGAAAATAAATAAGATTTTAATTATTTTTTTTTTTTTTATACCACATGGGCCGACAAACAAGCAACTAAATCAAAATAATGAAAATATTGTGATCATTATATTTGAAATACTAAGTGTATAACAGACACCAGCATAATCATAAAAACACATCCCCTCGCTTTCACTGTTTGAACGAGTTCACTTTTTCATATCAACCACAAAACAAACCCATTTTACAGAAACAATCATAACGTGTCTGTTGTATCAAATTGTATGTTTTGCAATAAATGCTCAATAAAAGCAATACAATCACCAGAAATCGAGTGTGGAGTAATAACAGTTAGGGGGAAGGATATGAGAGCGTACAAACATCGCATCGCATCGAACTAATAGAATATCCCTGCTACAAAATAACAACCGAAGCGCTTTCCATATATTTAGACGCATACCGATTCCAATTGCACAGAGCTATTCACTAAGCTATTAGCAACAAATGTGACCATTATTTAAATTAGGTCTTCGCCGAACGAGACGAGAGTGTCGAAGTTACTCGAAGCTGCGAAGTTCGATCAACAAAGTAGGTCTATCTTATATCTTTGCAAATAGGAAAGTTTTGTAGTTAGGATTCTATTTAAGACTACTTCTTTGAATACTGCTCTTAAGGAGATGCCTGATGTTGAAACCACGTCTTTCATTAATTACTTTAAGGCTATTAAGGTTTATTTAAAATTCATTTTTATTCGATTCATAAAAAAGGAAGGTAGGTGCTTGTAAATCAAACTGTAATATAACAAGGTTTGAATTTTAAATAAACGAATTAAGGTATATTATGAAATAGCAACACTTTAAATAAAATACATTAAATTTCGAATATATATTGCCAAAATAAAAGAAATTGAATAAACTCAATTGATTCCACGCAACGACCCAACGAAAGACCTTAATCTATTTATTCACCAATTTTATCGATATATTATTCCTAATGGTATTAAGTCGATAAGAGACATCACTAAAGCTATTTCTTTTGAAAAATTACCGTGACATTGAACCTTATGCAATAACTATATTATTTTATAACACGTTTGCCGACCAATAACTAGATGGGGTGATAACCTTTGCAAACGATTCTTAAAATCTTCATTTTTAGCACCGATACAAAATACGTTGTATCAGCAGTTTCGTAGCCGCTTCGTAGCCGTTTCGTAGCAATCTCGTAGAGGGTGCAAAATTATTGATGAATCCTATTTTGCGATGTACTTCAAATTTTATTAAAGTGTATAGTAAACTAAAGATTAACCCTTTAGCCGCCGAGTACCTAAACCGCAGTCTGCCAATTTCGCGTTATGCCAAAATGTCATAAGTAATAAGCATGTTTTTGTCTATGTCGCAACAAACATATTTCTCATTAAGGGCATTTAACGATAAACAACAGATACAAGATACCAGGTATTTTTCGTAATTTGAGCAATTAGTTTAATTTACAATGATATTCTTGAACACATTGCCACGTTTGCTACATAAGCTTATGTGACTGACATAATAACTGACTGAGGATTGTGAAAGAACTCGTTATCTATCAATCTTTAGCTATTTAATATACATAAGTAAAGTAACATTCCTTTGACGCACCATCACCTTAAAACTACTGAACATATTTCGGTATGTGACTGCTACCATTCGACGCGGAATTTTTTGTGGATGTTTATAGGCTATGTATGATATAGATAAACGCGGGAAAAACCGCGGGGGACAGCTAGTAATAAATAACTATTGTATGTGTAGAGAAGATGTTTGTTAATAAAGTTTTGGAAATTTAAATAATTTTGAATATCATTGAGAACTTGAAAAATAAACCTGAACTTACAAATGCCATTACATTATGTATCATTACGTTAATGAAACACGTTTCATATTCCATTTCAGTGACGCTTAAAAATGAAACTTTTTCATATTTATAAGCGTTCATGTAATTTCATTAAGCATATGTAGAACTCTGTTTTAACTTTTGAAATAATTAATTTTAAAAGTAATACAGATTTGACTTTCGTAATTCAAATAACGATATCAAAAGCTGGCTTAACAGGCTGTTTTTAATCATCTGAAATTGGAACATTTGATACGAGTCTCTTTCTAATGTACATGATTTTGGTAAATTTTACTTCGTCCGCTTTTATGTTACTATGTACATACAGAGTCGCTTCGATTGAAACGGGTTTTTTTGTTAGGTAATATGGTATCTAGTGGGCCTGAAAATAGGGTTCAAATCTTGTCTACCATTTAAAATTCCGTAGGTTATCTTATGTAGTAATCGGTGTAAGTTATTTATATGAGTCATAAGTGAAGGGAATCTCTCAGTTCGTGGGGGCTATAACCCCACCATATATATGTAAATATAAAATGATCTCTCTAAATGCCTTGTCAAACTATTTTATTACCAGAATGATGGACAACGAATAAGTATCATTATCTAACCAAGCGGCGAGAGTCTAGGGACGTTGTAAATTAATACTGATTTTTATTGTTTTGGTATAGCTTGGTTTTTCATTCGACGTTATTTTTTTATTTGTAAATGAAAATGAATATTTTATACTCATGCGAGATAAATTCATATTAAATAAAGATTCTGATAGCTCTTTAGTTCAGCAACACTCCAGGCCCCTTATTCTGCTAATACAAACTTCGTCGGCGAGCCGCTTCACAAAGCCGGAGAGCTTATCTTTCACGTGATTAGTAGTATTAGCGTAGTAAGCGAAAGAGACAGAGCATAAAGGCCGCGAAGAAATATCTTAAAGTTAGTGTCATTTTCCTTACAGAATCGAGCCCCTGACCTTATAGGCCTCGTGTGCTTGCCTATATGGGCTACATTATCACAATATCATACCACATGACATTTTGGTTATATATTATTTTAACACTAATCATACCAACACTTACTAGTCACCTTTTTCTACCATAGCGGGTCAAATGTAACTTTATGTTTCCTGCTTGAATGTATGAAATACGGTTGTTAGGAAGGGAAATAAATAGTATAACTGTATATTAATTAGTAAGAAAAAGTCATGAAGTCAAATGTGCAAAAGCAATAAGATGATACGTGCAATTTCAATGCAAAGCTCATAATGGGTCATTTGACCCGGTTATGGTATGTTTAGTGTTAATTATATATTAAATAGCTGTACCCTGCCACGTGGCACATTGTGATTGAATGGTTGAGAGATGAGAAACAAAACAAAGACGGTCGCGGATATGTGACTGATGCAAAAAATAGATAAAAACAATCCTTGATGCGGATTATATATCATGCTAAAATTTCAGCTCGATCGGTGCAGAACTTTTTGAGTTTTTGAAGCGTACACAAACCAACATAACATTTTTATATATATATAGATATGTGTTATAGTTGTACCTCTGTTTACCTAATTAAATTACAAAGCACAATCATATAGTAAAAGTTTTATAGTATACACAAATACATTTGAATTGTTGAGATAATGATGGCAAGAGTCCAACTATGTCGAAGGCAGTACGTCAATAAGGAGGATAGGCAGACGTGCTCTATCAGTTTCTGCCATCTCGGATCACACTACAGCTCTATGACACAGTGGAACTTTAACTGGAACAGTAACAAAACTTTAGTTAATATATTTTATTAAAAACAGACTAAAATGATCATTTTAGTCTGAAACAGAAGTGGAACTGGGCAGGGCATTTATCAAGATACAAAGATCATAGATGGACTTACCAAACAACTAAATGGCAGGGTCCAAAAGGCAAAAGAAACGTGGGAAGACAGAAGAAAAGATGGGCAGATGATTTAATAAATATAGCTGGAAAAAGCTGGATGGAGGATGCTTTTACCCTTAGGGGGGCCACATAACAAAGCAAATAACTTATAATTTAAAAATATGTATTACTCTTATAAGAATTGTTAAGTGGATTAATAAAGCTTTAATAATAATAATATCAAAAACATCCAGCAACTCTGTTTTACCTGTGTGATTAAACTTTGAGACGAAATTAAATTTATTCAAAGATTTAAATAGGCCTTCACAGGCATTTAAGAATAGACGGACTCTAACGCCTGTTCGTAACGTTGCTTTAAGTTATGTATGGCCTGTCAGATATTTCCGTGTAAAAAATCAACATGATCCATTGATACAATGCAAAACGTGATGCATATAAAACAAAAACTGGCACAATTAAGTTAACTGGGGAAATTCAAATATGAAATAACCATGTTTGTCTAAAATCTATATAATCTGAAACTACCCAAAGCTGATTTGAATATAAGCTCCCTTCTACCTCACATTACTATGTTGAGAATAAAAATTAAACTACATTTTATCATGCCAAAATCCAGACTCGGCTACTACTGTTTATAACAGTTGAACTACGAGTACAGCCTAAATCGGATCGTCCTCCTTAATCTCGAGAGAAAGGGCTGTGCGAAGCGAAATGTCATTTTAAGCCCACTCGCCTTTTTGTAACAAGCTATTTGATTCCCTTTTACCTATGGATATACTAAAATAGACTTACGGCGTCGAAATGTTCGGGGATCAAAG
Organism: Habrosyne pyritoides; assembly: GCA_907165245.1. Lineage (NCBI taxonomy): Eukaryota > Metazoa > Arthropoda > Insecta > Lepidoptera > Drepanidae > Habrosyne > Habrosyne pyritoides. The sequence continues at coordinate 7,798,370 of OU015602.1, read as the reverse complement.
ATCTACTGACAATCTTGTATGTACTAAGCTGGAAATTGGGATTCGTAAGTCGGGTTTTTTTTATTATTTTTATTTATGACGGGGCTGCCATTTACATCAAACTCAACTGATGGTAAGAGAAGATGAGGCCGAAGATGGAGTTTGCTTTCCCGTTAGTAGTCAATTCACTCTTTTCTAAAAGAGCACAGACTGGTTTCCCTATCTTTTAGGAATACTCGATTAAGGTTAGATGGACACAGATTATGTTATATGCTGACCTAATTATGGCGATCAATCAAATGACATGCAGTTTTCCGAATTTATCGTGGCAAATATATTCTTAGTTATGACATTATTTAGTTGATAAATATCAGTGGATTTTATATATGCACGTATCTTGTCGATTTTTGCTACACTGTAGTAGTACCCGCTACGCCGTAGCACGGGGACGTAGCGCTACGAAACTGTAGTTAAAGCTCTGTAGGCCGTAACTTTAACATTTTTTATTACTAACCTCCAATAAATTCACAGTGTTCTAACTGGTAACTAGTTTTAATTTTGGAAAAGTGCTGTCTTCCGGGATGATAAATAAAATTGTGTATGCTAGAATAAACTATCGAATTTAACAGGTAAAATGAGGAATAATAAGAAAAATGTGTTTATATATTGGAAATAAAATCCTATTTTTTTTAAATTACTATTTACAATTTACACCAGTACATGGTAATATTCTACTAATATTATAATTGCGAAAGTTTGTAAATTATTTTTTATTTATTTATGGATCTTCAACAAAAGATACACGCTAACATAACATTATTATAGCACACAGTGAATGTGAGGTGGCGTGTTCCTTCAATTAGAGGAGACCACAGCATCCAAAAATATTTATAAACGGAAAGTTACAAAAATAAAATCACAAATAAATGAACCGTGTAATAAAAACACAAACAATATCAAATACAAAATGAAACATGAAAACACAAAAACAAAATTAATAAAAGTGATGATGATTAATAGATTGATGGATGGACGTATGTTAATCTTTACGCAAAAAATACTTAACAGATTTAAATTGGTACTAGGCATATTACCTGAACTAACACGTAGGATACTTTTAATTCTGAGAAAATGTAACACTCTTTGTGAATGCGAGTGAAACCACGAGGGCTAACTAGTTATTCATAATACAACATGAAAAAAAATCCCCGCTATTCATTTTGTCACAAAATGCGACTCCAAATACAATTGCTTAAATCTATTTAAATACCGTAAAGTAGAAAACAGTCCACGACGGCATCTTCAAGGACATTCCATCAAAGGATTTATTAACAAGAGTGTTGAAGAGACACCTTTCTTCACAGTTCACAGGCAATAAACTGGTATTACATTGCGGGTGATAGTCAAAGGTTTCGGCGCTCATTCGTAAAATAGGTCAAGAGACGTGTGAACAGTTTCGCACGCGCCGATTTGTCAGTGCCACTGAATGTGGACTATAAAAACAGGCAACGTTTTACTGCTTATGTACTTCAATGTAAAGGTATCATACATAAAGGTAACTTGGGCTCGATTCTGTAAGGAAAATGACACTAACTCGACGATGTTTCGTCGCGGCCTCCGTGCTCTGTCTCTTTCGCTAACTACGCTAATACTATTAATCACGTGAGAGGTAACCTCTCCGAGGCCTCCGTGAAGCGGCTCGCCGTCGAAGTTTGTATTAGCTGAATAAGGGGGCTGAGCTTTCACTACCTTGTAATAAGGTCGAGTGTACATTGGATTGCGAACTTTTGCATATAATTGAAATTGAATGAAAATGTGATTGGGAATAAAACAATAGCCTCAAAATGAGCAGAATACATTATTATTAATAAATGGTGATAAATTCATTACAACTAAAAGTGTATGGAATTTTGATGTGGTTTTTCTAATAGATAGAGTGATTGAAGAGGAAGGTTTATATGTATTAGTATCTACATTGCACCTGAGCGAAGCCGGGGCGGCTCGCTAGTTATACTATAAATAAATGCGAAAACTTTCGAAAATCCTCAAAAGTGTTTGTTAGTCTTTCACCCAAAATCTACGAAACGTATTTGGATGAAACTTGGCACATAGATAGTTCATAACTTGAATAAGCATAACACACAATATTCTTATCCAGGGAAAATGTTACAACCCTCAGGAATGCGGCTGAAACCGTGGGAGAAAGCTAGTATTAAAATAAGTTTTTAAGCGGAATGCTTCGGCAATTACCTAAAGAAAGCATCTGCCCGTTACGGCTCATTAAGACCGCAAAGTTTGAAATACTCAATTTTTTATCATAATTAATAACATTGTTCCTACTTTTCCTAATAACACTCGTAAAGTTTGAGGGCTCGAGGAAGTCGTAAAAAATATCACCATAGTACACTCTGTCTCTGTATTTTTGTGGAGATATTATTGCTCCAATTTTCCGTATAATTTTTTTATGTGAATAAAATTACTATTTGTAAGATTGGCAGGATCTTGGGTTTTTTTTATTGCTAAGTAATTTAAATAATTCATATTTCTAGGCTTTAATATTTAAGGTTGCTACACATAAGATACCGCTTTCAGTAATGTCGCGATGTCTGATCATACATTTAAAAATTATATTAGGAATGTTTTGAGTGAAATATTTTCTATTTTGTAGTCTTGTTATTTCTTTTTTTTTTAATGTTACCTATATTAAGTATTTTGTAATTGTGAAATATAAAAATATATAAAAATTATGTTATAAAATAGCCAAAAAGTCAGAATAGATAAAATTTATATAAAAAAAAAATTAATAAAAAAGAATGTTACCTTTCTGAGTTTCTTGCCGGTTCTTCTCAGTTGAAGGCTGACTTCCGAACCGGTTGTTGCTTCAGTAACTTCAAATTTGACCTTCATAGGTGCCTTCCGAGGACCTAAACTGAATAAATAGTTTGGAATTTTGATTTTTTTAATTTTAAGCAGATTCAGCAGCATTCGATAGCGCATAAATGATGAACTAAACATATATTTTTGAATAATAATAATTATTTTATTCTTTATTTTTTCTTCAGTGCGTTTTCTAAATATAATTTTAATATTAATGCAAATAGTTGTAGAACCCATTTAGTGTGTATATATTTTGTACTGCCTATAAGCTGTTGGTGAGCCTATAAATAAATAAAAAATAATACATAAATGATTTGCCTTGAATGTAACCTAAGAAATATACAAACTTTCGGTATTAACATTTCTGTAGTACCTGGTACTATTTATATAAACTGAAGTATAGTGAGTATATAATCCGTGACTTCTTCAGTATATAGTAAAAATATGTTCATTATACATATTACATATATACGCATATAACTATATAAATAAATATAGTGTAAAACACATATTTTGCAAAAATGTGTAAGAAAATATATGACAAACAAAAAATCTTAAGTTAGGTTACTTTTATCCCCGAAAAATGTAACATTCCTCAAGCACGCGAGCGAAACTGCAGACGACAACTAGCTATAAATAAACTTGTATAAAGTTACCTCCACATTAAAGCCTTCACAATGCACATTGCAAACACTAGTTTTCACAAATATGACCACATAAAATATTAACATTAACAATGAGGTAAGATTACGAAGCACAACAAACATTAAAACAATATCCCGGGGTTGTTTAGAGGCCGCGCCTAGCCCCGGGCTTCGGGTATGCTACTTCGTTTACCATAATTTTGCCTAAACTCTCGTCTGATGTTTTTGACATCCATTGTCAAACTAGTTACTGCCCACTATAACATTCATTTATAAACGATTCTTCAGGGAACGTAATACTTCTGTTGCGTTCACCTTCGTTTGCTTATTAATTAATAAACACTTTAGACGGTTGCATTCGTATTGGTAGGAAAATAGGTTTTAAAATTTTTATTTTTCTTTACGAAACCAGCCCCCTTATTTAGCTAATGCAAACTTCGTCGACGAGCCGCTCCCACGTGATTAGTATTAGTAGCGTAGTTAGTAAAAGAGACAGTTTTAGAGTAGTAGAGCTCTTAGTGCAGAGTTCGTCCGGGGAAGTACTACCACCTTAACCATGTCTGCCGTGAAGCAGTAGGGCACTTGTGTTACTGTGTTTCGGTTAGAAAGGTAAGGGGGCCGGTGAAATTACAGGCACATGAGACTTAAAAACTTCACGTCTCAGAGTCGACAACGCATTGGCGATGCCCCTAGTGCTGCAAATGTCCATAGGCGGCGGTGACCACTTATCATCAGGAGGCTCACCGTCCGCTTGTTTGTCGGCCCATTCCAACAATTCAAGACACAGTCAATATTATAGTATTTATAGCGCATACATTTTATTTTTTTATTATGAAGTAGGTTTTAGGTGTTATAAAAAACTATCCTAATGCAATAAAAATCACAAGTATATATCAAATCATAGTAAACGTCAAAAAATACTTAGACGAGCACGTAAATTTGACCCAACACTTTTTCTATTTCGTAAGAAACTTTTGCTGCGGTTTTCAGTCACATAAATTCGAAAAGGTTCGGGCGCCTCGCCAAACCTATCAGTACAAACTGCCGTAGTATGATCACTACTGATACTCAGGTGCCAAGCAATCTCGCAGCCTTCCCAACTAACATGAAATGTTGTACACCTTTATCTTACAATGTGCTACTATTTATCTGTCTGGTTATATTGTAAAAAATATAGCAATAGCCTTTTTATTTTAATCCTTTTACTAAATAAAATATTAAAAAAAAACAATATTTTACTAGTGAACTGCCCTGGCTTCTCACGATTGCAACCTAGATACTAACACATTTAAACTTTCCTCTTGAATCAATCTGTCGGTTGATGAAAACCTCATCAAAATCCGTTGCGCAGTTTAAAAGATCGTAGCGTACAAACGGCGGGGTAAGCCACATCGTTTTATACTTTATAGTGATGATTGAAAAAGCAAATACCTTACAAGCTTGTCTTATAATAAATTTTAATATATAGAATGATTATATTGTATTCGTTCATCTCTTATGCGTTTCTGTACCATTCACCCATTTGCGATCAAACTTTGAATTGTGCGCGCAACCGGAAAGGTTTCTGAAGAGTAAAAATAAATACCGGGAACAACTTTGACATCACGCTCTCATCACGAAATAAATAATTGTGAGCAAATATCACATAGACTTTGTTGACTCTTCAAACATTTCCAAAACTCTTAAGGCTCCAGCAAACACCTACTGAGATTGAATGGACACTGTGGAGAGGCTCTTGGAAACGATTGTTGACAGATATTAAGGACCTCTGCACTGTGTAGGAGAGTTATCAATATTTGATTAACAATCCTATATGATTGAGTCCAATGGACATTATGTACCTAATACAAACATGGCTAAGAAGCATGGTTCAACGTACATCATAAAATTGTAGCTAAATGCTGAAATGTTTCGGAGAAGGTTATAGACGCATGCAGCGGTTGAATGACAATTTCAGATTATTTCAATAATTTACTGATTATGTTGTTATAAAGAGGCCGATAAACAGACAAATGTCCCACCTGATGGTAAGTGGTCACCGCCGCCTATGGACATTTGCAAAACCTTAGAATATTTGTAGACCAATGAACTGTCGACCCAAAGACCAAATTTTACTAAGATTTGTCACATCGTTCAAAAGAAATAACATTGTGTAGGAATATACTATTGCAAAAATATTTTAAATCCGATAAAATATGCTGTTTCCCATTATCAGACCATAAGCCCTTATGTCCGTTTGAAAAAGAGCAAGCAGTGTCGTAAAGACACGATAATAGTAAAATTTTTGAACTGCAGGGAAACATTCTAATAATTAATTCTAATAATTCATCAATTACTTTTGGATAGCATAGATTGTGTTTATGATTCATTTATTTTTTATCACACAAAAAGGTGGATCAGTATAGTATGGATAGTAGTAAGAAGTTAACATAAGAAATGTCACTTAAAAAATAACTCCTACATGCCAAAATCAAATGTATTAGTGACATCTCGACATATCGTAATATTCCGGATTTGGCAATATTTCTGCTTCATATATGTATAGATATTCACTCAAAGTTAGGCAGCACCAAAGCTGCAGTACCGACGTTATCCGTCACCGACACAACATGTCCGTCACACGGATCCGCTTACCTGTATCTGTATGTCCCACGTACAGCCCAACAGCTGAATAAATAAATCCAGCTCGTGTTTCACCTTTCAGTTGAATCTGTAATCTCGATTCTGGAATTGGATTAGATTTTTATTATTCATGTTTGGTTAGCGTTTATTTCGCGGTGATAAAGGCGTGTGGATAACATTTATGAATAGCGCTGCTTTTTGGTGGTTCAACGTGCATTACATTTTAGCTATCATTTTAATTATTACAATTTAATGGTTCTTTTAAGTGTAATAATTCGGTTAGTATTTTGTTCTATAGTAAGTCAATAAATTAATTAACTGAAACCATTGAACCTTATAATTAAGTGTATACATTGTTCCAATAGTCATTGTGTGTAAAAATTGATTAATTGAACAGAAACGGCAATGAATACAATGGAAATTTTAATAGTGAATGGAGACACTAGAAAAGTGTCGATTGTTGTAATTTATTTTATTAATTTTCATACAAAATTTATTTTATGATAGTTGGGATAATTATTAAATCCTGGAACATTGTTCACCATATTATTATGATAACAAACTAAACAGAGATGTCCTATAAAAACTAGATAACTAATATACTTCACATACCTTCCTCGTTTTTCCTTCCAATGACATACATCATATATATGTACATATTCTATACCCAGACATGAACAAACTGACATGTTCACGCCCACAAATGTTCTTTTTGGATGGGATCAAATCCTTGACCTGTAGTTATCACACCACAGGTCTAGGATTTGATCAGGTCAGGGTTTCTAACCACCAAGCCAACTGGATCGCTATATTGAGCTCTTTTATGGTGGAGCCGTACTTTCACTAAAACAAAATTCTCATTCCTTTAGTACGCACATGTACAAAAAAGAGAAGGTTAAACTAAAAGCCATTTAGGGGTCCATTTTTGCATTCGGTAATAGACTTAATTACTAGGGCTTGATTCTGTAAGGAAAATGACACTAACTCGAGGAGGTTTCGTCGCGGCCTCCGTGCTGTCTCTTTCGCTAACTACGCTAATACTACTAATCACGTGAGAGATAAGCTCTCCGAGTCCGCTGTGAAGCGGGCGACGAAGTTTGTATAAGCTGAATAAAGGGGCTGTTCTTGAAAGCTATATTGAATTTTATATGACGGTTCCCTAAACTATTTAAAATAACCCTTCAAAAACTTTGAAGGGTTATTTTAATATTCAATATTCATCGTAGTAACGTAGTATCAAAATAAACACACTCAGCGAATTGAACAGCATTCGATTTACAAACACTCAAAATGATAACAGCCATTTCATAATTGCAAATCAGTTAAGATAATGGTTGAAATCCGACGCGTCCAATTTCATCCGTATTCGAACAAACAAATCGTCCCGTGGCGTGACGTTGTGACGTCACGTATGACCACAAACCAGAGCAGCCGACCATGGGGAGACTTATATGCGATTACATATAAAATGCGGGACCATTACTAAAATAAAAACCATAAATCGAACATGCTACACTATACTTAAAATAAGAACACTGTTTTTGAAGTTAAGTCAGCAATAGGAATGTTTACGAATATAAATTTATGTTTCTAGAACTAATCCTACACTTCAGAACAGATTAAGACAAACTGAACTTGGCTTTACCATACATTTGAAGACTTAACTCATATTAAATCCAGTTTTAAGATTGAGCTCAAGTTTAGATGTACATGATAATTTTGTATAAAACTTATTAAATATTAGACAAGTATCACATTTGCACCTAGTTGCTATGTTAGGATTTACCAATTAAAGAAGGTGAGGTGAAGAATTGATATTTCACTTATTTTGTTTCAAACTTAATATTTCTCAAATTTAAATTTTCTATAGGTATTGGTAACTTATATTTATGTATACTTTGGTGATAACATTGGAGTCGCTACTCTAAATTAAAAACATCGTGAATTCTTTACAAATATTGTAAATGTTTTGTATCGTCGTACCTAAGCTACGTATGCGGTGCCACGCGGTGATTTTTGTGAATGTAAAACATGCATCGTATATAGAATTTCCCCGTTCCCGGTTAGAATCTGTCAGTTCTTTGTAACGTAGTGGCGCGGTGGAAAATTGGAATGGTGGCACCGTGCTGTTTTGTTGAATGCAATAACTTTTTGGCTAGCGGTGTCAGCGGAGAATCTTCTGTCCGATTTTATTCGATTTGCAATATATTTTATAATTTGTTACACGTTAATTCATGATGGTTTTATTTAAAAATATAATAAAGCCACCATTTGTTTTACGTATTATTTAACAGCTAATTTAAATTAAAACAGTATCATTGCTTTAGTTTAAAGGTAATTTTTGGCATGTTAATTGAATAAAAATAAGAATACTGTAATCATAATTAGAACTTTAGTATTTTATTTCTAATTAAAACTATTATGCTACCCTAATAATTTTAATTATTTACTTTACCATAGGTATTGCAGAGGTTTTATTGCCAGAGTATATAACCTCTATGATCATTGCATAGAACTTTTTAGAATTTTCTTCTTTTACGTCAGCTTGGAACGTATCATAAATACGTCATTATCTGTTTGATAAATACGAGTGTGCATTTTATATAACAATGAGTTTTATGGACTCCATCTCCTTATAGATTAACTGTGTCAAATTTCACGTTCATCCGTTCGCGCAATTTTCATCAATAAAGGATGTTAAAATATACAATACATAGATAAAAAATTACATATTCTTGAAACAATTTCAAAATAGCAAGCGTATGAATTAATTCTAGAGTCTTGATATCTGGCAGCACTGAACACAGGCCTTGTAGGTCCCACTGCGGACTGTCCTGAACATTACATTATTCTATTACCCACTAACCTAAATTTACAGAACAATAGTGTTGCCAAGATTGGCTTACATGTATGATGCAAATTATATGGTACGAATTTACAATTGTAAATAATTTACTAAATTGCTAATTAGAAATCTGAAATCGTTTGTTTTGTCTATGGTGCTCTAGGTATGGTAACACTGATTTCAAAGCTATTTATACTATCGAAAACTATGATGGTTATTTGCCATACTTAATGAAATACTTAAAATTTTAATTATTCCGCCTCTTTTATTATAATCTCTGTACAAAGTAAACAAATTATTATAGTCTCCCATGGGGGTGTTAATTACAATTTGCCTATTTAATATCTTGATTATAAGCATCACACAACATAACTAGTAAATTTAATTAAATTCCAGCGCCTTACTTCGTCAACATCTGTTTTATTAATATATGATAATTATCTTTCGCGGAAAATACTCTCATCACACGTCTATAAAATCAAATATTTACATTTTAACACATTCAAATCATTTTTGTTTAAATTTGATAAACCTTCATTATATTGTAAATTTTAGCAACATTATAAAAGCCAAAAAATCGATTTTATCAAAACTCCTACAATCTTCCGCCCCCACTTTCCAGTGATATAAATATCGTACCTATAATAAGTGTATATAATAAGATAATATGTTCCGGATCGGAACATATTCCATTTGTGTAAGAGTAGGAGAGCTCTTAGTGCAGAGTTCGTCCGGCGTAGTACTACCACCATATCTATTTCCGCCGTGAAGCAGTAGCACATTTATATTACTGTGTTTCGGTTAAAGGTATGGGCTCCGGTGAAATTACAGGCTCATGCGACTTTTTTTTTTTTTTTTTTTTTTTTTTTTGTTTCGAATCATGCGATCAGCCCTTTTGGCTATAAGCAGATGTGATGGTGGTGGTCTTTGAGTAGGATTGTACTCCCAGTGGAGTATATCCCTTTTCTTTAAGTAGTCAGACTTTGCTGGCTATCCTGGTCAAAGATGTCTCGTCTCTTTTTTAGCCGGCGAACAATCTCAGGTATTGTTAGTTGCCCTGCGAGTTGGTTTGGGTGCTTTTGTAGTCTTGCTACATATTTATCGCCATAGGAAGCAATTTCGTCTTTAAGAGTTGGTATATTCAGGATTTCGTGGAGCTCTGTTGTTTTGAGAAACCATGGTGCATTCGATATCTGTCTAAGTATACCGTTCTGCACCCTTTGGATTATCGTTAGATTAGTGGCACTGGCAGAGCCCCATAGTTGTATGCCATATGTCCAAATTGGCTTTATCATGGTTTTGTAGATAAGGATCTTATTGTCCGTAGCTAGTTTGGAGTTTCTGCCCATTAACCAATGAAGTCCCTTGTACTTTAAGTTGATCTCATCTCTCTTTGTTTTAATGTGTTTCTGCCAGGTGAGTCTCCGGTCCAAGTGCATGCCTAGGTATTTCACAGTGTCGTGATGTGGGAGTTGTATACCATTCAGGGTGACAGGTGCGCAGTCTTCCTTACGAAGTGTGAATGTCACGTGTAGTGATTTTGTTACGCTAGCAGCTATTCTCCATTTAGCTAGCCAGTTTTCCATTTCATTAATGCTGTTCTGTAATATCCGTGATGCTTCCACTGGGCATTTGTTTGAGGCAAGGAATGCAGTATCATCAGCAAAGGTGGCGATTGTAACATCTGAACTTTGTGGTAAGTCAGATGTGAATAATGTGTATAGGACAGGTCCAAGTACCGAACCTTGTGGCACTCCTGCACTTATATCATAAAACCCCGATGTTGAATCGCTTTCCTTTACTTGGAATATTCTATTAGAAATATAAGACCTTAGAACTCCGTAGAAAGTGTGAGGCAATAAAGATTTTATTTTATACAGTAGTCCCTTGTGCCATACCCTATCGAAGGCTTGCTGTATGTCGAGAAATGCCGCTGAACAGTATTTCTTCATCTCGAACGACTTTCTTATTATCCTGCATACTCTGTGGACCTGTTCTATGGTTGAGTGTTCTCTCCGAAAGCCGAACTGGTGGTCAGGGATAATTGACTTTTCCCTTAAAGCATTGCTAAGTCTGCAAAGTAGGCATTTCTCAAAGAGTTTAGACATAATTGGCAGCAAGCTAATTGGTCTGTAAGAAGTTACCTCATGTGGAGGTTTACCAGGTTTATGTGTCATTATTACCTGGGAAACTTTCCACAGATCAGGGAAGTATCCTACCCTCAGAATAGCGTTGAAGAGCATCGTCAGGTACACTATAGCCTTGCGTGGCAGCTGTTCAAGAACTCTTTTGTCGATGAGGTCGAATCCTGGCGCCTTTTTGTTGGGCATAGACTTAATGGTTTTAACGACCTCCCTGGGCGTTACTAGTTTCAGAGGGAAGTCTAACTGGAAGTCTTGGTTGAGTACTACGTCTATGTCCAATTTGTCTGTAGTAGGTGCAGCGTTGTTCGGCTTGAAGACTTGGCTCAGATGTGTTGCGAAAACTTCCGCCTTTCTTTGTCCGGATCTAGCCCATTCTCCATCCTGTGCTCGTAGTGGTGGCTTATGGTGTAGCGGTCGATCGTAATTTGTACATGCTTTCCATAGTGAGTAACTAGTCGCTTTTGTTGCTGTGAGGCCTTCCAAATAAGTTTGTAGGGCTATATCATTGGCTTCCGTTATAAGGGTCTTCAATTCTTTAGCAGCCCTGTTGAATTCTGCTTTGTCACTTGGGTGCCTACTAGTATGCCAAACTCGTCTTAATCTCCTTTTATCCCGGATTTTTAACCGAATGCTTTCCGAATAGACTTTGCATTGTGGGGGGCGCTCAGCAACTACCGGCGTACACTGCCAGCAGCATTCTTGGATGGTTGTGGTTATTGTTTTCGTAGCTTTATCGATGTCTGATTTTGTTTTAAGAGCTGTTTGTAAGTCGAGCCTTTGGTGTACCAGCTCCTGGAAGGAAGCCCAATCTGTACGTTTGCTATACAGCTTGATGGGTCTTGTGATGTTTACTACTGTGGTTCCAATTGTTAGTATTACCGGCACATGGTTGGATTTCGCGTCCAGGCATGTTTCTATGTTGTGACAGAGTCTCGACAGGCCCTTCATAATGAAGAAATCTATGACATCTGGGAGCCTATTTGGATCGCTAGGCCAGTTGGTGGGCTCAGCTGTGGAGATTGGAGTAAGGTTGTTCTTGTCTAGACTTTTCTTAAGTTCCCTACCTCTGGTGTTAGTTAATCTGGAACCCCAGTGGAGGTTCTTGGCATTCCAATCTCCTCCAACTAAGAAACGTGGACCAAGAGTATTGAACAGCTCGTCATATTGCTCCACTGCTATTTTGTGTTTCGGAGGGCAGTAAATAGCGGAAACATTGAAGGTTCCGTTTCGATTTTCTATTGCGATAGTGGCTGCTTGTATGTGAGGTTTCTTGAATTGTCGCTGCTCACTATGTTTTATGTTCGATCTTACTATTACTGCCGCTCCTGCATGAGCAGTTCCATCGGGGTGGTTTGTGGTGTAGATTTCGTAGTTTCTTATCTTGACACTACTGTTTGCAGTAAAATGTGTTTCGGATACTAATAGTATATCGACATTATGCGTGTGCAGTAGAATTTCAACTTCTTCTTTATTTGGTGACAGCCCGTCTAGGTTCCAAGTTGCTAACTTGAGAGAAGTCATTTTGTTATTTTAGAGACAAGGGTTGTTATGAGACTTATTAGAGTACTCATTTGTTGAAAGATTATCTCAAACTTTTCTGTTTGTTTTAGAAGTAGTTGTTCCAGAGTGGAGTTTGGCACGCTTATAGCCTCAAACGTGTTTTCTGGGTTGTGTCTCAGCATATCAGCGTAAGTTGATTTAACGTTTTGGGTGCTCTCCATGGAAGTGCTGCGGGGATTTATAGTGGTACCATTATCGTCACTGGTGGGGTCTTTACGGGGCAATTCTACTTTACGTGTGGGCAATTTGGTCTTTCGGGCCAGTATTTGTTTATAGACCTCACAACCTTTGTAGTTTGCTGGGTGAGGCCCATTACATAGGGCGCACATAGCAGGAGTAAGGCGATCAAGTTTTAGGCATTCTGAAGTCTTATGGGATAGTCCACATTTTACGCAGCGGTAAGGACGCATGCAGTAGTTCTTTGAGTGACCATACTGTTGGCATCGCTGGCATTGGACAATCGATTTTTTCTTTCTTGGGTCCTCAATGACAATCGATTGGTGGTAGATATACCTAAGCTCCTTCACCGCTTTATTTTTTGGACCTGCTGCAAGGTTAACAAAGAATGTTGAGGTGGGTTTCTTCTCAGGACCATATTTGGCGTTGATTATTTCTCCAGTGACTATGTTACCCGTTGCCTCAATTTCTTCCTTAATTATGCTTGTTGGTGTGGAGGGGTGAAGGTTTCGTATCACCACTCTACAGGGTCTCAAGTCCTTTCTATTGAATGTGTGCCCTATCAGGCCATTTTCCCTAACAAGGGATATGAGCTTCTTGTATACCTCAACGTCTGTACTACTTACTCGAAGTTGATTTCTGTTGACACATTTATAGGTGAATTGGTCTCTTTCCGCTACTTTTTCTAGGAGTTCAGTTAGTTTATTCAAGTCTTCTATTCCGTACAGAATTATAGGTGGAGGCTTGCTGGTTTTTTTTACACCATGTTCTGGTTCATTTTCTGTGAGGTCGATAGGCAGTTCACTGAACCTGTTACATGTTTCTACAGTATTAGGTGGCGGGCTGGACGAAAGTTTGCGCTTTTTTGAAGTGCCATTCATGGGAACTCTTTGCCATGTAGGAGGGCCAATCGCATTGAGTTCAGCGCGTGGATTGGTTAGCTTGGTGTTATCGCTAGATAAGGCTGTAAGATTTCCTACAGATGAGGATCTTGGCCTTTGTATAAACAAGCTGGAATGGAAAGCTTGCTGTACCATTTTTTTGGTATTGCTGCTGTTGCTGCTGCCGCTGCTCATGCGACTTAATAACTTCACATCTCAGGGTCGACAACGCATTGGCAATGCCCCTAGGATTGTAAATGTCGTTGCTTGCTTGACTTGATTGTCCAAGCTTGTTTCTCGGCCTACTTGGAACAAAAAAAACAACGGATTGCACTCCGGGAGTGCCGGCAGAAGTAAAAACTTGAACATTAACGTTGTACATTTTTACCGTCTTACGAATTTTCGATCAGGTCACGTGTACTGGCGCGAGTTTAACATTGCCACCCATCCCAAGAAAAGTGCTCAACTCCGCAAAAGAAGTTTTCACTTCAAAAAGACTGTATCACAACTGGAATTGAAATCCTATCAGCCGTTACTAAGCTGAGAAGAGAGGAACATACACCAACTTTACCAGAATAAGATTAAATACATACTAAGCGACAGCTTTTATGGCACTAATCAATGCACGTATAAGAGCATTTCCCATACAATACTGAAAATAGGTAAGCTGGGGAGTACCTGCACATAAAATATTGCAGGCTATCCCGACGATGGCCCATTTACCGTCCCACTATACCTTAAATTAGAGGTTTAAATGAAGGTGTCCCTATTTAGGTCAGCAGCACACTTCGTGCTTTTGAATTGGCTATTTATGTGCACAACACCGGCTGTGCATAATTTATTGGACTGTGAATGCCGTACCCTTTAACAAAATTATCATTATTTATTAATTATGTATTAAAATTATTGAGTGTTATGTAATTTTAGATAGTGTATATATAGATCAGATAAGTACTTCTTTATTTAGCTTCAGTAACTTTAAATTTGACCTTCATAAGTGCCCTCCGAAGGCCTAAACTGAATAAATGGTTTTGAATTTTGAATTTTTTGAATTTTGAATTTCTTATTAAAAGCCTTAATTTTGATATTGATATGACCAACTTTAAGATTTATATATAATAATAAGAATAATAAATTACAGTAACTAAGTTATTCCAAACTATATACTTCTCTACCTACCAGTCTCCTGAATAATCAATGTCGATACAACAATATATTTAGAACCCTAAAACCAGGAGCTCGATTCTGTAAGGAAAATTACACTAACTCGAGGATGTTTCGTCGCGGCCTCCGTGCTCTGTCTCTTTCGCTAACTACGCTAATACGTAAATCACGTGAGCTTTCCGAGGCCTCCGTGAAGCGGCTCGCCGACAAAGTTTGTATTAGGTGGATAAGGGGGCTGTACCATGATTAAACAAAGGAATCGCGAGAATACAGACAAAAGTTTTGCTTACACTTGTCACAAACTCAGTGTCTCAGGTGTTATGACGTAATTCAAATGGATCACTTTACTTTATACGTGTAAATACATAGATTACTTTCATCTTACTTGTAAGTATGAGTTCGAAGGCAGGCGGATTTTTCTCTCCTAAGGCCCGATTTCTCCGAGCAAATAGAAATGAAATTTTTAGAGTAGTAGAGCTCTTAGTGCAGAGGTCGTCCGGGGAAGTACTACCACCATTCCCATTTCCGCCGTGTAGCAGTAGTGCAATTGTATTATTGTGTTTCGGTTAGAAAGGTAAAGGGGGCCGGTGAAATTACAGGCACATGAGACGTAACAACTTCACGTCTCAGGGTCGACATCGCATTGGCGATGCTCCTAGTGTTGCAAATGTCCAAAGGCGGCGGTGACCACTTACCATCAGGTGGACCGTCTGCTTGTTTGTCGGCCCAAGTGGTATAAAAAAAAAATGAGAATATTTTTTATTTATGGACGTGTTCGGAAGATCTTATAGATCGTACTATTAAATGTGTTTTTAAAATAATATAATCAATACTGTATATTATAAATCGGTTTCGGTTTCGGTTTAAAGAATTTATTTCCCAAAAAGAACATTACATAGTTCACTTAGAATGAGAAATTTAAAATTATAATATAATGTGAGTTTAATCTACCATATTGTGTCAGTTATTACTGAGGTACACCATCAATCTCTTTTTAAAAGTATTCGCCGAGTTACAGTCCTTTACATTTTTTGGTAATTTATTATATAGCTGTGCTCCCTCGTACTGAATATTGTTTTTTTCATACATGGTTCTAATAACAGGTAGTTCTATATTAGCTCTGTTTCTAGTGTAGTGATTATGCTTTTTATGTTTGAATGTGATTTGTGAGTGAATGTTATTCGTTAGTATTTTTCTTATTAATATGCATGTATGGTAGGTATAGAGCTTGTTTATGTTTAGTAGTTTAGTTTTACAATAAAGGTCTTTGTTGTTCCCCGCGGTTTCACCCCGGTTAACGACAGACACATGTATTATATCTATACACGTAAGTTTTTAAGAAAGTAGTATATGTGGTATATCAGTTATCTGGTTTCCATAGTACAAGCTCTGCTTAGTTATGGATCAGCTGGTCGTGTGTAAAGAATGTCCCAGGATATTTATTTATTTATAAACCTTGCTCTTCAATCATTCTGTCTACTACGATTAAAAAAAAATCAAAATTCAAAACCATTTATTCAGTTTAGGCCTTCGGAGGGCACTTATGAAGGTCAAATTTAAAGTTACTGAAGCTACAACCGGTTCGGAAGTCAGCCTTCAACTGAGAAGAACCGGCAAGAAACTCAGCAAGGTTACATTCTTTTTTATTTTTTATATAAATTTTTATCTTTCTGACTTTTTGGCTATTTTATAATTTCAATTTTACATAATTTTATATTTAACAATTACAAAATACTTATTTTAGGTAACATTAAAAAACAAAACAAAAAATAATATGACAAGACTATAAAATAGAAAATAACAATAGTTAGGTACTTACAACTTAAAAAAGAGATTTAGAGGTGCACTGTGCAGAGAGCAGCTATTTCCATACATTTTTCTCTTCAATATAATGAACTACCTTGTAATACGCTTTCTCTTTCAAAACTTTCCTAATATAATTTTAAAATTTATGATCAGACATTTTGGTTACTGACAGCGGTATCTTATTATAAAATCTAACACAATTACCAAGAAATTACTTGTTTACTTTAGTTAATCTAAAGTATGGAACAACTAACTTCTCCCTTTGTCTTGTATTAATATTATGGATATCCAATTTTGACTCAAACATTCCTATGTTTCTACGAATAAACATTATATTTTCATAAATATATAGTGAAGGTAATGTCATTATATTTATTTCCCTAAATAAATCTCTTAATGATTCACGGGGACCCATACTGTAAATTGCACGAATTGCTCTTTTTTGTATAATAAATATTGATTCTATATCCGCTGCTGCTCCCCAAAACAAAATGCCATAGGACAAGAGGCTATGAAAATATGCAAAATAAACTAATTTGGCCGTCTCAACATTCGTCAATTGTTTAATTTTCCTAACAGCAAATGCAGCCGAACTTAATTTAGCAGCTAGAGTATCAACCTGAGGTCCCCATTGCAATTTATTGTCTAATGTAAGACCCAAAAATACCGTTTTATTTACAAGATCAATATGGCTCCCATCTATTGTTATTTGGCTATCTACTTGTGCTACTTTTGGTAAAGAAAACCCTAAGCATTTAGTTTTCTTTGAATTTAGTAATAGATTATTTGTAGCAAACCACCCACAGACAATTGACATAGTATGATTAACTTTAGTTAGATCCTTGTCTTTTCTATTAACTTTAAAAATTAATGATGTATCATCAGCAAACAAGACAATATCTGTGAGGTCATTTACAACATATGGCAAATCATTTATATATACTAAAAACAAAAATGGACCTAAAATTGAACCCTGGGGTACCCCCATTTCGACTAAAGAGCCCTTGGATGTTGTGCCGGTAATCCCTACCTTTTGCTGGCGATTTGATAAATAAGATAAAACAAGATCATGAGCAGTTCCACGAATTCCGTAGTAGTCAAGTTTTAGTAGTAGCGTACGGTGGTCAACGCAATCGAATGCCTTGGACAGATCACAAAAAATGCCAATCGCATCCTGTGAATCCTCCCATGCGCCATATATGTGCCTCAGCAATGTTGCTGCCGCATCGGATGTAGATCTTCCCTTCGTGAAACCGAACTGATGACCATGCAATACCTTATGCTTAGTAAAGTGACCTAACGATTACCTAGCGATAACGATACGAACCGGCGTTAGAGTCTGACCATTCACAAGTGCCAGGGAATTACATTATTGATGAAAACCGTTTCAAAATCCGTTGCGTAGCTTTAAAGATCCTAGCGTTCCTACGATTTTGTCTTATACTGTAGAGATAATGCAATCAAATTGTATAATTAAATAAATAGCTAGACGAACGATCAATTCATTGCAAGAGGTTTATAACCTCATTATTATCCTTAAAATTATTTTTAATAGCTGTCCCTCGCGGTTTCACCCGCGTTCCCGAGGGATGTAACATTTTTCCGGTACAAAAAGTATACTATGTTACTTCTAATATCTCCAAGAATATGTGTACAAAGTTTCATGATGATCGGTTAAGTAGTTTTCGCGTGAAAGCGTAACAAACAAACTTACAATCACATTTATAATACTACTAGCTGTCCCCCGCGGTTTCACCCGCGTTCCCGAGGGATGTAACAATTTCCGGTACAAAGGGTATCCTATGTTACTTCTAATACCTCCAAAAATATTTGTGCACAGTT
The DNA here is from genome assembly GCA_907165245.1 of Habrosyne pyritoides. Lineage (NCBI taxonomy): Eukaryota > Metazoa > Arthropoda > Insecta > Lepidoptera > Drepanidae > Habrosyne > Habrosyne pyritoides. The sequence goes on along the minus strand of OU015602.1, from coordinate 7,779,829 downwards.
TCATGTTGATCGGTTGAGTAGTTTTTGCGTGAAAGCGTAACAAACAAACTTACATTCCCATTTATAATATTCAAATAGGGGTTATACGAGTATATATAAATAAATAAACAGGCATCCATTGACCGTAAACTCGTTAAAGTATTATATTAATTCCATTTGGTTTAGAATTTCACCTAACATCATTGCTTTAGCTTAGTGCTACCCAGTTTCCTGTACTGAAGGATATTAAATAAATATCCCGGGACATTCTTAACACACGGTTATCTGATCAAATTTGCTAATGTGAAATGATTTCTAATTAAAAGATAGACATTTATTTCTTTGCCACAACATAATAAACTAAAAAAGCCATATTTTTAAGGCTCTATAGCTTTCGCTTATGCATACGTTACGGGATGCTTATACATTTAAATGATACCTATTTGATTAATAGCTATTAAGTATACCAAGTGATTATATAGACTAAATATACAACATGTTACAAAATACCCCGTAAAAATATAATTAATTATCAAAGCCAACAACCCTAGTAAGCTGTCATGTCAGGGAATCAGATTATTTAACAGAAAGGCTTAAGTACCTATTTTACCTAATAATTGTCTACTTTAATAGTTTTTCTATTCTTCATTTATAAAAATCTGTTTTTTTATTTTTTTGAGGTACGTTATACAGCAATACTTCGGTTCCTAAATATTGTGAATGGACTCGTTATAAGGCCACATTTAACCTCCTTTCGGCTTTATAATTTTAATATAAATGTTTGTTGCTTTTTTGAAATGCCAACTTGTATACGCTTATTCTTTACTTTTACTAATTTAGATTTTATAATTTTGTATATTTTTACATTTGATTTTATTTTTGTAACATTTTGTCAATTTATATTTTTAGATGCTGTGGTCTCCTCTAATTGAAGGAACACGCTAACATTCACTGTGTGTTATATTGATGACCTTTAGTGTGTATATTTAATTGGAGATCCATAGATAAATAAATAAGACAAACGAGTCCATAAATAAAAAAGTATTATGTGAAGCTAAATCTGCACATGCACGATCAAAACTGATTTCTATTTCAGCGTACACCAAAATAAGCTAGCGATTTCAGTTGAAATCTCGTTACCGCTGTATTCAGCGCAACGAAAACACAACAAACTTAAATCTAAGTTACCCCGTGACTTAGGTAATTCAATAAAATATGTAAATAAGCTCTATTTAATTCACATTCAAACCACCTTGTCTAGACTGTTGTAGAGTAAATAAATAAATACACAATAACGAAGCCCAAAGTTGGATTTCAACACCTTCCAGAAGAGTTTGTTCTTTTGTTGGAGACTATCTCTAATGTCTTTTATATGTAGGCCTTTTATCTAAAATGATAAAGACAAAAGAGGCTTTTAAAGTAAATAAAAAATAATATACCAGTTGAAGAAACTCTGAGATAAGATCACAAACTCATGGTATCTTTTGGATGGAACCTGACTGCCATGCCACAGGTTTGGGTTTGATTCTCATCGGAGACAAATATTTGTGTTCATATAGATGTCTGTTTGTTATGTTTATAGGTATAAATATCTTTATGAGTATGTATTTAAAGAGTACAATGCAGATTTACATATTATTATATACATCAGTTATACTGTTTCCATCGATCTGTGCTAAGTATGGAATATATGGCCGTGTGTAAAGAATGTCCAAGGATATTTATTTAATGTAAAACCTTGTTAGGTACGCCGACATATTTATAATCTATAGTAATATTATAAAAATGAAAGATTTGTATTTCTACTAAAACTTCTAAATGGATGACACTTGGCACATAGATAGAGCATATTCTGGAATAACATATATGCTACTTTTTATCCCGATAAAATTAGATATCCCTCGGAAACGCGGGTAAAACCGCAGGGGACAGCTAGTATGATATATTTTTAAGCTAACAATGTCTATGCTGTTCAATAAAATAAGCCTTAAATAGGCTTTGTAGGTAATAACTTCATCGTCAAAGTCAAATATGATCAAAATATTTCATAGTATAATTAACGCATGTCCGTTGGCATAAAAACCGTGGCTCGACAAATAAGTTTCTTCAATCCACACACGAGCCAGCTCGTATTAAAGCTGAAAGCCTGTCTGCACCCATTATTCCGAGTGATGAAGCAAATTGTTAAAAAGCACGCACCTAATATTCCTGGAAACGAACATTTTTTGCCAATAACTTGACCAGAAAACGGTGCAAAAAGTATGTCAAAAAACAGTATTTTAAAGACATATTTATTAGTATGAAAAATACTATTGTAAAGGAAGAATAAGTAAAACAGTAGATCATTAAATAGGCATGACTTAAGTATCAAGTAGCCAAAAATGTACCTACAAGTCCAAATTGACCCCCAACTAATAAACATCAATACGTAGTATAAAACAATGTCGTCTCCGTCGTCCATAGGTACGCCTAGATCTTTTAAAGTACGCAACGGATTTTGATGCGGCTTTTATCAATAGACAGAATAATTCAAGAGGAAGGTATATATGTATTAGTATCGAAGTTCGTATATCGTTATAGTTGTAGTATCGAGTTTATTATAAGCCATTTCACATCCAGCTATTTTATGCATGTCAGGAAAATGCTTGCGGCTCCTGAAAATGGTTTGTAACTCAACATGCGGTCGTGAGCCTCCTTTTGTTATATACACAGATAATCGTCTATACAACAATATAAGTTATGATCCGTAAACCAACTAAAACCTTTGTTTGAAACTTGACGCGGACATCATCTGATTACTTTTTGTATTCTATTTTCAGTCTCACACCGCACGCAAAATTTTTACTTTATTTCTGGCTCACATTTTTTGTTAATTATTTATTCCTAAAAAGGACTTGCTTCCTCAAAAATGTATCACATCACAGAATCATTATTCAAAAATACGTCGATCTATTTTATAAATTTTATAAGTAAAAAATAAGGATTGCTAAAAAATAATTTCCCCCAAAAAACAAAAATACGAAAGAAAACCAAGTTCTTTGTAAAAAGACATGCTCTATCGAAGTTCCTTGAATCATAGCTCCTGTCAAGTATAAATCCTTTAAAAGAAAACTTGGTAGGTTTTTATACATCAACTATAATCTTAGAGTTTGAGAAAGGTCTAGTCATATGTTTCATTGAAAATGGTATATAATTAATGTCATAGCTCTTGTTCCATTTAGTTAATAGGTAATATTAACTAGGTGGAACAAGATAATTGCACAAGATACCTACCACATTATAATTATAAGGTAATTAATACTCATTTGAGTATTTAAGTTATATGAACTACTAAAATATGTTAAAACTTGACTGATCTTTGTGTTAAATTAGAAATTGAATGAATCGGCATCGGCATCGGACTCCGAGTCAGGGTCCGGGTCCGGGCTAAGTCCGGGTTCGGGTCCCGTTCCGAGGCGCTATTGATATGTTGCACTATTGTTATATTTCTTTAGACGCGATATGATAAAATTATGAGAGTGAAATTTTAAGATGCGCGGGCGTCACTGTTACACAAAAGTATACAGGTTGAAGTTAGCTGATAACGGTCTCTCCGGAACATCGCACAAATCCTAATTGTCAATGTCAATGCGTGAGATATGATGTTATTGTCAATTATAACCCAACAACGTCAAATATTGTGATTCGTTGCTACAGACATTTGCAAAGAGTTTGGACACTACAATTTCACGACTGACTCATAAAGATAAATGCTTTTGTCACCAATTACTTACGTAAAAGTACACACACGTTTTGTTTTTTGAAGTAAAAGAGCTCTTAGTGCAGAGTTCGTCCGAGGAAGTACTACCACCATGCGCATTAGCGCCGTCAAACAAAAGTGCACTTGTATTACTGTGTTTCGGTTAGAAAGGAAAGGAGGCTGCTAAATTACAGGCACATGAGGTCGACAAGGCATTGGCGATGCCCCTGGTGTTACAAATGTACATATGCGGTGGTGACCACTTACCATCAGATGGGCAATCTATCTATTAGTCGGTCCAAGAGACATACAAAAAATACCTCTTCGGAGATAATGGGTGTGAATATTATATATTCAGCAAAGTTATAAAACTACCTAAAATATAAGTGTATTTTCCAAAATATTGCTCGTTCAACTAACGACACAAGCGTTCAAAAAACGCATTCCATTTGCCAAAAATGTTGTATTGGAAAAATATATTTCCCCACAAATGATTTAAGCCAAAGCAAATATCGGCGGTGGACATTGTTGTTGAACTGAATGCGTTGGCTGCGCCTGCAATTGGAAATACCGGTTAACAAATGTAAAAATGTGAATGATTTTGAGTTTCGAATTCCGATCGGTTTTGATTGTTTATTGGTAGGTACCTTTTTTATGTCAGCAGTATATAAGCAGACCGTCCACAGATGGTAAGCGATCACCGCCGCCTATGAACATTTACAACACCAAGGGCATCGCTAAATGCGTTGTCGTCTCGAAGACGTGGTTTGTCTCATAGGGAGTTGATGAGTCTCATGTGCCCGTAATTTCACCCTCTTACCTGTCTAACACTAAGAGCTTTACTAGGTAAAAACCTGTCCCAATTTAGAAGAAATATTCGAAATTTCGTCAGGTCAAATGCAAATAATCGAGGTCAAATGGAAAAATGTATCATCTACCTATATATAAAACTACGTAAAACGATTCGGTTGAGTGGTCCGCTGCAATGTGGTCAATATATCACGTTGGAGTCACACTGGATAGCTCTTCACATGTGCCCATCGGAAACAACCATTTTCGTTATGTGTAAAGTATTTTTGAATCGGATTTCTGTTTTTTGTTTTTATAAAGGCCATCAGCTTGATTGGTCGGTTACAAATTAAATCTAATCGTGACATTTTATTATAATTGGACTCGCAATTTCACACACATATCTATAAATTATAGTACATCGATATAATAAATGGATGCGTTATGACGTAAAGGAAGGATAAATAAACAAACTCGCGTCTGTAGCGACATTTACGAACGAATTGACACGCGAGAATCCTACATCGCGATATCGAAGTTTTCTCAGGATTTGCTATATATACAAGCTCCCAACATCAATAGTTAGACTACCTGATGGAAGATCTTACCTTAAATTGAGGAATCACAGACCTCGCTCCTCCATATTGGTGTGGTACACATCTATATATCAATGAAATAAATAAATACTAATATTATAAAGAGGAAAGATTTGTATGTAAGTATGTTTTTTACTTTTTCATGCAAAAACTACTAAACGGATATGGATGAAACTTGGCACATAGATAGAGCATATCCTGGAATAACATATAGGCTACTTTTAATCCCGGGAAAATGTGATATCCTTCGGGAACGCGGGTAAAACCGCGGGGTACAGCTATATTTTATAAAGATTATATGTTGTGTGTGTGTAAGTTCTATCACACCATTATAATGTAAACAACACAAAGATTATCGTCTTTCCTTGAACACTTTCGGATGGAAAAAATAGGTTACCACGCCTCAAAATGAATTATTTTTCTACATTAATTCCAGTCTCAACAAATCTATTGCAAAATTACTCTTTGCCTTGTTTTCTCTTACGTAATATCACGCTGAGCTTTGCCAGTCTCAAAGCACGCCAGAAAACTGGATGCTTTTTCATCATCCACCGTTTTCTTTTCCTTATTTCAAATAATATATTCTCTTATTCCAATATTCATAAAAAAGTTATGAACGTAATTTGCTAAAAGTCTCTATTTATCATTTGACGTTCTGTGTACGAACGAGCGAGACGGATGCTACTACACCCGCTATTATGAGTACACACATTAGACTCTGTACTTTGCCAGACATTTATATTTATACCTTCAAATGTAAACTGCCCCCTTATTCAGCTAATACAAACTTAGTCGGCGAGCCGGTGTAAGGAGGCCTCCGAGAGCGGACCTCTCACGTGATTCTGTAGTTAGCGAAAGAGACAGAGCATAGAGGCCGCGATGAAATATCTTCGAGTTACTGTCATTTTTCTTACAGAATCAAGCCCTTGTATCTGTAATGTCTATCGATATGAACGCCAAAAACGTCTCACAATATTTGTTATCTACAGTTACTGGCATGTCTAACGCCAGCTTCTCTTGAAAATAAGAAAACACCATTTACGTATAGCTCTTCTCTGTTCTTATCTTGTTATTTCATTTTCCTTCACTTCAGTCCTCGGCGTAAAAGCTGAAAAGTAAATTAGATTCCGTGAAATGGCTCAAACCACAGCGTCTGGGCGAAGATTAAAACTGATGAAAAAGGGTGAATACCTAAAGAGTTGCGAGCGGATCTGGCTAGCATGAAAAATATTTTAGGCTAACAGACAAATAAAGGCTTCTAATAAAAATCTTAGAGATTTGAGCCATAGTAAAAAATATAATAAAATGTAACGCCTATGTTTAGTATCTGCGATTCAGTAGTCTAATATCAGCTCAAAAGAAAAAAATCCAGCCAAGTGCGAGTAGGACTCTCCACCGAGGGTTCCGTAATTATTTTGTGTGTAGTGTTTCTACAAAATTAACTGTTTTCGATCCGCTCCCTTTATTTATAAGACCAATGTCTAATTTTGTTTCTTCTGGCCAAACTTCATGCTTCTACGTCAACGAAGAGTCTCCTACAGGTTTTCTCTCGCATTTACACATTTACGCTACAAAAGGCCGTATCTTTTGATTGCGTTGACTTAGAAGTTTGATTTTTTCACAGCTACAAGGTACATATTATGAGTATTTGATATTAACGATCCTAAAGAGACCCTTGTTCCTTTTTTTTTCTTTTAAGGTACAGTACCCTAAAAAGAACAAACATAGCTCCGAACATCACGCGAAGCTTCATTTGTACACTTTTCATATAAAAATTTCAAGAAACAGTTTGGGTTCGTACGTGATACACTTAAATGGGACCTTTTTATTGGCAATATGTGCACACGTGCCACTAACGACTGTTCTAAAGATGCAATATACAAGCTGAACTATGTTTTATTGCATCGTTTGTATGCTGCGGAGATTATAACCACTTGTTCTTTTACGTTCGTAGTATCGTTACTATTTACTATTGCTACCTTATATCTTGATATCTGTATAAGAATAGTAGTAGAAGTATTTATTAGTAGTACTTATATATATTTATGTATATAAGTATGTATGTAAAGCACTAGGCGCACAAATGTGGCTTTCATAAGGGCTATTTCATATGAGGAACCAAATTTTTTTTGTATCCATTTTTTTATAACTTATTTATATAACATTATAAGAATACAGAAAAAAATTCAAAATTGTTGAAAATTCAAAAAAAATGCATTGATAAAAATAAAAAGATTATCAATCTAGAGTAATGTCGCTATGGTTGAAACTACGGAAAAGTAGAAATTTTTGTTTTTTTATAAAATAGGGACAGCCTGAAAAAAATATTTTCTTTACCACATTTTTGACTTGTTCGAATTTTTAAAAAGTACAAAAAAAATTAAGTTGGGGATGATCGTAGTTCCAACCATAGCGACATTACTCTAGATTAATAATGGTTTTCATTTTTTATTTCAGATTGCAAGGAGGGTTGGAATCGTGGGTATAGTCACGTGCCGTTTTTTTGAATTTTACAAAGGTTTAATTTCGTGATAAATATTCAGTCTGACATTAGTATCTAAATATTATACCCAAAAGACTTTGACAACGCTGACCATTCGTCACGCTGGGACTTATAAAATAGCTAACCCTAATGTTGATCTCTTCAGGGACTAAGGAATAAAGATTATCTTTGTTTTTATAAAATGTATATAATAATTTTTATTTTTCTATGGATAAAATGAGTTTAAACACAATATTACCAATAAATGACCAAAAAATAATGACGATGTAGCCGAAGGTGGGAAGCACAGAGCCTTGACAAGACTACCAGCTCATAACTCTAGTTGGATGACTTTCGTGACCTACGTCACTAGCACTAACTAACATCATCGGTTTATACTTCCACTATGTTACTATGTGTCAATATGTTAATGGCAGATAATACCTATAGGATATGATAAATTTTATGATATTGGAGGTGAATATTCAATAAAAAAATTTTTTTTAACTTTTTTGTTTGATTGAAAACATGCCTTAAATCGCTCTATAAATTTGAAAATGGATAAAATTACCTTGGAATCTTAAAGATTGTAGGCAGACACAGCCTGGTATTTATTTTCTTTCAAGTGATCAAATTTCATTTAACCTTATTTTGAGAATTGTTATTTTATTCGATCACATTTTATTTACATTGAAAGTAAATCTGAGAATAATAGAAATTTTGTTTACAATTAGTTTTACAAATGACCTTGCTTCTATTGACCAAGTCGTCTGGGTTGTGTCAAGGGCTAATTTCTTAATTCGATATTATCATTGTTAATAGTAACAAATAATAAATGCACTACATTGACACCAAAGCTTAAGGCTGCGTTTCCACTAGAGATGCATAGCGAGCGATGTATTTCAAACCGTCAATAGGATCGCTTCATTTTCACTCCTTACCTCGTCATAGCTATAATGAAGTGACCCTATTGGTGGGCGAAAACACATTTTTACTGCACATCTCTTATCGAAAGGCATCCTTATATAAAGTGTACTCAAAACTTAATATTTAATAAACTGGAATCTCACACATTTCTTGACTAAACACCAATTAAGATTAATAATTGTATGGAAGCATTGACGTAACATTGAAATAAAGTTAAACTAATTATATTATAATAAGCTATTTAATTGGAGTAAAGACATGATATCAAGTCATTACAGAATTACGCAATTTAGATTTATGACAGTGAGATTTAAGGGAGTAAGCTTAGATCTTCGAAACTTTGGAGGTTTCCTTTTACTTTCACGAGAAAGCAGTTAATTGCTTAGGGATAAAGGATTGACCCAATTAAAGTATAAATTTATCTTAGTTATAAATGCGTAAAATTACTGAAGACGATTTTTTAGAGGTCATTTTTAGAACCTAATTATCCAATGGAATAAAGTTGAATTTAAATTGATGATTATTTACTATTCAGAGGAGATTCAAAAACGGAGAGAATCTTTGTTATAAGGTACAGGCAGCAACCAAGTTAAACAGATCCAAACATCTGTAGACAATAACTATTTACGAGTGTATTATATGTAAAGACTACAGAAACCAATATTATGAATTAGTTTTTATTTACAGATATTTCGTAATATTGGTGACTATACGGTCCTATACTCGTCGAGAGGACCTCAGTAAAAATTATGAAAAAAAACCTATTATTATTATATATTATAACTATATATTATTATGAGTAAGGTATTAATGAGGCTTAAATAAATTATACGGACCTATAAGAAATACTTATATGAGAGATACCATCATCATTAAATCTATCCACATTTTAAATACATTTCACTTCTCTTTTATATTTCAATCCATTTAAACCAGCCAAACCAGCCGATCATTTTCCATCTTCTTCTCAAAAGAAAACCGTAAGAAACAACTTCGTAATAATATTACGATTAATATACAAACGCCGCAAGTTATCTGAAACTTAGAAAGGAAACAGCGCGAGAGTGGCGACACAGCCGCATAGCAGAAGTTTCAACCGGCACATTGATAAATTGCTACGATACAGGCTACCGACTTCGAACCGTGACGGATGGCCGAGAACGACACAACTTTAAACCCTAGTGTAATTATAACAAAAACTCTTATCGCTTGTATTTTTTTAGGTAGCAAAAATCTCTGAAATTATGTAACATCACTACACAACATTTTCAAAGCATGTTCATGTTACCCAAGTCATAATTAGGTTTGGAAAAAAATATCTACATTCAAGCCCTCCATTACAAAATGTTTATAATGGAAGTAAAATAATACTTACCGATACTACAAAGGTGCGTCCGAGACTTTCGAAGAAAATTAAAGAATAATATCCACGAAGATTAATTCGAACGTTTCAAGACAGCTGTTTAATTAATGGCCACTTGTTAAAAGGTAGTATTAATTTCTAAGAAGAATCTAATAAAGGAAAAATTGAACCTCCGTAAAGTTGGAAACGCTAGGAAACGATGGGTGAAAAAAAGTACAGATTTTTGCTATCTTTCGCGAACCGAGCGTGCACTTAGCCAGATTTATAATATACTACATGTTACCCTCGTCCCCACCCGTGTCGGCTCAATTCCTTGACCAAGCATTTTAAGGATTTATACGCTGTTTAAAAGTATTTTGAGAATGTCAAAAAGAAAGTAGACGAAGGTAGTGTTGTTTCAAATTAACAAATGTGGGGGCTGTCAAAGGCGAACATTCAGAAAAATTGTCTGGTATCAGTTGTGTAATTTGCTGAGTGATTTTCCAAGATAGCTATGGTAAGAATACTAGCTTGACAACATTACGATACGCTCTCTACGCTTTTTTTTTAGCACATGGCGACGGTCACCCGATGGTAAGTGGTCACCGCCGCCTATAGACACTTGCAACACCATTAGTAATGCGTTGTCGCAATATAAGTTATTTTTCGTGTAGTAGAGCTCTTAGTGCAGAGTTCGTCAGGGGAAGTACTACCACCTTACCCATTTCTGGCGTGAAGCAGTAGTGCACTAGTATTAGTGTGTTTTGGCTAGAATGGTAAGGGGGCCGGTGAAATTACAGGCACATGAGATTTAACAACTTCACGTCTCAGGGTCGACAACGCATTGGCGATCCCCCTAGTGTTGCAAACGTCCATAGGCGGCGGTGACCACTTACCATCAGGTGGACCGTCCGCTTGTTTGTCGGCCTTTGTGGTATAAAAAAAAAGAGCAGTAGGTAAGGTGGTACTTCCCCGGACGAACTCTGCACTAAGAACTCTATTACTTTTGCGATAGAGCAAGAGTAGTAGAGTTCTTCTTTCATTTAGTACATAATCACGTGATAGATCTGCTCTCATTGCGCCGGTTCATCCGTCGGTAAGCCTCATCATGTCATGCCTATGCCATGACGATACAGAGGTTTATCGCCACTCACGCCACTCATCAGCCACGCAACACTTGAGATCCTTGGATACCGATGTTACGCAGTATATTCAAGCCGCACAACAATATGCAACAGTATAGCTACTATCTCGCGGTTTTACCCGTGTTTCCGAGGGATCTATCTAATCTATCTGCGGCTTAAAAAATAGCGTTCTATAAGTGTTTTTTTTTAAAAGATAAATAAATAAAATATATCCTGGGACATTCTTTTACACACGGCCATCTGATCGCAAACTAAGCAGAGCTTGTACTATGGAAACCAGATAACTGATATACTATATATTCTACTTTTTATTTTTCTAAATACATACATATATAGATATTTACACCCAGACACAGAACAAACAGACATGTTGATGCACACAAATGTTTGTCCTGGGTGGGAATCGAACCCGCGACCTTCGACTTGGCAGTCAGGGTCGCTAACCACCAAGCCAATTGGGTGTTTTAAAGATTACCCTCTACATTCAACTCATAAAATTCGCACGCTCTTAATATATTAATTATGATCTTAAAATAAAATCCGAATTTCGGTCGTGTTACGCAAGATGAGGTCCTTGTCGGAAAAAAATGCCTTGACCCAGTTTCCAAGACGATGAATACAACGAAACAAGACAGTTGTCTGACGTCACGATAGTAAACATCTCCCGCAATTATATAAACGAGACATACGAGGATTCCGTGCAATTGCCTGGAAAAATGAGCAAAATACAAATGGGTAGATGAAACAGTATATTTTGCTCTTTTTAGTGTAGGTTTTTAAGAATGTCCCAAGGATTTTCGATAACTGTAACGAAGACAAATCATTTAAATTATACTAAGCGTCATCAATAACTGATTACTAACTACATGACTACATGGTTAAAGACTCATTATTATTTAACATTTTATGTTTTCCAAATATATAATTCGTAATCATTCGTAATGAAAAACAAATAATTGATTGGAAATATCAGTTAAAGACTAAATAATACCATTTAATTTGAACAAAACTCGAAGCTAAAGCTAATTATCGCAGTCCATGGTCTAAAGTCAATTAGGCAAGTAAAAAGGTCAAGTTAGTTCAAAAGCTTTTTTTCTATATTGTTTTCTAGTTGTTTGATATTCTTTCTTCAACTTATATGGTTGCTCTGTGACCGAAATTACTCTAACATAGTCCGAGGAACTTTATAAAGCTGCCCAAAAACGAATAACTTAATTTAACTTATTTTAGTACGTTAATAAACTTTACATTACAAGTCTTGTTTTATTGTCAGACGGTGAATTAATTTATTCGTTCAAATAACAGAGTTAGCTTAAAATTAATTTAAACGAGAACCTATACAGTAAAGTATTATAATTACCTTATTAAACAAAATTATACAATAACTGAAGAAAAAGTTTAATTATAGTAAATTTAACATTTAGATTTACTTAATACCTAATTATTTATTTAAGCTCTGTGAAGTGCACCGTGGTGGCTTAATCACATGCATATATGTTGCTATATATATATAGGTTAAATATATATAACGTGAAATATACAAATATAAATATAATTTATAAGTAATATGTATTTATTTTTTATATAAGGTAACAATAAAACTTATGGCCTACTTGAGAGCTTATTGGCTTTTTGTAGGACCCTTCAAGAAGGTTTAGTATTTTGTTTTTTTTTAAACCCTATGGTGTGCATACTCACTAAGGAAAACCACGGTGGAGACACTCTTACTGCATAAAAATAGTTAACAAATGCTTACTTTACGCAATAAACTTTAATATTAATTAAAGTGGTAGTAAATATTTATCAAAGTATGCATTAAAAAAAATACAGTACTTATCTATATTAGTAATCTGGTTGCCATAGTACAAGCTCTGCTTTGCGATCAGATGGCCGTGTGTAAATGTCCCGGGTGGTTAGTGACTCTCACTCCCAAGCCGAAGGTCGCGGGTTCAATTCCCACCCAGGACAAACATTTATGTGCATGAACATGTCTGTTTGTTCTGTGTCTGGCTGTAAATATCTATATAAGTATGTATATATTTAGAAAAAATGGTAGCATATGTAGAATATCAGTTATCTGGTTTCCATAGTACAAGCTCTGCTTAGTTTGGGACCAGACGGCCGCGTGTAAAGAATATCCCAGGATAAAAATAATATATATTACTTGAAATGTATAAACAGTTATTGTAATAGTAAAAATAAAGACACACACCAAAATTGGCCATAACCAAAACTTTACACGTGTAAGCACTGTGTACAGGGTCGTGGAGTACTTATATAAATTATGAAGGTAACATAACACATAAAATGGTACTCCCAAAGGTTTTTGTCGTAATAGCACTTTCTAAGATAACTACAGTGTTCGAAGTTACTTTGGAGTTTGGGTCCCGTGAGTGAGTTGCCAATGTTCTGGGACCCAATCTCGGCGTACTTTCACGAACTATATTTGAGGCCATAGTAGTAATATGACATTACATATTTCTCATATCTAAGTTCAGTTTTGACGGGCCAGTTGGCTTGGTGGTTAGAGACCCTGACTGCCAAGCTGGAGGTCATGGGTTCGATTCCTAGGACAAATATTTGTGTGCATGAACATATCTGTTTGTTTTTGGTGTAAATATCGTATATATATATAAATATATTTAAAAAGTAGTATACTCGTATGTATTATATCAGTTACCTGGTAGCCATACTACAAGCAGTATTTTCGATCATACATATACGAGCCGCTTCACGGAGACGTCGAAGAGCTTATCTCTCACGAGATTAGTAGTATTAACGTAGTTAGTGAAAGAGACAGAGCACTGAGCCGCGACGTAACATCCTAGAGTTAGTGTCATTTCCCTTACAGAATCGAGCCTCTGGTAACCTGCGAGTTATTACACGCTATAATTTGCGTGGTATCGTAGACTAAAATTCTGTTTTAACTTATGATAAGGGACTGTATCGTAGAAGAATTATTACAGCACTAGAAAATATATTATATTCATGACAATGAAAAGGCTACTTGAATAAAAACCACCCGTGACATTTTCAGGTTCTTTAGCGACATCCTTTATTTATTTACTTTCTTTTTCAGCCTCTCCCGAGAACATTCAGGTACACAAGCATATCTCAATGTCAACCGACCCGTTTGCAGTACACGTAAAAAACACTCGCCCATTCGTAAAATGTAATTTTCACCATTCTTTTATATTATTACGTGATATAACAAAACTTAAACCTTTCTGCTCTCATAAGATGTATAAATAACTATCTGTAACGCGCAGTTTTACTCACGTTCACGAATAAAAAATGTCGGAAAAGGACTTATGTTCCTACATATCCAAGATCAGATAATATTCATCGAACTCTATTCAGTACGGCCGTGAAAATGAAAGAAAGACAACCAGGCCTACCACTTTCTACATCGATTCAAATTTATCTAAATTGATTTTGCTAGTAATTTCTCAATTTTACTTTCGCGCTTATAACATCTACTTATATACTCCTCCGAAACGGCTTGATTGATTCTCATGAAATTTTGTGTGCATATTTTAGTAGATCTGAGAATCGGCTACTATCTATTTTTCATACTCCTAAGTGATAATAATGATGCCCTCATCATTTTATATATATATCAGAATTTTATATATAAGCGCGAAAGTAAAATTGAGAAATTACTAGCAAAATCAGTTTAGGTAAATTTGTCCACCCCAATTGTTTTTTTATGACAACATTTTTATTTAATTATGGTTTATCATTAAAAAATATATACAACTTAAAAATTTTACCCTTCTACAATCGACCCCTGTTTTTTAATCACGATTTTCATATTATTCTGTTCCATCCACAGATCCGCTGTAGGGTTGCAAGATGGCAATCGAATATAATTATTGCAGTACGACAAATTTTCATGTATAGTTTATAATAACGTAAATATGGCAAAACAACGTTTGCCGGGCCAGATAGTCAAATATATAAAATTCTAGTGTATGCACAATCTACATTCTCACAATGTTGGATACCATACTCCTCCGAAACGGCTTGACTGACACATTTGAACTTTTAAATGCATATTCAGTAGATCTGAGAATCGGCTACTATCTATTTTTCATACCCCTCACTGATAAGGGTTGTCCACACCTAACATTATTTTTTTATTTTTTGAACAATTTTTTTATGATGTGGCACTTTTGTGGCAATTTTATAATGATGTACAGTCTTTAAAAAAACAAATGAACACTAAAACAGTTCCATTTACAATTTAATCATATATTCTCCGTACTCCACTCCATATATTGATGTTGATCCCATATTAAGTTAAGTAGCAGTACATTATTATGATATTAAATAAGTTTATGTTTGTTACTATTTCACGTAAAAACTAGAAAACGGATTTAGATGCAACTCGTCATATAGATAGAGCATATTTTGGATTAACATATAGGCTACTTTTTATCCCAGAAAAACATGACATCCATCGGGAACGCGGGCAAAACCGCAGGGGATAGCTAATCCACCATACATTGAAGTTGATCCCTAGTCCCTATGATACTTCACTGTATTAATAATAATAAGTAGTTAGTTACTAAGGCAAATATAATACATACAACGCCGAAATTAGATCATTCACCTTTAATCTAAAGCCGTCTTTCACCATAAACTAGATAGACAACAGTTACCAATCCCTAGAGGTAAAATTTACATAGTTCTACCGTAAAGGTCATAAATTCAAAGTGATCTAATTATTCAAAATATCTCGCAGTGAACTTTTATTAGCTCGGAGTCAATTTGTGGTCGCCGGTGCGGATTATGGCTTACAAAAGTTACAATGTTGGTCAAGGTGAGTAATTAAATAACATTGTTTTTACTTTGGATGGTTGAGCGGGATTAAGCTTTGGTGAAGACCGGCTCAGAGTTCAGTTTTCAGGTTGGACAAGGTATATTTAACGTTTCTTTACGAGAAATTAATACATGTCTCTAGGATTCGTAATATTTGATTGAAGTAGGTTCAGTAACTTTAAATTTGACCTTTATAAGTGCCATCCGCGGGCGTAAACTGAATAAATGGTTTTGAATTTTTTTGAGAGAATTTTTTTCTTCAAAATTCATCTCAAGTTTTAAAATGTTTTTAGTAAAATGTAGATCACAATACTCAGACTTCTACCTACCTGTTCTGCGATAAAAGGACTAACGGAACTTCCTTTATATAGTAATAATTGAACTTCATCATTATTTGGTACAGTCACATTTTTCAGTAATAAATAAATAAATAAATAAATAATAAATAAATCCCAAGACATTCGTCACACATGGTTACCTGATCCCAAGTTAAACAGAGTGTACTGCTTGTAGTATGGCTACCAGGTAACTGATATACTACTTTTTAAATACATACTTATATAAATATTTATACCCAGACACAGAACAAACAGACATGTTCATGCACACAAATCTTTGTCCTGAGTGGGAATCGAACCCACGACCTTCGGTTTGGCAGTCAGGGTCTCTAACCACTAAGCCAACATTTCATTTGGAATCAAAATATTACTGCTAAAAATTGTAAAAGAAATATTAAATATACAAATCAATGTAACAAAAAATATTAGTCTGTAGGTAAAAGAAGAAACGAGACTCAACTAAATTTTTATCCATAAATTGAATAAAATCAGCGCCCTTCTTCTGACTTCCGTAAATACTACATTGTGCCAGTTTTAGGTCATTAGGTCATTGGAATATCTGGCAAGGAAGTGCCCCATATATCTTGCTTCAATAGGCAATCTCCATTGGAACACTCGTACATCTTAATGTTCATCCGTTTCTCCTATATTCTTCTTATCTTTCAAACTATAAGATATTCAGTTTTATAGACTAAAATAACTTGAGGAGGACATAAAATAAGTTTATGTGTTTATCCGGAATATGTTTTATTTGTGTGTCACAGTTGTGTCAGATGATTGTGTGATGCTTTCGGAATCGCCGTTGCAGTCTTTGTCATTGACATTGACGGCGCTACGAGTGTTGCCTCACACTGCCCGTGCGAACCATTAATCTATTACAAAATCGGCTTCAACGTTGAATCCGATTGAGTTACACAGTTTACAAATTGACAGAGTTAGGGTGCAGAATCGCTAAAGCGTGATTGAGACAGTCATATAAGTGGCTTGTATTACATGTTTTGAAACATTTCGTCGAGGCGACTGCAATAGCGCGTAAGAGCAATTTGCAATACCGCGTATTTACAAAAATCGCAAAAATTCGTTATTGCGCCATCGACTTTCTATTGACCAAGATAATCATTATTTCTTCCATTTGTAAAATTGATAAAATACACAGGCTAGTTGGCTTAGTGGTTAGCGACTCTGACTGCCAAACCGAAGGTTGCGGGTTCGATTTGGGAAACAAACAGACTGTTTGTTCTGTATCTGAGTGTAATATCTAGATAAGTATGTATTTAGAAAAAAAAAAACTATACGTAGTATATCAGTTATCTGGTTTCCATAGTACAAGCTCTGCTTAGTTTGGGATCGTGTCATCATCATGTCCCGGGATATTTATTTATTTACTGATACGTGGTATTGCAAATTGCTCTTAGGCGCTATTGCAGCCGCGTCGACGATTTTTTTTATTAGAAAATAAATACTTATTTGGTAATAAACTCATATCAATCTATTATAAATTGCTGTTTAGTTCTATAACCAGTATAATGAGAATCAACCCTGATAAGTAATATTCAACTTTTGATACCCAAAGAACACTCGAGAGACAATATCACAAGAACCAAACTAGTCCCAGCTCTGAAAGCGAGTTAACAACTTATTCCACTTTATGACTTATAAAATGTGTGAGAGTTTGCGCTTCATATCAAGTAAGTGGACCATTCAACACAGCCTTAAGGTTGCTGTAAAGAGCGACTATTACAACAATGAATGAGCTGTTAAGTTTAGCAATTTTCTATTTCACATTCATAAAGATTTATGTGATTTATTTTTTACTAAACGTTAAGATATCCTAAATAATACGAGCGTCATATTAAATTAAAATAATGCACATAACTTAGTCTTCAAGCTTATAGTAAATAAGTAGCCTTGAAGTATTTTTCTACAAGAGAGAAAATCATTAAATCTTTCCCAGTGCTAGGTGCACGTTGTATGAACTTGGATATACTCGTACAACATAAGCTACGACGTAGCACGTAGCAAAAGTGCTACGAACAACAAGCGAAACTAAAATTGTTGATAAAATTTAAATGTAATTTGATGCTAATATTCGCATTATGATAATTTAACACAATTCCAGCGAACACGGACAAACTTTATTTAAAGTTAAAGTTACTTGTTTAGCAAAATATTTAAATTGACTCATATTACAGTAAATTGCTTAATAATACATAATTGCCTTAATTTACTTTTAATTTACTGGAAAAAAAACTATTATTAAAGTGTAAATAAGGGCTAATAAGGCTCTTAATCCTACTATTATAATAAATGCGAATGTTTGTATGTATGTATGTTTGTTACTCTTTCACGCAAAAACTACCGGACAGAATTGGATCAAACTTGGCAGATAGATAGAGCATATCTTAGAACAACCTACAGGTATATTTTTTTCCCGGGAAAATGTGACATCCCTCGCGAAAGGCGGTAAAACCGCAGGGGGCAGCTAGTTTGTAAATAAATTACAGCGCAAACCTTCATAAAGTGCGTATCTATTAAAAAGAGAAATAAAGAAGGTATCTAAATGGCTGAAAGTCATAAACACAAGACATAAAAACAGAGTGCTAGAGTTATTACTTGTTACTTAGGTGTATTATGTAAAAAGTATTTTTATGTATTAAAACTTTTTAGTAGCCTTGATGATTGCTATAAACATAATAAAAAGCTTTTTATAGAATAATATTCATAAAACATAAGGCCTGGCCGTTAAGACATTCCTCTTTTAAGTTGTTCCAATTCCAATTTGTTGTTTATGGGCCCATCATGTGAGCGTGATTCTGCCAATGTTGTGGTTTTAAAGAACAAAAAAAAGCAAAAAACAAAAATTTGTGAAATTATCAAAGATACAAAAAATAAATATCCTGGTACATTTTTTTTCACTCGGCCTTCAACATAATTTCTTTTTTTTTTTTTTTTTTTTTTCAATTCACCGGGGAATGTATCGCGGGTGCGCCATCAAACATATTTACTGGCTTAGTACTCTTCGGCTCCCTCGCCTTCTCCCTCTGCGGAGTCCATGCCGACCTCTTCGTAGTCCTTCTAGAGCCTTCTGATTCCAAACTAAGCAGAGCTTGTACTATGGAATTAGTAAGAACTTTTTTTTAATACTTTCGATTTTTATTTCATTTAATAATTTATTTTATTTCACACTATTTACGTTTAAGTAATAAATATTGAGGTCCTTGAGTATTTATTTGGAATTATTATAGCAATTTAATAAAAGGTTTTATTTGATACCAATAATGTTATATCATAATATTTTTTATTTCACACTTTATGACACAGACGAATCGAATGTCACCTCATATGTTTAAATCTATCAAACAGTTTAAACAGGGGCTCGATTCTGTTAGGAAAATTACACTAACTCAAGGATGTTTCGTCGCGGCCTCCGTGCTCTGTCTCTTTCGCTAACGAAACTAATACTACTAATCACGTGAGAGGTAAGCTCTCCGAGGCCTCCGTGAAGCGGCTCGCCGACGAAGTTTGTATTAGCTGAATAAGGGGGCTGTAGATCGTGTCAAAGAATTAGAGTGACTTAGGTCCAACCGACCAGGTCATTAAAATCCAAAAAAAAAAGAAATCAAAGAATCAAACATACAAACTTATTCTCGAAAATTACCCTTCTTTGGCAGTTTAGTTAAAAATCAGTAACATTGTAAAATAAATATTATTTATAGAAAGTTTTTGAATTTATTTAGTTTTAATGGTATCATAATTAAGTAATATTACAATAGTGTAGAATACCATTCTAACCACCACCAATACCAAAAGCACCATTACCCCATTCCTTACGAAGTAACATAAAAGTCAATAGAGACAATATAAAGAGCGTCTTATTGCTTTCATCTTCATAACGAGAAGTTTATTAAATACTTACTTACGTCTCACGGTTTCACTTGCATTCACGAAGGGACTAAATATTAAAAACAAAAACAATGTAACCTTGCTGAGTTTCTTGCCAGTTCTTCTCAGTTGAAGGCTGACTTCCAAACCGGTAGTAGCTTCAGTAACATTAAATTTGACCTTGATAAGTGCCTTCCGCGGGCCTAAACTGAATAAATGGTTTTGAATTTTTTGAAAAGATTCAAACTATTCGATCAAACTTTCTGACAATCAGATAAACAAGAAATATTCTAAAAATAGTCTTTTAAGATTAGGCACCCTTTAAATACCAGTTCCAACTAAACTTCTGTCATTTCTTTTGAATTTATAGACAGATATTTAAATTTTATTTATTGGTATTGGTGCTCTTATTGTAATATCAGGTAGTTAACAACACAAAGTTCCTTGTATCTGACGTTAATAGTATTCAAGCAATACTAAACTTGATGGATATAAGCTAAGACAATAATAACAGGGAAGGTGGCCAGTTAGGGCATGTACACCCGATACTAAATTATGTGCAAACAAACACGACAGTCTATTATTCTCTATGCATGAATATTGCTTGGCTTGTCAGATTTAGAACATTGGTATACCCTATACCTAAGTCTTGGCCGTTGTTGTTGTTTAATTGATTATTTAGTGCAGGTACATGTCTACAAGGGCTAAGAGGCTTGAATTTGATTTGTTATAAAAAATATACTATAAAATACTAGCGACTCACCCCGGCTTCGCTCAGGTGCAATGTAGATTAATTAATACATATAAACCTTCCTCTTCAATCACTCTATCAATAAAAAAACGCATCAAAATCTGATGCGTAGTTTTAAAGATTTAAGCATACATAGGGATATAGGGACAGAGAAAGCGACTTTGTTTTATACTATGTAGTGATTTTACTTTCATTTGTTTTACTCCTTAAATAAAATCACAAGATATTAAAAATGACCGGACAGTCAAACCATAAAAAGTAGGTAAATTATGTTATTAACTTAAATAGGCTACTAATAAATGGACGATTTAACAAACGTTCCATTTCAACACGCAATTTCATATATTATTTCCACCATCAAAAAACCATACATTAAACGTCTCTTACAAAAACCATAAATCACACCCACGCCGCATGAATGTATGATATTAATACGTTACGTCTCAAAAAAGATGTGACACAAAAGAGATAAATGTCAGACGCAAGAAAATCGAGATAATATCTAGAATCTAGACAGATTTTCATGTGCGTCACAACAACCGATAAATATATCGGGTGGATGTATTGGAAACGTACGGTGAACGTATAATTTCGCGTGGAATTTTCCAATATCGCACGAAATGAAGATCTAAGCGTGCAAGAATTCAAGACGCAAAGCTATGCACCAGTACCTAGCGCACGGACACTCCCATCATCGCTATTAGAGCATAGGAAATGAAAATCGAGCTCTAGGTTACATTCTGTAGTCGTCGCATTTTTCATTATAATGACTAAAATAGCACCTTCTTTATTTATTTATTTCAACAACAAAATCCACAGCTTTTAGTCACAAAAATTTTACATATATGTATACCCTAATTATGGATTTAAATTTTTGATTTTTTTACCTAGTTTTATTTAATGCAGTCACATCCATACTTAATTATATCATACAAGAATATATGTGTGGTATATAGGGAATATAGTAGTATATGTGTGTGTGCGTGTGTATGTTTGTGTGTGTGGGTGGGTATTTGTGTCTGTGTGTGTTATTCGAGTATGTATGTACATAAGTGTGTATGCCATTATGTAACATTGAGTGTGTTTTGTAGATCAGCTAAGATGATTGGTCTACCAATCATCTATCAATCACATAAACTTTAAAAATTTTATCCTTGAAAGCTTTTTTCTTTTCATGAAATATATCAATGGTATGAAATTTTTTATTGTATGTTCGATGCATCCTGTTCACCAATGAACACTGAGCGTAATTAGTTTTTGCTTGTGCTGCCGCGAATAACCCTGTATGAACTTCAATGTGTAATAACTCACAGTAATCATAATATTTAATTTCAGTTCACTTTAACCATGGAAGAACACAAAATGTTGTAGGTATATAGATAAAGCAAGTATTTTTATACATATATGAATATGTGGAATTGAACCTAATTATAAATATGGCTTCTACAGCCATTAGAGTATTCGATGAGAAAGAAGGGACGTCAGAAAGAAAAATAATATGTCAGTGTAATTTACATTTTTAGAAAATAGGGATAACGCATCATCACTTCAAAACAATTAAACATATCGGGATGGGACTACTACCATTCGATGCGGATTTTTTGCAGGTGGTTATATATGTTACACGGCACTATACGGTATAGGCTATATGTATATGATATCGATAAACGTGGGTGAAACCGCGGGGGACAGCTAGTGGTTTATATGTTAGAAAAGAATTATGTGCGTATTTTCTTCAGGTTATCCCATATACATGAAAGCAGTAAATTGCAATATGTTCCACAAATATAATAATTAAAAGGAGCAATCGTTGATACATTTAAAAATACAGTTCAATTAATTGAATGCTTTTAAAAAAATGATAAAAAATACAATTAATTTAAATTCAGGCCCTGTAGGTTTCAACAAAAAAGTAGTGTTGTTAATAAAAAAATATTTGTAAAGGTAGGTGATAAAGTAATATGCTAGGTACCTATATAGAAGCCACCAGAGAGCGACGGATCACGTCTGTCCAATTTGTTTGAGGACATGTATTCCGCAACGTGACAACTGAAACTGTTCGTGAGTTCGGGTGGCTAATGTAATAAATGCTCTATACATTATCTTAATAAATAGCTATTGATAAGTAATCATAAAATTCTCGTTTCACAATGTTAGTTGCCATACTCCTCCGTAACGGCTTGACCGATTTTTATGAAATTTTATATGCATCTTCAGTAGGTCTGAGAATCGGCTACTATCTATTTTTCATACCCCTAAATGATAAGGGTGACCCACGCCTAAATATATTTTTAGATTTTTTTAAAGAATATTTTATTATAATTTAGCATTAATAAAATACATACATCTTCAAATTTTCACATTTCTACGAACAACTCCTGTTTTTTAATCGCGATTTTAATAGTATTCTGTTCCAGCCAGAGATCCGCAATAGGGTTGCAAGATGGCAACCGAATATAATAATTGTAGTACGATAAATTTTCATGTATAGTTTATAATAAAGTAAATATGGCAAAACAAAGTTTGCCGGGTCAGCTAATATACTAATAAATATGTTAGTAAAGTTATGGGCGACACCATTTTTGTTACAATAGAAGCTGCAATCCCCCAATGACGGGGAAACGTCTTTAAGCCAATACCAAGCAAAACCTCACCTTTTCTCACGTGGGGGAGAGGGGGGTCTCGACAAATATTACGTAATATTTTGGTGCCGCAAGACACTAAAATTATGCGAAAAGTAGTAGGAAGTAAAAAAAATTATTTACTAAATATGCGTGAACCACATGAAAAATTATGCTTGCGGTTATACGAACGTGACAAATTAGCAGTAACAAATCTCACGTGAGACTAAGCCGGGGAGACGCGGTCGAAAAATCGCCAAAATCACCTCACGCAATTAATGGATGCTCCCTAACCACCAAGGCCATCGATATTATGTATCAATTCACGTAAATATGAACATAAGCCATATTGCGTGGAATAAAAATTTCCAAGACAAATCGACTGTCCTTTACGCTTTGATGTCAAAGACGGTACTTGAACAAAAGGCATTAAAAAAAATGGCTTCCAAGTATTTCTCGATATAAACATTCAGGCTGCTAAGAGAAATACATAAAGAACAAACAATAAGCTCTTATAAGCACTCGATTCGAGAGAAATGTTTCCCTAAAAGGTACTGCATAAGTGATTGACGTCACAATAAAAAGGGGAGACGATAAATTAGCTCCTTGACTTAAACGTGGCTAAACTGGAAAACCGTTCAAGAATAACGCGTAAATAAAATAACAGAATTTCTCCAAATACCTGTATAGGCTGTCATGGTGCAATAGGGTTACCACTTATCCGTCCATTAATAGTTTGTATAGCGGGCAACGGCTAAATACGTTTTAGAGGTTAGCCGATTTTTCAATTGCCATTCTGACACATTAATAGTTTTGTGGTGACATTCGTGGCGTTGTGGCTACATCGCTCGCACTACAGTGATATGACGACATCTTTGATCTTAGAATCCTACATCGCAATATTGAAGTTTTCCCAGGATTTGACATATATACAAGCTTCCAACATCAACAGTTGGTCCGTGGTCCCCAGGCACTGCCTGGCGGAAGATCTTCCCTTTTAAATGGAGGAGTATACCTCGCTCTTCCATAGTTTATTCTAATTATTATAGTACGACGAATAGCTACTGTAACCCTAAGTTATCTCTAGTCTAGTGTGTCGCAAAAAGTAACTAAAGAGTAAACCGATGACCACGTGTTAATAGCATCCCAAAGCTGGTTTGTTTCAGTAAGTTGGCCTGCTGTAGAATTCTGCTAAAGCTCCTGTACTGTTCCGAATAGTGATAGATAAAGTATAGGTACATTTTTCGCTGACACCAAATGATTGGGAAAAGGACGGGCAGATGAAGAAGACGAGTAAGTCTTTACACTAATATCTGAATTCTGAATTAATATAAAGTTGAGAAGAGAGTGAAGTTGAGTTTGAAGAAAAGGAACTCCTTTTGTTGTCCAATTAGAGTAAGATATAGTTATTTAAATATTTTTCCATTTATCTATTCTTCACTAATAGATATCTTTAGATATATGTAATTCTACTGTACGTGTGTTGACAGTGAACTCCTCCTAAACGGCTGGCCCGATTTGAATGAATTTTTTTGTGTGTGTTCAAGTGGATTCGAATATGGTTTAGATTTACAATTGGACCTGATAGGTGGACGCTGCGATTGAATTCCAGGATTTTTGTATGGACTTATTTTGATAGGACAACGTCTGTCCGGGCAGCTAGTTTATATACGAGTATATAATTCTACTGTACGTGCGTATGTCACTGAACTTCACCTAACCGGATAGATTTTGATGAAATGTTTTGTGTGTGTTCCAGTGGATTCGAGAATGGTTTAGATTCATAATTGGATCGAATTCCTCCATTTTTGTAGGGACTTATTTCGACAGGACAACGTCTGTCCGGACAACTAGTAGTAATGTAAAATCTATCTCAGGCGGAAGCCTTTAAAAACAATAAAAGTTTTTTATCGTAAAAAAAATTTTTCTAAACAAGCAGCCCTATTTAAGTGAATGCACAGAGAATTCCTTACATTTTCTCCCGTAAAAGAAAAGGGCAAATTTTTTATTCGCATCTTTAAGGTAGATCCTTCAGGTGAATAAATATATGGACGTAGGTATCCCTTATAGTATTATTAACTTACACGAGTGAAGAGCAAAGTCGTAAGATCTGTGACGTACCAGGTAAGTATTTATACTTTAAAAGGCTTATTGCTGGAGATTCGAATAAGCATGATTTAGGTCTGCCAGTAGGTATTAGATAAATAATATTAAATAAATGTCCTGGGACATTCTTTACACACGGCCATCTAGTCCCAAACTAAGCAGAGCTTGTACTATGGAAACTTTATTTTTTTCTAAATATATATATAGATATTTACACCCACAACAAAAGCCATATTACTTACCTATTGGTTATCTAATGCAGTAGATATATTACGAGTAAATGCTGTTGTTTTTTAATATATATTAAGGATTTTAAAAAAAAATATCAAATGCTTAATTTTTTTTAACGTGACGGTCCAAAATATAAATTAAAATCTTACATCAGAGAAAAACATATCATAAATCAATAAGATTAAATATTGAAAGTTATTTAACATATCTAAAACGGGTTTACTCTCAAAAATACAACTTAAGTAAAGTAAGGATTACCTTGGTTGTCATCCACAACAACATGTTTTGATACAAATATATTATATGCAAACCTCCGTTTAAAAGTCAGTATTAATAACACATAATTCACTATACTTTCATTTACGTTTGCCAAAATGGAAATATCCTGTCACAGCCAGTAACCAGTACAGCCAGAGCAAAAAGGCAGTGACTGAAAAGATATGACGTTGCATTTATTATGCGACACGACATGTTATCGGTTCACGTTACTTTACAATCACGGTGGTGTCACGTCCACGGGCCGAGTGAATGGAAAAAATCAACGGAGGGCTGTTTCCACACGGGGCTTCGTACTGGAACCAGGAAGACTTTGAATAACAATGTGGCAAACACGTTTATTGTCGCGGGAACAATTTAACGTGACTCGTGTCGCTAAGTTCCATGAAGAAAATGTAGTCAAATAAGCTCAAGATAAAACGGTAATAAAATGATTCGGTGAAATGATTTGACACTGACTCCTTTCATAAATATAAATCAAAATGGTAACACGAAAGTGAGCTTAAATTCGATATTACAATGGTTAAAATAAGAACTGTTATGGTGTTATTATGTTCTTTTCACCTATATTTTTAGGTTTATCCGGGAAAACGCTAAAAAATAGTTTTAAAAAAAGTTCGTTTTTTTTTTATATATACCACATGTATAAACAACCAAGCAGATGGTCCACCTAATGATAAGTGGTCACCGCCGCCTATGGACATACGCAACACCAGGGGCACCGCGAATGCGTCGTCAACCCTGAGACGTGAAGTTGCTAAGTCTCATGTGCCTGTAATTTCACCGGCCCCTATGCGTTTCTAACCGAAACACAGTAATACAAGTTGACTACTGCTTCACAGCGGAAATGGGTAAGGTGGTAGTATTGACCCGGACGAATAGCTCTACTACTCTAAAACTGTGAATCTGTACTATTTATCCGATCGCTATGCCAATCTGTATATTTCCTGATAATTTCATCGAAATCGGTCCACGACTATTTTACATATAGAAAATTGATGCATTAACAATTTACACCCAGTTTGATGTTTCTAAAGTCACCCGAATTCTTCATTACGAGGAATATCGATGCAGTCAACACACGAGCTAATAAATCCTGCATTTTCTCATTAAACGAGTCCAATATTGTCTTATCGGCAGCTCAGTTTGCATTCTTATGTAAACAAAATGGCAAGCTCTTGCGACGTTCCATGCAAATGACACTTTTTTCTCCAGCAGTCCTTGGAGAAACCGCAAATCGTAATCAATGAATGCTAGCCGACTTAGTGTTAATCACAAGGTAATCTGTATAATGAGCTAAGCTGATTGCATAGCTGCTCTATTGGCTAATTACTTGACTAGCGTCCGTCCCGTGGTTTCATCTGCATTCCTGAGGGAACATACGTTACGGAATATAGTGTACCTACTCTATGTACGCTATTTCAGTAGTTATATCTGTGTGAATTTCATTCAAATCAGCTATTAAGGACAACAAATATAGGCTGGTAACAAATATACCTGCACACTATACACTTTAGCATTTACAATATTAGTAAGATTGCATTAAAAGGGCTTAAAGTCACTTTATTGGGACATTTAGGTGCTTTTAAATTCATCATTATGTTAACTGACACATGATCCACTTTGCATTCACCTTTAAGTGTCTAAACAGACACTCTGTATATAAACTGCATGCCAGCTCCAGTTTATTATCCAGCTATAAATAAAAAATATTCTAGGACATTCTTTACACACGGTTGTCTGATTCCAAACTAAGCAGAGGTTGTTCTATGAAAAACAAACAACTGATATACTACATATACTACTTTTTTTAAATACATACTCATATAGATATTTACATCCAGACACAAGACAAGCAGACATATTCCTGTACATAAATGTTTTGGATGGGAATTGAAACCACGACCTGCGGCATGGAATTCAGGGTCTCTAACTACCAAGCCAACTGGCTTTACTTAACAGCATTTAGCACACTTAGAGTAGTAGAGCTTTTGGTGCATAGTACGTCCGGGGAAGTACTACCACCTTACCCATTTCTGCCGTGAAGCAGTAGTGCACTTGTATTACTGTATCTCGGTTAGAAAGGTAAGGAGGCCGGTGAAATTACAGGCACATGAGACATAACAACTTCACGTTTCAGGGTCGAGAACGTATCGGCGATGCCCCTAGTGTTGCAAATGTCCATAGGCGGTGGTGACCAGTCAGGTGGACCGTCTGCTTGTCGGCCCAAGTGGTAAAACATTTGGACATTGGCATTTACCAAACACATTTACTGTAAAAGGTTAGACTACTTACATGTACAAGGATAACCAGTATCTTCTTAGATAATGGGTGAAATCATGTAGAAATGCTAGTAAACATGCAACAAAAACAAAGCTATCCCATTAATGTGTTTGCCCCACTGACATATGGTCCGGAATGATGGGGCTCAGTACTCTGAAGTTAATTGAGTGAGTGCTAAAGTATTCAAAAAAAAAAATTCAAAATTCAAAACCATTTATTCAGTTTAGGCCTTCGGAGGGCACTTATGAAGGTCAAATTTAAAGTTACTGAAACTACAACCGGTTCGGAAGTCAGCCTTCAACTGAGAAGAACCGGCAAGAAACTCAGCAAGGTTACATTCTTTTTTATTTGTTATATAAATTTTTATCTATTCTGACTTTTTGGCTATTTTATAATTTCAATTTTACATAATTTTATATTTAACAATTACAAAATACTTATTATAGGTAACATTAATAAAAACAAAACAAAAAAAAAAAAATATGACAAGACTACAAAATAGAAAATAACAATAATTAGGTACTTACAACTTAAACAAGAGATTTAGAGGTGCACTGTGCAGAGAGCAGCTATTTCCATACATTTTTATCTTCAATATAATGAACTACCTTGTAATACGCTTTTTCTTTCAAAACTTTCCTAATATAATTTTTAAATTTATGATCAGACATTTTGGTTATTGAAAGCGGTATCTTATTATAAAATCGAACACAATTACCAAGAAATGACTTGTTAACTTTAGTTAGTCTAAAGTATGGAACAACTAACTTCTCCCTTTGTCTTGTATTTATACTATGAATATCTAATTTTGACTCAAACATTCCTATGTTTCTACGTATAAACATTATATTTTCATAAATATATAGTGAAGGTAATGTCATTATATTTATTTCCCTAAATAAATCTCTTAATGATTGACGGGGACACATACTGTAAATTGCACGAATTGCTCTTTTTTGTATAATAAATATTGATTCTATATCCGCTGCTGCTCCCCAAAACAAAATACCATAGGACAAGAGGCTATGAAAATATGCAAAATAAACTAATTTGGCCGTCTCAACATTCGTCAATTGTTTAATTTTCCTAACAGCAAAAGCAGCCGAACTTAATTTAGCAGCTAGAGTATCAACCTGAGGTCCCCATTGCAATTTATTGTCTAATGTAAGACCCAAAAATACCGTTTTATTTACAAGATCAATATGGCTCCCATCTATTATTATTTGGCTATCTACTTGTGCTACATTTGGTAAAGAAAACCTTAAGCATTTAGTTTTCTTTGAATTTAGTAATAGATTATTTGTAGCAAACCACCCACAGACAATTGACATAGTATGATTAACTTTAGTTAGATCTTTGTCTTTTCTATTAACTTTAAAAATTAATGATGTATCATCAGCAAACAAGACAATATCTGTGAGGTCATTTACAACATATGGCAAATCATTTATATATACTAAAAACAAAAATGGACCTAAAATTGAACCCTGGGGTACCCCCATTTCGACTAAAGAGCCCTTGGATGTTGTGCCGGTAATCCCTACCTTTTGCTGGCGATTTGATAAATAAGATAAAACAAGATCATGAGCAGTTCCACGAATTCCGTAGAAGTCAAGTTTTAGTAGTAGCGTACGGTGGTCAACGCAATCGAATGCCTTGGACAGATCACAAAAAATGCCAATCGCATCCTGTGAATCCTCCCATGC
This sequence comes from Habrosyne pyritoides, assembly GCA_907165245.1. NCBI lineage: Eukaryota > Metazoa > Arthropoda > Insecta > Lepidoptera > Drepanidae > Habrosyne > Habrosyne pyritoides. Next base: position 7,749,812 of record OU015602.1, on the reverse strand, counting down.
GCCATAAATGTGCCTCAGCAATGTTGCTGCCGCATCGGATGTAGATCTTCCCTTCGTGAAACCGAACTGATGACCATGCAATACCTTATGCTTAGTAAAGTGACTTGACATTTGATTAAGCAGCAATTTTTCAAAGATTTTACTAAGTGCTGGCAGAACGGAAACTGGTCTGTAATCAGATGGATTCTCCCTACAACCGGACTTGAAAATAGGTACTATTTTACTATATTTCATTAAATCAGGAAAACAACCCTGATCAATGCATTCATTAAAAATATTTGACAAAACAGGTGCAATCACTGTTATTATTGATTTTACGATTGTTACTGATAAGCCCCATAAATCTTCAGTACTTTTCATATTGAGAGAATTAAAAGTTATTATGATATCGCTAGCATTAATATGGTCAAATTTAAAACTTGGAAATGTATTATGAATATGCTGCTTGAGTAAAGATTCCGCTGCTATAGGACATGATTTAAGGCTTTTAGTAGTTTTACCAGGTATACTCGTGAAGAAGTTTTCAAAAGCACAGGCTACATCTAAATTATTTGTTAGAATTTTTTCATTAATTTTAAGAGTTACCTGTTCATTATTATTTCTAATTTTACCAGTTTCCGTATTAATAACATTCCAGACTGTCTTTATTTTGTTATTAGCATTACCTATTTTATTACATATAAAGTAAGATTTAGCTTGATTACACACTAACTTGAAAGTCTTTGAAAATTTTCTAACATATTTATGAAATTCTTCGTTCTGAGTTAGAGATTTTAAATGATAAAGTTCATACAACCTATCCCTGCTCTTACGAATACCTTTTGTAGCCCAGTCACTAAATCCCATTTTACTATTTACCTTCACTATTTTAGTAGGACAGGCTCTATTAAAATTATCGCAAATCCCAGACAATAAACCTTTATACAAGACATTGGGCTCATCACTATGATATATTGTATTACAGAGTTTCAGTTCTAAATTATTCTTAAAGGTGTCTAATCTTGCCTTAGTAGTAGGTCTAATTACTTTCGTTACTTTAAATACTTGTCTTTTAAATGGCAATTCTATTAATTGAGCCTTATGATCCGAGCGAACACCACTAATAATCGATTTCCCTAGTATACTACTATTAGTTAATATATTATCAATACAAGTAGCCGAAGTGGCTGTAGATCTTGTTGACTCACTAAACAATAAATCTAAGTTGAACGATTTGAATAAGGCAACAAAATTCCGACTTTCAGATGAATTACTAAGAGTATCTACATTAAAGTCGCCACATACAACTATTGACTTGTTAGAATTATTAAATAACTTACGAAGAATCTCTTCCATTATAGACGTAAACAATAAAAAATTTGATGCCGGTGGCCTATAAACACAAACAATAATATAGTTCTGTAACTCTGCACAAGACACCTCACAAACACGCTCAACAGAGAGGCTACAAATATCTTTACGATCCTTGAATTTTATATTATTATTTATAAGAATTATTGTGCCGCCACCTTCTGCAGATAATCTATTGAATATACTGGCAACTGTAAAGTTTTTAATATTAAAAAGCATAGTGCCCGGTTTCAACCATGTCTCTGTAAAACATAATATATCTATATTTATTTTATCTAATAATAAATGAATATCAAGAATTTTGCCAAAGAAGCGATTAATATTCTGATGTAATAAAAAAGTCGAACTGTTTAGCTTCTCTGTTGTCAAAAGTTTTTGTTTAAAGAACTATTCTGAGATTTAATGTTAAAATGACTTGTTCTTACTGTGTTATCCCTTATCCTATTAATATTATATGCTACAAGTGATGCAATCAATTTCTTAAGTTTTTTTGGAATAAACAGGGTATCCTGTTTCAATTTCAAATTACTAACAAACTTGTTAGTATCAAAATAAATAAAATTAGCACTATGACATGTAACATTATGCATATGGTTATTTAAATGCCAAATATAATTATTCTCCATATCTGAATAGTTGGAAGAGTATGGGAAAGCACATAACATTATTTTCATTACCTCTAATTTTGATAAAGAATTGAGACTATTTATCAAGTCTTTTTTACTTATATTTATAACATTGTCAATTAAAATTATTATTATGGTATTTTCATCAAACTTTGTATGCAAAATCTTATCTATTATTTGTTTGTATGATGCTCCTGGCATACAATAATTTATTACTGAATCAGTTATTTGGTTACTTATTATTGAGCCAAAGTCAGATCCTATTTTATCCGAAAAAACTATTGTCTTTGTGATTGTAGGACAAGGATTGGAATCTAATTGCATGACCCGAACATCAGTCTGATTCATTTGTGATATTGGAAGCGATAGTATAAGTTGAGTAATATCGACGGGCCGGTTGGCTTGGTGATTAGAGACAGTGACTGCCACGCCGCAAGTCGTGGGTTCGATTCCCACCCAGGACAAATATTTGTGTGCATGAACAAGTCGGTTTGTTATGTGTCTGGATGTAAATCTATATATAAAAATGTTATGTTGGTTTGTGTACGCTTCAAAAACTCAAAAAGTTCTGCACCGATCGAGCTGAAATTTTAGCATGATATATAATCCGCATCAAGGATTGTTTTTATTTATTTTTTGCATCAGTCACATATCCGCGACCGTCTTTGTTTTGTTTCTCATTTCTCAAACATTCAATCACAATGTGCCACAGCGAAGCGTGGCAGGGTACAGCTAGTATCTATATAAGTATGTATTTAAAAAATAAGTATGTATAGTATATCAGTTATCTGGTTTCCATATTACAAGCTCGGCTTAGTTTGGGATCAGATGGCCGTGTGTAAAAGAATGTCCCAGGATATTTATTTATTACTGCCCCCGCGGTTTCACCCGCGTTCTCTAAGGATGTAACATTTTCTGGGATAAATAGTATCCTATGTAACTTCTAATACGTTCAAGAATATGTGTACAAAATTTCATGATGATCGGTTAAGTAGTTTTCGCGTGAAAGCGTAACAAACAAACTTACATTCACATTTATAATATTAGTAGGGATTTATTTATTTAAGGCAGTCGAAGAAGCTTATGGATTTCTCTTAGGCACTCATGATATTGATTGAAGTGGAACATTAATTAGGCACGATTTTTTGTAGGGTTTTATCTTATGGTTTCGCTTTACCGAGATTATAATGTTAACAATATACATATGTGTAGCTGACGTGTTAAATTTTTTATCTATAATTAAATTTTTTGTGACACTAACGGTCAAAATTAATATACGATCCCAATCTCAAATCGCAAGATTGAAGTAGAATTTTGATATTACGTGTATTAAAATTACTGTCAAAAGGTTCATCAATCCATGGATTTTCGATCGTGATTGCATATTAATTTTCGCCGTAAATAAGCCACGTGCACGAAATCTAATAACATTTTGTAAAGAGTAATTGTTTAATTAATTTGTGACTCTCCACTGTGAAAACAACCTTCGAAACTGGTATCAATCAGCCTATTCATAAGTTTTCATGTAGGTAAGTCCATTTAAATAAAACATATTTTCCGTATATACCCCATATATTCCATATGTTACCCCTGGTGGGTACTTCACATGTGATAATCCAAATTAGGAACTATTTATGTCACAAGTTTAATTTAATTTCGTTCAGTAGTTTTTGCGTCAAAGAGTAACAAACACCATCCACCCATCTATCCTCATAAACTTTCGCATTCATCATTTGTAGGATAATAGTTCTAAATTAGTAAATATTTAAACCACAGAAAACATTCGTTAAAACAGCGTTTCCACCAAGGAAAAGTAGTACTTATTACCAATTATAATAACAGTACAATTTATATGCACTATTCATGAAACCACTTTAGTTTTATTATTATTTATAGTGACCCAACCCGTTTCCTTTCATTGATAAAATACCCATAAATACATTCCAGGGGATCGATCCTGTAAAGAAACTGACACTAACTCCAGAATGTTTCGTCGCGGCCTCCGTGTTCTGTCTCTTTCCCTAGCTATGCTAATACTACTAATCACGTGAGAGGTAAGCTCTCCGAGGCCTCCGTGAAGCGGCTCGTCGACGAAGGTTGTATTAGCTAAATAAGGGGGCAGAGTATTACGCCCTGCGGGGCGTTATCGCAAACACGCTGTGTTTCCTCTGAGTGGCACGTCGTTTGCGGCACCTCCCTGTCACGCAATGCATTCCGACACAACACAAACGTTGCCTGGATAAGAATATTTATGGGAAATTCACAGACATAACATGCATTTAGATATGTATCTAGAAAGTTTAAGGTAAAATACAAAATAAGTATACTGGGACATTCTTTACACACGGCCATCTGGTCTCAAACTAAGCAGAGCTTGTACTATGGAAACCAGATAACTGATATACTACATGTACAACTGTTTTTTTTTAAAACATTCTTATGCAGATATTTACATCCAGACACAGATGTGTGATGTGGGTGGGAATCGAACTCGCGACCTTCGGTTTGGCAGTCAGAATCGCTAACCATCAAGCCAACTGGCCTGTCAAAGCATTTATTTTATCTTCACAAATTACAAGATTATTACAATAATAAGGTTAATAAAAAAATATATATTGTAGTGTCATTTGTAAGAGATCTGTAGTCTGAACTAAGTCTCAGCCTGTCTTTTAGAACACCGCCATAGAGAGAGATAGATGGAACATTGCATAATAGGTACCCATGGTAATAGTCTTTACAAGTACTTTAACAAGTACATAATAGATTGAGCATTGCTAGATATAGTTTACCACTATACAATGTGTTACAAAATACCCCGTAAAGATATAATTAATTTATCAATGACATCAACCCTACCAAGCTGTCATGTCAGGGAACCAGATTATTTAACAGAAAGGACTACGTACCTATTTTACCTAATAATTGTCTACTTTAATAGTTTTTCTATTTTTCATTCATAAAAATCTGTTTTTTTATTATTTTGGGGTATGTTATACAGCGTTACTACGGTTCTTAAATATTGTGAATGGACTCGCTATAAGGCCCCATTTAACCTCCTTTCGGTTTTACGGGTAGTTTTGTAACATCCTGTATACTTTAATATGACTCCAACAATTTTCATATACACCGATATGTCTTTGCTCTACTAATTTTCTAAAAAGTCTGCGAACTAGATTTGATATTAACATACATATTGACTTATATTTAGAATTTCAAATAATTCTAAAAATATCTATAAAATACGGTTTATTGATAATCTATTTAGATCGGTAAATATTTAAGGTATATACGAATAAAAACCGATATTTGTTCACTCACAGGCAGCCAACACTCTCCCAGGGCAAGTGGAAGTGTTGACGGTGGGAGTTGACACCCGGAAATAGCGTCACCGCCGGCGGACGTGACGTCACGTGAACGAGAGCCACCAGTGTTATCATATTATAATAATAACCAACAGGATACCGACAGAATATCTCATGTAAACAATACAAATGCCAAATTGGGTATATTATAAATGTAAAGGCCAGAAATACGTAAGTTTGATAATAGTAATGTAACATTTAAATAATATTTTTATTTTTTAACTTATTTACTGGGACATCCAGGGACATGCCTGGGTCATTCTTCACACACGACCATCTGATCCCAAACTAAGCAGAGCATGTACTATGGAAACCAGATAGCTGATATTCTACATATACTTCTTTTTTAAATACATACTTATATAGATATTTATATCCAAACAGTTTGTCCTGGATGGGAATCGAACCCACGACCTGCGGCGCAAGCAATCAGGCAATCAGGGTCTCTAACCACCAAGCCAACTAGCCCGTCAATTCATTTTATCAAATTAACTGGAATATATCAATAGAATTTAATTCTATGGTTGTTTATTTTTAAGGATAAACTCGAGAAAATCTTTATGACTTTTGGCGACGAAATGGTGTACCTCAGCATATTTTCGTTACAAAACAACTCAAAGAATCCTAGCAAAAACAAAACGCTATGTAAACTTCCTCCTACGCCATTCTAGAATAAGTCCCTATAAATCATGCAAACGAGATCGCCAATAAAATAATAATCGTTCCAAGCTTATCGACATAATTTATTAGCCATAAACCGTTATTATCAAAGGATTTATTAATCCTATTTTAGTAATTCCGGCATTTGATACTTGGCCATTGTTATTCAAGTTATTATGTGTGGGATGTACAATTTCTAAGTGTGATGTTGTTTTGAAATAATATTCCTACATAAACCTTTGAATTAAGAAGTATAGAAAACTTTTATTTAGCTTAAACACAAAAACATTTTTAAGAAGCCAACTTACATAAAAAATAAAACATTTAGCTTCACCAATTTATTTATGTAAAGCTGAAAAGGTCTTCAACTTAGCATAATGTCGCAGCACTAGACAGGGCCTACTGCTACCTCCCTTGTTTTAAATTGAAACAAGAGACATAATATGACTGATAAAATTGTGTATCTAACGATCAAATTAGACGTTTTGAAATAGTTTAATACCACAAAATAAAGTGTTAGTCTAACCTGCCTTTGAAGTGCCTGTGAAGCTTCAGTAACTTTAAATTTGACCTGCATAAGTGCCTTCCGAGGGCCCAAACTGAATAAATGGTTTTGAATTTTAAATTTGAATTTTGAAGGTCTATTTGAATAAATTAATTTCATTTCATATAAGCAAACTAGGGATGGAGTAAGCTATAAAAAATACGCACCACAATATTTTGAAATAGCATGAGTCACCCCATGGTGCTTTATGAGATTTCTCAATGGTTTGTGTTTATTTCGACATTATAAGGGGATATCGTAACGGAGCAAGGTCTCATGAAGCATTTAGTGTAGTATCTCAGAGTTATCAAGAGCTAGTTCGGAAGATATGGGTAAAAAACTTGACTGTCATGACTCGTCCTATGTGAAACAGATTATCATAGTATGACGTGTAGCCAGCAAACCTCAAACCTACTTTACTTATATTTTTTAATGCACTGTGTGTCAAATTAATTAATTCGTTACATTCATTGCTACTAAATGGCGCTGTAATTTTTCTGTATAAATAATAATAAATAAATATCCTGGGACATTCTTTTACACACGGCCATCTGGTCCTAAACTAAGCAGAGCTTGTACTATGGAAACCAGATAACTGATATGTGATGAATACATACATATATAGATATTTACACCCAGACACAGAACAAACAATTATGTTCATATGCACACAAATGTTTGTCCTGGGTGGGAATCGAACCCGCGACCTTCGACTTGGCAGTCAGGGTCGCTAAGTACCAAGCCAATAGGCCTGTCAACTACCGCACTATCGCACTAGGGTTTGGCTCCCATAGTTTTATGACCCCCTGTCTTTTTTTGTGTAACACTTATACGGTTTCATACCACAGTGCGGTGTTTTAATTATCCACTGTGCATTAACAAAGCAAAACTTACTTCAGCTTAAAACATAATTAATGCACACAATGCGGATAGAACTTGCGATTACAATAGCCTAATGACGTCGGTTATATAAAATGCTCAACGAAATGCCTTCCAGGGGCTCGATTCTGTAAGGAAAATTACACTAACTCGAGGCAGTTTCGTCGCGGCCTCTATGCTTTGTCTCTGTCGCTTTACTACTAATTACGTGAGAGATAAGCTCTCCGAGGTCTCCGTGAATCTGCTCGCCGACGAACTTTGTATTAGCTGAATAAGGGGGCTGTATTCAAAATTCAAAAAATTCAAAATTCAAAACCATTTATTCAGTTTAGGCCTTCGGAGGGCACTTATGAAGGTCAAATTTAAAGTTACTGAAGCTACAACCGGTTCGGAAGTCAGCCTTCAACTGAGAAGAACCGGCAAGAAACTCAGCAAGGTTACATTCTTTTTAATTTGTTATATAAATTTTTATCTATTCTGACTTTTTGGCTATTTTATAATTTCAATTTTACATAATTTTATATTTAACAATTACAAAATACTTATTATAGGTGACATTAATAAAAACAAAACAAAAAAAAATATGACAAGACTACAAAATAGAAAATAACAATAATTAGGTACTTACAACTTAAACAAGAGATTTAGAGGTGCACTGTGCAGAGAGCAGCTATTTCCATACATTTTTATCTTCAATATAATGAACTACCTTGTAATACGCTTTTTCTTTCAAAACTTTCCTAATATAATTTTTAAATTTATGATCAGACATTTTGGTTCTTGAAAGCGGTATCTTATTATAAAATCGAACACAATTACCAAGAATAAAGTAGGTACAATAATACAATGCGTCAAACCAGTTGAAGCACGAATGCTGCAACCAAACAACTAATTGCCAGAACACTATAATGATACGAACAAAGCATGATTTAGAGCTGTGTAGCTTTATAGCGAATGATTTATGTGATCCCGACTCATATTCTATGGTACTCGATATTAATATCACGCTCGATACTTAACGAAGATTTCGTAACCTTCGTGTATTTCCGCCAAGTGTTTTGATAAATTTCGAACGTGTTAATATTATCGGAAGCATGAGAATCGTACCCCGGGGAAGAGTTATTAATTAACTGTTTTGGAACCAATATCTTCTAGTAGTCTGCATAACAAGTTTGTTCAATAAGTTTTGTCGTTCGATAAGAAAAACACAATTTTATGGTTCAAAATACACTTTATTATTCAGTATAATCTCCCTGAACATTAAAACACTTGCTCCAACGATCCTCCAAACTGTGGATTCCATCCATGAAGTGAGAATCCGGAAGGTCTGCAAAATATGCATCAACAGCCGTTATGACTTCTTCATTTGATGAAAAACGCTTGCCACACATAATTTTTTTGAGTTCTGGAAACAAATGGAAGTCGCTGAGGGCCAAATCTGGTGAATATTGAAATTTGCAAGTAATCCACAAACAAAATTCCTTTCGCATCCCAAAAAACTGATGCCATAACCTTCTTAGCCGATTGCCGGACACGAACTCGTTTCGAAGCCGAACAACCAGGTTCACACCACTCTTTAGCCTCTTGTTTTGATTCAGGATCATGATGATAGACCCAAGTCTCATCCATAGTGATGAATCGACGCACAAAATTCACTTTATCCTTTTTAAAACTCTCCAAATGTTGCTGAGAAAGTCGCATTCGAATGTGTTTTTGTTACATTATTAACGAATGGGGCACCCATTGTGCACACAGCTTTCTAAAACCCAAAATTTCACTTAAAATATGGCTCACACTGCCTAATGAAATGTGTAGAGCCTCTACTAAATCTCGCTCAGTCAATCGACGATTTTCCAAAACCATATCCTGTATTTTATCACTGCACGAAATTCAATTTTTTCCATCGTAAAAAAATACTGTGACACGGTGACACTAAATGGCTTGTAAACAAATAATGAATTGACAGATTGAAATGAAACTTCACATACGTTCATATGAAGAGTGTACTAAGAAACAAAAAAAAATTTGGGCTAGTGGCAACGCCCTCTCTTATCGAACGACAAAACTTATTGAACAACCGATACGTAACGTATGTTTTCCCAAATTATTGTGCAATAAAAGCAAGTGACTTTTTGGTCTTTGTATAAAATTATTGTATTTCATATTATTTTATAGCGTTATATTATTTAAAAAGAAAAGAGGTTCTAAATTTGTGATTTTTATTTATGACATGACAAACTTGACATTTCTAGCAAATCTAAACTGATAGTGTATTGTTTTTTTGCTCTCAAGCTTTATTACGTACATTTATTTGGCCCAAAGCTATCCTAAAGAAACTTAAATATTAAGCCTCGTTTTATAGTTCTTGTTTTTTTTACACTGTCTTCTAATATTACATCATAATTATGACCTGCATCATGGAATTTCAAATCAGGTCTTTTTCCAGCTGAAAGAAGTTGTTACTGATTGTAACTATACAAAATGAAAGAGGGCGCTGGATTGAAGCCACAGTCTCTTAATCTTTCTTTATTTTTAGATAAGTGAGAAAACCAGCGAACTTCTCTAGTGTTACAGTTAGTTAACTGTCAGTACCTTTTGAATTTAGAAGACAAAATAAAATCCAAAAAGGTGATACAAAAAGTTGATGTAAATAAGTTTGGTCCGTAACAGAATCATCAGTAATATTGTACAACAATTCTAAGTGATCACCTATCACAACGCCTCATTTCGACATTTCAACCCTATTTTGAATTACAATACGTATTCATGCCACTTAAGCCGGGTACTTGGGTTATATCGTTCAATAGGCAATTCAGTATAATGCAGTATGTACTTGCTTTAATACATTGTTTCCAATTAGTGAATACCTTTGACAATTATTGGCGCTGCAGTGAATTGTATTTATATTATATTATATTATACCAATATGGCAATCAAGGGTAGTAATTTCGTCAGTAAATCAGCACGCAATTATGTTCTAATTCAGTATAGGAACTCCTTGTCGAGAATTCATCCAGGGAAGAACTGTTCCCGTCGTGAAGAAGTGGTGGAAGTGCAGTACACAATTATTATTTGTATGTATTTTGAAAGGTGCCGATGAAATTACAGGCGCATGAGATGTAACAACTTCTGATCTCTGGGTCGACTACGCATTGACGATGGCCTTGGTTATGCAGGCGGCGACGGCGCATCAGGTATTTCGCTCAGATTGCAGCCCATGCAGCACTTGGTACTCCAAACCATAACACTAAGCAAAACCCAAATATTGTCCTGCTGGTGAGGAACGCCGCGCTGAAACAACTCTCTCAGTTTTGTCTTGTAAGTACAACCGACTACCACATAATCATTACCAGCAACGCCCCGCCGAGGCCATAGCCTCACTGGCAGTACCCTAAACACTGCTGTTTAACTAACTCTCGGTCGAATCTTCTGCCACAAATACAGTAAGAAAATATCGATACTTATACGTTTCGATTAAACGTCTCTTGCAGATTGCAAAGTTAGCTTACCTATCACATTGTAATTAGTCAGTTATTTCTTCTGAAACTAATTTAAGTAATATAATATACACATGAAATAAGACATGTCCTGATTACGTCACCGTATATCCAATTACTCTGATATCAAATCCGGCGGAAGGAAAGCGCACGCCGCCTCCGCCGCCCCCGTATCCGATCTTATAGGACGGACGTACCCAGAATGCTGATCATAAAACTAAAGGGGGTATTTAATTACCTGACAGGCATGATTCATCGGTACCATTCCTACTCAATTTAAAAGTATCGAAACATAATCCTTATTCAAAATAATTGTTTGCCAATTTAGAATAAACTTAACAGAATACACAAAAGTCAGGTTTCATTAAATGTTGGGCATTCTACTAAAATTTTCGCAGACTTTTTGAGACGATTTGAAATGTCGCGGAACAGGTATTAATTTCACTTATCTTTGGCACTAGTGTGCCAGAATTAATAGTTTTTGGATACCATGTTTCCTTAAAATTGCATGTAATGGTAGTTCCTGCTAAAAAGGAAAAATTGAGAGGAGAGAAATTTGGGTCTTCTAGATCGGCCTTTGTAGTTATTACTCTACAAATTCATAACAATGAACTTGTCTTTTATTATATTCTTTAACATCCATAATGTTCAAAATGTTATGAAGAACTAGGTACCTTCATAGATTTAACCTTCCTCCGTTATATATCGTCCTAGACAGAGAGATTAAGGCCATAGACACGCGAGCTAAATGAGGATTGAAGGATTCAGGGGCTCGATTCGGTAAAGAAAATTACACTAACTCGAGGATGTTTCGTCGCTGTCTCCGTGCTCTGTCTCTTTCGCTAACTACGCTAATACTACTAATCACGTGAGAGGTAAGCTCTCCGAGGCCTCCGTGAAGCGACTCGCCGACGATGTTTGTATTAGCTGAATAAGGGGGCTGCTCGCTTTTTAGGTTTCTAGGGGATGCCATCTTGAACCTACGAGTCCGCTTGTCCATTGTATTTGCTACTGAGCCATGGAATATAATATATATTTTTTTATTGTATATAGGTTTGTATTTCGCCATAAACTCACTATGGTAAGCAATGATGTGGTTGAATATAGCAAGACCCAAAACATACAGGACATTAAAACCAGGTGGAATTACTTTTAGTAGGACGGTGCCTTAGTTTAGAGCAACAAATTCATAACATGTTAATTTTAAAAATGTAATTGGACCTCCAAAACTAAGCAAAATATTTATTTTATATCTTAAGTAATGAGAGAAAAATAAGTATCAATAATACACAAAGGATAATTGTAAAATATGTGTAAAGTTCTGCCATTCAACATTTAGTAAAACACGAAACAATCCATTTAAAGTCTAGACAATTGTCATGAAGAAGGCTGGAGAAGCAATAAAATAAATACGCCATGTTAACTGCTTTTCGTTTTTATATCGTCCCGATAACGAAATCGTCTCAATTTATTGAACACTTAGAAGTAATTGTATGTATGAACCTACCTTCGTATGTGGATCTATTCACGGACCAGTTGGCTTGGTGGTTAGAGGCCCAGACCGACGCCGCAGGTCGATTCCCACCGAAAACAAACATTGGTGTGCATTAAAGTGTCTGTTTGTTCTGTATCTAGGTAAATATCTACTTAAGCATGTATATAATGAAAAAAAAATGGTATATCATTGTTACTGGTCGAAATGACAAAGGGCGCTGGATTGAAACCACAGTTTATTTAAATCAATTTAAAAGACCAATGAGAAAACACCAGCGATCTTTTTTAGTGTAACTAACTGTCAGTACCGTAGGGCCTACTTAACCTACGGACCTACTTTTAGAATTTAGAAGACAAAATAAAATCCAAAAAGGTGATGTAAATAAGTTCGGTCCGTAACAACCATGTTTCCATAGCTCTGCTTAGTTTGGGATCAGATGGCCGTGAGTAGAGCTGCTATCCATCCGGGTTTCCCCGGATTTGTCCTAGTTTAGAGGGTGTCCGGGGAGCGTCCGAATGGCGTCTCAGGGGAATCCTGATTAATTAATAGATAATGCAATTAAAAATTGATTGATGTAAACTTTAAGTGTAAAAATATGTTTTAGGTGTGTCCGGGTAAAAACTCAATTTCACCTGAATGTCCGGTGTTTTTGTCCGACGTTGGCAATTTAGGTGATGGCAGCCGTAGCCGTGAGTGAAGAATGTACCGGAATATTTCTTTATAAGAAAAGCGAGAACTCTGCAATAAATCATCTTTTAATTTATAATTACGCACATAATCCCACTTTTGATAAATAGTTTCATTTGCTATATCATGATATTTAATTCAGGATAAAAAAAATATATTCCCTTAATAAATATACTGAGAAATCGAAATAACCAACATTTTTTTGATGTGAATATAGGATAAACACGAGCCAGCTGCATGGGCCGACGTAGTCAAAGTTAGCAGTGGAATTCATATCTGGATTTCCTCTAATTCATTTACATGGAAGGTTTAAAAGCGTTCTATTTTTATAACGTCCTTTGGCCGCAGCTAATCAGGCGGTAATTCTAAGCGCATTGACTTTGAGTGTATAATTTACTAAGTACTTCAATGATGGACTATAAAATATTTTTCTGCTACGTATATTTTTTTTAAATAACGTTAACCTTAATGATCAAGGCAAAGGAATTTAGTTTTTTTTGTACCACATGGGCCGACAAACAAGCGAACGGTCCACCTGATGGTAAGTAACCACCGCCTATGGACATTTGCAACACTAAGGGCATCGCCAATGCGTTGTCGACCCTGAGACGTGAAGTTGTTAAGTCTCATGTGCCTGTAATTTCCCAATTTTTAAACTAGATAAAGTTAACAAGTCTTTTCTTTGTAATTGTGTTCGATTCTATAATAGAATACCGCTTTCGTTAACCAAAATGTCAGATCATAGATTCGAAAATTATATTAAGAATGTTTTGAAGCAAAGAGGCTACTACATACGCGTGGTTTACAATATAAATTATCTATAGACAAAAGGAGAAGAGTAAGACACACAGCCAAAAGACTCGCTACAGAATCAATAAGTAAAAAGTAACTGAATTACCTTCTAAAAATACATGTAAGTATATATAATAGAGATAAATTTACATACATTAGGGTAGCAGAGGGTGAAAGAAGCAATGTAGCAATGTCACATGTAATCACGTCTAATTAGTTTACATAACCAAGAGTGGATTGCCTTTAACAAGCTTAGGGGGCCATATTAAAACGATTCTTGCATATCGAGCGCCGTTAGTTCATCTATATATATAAAAATGAATCCCTATTTTCCTTGGTCACGGCATCACGCATGGACGGCTGGACCGATTTCGCTAATTCTTTTTTGTTGTATTTGTTATTGTCAGGAGAAGGTTCTTATGAATGAAAAAAATAAGAAAGCTGAGTGGAAAATCAGAAAATTTAAGAAAACTTAACCACTTTACTAGTGCTTTTGACATTATAAACTTTTTTAATGTAACCTGTTTGAAATTATTGTCAGCCGTTTGACTGTTGGCGCGATTGACAGAATGCGCGCTGCAAATATAATTTAAAATAGAGGCATGGGTCGGAATAATATTGATAAAATAATTAATTGATAATTACTTAGTGCACATTTCACAGTCGATTCAATCAGAAGATTCGAATTCAACAGGACAACGTCTGTCGGGTCAGGTAGTTGAATATAATTTTACAGTAAACTTTAAAATGTTCTGTGAGTGAATAAGCTATTAACGGGAAAATGTGAGCTCCATCTTCGGCCTCGTCTTCAGTTACCATCACGTGAGATTGAGGTCAATCGCAGTCCCGTCATAAATAAAAAAATAAAGCAAAAAAATATTAAATAAAGGAGTATATTCCTGACTCTTTTCAGCTATAGCTAAAGTCAAAGCCATTTATTCTGTTTAGGCAATAAAGGGGACTTATAAAAGTTCATGCTTCTGCAGTTACACCGATCCTAAAGTCATTATTCAACAGAAAAGAACCGTCAATAAACTTTTTGTTTCTGAATATTAAAAAAAATATACCTTCTATGCTACATCTTAAAAAATAAACAAAAAAGAAGAAGCAACCTTTTGAACCGGGATTAGAGTTAGACTATTACTATTCAGTAATAAAAGAAAACTTTTTTACATAGACAAACATTTTTATTTTTATTATCACAATCATGAAAAAACAAGAACGGAAATTCTTCATTACTACTAACTTCTACGATCTGATTTCTGACATATTTTTTTTATATAAATTAAAAACATGTTAAAAAAAACATTAAAAATTCTGAAAAGCCAACAATTTTACGGTCAGCGTTTAATATAGCTTACGGTAAACCCGCATACATATGATAACACCAGAAATTCGCACCTTAATGGAAATGAAGAGGCGTGAATAAAATAAATGCAATAATCCTTACTTGTTGTCCATGTACAAATGCGGGGAGCCGGTAGGCCCCAGCCCTCACTGGTGGCTGACCGAATTTACATATTTTCCAGTATTAATTTGTAGGCAAATTAACTCGAGTCATATAAAGCTCTATACATCTTACAAAATACCCCGTAAAAATATAATGAATTATCAAAGCCAACAACCCTAGTAAGCTGTCATGTTGCCCACTTTAATAGTTTTTCTATTTCATTCATAAAAATCTGTTGTTTTTTTTTTGGGTATGTTATAGAGCGTTACTACGGTTAAATATTGTGAATGGACTTGTTACTTATAACGTTTTAGCTTTACGGGTAGTTTTGTAACTCTGTGTTCTGTATATAAACTCGGGAATTAATACTTACTAAGTGATATGAAATTAAGTAAGGATTTGTTTCAGATTTATTACTAAGCTATGGTTTTGATGTGCAGTTTGGTGGCGGTGGCATACCCTTACTGTTACAGGTCATGGTTCGATTTGAGTCGGAGCAAACATTTTAAATATATACGTAATTATTTATTTATGAATATTACAATACATATTACAATAATTTTGATAAAATGATGTGCTTTATAATGTCTTGGATTTATTGTGTTTTGCACCTTTATAGCCAACGTATTAAATATGTACACTGTAAGTAGATCTTTTTATAAAATATATAATATACATATATAATTGCTGAGTTTATTGCCGGCTCTTCTCAGTAAAAAACAACCTTCCGAACCGGTATTAGAGTCAGACTATTCATAAGTGCTTGTAAAGGCCTATTTGAATAAAAATATTAGGTTGGGAAAAAAGTCTTTTCGCATTATAGTATGAACTTGTAATGAAACTCTTTGGCTATACTATTTGTATCTGGCTAGTTTTGGTATCATTGAAAGTAAAAATTTTAAAGAACATAATTCCAAATTCAAATTAGGAAAATGTGTGATTTGCATTTGTTTTTCGTACCGCCAAGATGAGTGAATCTAATGAAGAAATTCGATTCATTTTAAAATGTTACTACAAAAAGGTAAAAATGCAACGCAAGCCGCGAAAAAAAATTGCGATGTTTATGGACCTAGTGCAGTGTCTGTGAGAGTAGCACAAATTTGGTTTAAGCGTTTTCAATCAGGAAATTTTGATGTCAAAGATGCACGTCGCTCTGGTCGCCCCATTACGGATAAAATGGATGCCATTTTTGAAAAAGTGGAGCAAGATCGGCATATCAGTAGTTACGACGCAGCTGAAGAACTGGGAATTTACCACAAAACAGTTTTGGCGCATTTGAAAAAAACTGGGTACACAAAAAAGCTAGATATTTGGGTACCTACCTCACGAGCTCACTGAAAGAAACCTAATGAACCGTGTACTCATTTGTGATTCTTTATTACGACGTCATGAAACCGAACCATTTTTGAAGAAGCTGATAACTGGTGATGATAAGTGGATCACGTACGATAAGAACGTGCGAAAAAGGTCGTGGTCAAAGGCCGGTCAGGCTTCACAGACTGTGGCGAAACCCGGGTTAACTCGCAACAAGGTGATGCTGTGTGTGTGGTGGGATTGGAAGGGCATTATTCATTAGGTATGAGCTGTTAGCACCTGGCAGGACCATCGATTCTGAACTCTGTGAACAACTGATGAGATTAAAGCAAGAAGTTGAGAGAAAGCGGCCGGAATTAATCAACAGAAGGGGTGTGGTTTTTCGTCACGATAACGCTAGACCTCACATATCTTTAGCCACTCAGCAAAAATTAAGAGAGTTTGGCTGGGAGGTATTAATGCATCCGCCGTATAGTCCTGACCTTGCACCTTCAGATTTCCACCGGTTTCGGTCTCTTCAGGATTCTTTAGGCAGTGTCAGGTTAACATCACGAGAGGACTGTCAAAACCACTTGTCGCAGTATTTTGATCAGAAATCCCAAAATTTCTATAGCAATGGGATCATGTCCCTACCTACAAGATGGCAAAAAGTTATCGAACAAAATGGTACCTACATACTTTAGTTAAATGTAAATAAACTATATTAAAAATGTTTTGAATTTTCTTAAAAAATGCGAAGGAACTTTTTCCCCAACCTATTATATTCATTTCATTAAATGAATTTGAAATGTAATATTAATAGCTGTAATATCCTAACAACATAAACTGTGTAAAAAGGTACCTACACATTAAGGTCTTTTTATTACATACTAATGACATAATTCGCTACCTCCAAACGATCCTAAGCTTTCCCTGAACTCGCAGAGATTGCGTGTTACGTGCTTAATGGGTGTCAATGGTGTAAATAAAATAAATAGACGTTATTTAGCGCCCTGCCGCTCACATAAAAGGTTGTTTATTTGTTTACTTCAGCAGACTGGTCGCGCGGACAGTGAGGAAAAGATTTCAGGGCCTTTGTGACGAGTACCCACCCGTCGACACAATAAACCAAACCGATTATACAGACGCTATATTTTTATAGTGTACTAGCTATCCCCGCAGTTTCACCCGCGTTACCTAGGAATGTAACATTTTTCTGGGATAAAAACTATCCTATGTTACTTCTAATACCTCCAAGAATATGTGTAGAAAGTTTCATGACGAAGGGTTAAGTAGTTTTAGTGAAAGCGTATTTGTTAAAATAAACATACATTCATATTTATAATATTAGTAGGGATGTATAGAATTCGTCACCTGATTTGATGTAAAATAGTAATATTAAAGTATTCCGTGTTTCCCAATTGTGTCCATGTTTTAATACAGCGGAGAAGCGGACAAAATAGGGCACAAGCGTTCATAAAGCTATCTTTATACTGGAGAACCAAAGGTAATAAGTCAGTTACAATCATTTAGTTTACAATCCATAATTAACAGAGCCTCTAATTCAGCTTAAATTTTTGTCATAGACTACAAAAACGTAATGATGACCTCTCAATGCTTTACGTCAATTGCCATTTGTTATAACGTTTACAGAGACAAATCAAAATGTTCTTTATCTTTTCAGTGAAATCAAAATGGCACATAATAACATATGTGTTTGATGTATGAAATAAAATTGGTTTTCCAAATCACAGAAAAGCAATAACACGTTTTGGTTTTTTGATCACGACTTCACGTCACCACTTTTCTATTTTCCCTGAAAAATAGGATTATTGGAAGCTGGCTGAGTCGTCAAAGAACTTTTTGCTTTTAGGTTATAATGAAATTCCATAGGGAAAGGAATATAACAGCAGAATATGAAAGCAACGTCTGATAAAATAAGGTTTTCATGATAACCAGAAACAAAGAATCACTGGAGAATAAACCAAATACAGTTTTAATAATAATATTTGTTACTTTAAAAGCAAGTTCATTACTTATTTGAATGATATAGGGTATATTTAGAATGCGCCTTTGATTACGAAAGGATGGAAAATAGACGATATTTTCGTGCTAAAATTAATGAACGCTTAGGAATTAATTAATACAAAATCACACCAATATTAGATAGGTAATACCGCTCGATGTCACGGCTTATGTCCCTGGGGCGGGCGGGTAATGGGCGGGCGGCGTAAATAAAATAAATAGCCATTCTCATCAAGTTGGCTGGCGGAAATAACAAAATCTTTTTTGAAGGGAAATGTGACAGCGTATTCGTTTAACTGGTTTTATTTTTCATTTGTTATAAATTTATCGTTTAAAGTGTGAATATAAAATATGACCTGTGAAATGTGCTACCTTTTAAAATGACGACTTTTTATAGAATATCAAAAAGAAAAAACGTCAACAGGTAATTTAATTTATTTTGTAATATTTACACCTGGACATGTGTAGTATTTCATATTAAATTACATATATATTATATAAAATTACATATACGTTGTATATTAATAAATTAGTTAATATAATATTTAGAAAGCATCTTACATCCATTGTGATTAAATAGACTTAATCAGTCCTTGAATAAGTTCTAATGTTGAAGTTAGAAAGCTTCAAGTGAGCACAAAAACCTGCATCAAAAACTCTAAATACATATAGAACGTGTTCATTCGACCCTGCAATGAAACTCGTCAAACCTAAAATAACATTAAAAGAAAATTTTCAATTCCAAACATGCCACATTTAGGCTATGAAAATTAAAATTTATTACATTTACCGTTGTAACATAATGCAGGAGCTATATCATTAGTCCCCTTGCTTGCCTTATTGAAGGGGGCAGACCAGGATTTCATTAATTCTATTTACGACAGGCCCAGGTAAGGGGCACCCGGCTTAGATACTGAGAATTTTGGCTATATTTGGTATGGGCCTCTGCCTAATTTGATCCCACACACCTACTTAAACGTTTATATCAAAGGATCAAATCATGTTCATATTTGTTATTTGAACTCTAAAGCATGCGTGAGATTGAGTTATATTAATACTCAATCACGAAATTCCAGGGATTATTTTGTAATATAATCTAAAAAGTATCTTACCCAACACGGAAAATAGAAAAAAATAAAAATATTGGAACAATTTAATTTTTTTATATTTACGAAGGAATTCGCCCGCTACTCCGACTATGGTAGAAAAACGAGTATCTCTCATCTTGTCCAAAGAGAATTTAAATCCATGCAGCCTCGCTTTACTAACAATTTCTCCCCGACAGATTCCTAATCAAATTAAAATTTCATCGCGAATTCGTCTTTAGGACGGCTAAAAAATTGGTACGTTTTACTACAATTTCGGCAGAGGCGGTGTCGGGGTTCTGTACGCAAATTAAAAATGCCGCCCGCAGTGAAATGCTTCTGTAAAAAGGAAGTAAAGTATTCCTGGAACTTTTAAAAACTCGTGGTAATTTTGAAAACTTTAAAATTTATGCCCGATTTTTCCATCGTTGAATAAAATAGATTGTTAGATGTTTTTAGGAATTGACTTCCTTTTTACGTAAAAATGTTGCTAGTGCTTTTAATCCTATAAAAGGTATGAGTTAGACATGTACCTATAAACTTGAAAATAAGATAATTTTGTTGGTTTTTATTTTATCATTTATATTAAACATAAAAACTTAATTAATAAAAAGTCATTACATATAACCTTATTTGTTAATTTTTAGAATCTCAAGTGAATATAAATATCCTGGGACATTTCTTTACACACGGCCAACTGATTCCAAACCAAGCAGAGCTTGTAATATGTAAACCAGACAAAAAATAAAACGACCTTATCTCTTTTACTAGATTTAGGTACCCGTAAAAACTAAGGCATTATTCTTAGTTAATGTTAGCTTTATTTCCAAACACTCAGTTCATTCAATATTTTAATATTAAATAACTAAAAAGAAGAAAGCTTTTACTACCTAAGTAAAACATTAAATATTCGGTACTTAGAAAAGCACTGAATTAATTATTAAATAAAAAACGATTTGGTTCGTATGGCAAGAACATCATTTATAGGAGCAATTAGGTGCTTCTTTAAAGGTTTTTTCCCGTGTTGTTCACATAGTACCTGCCTACATAATGAAATTAATATCCTGGGACATTCTTTACAACTAAGCAGCCCCCTTATTCAGCTAATACATCCTTCGTCGGCGAGCCGCTTCACGGAGGCCTGAGAGAGCTTACCTCTCAAGTGATTAATAGTATTAGTATAGTTAGCGAAAGAGACAAAGCACGGAGGCTGCGACGAAACATCCTCGAGTTAGTGTCATTTTCCTCACAGAATCGAGCCCCAGATCTTGTAGTATGAAAGTTTGGGTACCATGGCTAAAATTTCTCATGCAATACGTCAACGATTACACAAATTTACTCAAAAATATAATTTGAGGTTTTCCATACATCACAGAAGTAGATAGAGGTCTCAGTAATGAGTCTCACATTCCACCAAAGATATTTTATGCCCCTACGTGACTTGTGGTGAGCCGTCTCACGAGCACTTTACTTAACTTTTCATTCATATCATATTTATATATCTAATAATTAATATTACCATTTCTAGCCCGGGATTGAACCTAGTATTTCCTTTCTTAAATCAGCCTTATACCATTCAACCAACAAGGAGATATTACCATTGTACTAATTCGTAAAGGTACTAATATTATTTCTGCTCTTTCTGGTATCAGGTACATCAGTTACCTACAGATTTCCTTTTCTGAATGTTGTATCAGGACGCCATGATCGTCCCTACGTTATCTCGATGCCGAGTTGATGTGAAAGGCTTTTGATTCACTCTGAATCTGAAGTACCTACTAAGATGTTTACCTAATACTTTCCCTGTTGAATTGTGGATAATAAAGGGTCTGAGTTACAATTGGATATTTATTGAATAGGTAAATAACGAAATTGAAATATATATTTTTTTATTTTGCATTATGTTTCCATGATCTATATATATAAAAACTAATCCCTATTTCCCTTGGTCACGGCATCACGCATGGACGGCTGGACCGATTTCGCTAATTCTTTTTTTGTTGTGTTTGTTATTGTCAGGAGATGGTTCTTATGAACGAAAAAATTAAGAAAGTTGCGCGGAAAATTAGAAAATTTAAGAAAACATCACGACCATATTAACATTTCTAATGTAACCTTACCGTTTTTGACAATATAAACTCTTATAATGTAACCTTATGGTGTTTGACATAAATTTCAGTCGTTTGACAATATCTTTTAAAACAGAGAAATTTGTAAAAAAAATGATGAATTACATATACATAGTGTACATTTCACAGTCGATTCGGCTGAGTTTTTTTGAGAGAAGTATGTGTTCATCACAGTAAGTTCAGAGCAATCACGCCTTATATTAAAAGTTCAATTATTGTGTTTAAGATACACAATAATAGCATTATATTCATAAAAAGTATAGTTTTGGATTTTTTTTAATAATCATACCAGTTCGAATTTAATATCCATATTTATAACAGGACAACGACTGCCGGTCAACTATCGAATGTAATGATTATAGTACGATAATTTTTCATGTATAGATTATAATAAAGTAAAGATGGCAAAACAACGTTTGTCGGGTCAGCTAGTAATATATATAATTAATTCCCTTCAAAGTTTATATGTATATTGAACTGTCATACATCTACTACTTTATTTATATTTATAAGAAGGCAAGATATAACATGTCATATTAAACTAGCAACTTATATGAAATATGTCTGGTCAATGATTAACAAACCAAATGCTTGTCTTGTACGAGGATGGAGAGGAGAGATGTCCGGAATAAAAGCTATTCATGTTTATAACTGTTCTTACACCTTATTTACAATTTAAGTAAGAAAAGTATTTGAAATTAATAGTAATTAATAATACAATAGTTTTTATAACGCTAATAAAAGCGTTATAAATACGTATGTATGTTAGTATGTAATGGAATCTTTGAATAAGATTTTGACCACCTTCAAGACGTCGGATTAACTCGAAATTTGGCATACTTATTAAGGACCGATGGCAACTCAATATTTTAAATAGTTTGACCCGTTATCCTTACTAGGATAATCGGGATTAGCGGTTTAACAGAAAAATTAAAAATAAATAATAGTTTAAAAAAACTGAAAAACACGCTTTTATAGAAAATACAACTTAAGAATAGTGTAAATAAGAAAAAAATATATTTTATTGTAAAAAAAGCGTAGGGAGCTTTATTTTAGATTTAGGTTCCGCAGTGAACAAAGAACCCTTATACTTTGGCGTTGTTCTTCTGTTCATCGGTCTGGGAGACTCTTAGAAGAAAATATCTATAATTGAGCATAGGAATACCTTAACTTTTAATTTCCCAAAATTTTTTTGCTCATCTATTCCATTGTCGAGGAAGTCGTTAGATAGGCTTTTCAAAAATGTTGAACGTGTGTAAAAATCACTTTTTTACGTCTTGGAAACTTACTTTGGGGTAAGTACCTATGTACTTACCCCATTCATAAAAATTACCTTTTGTACCAATAATGTCTCGGGTTTTATTTTAGCTATGAGTGATAAGAGTATTATCAAATATCAAAAACATAAATAAGAAGTTATTGTACCTACTTCAGAAAATAAACCACCTATCGAACAGTAAAAAGTGAGCCAAACAACATAGGTAAATGATGTTTATACAAAATCTTATCAGCCACGCCTTGTTGAGAGCAATATCGGAGCCGAGCCCAGGGAAATAACAATAAAGTGTGGCAGTTTTGTCCTCGATTATACCCGCTCGCTTCAGTATAAATGATATACTCATATTTTTATTGTAACTGTTAATATTTTAGGTTATTGCTGTTTAATGCAATTGGTGGCTAAGGAATAATTTTTATAGCATAGTATTTTGTTTAATATGACCATATTTATTGTGTTTTTACAGATATATTTTCCTACACTTGGGTATAAAGTGTAGGAAAGGTTTTTATATACGTTTATGGCGTTATCAGCAGTTGTATCCTGCGTGGACATCCAGCTCATGACACGGTGGGTATAAATGTATATATAGCATGTTTTTTTTATATATAAATCAACCTAGACTTTCACGAGTAGTAGAGTACTGCAGAGTTCGTCCGGGGAAGTACTACGACCTTACCCATTTCTGCCGTGAAGCAGTGGTGCACATGTGTGCTTCGGTTAGAAAGGTTAGGGGAGCGGTGAAATTACAAGCACATGAGATTTAACAACTTCACGTTCTTCAACTTCTCAGGAACGACAACGCATAGGCGACGCCCCTAGTGTTGCAAATGTACACAGGCGGAGCCGACCACTTACCATCAGGTGGACCGCCAGCTTTTTTGTCGGCCCATTTGGTAAAAAAAACTATTTCTTCTTTATTTCTAGTCAAATACTTTTAAATTTTTATTTTATTTGTTTATAGACATCCAAACAATATACATATTAATACTTATAAGTAAGCTACAAGATAGACACAACAACTTGCAACCTAATGGGTATACCTATAATAGGCATTTACAACGTTTCATGGTTAATAAATAAATAAAATAAAAAAATATTATATGATAAAAAATTATGAACAATTGTTTTAATAAAGAAAGTTTACTAAAGCGACATATAAAACATTTTTATTTTTAGAAAATTGAAAAAGTAATCGACGTTTTGTGGAAAGGATATCAGAACTTTATGTCTAAAGCAAGGCAAGGAGTAGTAAAATATATCAAACTCATTTGAGTTATAAGCATATTGTGCTCATTGCATATTAAAGAGCACAGGCCAAGCTTTATTCTCGAAAGTGGCGTATAAAAAGCTCTAGTGACAGGAACACGAAGAATTGTGCGAGGAACAGTGAGCGCTACCTATTCTATTCATCAATGAAATAATAAATAAATATCCCAGGACATTCTTCACACATAGTTGACCTGATCCCAAATTCAGTAGAGTGTACGGCTGGTACTATGGCTACTAGGTAACTAATATACTACATAAATACTTGTTAAGACACCAGTGTCATGACCAGGCTTTTGTAAACGGGCAACATTAACGTCAACCAATAGCGAGCCCCCCACTACCACCGTTTTTGTAATTTTTGAATTTACTTGTTTTTTCCTTTCCGTTTGATTTTATTATTCACATTAAACGATCGAGCAAGTCATCTCCTCTTTGATTTTTAAAACCGTCTTAACATTTGGACCTTCTGAGCCACATATTTGAAAAAGCGACGATTGGATTCACACAACCCAGCATATGAAACGGTTGAACTTATTTTACGCAAGAAAAATCAGCAAGAAGAGGGCGCGGCCAAGCAAGCAGGCAGAACAACCGTTGGAGACTATTGGGAAGCTGATTAATTGGGAACTTCGCCATCGTGTTGAGCAGCCTTCCAGTCACCAAGCGCAAATCGGTACGGTCAGCCATCCACAATATTCCCCATCTCTCTATTCCCTTGTGTAATACCTGTGCTTATCTGCTAATTTCAGTCGTATACGGCGATATTCGTGTAAGCGAGCAACAACAGAGTGTCGTTGCAAATACCTGCTGCATACGCGGAGCGCAATAAACGTGAGTACTCCCATTTTCCACTGATTACCAAAATGAGCACCGATAGACTAGGTAGGGCACATTCAAAGTCCCCTTGCAAAATGTCAGTTGAGAATGATTTTGTCACGTCAGACATAATATCTAAGTTGTTACGTGATTTGATTAAAAAACGCGGTATTGTTAAAGGTAGACTCACTAGATTCGCAAACCACGTTAATAGCATTGACACTGATGATAATGTCTTGCCTGCGAAATTACGTGTCGATTTAAAGCTTAGGATACAAGGGGCTATGAGCCTGTATGCTGAATTTAACGATCTTCAAAGCAAAATCGAAGAAACAGTATCAGATTCCGATATTGATGAACAATTATCGCAACGTGTCTTATTTGAGGATTGTTATTACAGCATATTGGCTCAAGCCGAATACTTACTAAATGATGGACAGATTGCTGACGATTCTAGTAGTTCTAAGTCAAATAATATTCACAAATCGGTTAGATTACCAATTATTCCCATGCCAACCTTTGACGGTTCGTATGAGAATTGGTTGGAGTTTAGGGACACGTTCCTATCACTTGTGCACAAATCTACTGAGATTAGTGATATCCAGAAGTTTCACTATCTAAAGTCATCACTAAAGGGTAGTGCAGAATTAGTGATAGATTCATTAGAGTTTTCTGCAGATAATTACGCTGTCGCATGGGAACTACTTCTCAATCGGTACAATAATTGTAGGTTATTAGTGCACAATCACGTTAAAGCCTTATTTACCATTCAGGCACTTACTAAAGAGTCACCTACTTTAATCAGAAAGTTAATAGACACCATTTTAAAGAATTTACGTGCATTGAAAATCTTAGGTGAGCCCACGGACTCCTGGGACACATTAATTATTTATATTGTTGTCTCAAAATTAGATGCAATCACAGAACGCGAATGGGAACAACACAAATGCACACTTATGAATAAAACTGGTGACTCAAAGGTAGCTATTAAGATAGACGATTTACTTAAGTTCTTAAAATGCCGGGCTGACATGTTGGAAACATTGCTAGTATCGCATGGTAAAGGTGTTCCGTTTAAAAAACCAGTCACATCACACGAAAATCCTAAAATGCACTGCAATGTTTCTAACAATACGCCGCACGATAGTCAATCCCGTGTAAAGAACACTTGTGTTATGTGTAACGGTAAACACCCACTTTATTCCTGCCAGAAGTTTCTAGACGCAAACATACCATCTAAACTAAAAGTAATCACCGATAACAAGCTATGTGTTAACTGCCTACGCTCCGGTCATACATTAAGCGATTGTAGGTTCGGCCCGTGCAGAAAATGCAACAAAAAACACAATTCTCTTATACATAGGGACGACTTAGATTATAACAGCGCGGTGAACCATCAGTCAATGAGCGCTGCGGTTACCTGTGACAAGCCACTTGCATCGACAAGCTCGCGACCTCCCCTCGCGACCCCCTCAAGCTCCGCGGAGATCGTACCGATGATTAGTGTAGTGGATAAAAATTCCATTCAAATAAATAAGGCGCACACGAATTCAATACACGCGCATGATCATAGTGTGCAACCTGTTTTATTATCCACCGCGTTAGTCGAGATTGCCGATATACACAATAACTTTCATATAGTACGGGCCCTTCTCGACAGTGGGAGTCAGCGATGTTTCATTACAACATCATTATGCAAATTATTAAACGTTCCTCAAATACAGTCCACTCACGAGATACGAGGTGTAGGGAATTCAATATCACACTCAACACAAACCTGTGATATAGAAATAAAATCACGCGTTAACACCTACTCCACACGCATTAAGTGTTTCGTATTGCCGCAAATTACGTCGACTTTGCCAGCTGTTAACATAAAATACGCACAGTTCGGGATTCCCGACAATGTTCAGTTAGCAAATCCACAATTTTTAAAGACCCAACACATCGACATTCTTATAGGCGCAGATCGATTTTGGGACTTACTTATCGAAGGTACGGTACGGCTACCTAGCGGTCCGTGTTTACAAAATACGCATTTCGGTTGGATAGTTTCAGGTCCTATTCACTATAAAGCGAGCAGTGAAAGGTCTGTTCAATGTAATTACGCACACACCGATTCAATAGATTCTCAGTTACGTCAGTTCTGGGAGATCGAAGAACTTCCTAGGGTTCAAAATGAATACACTGAGGATGAGATGGAGTGCGAAAAGTCTTTCGTTAGTACTACTACACGCGACAGTGACGGAAGGTTTTGCGTTCGCATTCCACTCAAAGAATCAGCTAATTCATTAGGTATGACGTTTCCTCAAGCCGAACGTCAGTTTTTAACGTTAGAAAAACGATTTAATCGCGCACCAGATTACAAAAAAATGTATAAAGAATTTATAAATGAATACATTCAACTAGGACACATGACACGAGTCAAATCATATGGTAATCCTCATTTTATCATGCCACATCATGGTGTGCTTCGCGCTCATAGCACCACTACTAAACTCCGTGTAGTGTTCAACGCCAGTGCTCCGTCGACCACTGGAAAGTCATTCAACGACATTCAGCGAGTAGGACCGGCGATACAAGGGGACCTCATCGCTATTTTGTTACGTTTTAGGCAGCACAAGTATACCGCCTGTGCAGATGTTGAGAAAATGTATAGGCAAGTTCTTATTACGCCTGAACAACGCAATTTGCAGCTGATCTTATGGCGGGACGATCCATCGCAACCTATTGATGTTTATCGCTTAAACACCGTTACATATGGGACTGCTTCGGCACCCTTTCTCAGCGTGCGTTGCTTGAAGCAATTAGCGGTTGATTGCTCGGACCCCGATGTCAAAAGAATTATTAACGAGGACTATTACGTAGATGATATGATTACTAGTCATTATGATAAGAAAAAGTTGTTAGAAATTTGTGAGAAAACCGCGAACGTTCTTAAAAATGGATGTTTTCCATTACGCAAGTGGATATTCAATTTTAATTGCGATGAAAACAATCCATCTCATCCGAATACGATCATGTCCAAAGAATTATCGTTAGGTGAACATAATCAGTGTAAAACTTTGGGTGTGGGGTGGTACAACTCAACCGATGAGTTTTATTTTACTACTAATTTCGAGAATAAGCCCATAACATTAACGAAACGCATTATTTTATCAACCGTATCTCAAATATTTGATCCCTTAGGATTTCTTAGCCCAACTGTCGTACTAGGTAAAGTTTTATTGCAAAAGCTATGGCTGTTGAAAATAGGATGGGACGATCCCGTTCCTCATGACGTCACACGGGCATGGAACCGGCTTGTTAACGATCTATCCACACTCAATGCAATACGAGTACCGAGACACGTTATAGGCGACGAGCCCATTTGTATTGAATTACACATCTTTACCGACGCATCTCAAAGGGCGTATGGCGCATGTATATATGTACGTACAGTAAGTACTAATACGGTGACAGTTCGACTTCTGTGCTCTAAGGGTAAGGTCGCACCATTAAAACCAGTTAGCATACCCAGGTTAGAATTGTGTGGTGCTCTTTTAGGGGCTAGACTTTATGATAAAGTTCGCGAGTCACTTCATAGTAAGTTTAATACCGTTACGTTTTGGACAGATTCTACAATTGTGTTAGGCTGGTTACGCATGCCACCCAATTTGTTAAAAACCTTTGTTCAAAACAGAGTCACAGAGATACATGAGGTGACTAAGCAACTTCCTTGGCGCCATGTTAGTGGTAAAATTAACCCCGCAGACCTGGTTTCACGTGGTGTTGGTTTGACAGACCTTTCATCTTCTACACTTTGGTGGGAGGGGCCTGAGTTTCTTAGCAAAACAGACTTCGATGCTAGTCTAACTTCAAATGTACTTGAAAATGAACCTACTTTATCACTAGAGCTTCCCGAGGTAAAAAATTGTTATATACACACACTTCTGGCAGAAAACGAGTTTAACACATCTTTATTTCCATTTACAAGATTTTCTGAATTCAACCGCATGAGTCGTGCTGCTGCATATGCGCTTCGATTTGTTTACAACTTACGCAATAAAACCAATCGGCGATCTGGCGCGCTCACTGTCGTTGAGTTGAGAGATTCTGTCACCACACTAGCTAGACTTTCGCAGTTAGAATCATTTTTAGAAGAACATAAGTCACTATTGGGCACAGGAAAACTAAAACCAAAGCATAATTTGGCAAAATTAAATTTGTTTTTAGATAATGACAAAATTATACGAGTGGGTGGGCGCATCGAATATTCAACAGTCTTTGAATATGATAAAAGGCATCCTATATTAATATGTAGTAAACATCACTTTTCAGTGCTGCTTTTCCGGCATGAACACATACAACTGCTACACGCAGCGCCGCAGTCGCTACTGTTTTCCTTACGTGAACGTTGGTGGCCGATAAGGGGGCGTGACCTCGCAAAAAAGGTAGTGCATCATTGCATCACTTGTACTCGATTGAGAGGTAGAACTCTTAAACCCATTATGGGTAATTTGCCAGCAGAACGAATTACACCAGCTCATCCATTTTTACGATGCGGGGTAGACTATGCAGGACCAGTGCTCGTACTGAATCGCAAGGGGAGAGGAGCAAAGACTGTAAAGTCATACATTTGTTTATTTATTTGTTTTGTTACACGCGCAATACATTTAGAACTCGTAAGCGATCTGTCCTCTGACGCCTATTTCCTAGCTTTAAAACGTTTTATCTCACGGCGTGGCAAACCAGCCGAAATATACTCAGACAATGGTAGGAATTTTGTGGGACTCAATAATGAATTTACAAAATTTCTATCGTCTTGTTCATTAGATATTGTTGAATATGCTACGAGTCAACAAATAAATTTTAAATTCATACCTCCGTATTCGCCTCATTTTGGCGGTCTGTGGGAGGCGGGGGTAAAGTCATGCAAATACCATTTACACCGTGTAATAGGTAACGCGCACTTAACATTCGAGGAGCTGAGCACGGTTCTTACACAGGTGGAAGCTATCCTCAACTCCCGTCCGCTTAGTCCTCTTTCATCAGATCCATGTGACCTACATCCTTTGACTCCTGCTCACTTCCTGGTTGGCCGTCCTCTCACTGCGCCCATGGTTGCCGATGTACGAGATACTCCTGACTACCAGCTCACACGATTCCAGCGGACCGAACAACTGCGGCAGCATTTTTGGTCACGCTGGAGTAAGGAGTACATCTCCGAAATGCAAACCAGGACAAAATGGAAGGAGAACTCATCGGACTTGAAACCGGAGACCCTTGTTGTCATCAAAGAGGATAACTTGCCACCGCTGAAGTGGCATTTGGGACGTGTTATGAATACTATTCCTGGCAAAGATGGCATCACAAGAGTTGCAGAAATCAAAACCAGCTCTGGTGTCATCAGGCGCGCAGTTACCAAGATATGTCCACTTCAGGATCAAGAGACGTAGCAGTTCAGTTTGGAAGCTGGTGCTTCCAAGGCCGGGGGCATGTTAAGACACCAGTGTCATGACCAGGCTTTTGTAAACGGGCAACATTAACGTCAACCAATAGCGAGCCCCCCACTACCACCGTTTTTGTAATTTTTGAATTTACTTGTTTTTTCCTTTCCGTTTGATTTTATTATTCACATTAAACGATCGAGCAAGTCATCTCCTCTTTGATTTTTAAAACCGTCTTAACAATACTCCTTTTTTATTATACATTCTTATAGATATTTAAACCCATACACAGAACAAACAGACATGCTCATGCACTCGAATGTTTGTCCTGGGTGGGAATCGCCCCCACGACATGCGGCTTGGCAGTCAGGGTCTCTAACCACCAAGCCAACTGGCCCATGAAGGGACCCAAATCGTGCATCTTACAACGATACCGCAAGGAAGTGATTTTAAAGAAGGCTAAGCGTTGCCCGTAAATGTACTGATGCGGTATACCTTGCGACGTAAAAGCTAAGTGCCTTGTGAACGCACGTTTTAAATAGGTACTCACAACACGCTGTGAGTGTATGCTATAAAATGGAAACGGTTTGAATTGACGATGGACTGATGTAAATTTTTGGCATTATCTCCATTGAAATTATGTTACAAATTGGAAAGTGGATCTATCAATTGGTTTTGGATTGCGATCGAATATTAATTTTAGTCCTAAATCTATCTATTTTGGATACTTATATTTTTAATTAACTTAATTTTATTTCTAAGTGAACGTATTAAACTACACCTAAATACCCATTATTAAACCGTTAAGACGTGGGTAGGTTTAATTAGGTGTTGCTAAAATAATACTTTCTGAGGTACAGGTCATAGATATAACTCCGACGACTTTGGCTGACTCAGTGACATAGAATTTGTTGGACTGATAATCCACCATTGCGCCGTTTTGCCAGATACCGTTTGTCATTTTTCCAGACAACATTATCCCCATATTTATAAAGCAGCAGCACAAACAAATACATTGAATCCCTTTGAAAATTATATGAAAGGAAAACAAACGTTGTCACCTTGGAGAAGCCAAACGCTGTTGATTTCAAAAAGTTTTCGTTTCTTACCTACCTAGTAGAAGCAAACTTCTAAGTTTAAACCGGAGCTTCCTGTGAATACAACACCGACGGTTGTCGATATAATTATGTTCCCGGAAGGATTTCAGCGCAAACTTTCACAAAGCGAGAATTTTTTCATTTCACTGAGAAAAAATAAAGAGACGACCACCAGATTACTCTTGGAGCTGCGACGATGAATGTGGCAGGCTGATGTACAAATCAGGGGAGATAATGAACAGTCTAAGCATATTTTCAATTTTTCTTTTGAATTAATCAGTATCGTTGTGAGTTAAAGGCTTCCGAAACGGGGATAATTTCAGTCACTTTGACCTTCTTAAGTGCGTCTCTTAATGTCTAAACTGAAGAAATGGGTTAGAATTCTGTTTTTTTTTTTATACAATCGACCAGTTAGATAAATACTCGTATCTAAAAATACATGAAAACAATAATATTTAAAATATTATGATTTTCATTTATAGTTATTTGACGTTACAACTAGCAGCATTTAAAACTTCATAAATTAGTCCATTCTAACAATATTTATAAAAAAAAACCAATGTAACTTTATTGCTCAATGTTTATTATACTAGCTATCCACCGCGTCTTCACCCGCGTTTATCGATATCATATAATCTTCCAATCATATGTTCTGACTATATACCTATTTCCATCAAAATAGGTCAAGTCGTTTTTAAATTGTAATAGGACATACAGAAAGACAGACAAAAACTTTAAAAATTGTAGAATAGTTATCTTTCATGTATTCAAGATAAATGATTAAACACTAACCACTGTATCGAACATCCAAAAATACACCGTTACATCAAATGTGATCTAAACAAACAATTTTTAAATACCGATCTAAACACAAAGAGTAGCTCTTTGGATGCTATACAATTATGACGTCACAACTGCTTATTTCATACAAAACTCCATAGAAACGATCGTTTTGACATTTAATAAAAAGTTGCTGATTTGAGATATCAGTCAACATCCCTATTACTGTGAATGAGTCTTGAAACGAATATTTATCACCAAATTTGACAAAAAATTAGAGAGACAAATTTATAGATCTAATTATAGAGAAAGTAATTGTACCTTGACATTCAACCTAAAAGGTAGGCACGCCCTTAGGTATTCAAGGGATTAGTTATTCGGCCGGCGAGCTTTAATAAGTGGGGACTTTGAACATTGGCTAATTTACGATGTGTCTGCAACATAAAATATCTGTCTATCGGAGTATAGCTATACCGTTATCCGTTGGGAAGGCCTCCTTTTCGTTTCCTCTCATCCTTGGATTTCCAGAGATCGGATCTCTAATCCCGCCTAATTCACTTTTAAGGTGTTTTGCTATAAAGAAAACTGCGTTAACTTATTCAGGATTAATCTAAAAAAGGAAATGAAACGCAGGCTTAGATGACAGTAGGATTTATAGTTATAAATTAGCCTTTATCAGCTTATTTTCAGAGCTTCGTCTGCTTGAGATATCAATTATCGTAGATATAAGGATGAATTATCAATTTGTGTCCACATATGTTGGAATATCTTAGTATACAGCGTGTTACAAAACTACCCGTAAAGCCGAAAGGAGGTTAAATGGGACCTTATAATTAGTCCATTCACAATATTTAAGAACCGTAGTAACGCTGTATAACGTACCCCAAAAAAAATAAAAAACTGATTTTTATGAATGAAAAAATAGTAAAACTATTAAAGTAGACAAATATTAGTTAAAAAGGCATTTCTGTTAAATAATCTGGTTCCCTGACATGTCAGCTTGTTAGGGGTAGGTTGGGTTTGATAATTAATTATATTTTTACGGGGTATTTTGTAACAGATTGTATAGTAGTTTCTTCTTAATTTCTTGCTAAAATTTGGCATTTTTTAAGTCTAATAAACGGATCCGTGCATATGATAAAACAAACTTAATTTGCGACACGTATGATCGATGATACGAAGACTTTTGAGTATTTCAAAGCTTTTATTGGAAGACTTACAACTAAGGCACCTGTCTACCTTAAGTAGGTACCTATTAGAATATTCTCTAAAGCGTTTTTTGTAAATATTGTATCAAAGCCAGGTTGTATTTCTACAGTTTTTCCAAAGATAATTTGATTGAGAAATTAGATTCCCTGTCTAAAATATTTGCCACAGAAACCGACCATAGACGTAGGTATTCTGTGACAATTTCAAGTGCCCATCTATTACGGTTGTAGATATAGCTCTGTGACAGCCAGACGGACGTATGTGAGGGAAAACTTAGGCTTAGATAGTTCTGCTGGCACACAATGGATATATTTAGCATTAGAAAAACATGTAAAATTTACTTTTGTCTGCAAATACTTCTGTCATTAGAAAAAAAGGAAGAGGTCTGAATTTGGAAATATTGTTAATATAATCACCGCCTCGACGGGGTATGCCATATCGATTGACCTAGTTACATACTCTGTCACGTCCCTTACTTCCTGACTTCCCAAGCAATAGCTCCCTTTGATGACGACTCGACTCTCTTTACTACATTTAAGTACCTCCTATCAATAATATAGATCCATTTTATATTGAATGTCAAAGACACAACCATGATTGCCAAAATAAATAAATGTGTTTGCGTATCTTCCAATAAACTGAGTCTTTTTGATGCTGATTTGGCAAATCGTAGAAAAAAAATTGTAATTAAAGAAATTGTGATGTTGATATTTTCTTTGACAAAATTTGCGTGTTTAAACAAAAATGTCTCAAATTCTTAAATGCACAATAGCCTATACATATTTCACTCTCTTTTTTATGTTTTTATTATAAAATATTTTATTTTTATTTTTGTGTGTAAAAAAATTTTTAATAACTGCTGTGCATGCCTTGTTAAGTAATATAAAATACTACTTATAATGTATTGTATAATGTAATGTTCTGTGTGTATTTAGTTGGTAAGCCTTTATTCAATAAATAAATACATAGCTGAGTATGGTGACTTTTGGGCTACACATTAAACAATAAAAACACTGGTAGGGTCTGATAGCATCGGAAGATCAAAGCCTAGCCTCTATCAAATACCTAAGAGTTCTTGTTTGAAGACGAATCGAAGGACATTGGATTTCATCTAGCAAAAGTAGACCTCATGATTACACACTAATGTATATTCTATGTAAATATGACACAACTAACAACTTATATAACGATCCACTCTTGAGCCTGCGAGAATCCGCACATATGTGAACATATAGCATTAAAACTCATACTCAAAGAATGTAAGAACTAACTTACACAACTTCTCGGAACAGGTAACTCAAACGCACTATCAAGTAGGTCACCGAGGGCTTAAGAATTGAAATAAAGTTGGGAACGTTACCTATAAAGTGGAAAATAAACGCTGCCATTTTACTTAAATCTCAAGATACTTAAGTGTTTTTGACATTCAATCTAAAAGGGAAAATACTAGTTTATTTATGATAGTAATTTGACCCGCTTTAAACAGAAGCACTTGAAAGGTCTTTCTTTCACTAACGTTAAACTGAGCTCGTCGACCAACCTCGCAATATTAAAAGCAATAAAGCAACAAAGCGTTTTAAATATTTGCTAATGAACTTCACTCAAAGTTTGTTTAGTGGGTGTCTAATGTTAAAGTTCAGATGGCCATAGACTTAGCCCACCAACTCGACCAAGTTGGCTACAAACTTTGCCACTTACCGTGAAATCCTTGTGAAGTCGTCCACTCCGCCGTCAGGAAGTCGCTTGCGGAGATTCAAAATGAGATCGAGGGCAATATTGTCAGTTCTTTTGTAACGGTATCATGTTGGGATATAATTTACAGATTCTTTGTTAATAGTTTGACAAACTGAAGGTTGATTTGTTTAATTAACGCAGGCATAACCATAGGAGTAACTCATCTCGTTGACTTTGTATTCTATTTAGCCAATGAACATGGACTGGTCAACTTTGATCAGTTAGGTTCGGTACTGGAGGCCTTCGGAGGTCTCAAACCATAAATTTTTATCTAATATTCTTTCAACCAATTCCCATAAGTAGGCAACCATTTTTTATACATTCGGTAAAAAGTCGCGACGGGGATTAAGCGGGAACTCGTAATGGCTTCTTAATGAGCCCCGACAAAAGGCTCTCCGCAGAAACAATATTTACGCACATTTATAATGAGGAAGAGTCTCACCCTCGGCAAACTCTTAGCGATTCAACTTCGCATATTTCATCTTAATGCCTTTTAAGACCGCCCCCTGGGCCAGTCGGCGAGACCATCACTCGTAGACCGTTGTTATCCAGTGCCATGAGTTTACTCGGGATCTAATTAAAATTTTCCTTCACTATTAATTACCTATCTTTGTATAATTAGTATATTATTACAGAACGGCGACAGATACTTACTCCATGCCTCACGTTGTGACAAAAAAAAAGGCATAGATAGGATATGGGTCTCAGAAGATCAAAAACGGCTACTTCGATGAATGACTTCTTATTTCAATAAAACCATTAACTACATGTAACTTATAAAATGAGGTTTCTAAATAATTGGTTCAAGTCAAAGGGATTTAATATTGAATAAGATCCAGTCTAGGACAGTCGTTTCATGAATGGTCCTGTCAACTAAATAATGTCTTTTCAGCATTAATTAGTATCTTCTGTGGACCCAATCACAGATAGGTAAGACAAATACATATATCATTACTAAATCTTTCCGCAGACTGAGATTTGACCTATGCGATCTAAAGTAGACATTAGAGATAAAATAAAACAAATATTCTTATTTTATTAACATTTATTTGTACATAAGTACCTACTTACACTCTAACAAAGAAGCTTTAATTTAAAATAACTATGACGTTACACTTAGTGAAATACGATATGACAAAATAAGGCTAAGAGCACACTGTACGACAACAAGTCACAGCAGCAACAAGTTATCGCAAAGTGAACTCCTAGCCATAAAGAGATCGGACGTGATAATATTCAAAATA
This sequence comes from Habrosyne pyritoides, assembly GCA_907165245.1. Classification (NCBI taxonomy): domain Eukaryota; kingdom Metazoa; phylum Arthropoda; class Insecta; order Lepidoptera; family Drepanidae; genus Habrosyne; species Habrosyne pyritoides. Next base: position 7,713,081 of record OU015602.1, on the reverse strand, counting down.
CGTTGAAATAATTAAATTTTAATGAAAATGTAGATGAAAATGTCAAATACTAATTTTTTTATAAAAAAAAAACAATCTAGTTTAAAAAAATATATCAACTTTTTATCAATGACTAAGCAGGCCTATCAACGATTTTATTTTACAATTTATATTGGTGTTTTAATTGTATTGTGGAAAAATCACACAAATACATATTTAGAATAGAGAATTAGAACTTACATTATACATTTAGAAGTATTCACTTTGACAATCTTAATCAATAAAAAAAAAACAGAAATCATTATATATAAATAATTTCTTAACACGAAATCCTCATTCCTAAACATACAGATGTTGTTACCTAATAAACTAAAAATGCATTTGAAAATACTATAAATAATATTGAGCGTGTTAATTTTATATATTTTTTATTTAATAAAATTTTTATTTGAATTATTTTAGGGCTACCGTCTCTCACGGTCGGCACAGTAACTCCGTGTCTTTTGATTGTTATAATTGTTGTTTGAGTGTTTGGAAAGTGATTTATAGTGACTATTTTGTATATAAGGTGTTAAAAACTACGCTCTTATATTATCTACCCAGTGACTGTTAAAAACCAGCAATGAAACACAAAAATATGAAATATCAAGTGCAATGACCAAACTCTGATAATATATAAAAACTTACAGTGATTTAGGCAACTAATATTCCAACACATTGTTATAACACTAATTTGGTTTATAAACAGTGAAAAAATACATCTATAGTGATAAAAATACTTGAGAATATAACAAAAAAAAAGGGACCTTTTGTTTTGTGCAAATGTTGGTGATTTCAAATAATGTATTATTTATACTACCTTAAAAAAGCATCTGCTCAGCAAAAATGAACATGACCAACAAATGACTAATTTCGCCAAGAACTATCACGTTAACTTGGTACAGTGGCAGAAGAGGTGGTGTTAGCTGACGAAACGTCCTCGGTTCGAACCTCGGCAATATATTGTTAAAAATTTGAATTTTGTGATTCTGTTTTTATTGCTCTAATCATCTAAGATGGCTGTTAACCAAAGTAATATCACACTCCGCAAGCAAAATAGGAATATTTCGATTGAATCAATAAACAACTCGTTTATATCAATGCAATCAGATACGAGGGCTCAAAGCTTACCGGATCTCTCTACTGAATTCAATGAACTACACGAACTTCAAGAAGAAGTCAAATCACTCAAATGTCAATTGGGAAGTGCAAATAAGGAAGTTGATGAATTAATACTAAAAAACATTACGTTACAAAAACAACTAAATGAGAAACAAAACAAAATAAATCAATTGAAAAAATTATGCACTGGCTCAACATGTAGCACAAGAAAAGTAAATAAATCAAGGAAGTTAAATAACAACACTCCTTTGAACTCGAGTGCAATCGATCTCGGTCTTCATGATGATGCAAAAGTTATCAGTCATCAAACACAAGACAAAGTAATGATTGATAATACCTCAAGAGATGGCGCTACCAGTATGGTCACTGCTAAAACCTACAACAATAAAATATTCAATGAACATTTTCAGCTAGATGGAGCTACGTCATATACTTCAGCTAAAGAACACAGGGAAGAGTCCTTTTTTATAAAAAAAGAGTTAAATATACTCCCGAACAAAAATAAGACTAGACCTCGAGTCATAATTTTCGGTAGTCAACAATGCAGAGGACTAGCATCCGAATTAATATACACACGACTTTATACTAAATTCAAATATGAAGAATACGACATCTCCGCTACGATTAAGCCGTACGCAACATCTGAAGAAATTCTTAGAGCATGTTATAGGTTACAAATAAATGATAATGATCAAGTTATTTTATGTGTAGGAGAAAATGATAAAAATCCAACTAAATTGATGCATGAACTATCAGGAGTCATAAAGTTTCTAACCAAATGTAATATTATAATGATTAATGTATGTTTTAGCAAATTCCTGAACGAAAATAAATTAAATGATTCAATTAAAATATTATGCTCTCAGAATGATAACTGTGAATTTATCGAGATAAATAATATCACTTTATTAACACAGAAACAATATCTTAAGCAATTGTGTAAACAAATTAACTACGCTATGGATTCACGTTATTATGACAATACATTTATAAAAAATAAATCAAAGAAGAAACTTGTAAAAACTGAAAAGACATTTAAAATAGGTACTATACCATATTATTTTAAAAAAATGGAGGAAAAAGGTAGGTGCAAAGACATTTGTACTATTAATTCCGAATTAACAGCAAAAAAAGGCACCATACCTTTTTACTTCCATAGTTTGAAAGAGAAAAGCAGCAAAGGGGGAACATCGTCGGAGCAGTTTTTTCGATCAAAATAATATCATTAGTACTATGACCGTTGCTCATCAAAACATAGCAGGACTTTTAAGTAAGCTTGATTACATTGAATTATGGATTGATAATTTCATATTACAGAAAATTCAAATGGATATTATTTGTTTATCAGAAACGTTTGTTAAATTAGGGACAGAATCAAACATACATCTGAGAAATTATGTTTTAGCGTCACATTTTTCTAGAAAAAGGGAGAAACGAGGTGGGGTATGCATTTTTCTTAAAAAAGGCATAGACTTTGTGGTAATCAGTATGTGTAAAGATATATCATTGGAAAAAGTGTTCGAATGTTGCGGTATTGAAATTCCGTCTATAAATTGTATTGTACTCAGTATATATAGGACTCCTAATAGTAATGTGAATGATTTTTTCAATAAGCTTGAAATAATGTTGCATAAACTTACACGTAAAAACAGCACAAAAATCATAATTGCAGGTGACTTGAACATAGACACACTAAAAGATAACAGTGTCTCATCTCGTTTGAATGATCTTGTTTCGAATTATGATCTTCGGCTACATATTCAGGAACCAACAAGACAAAAGTCTTGTATTGACCATATTATTAGTAATATTCACGAAGGGAATGGTAAAGCTTATGAAACTGATCTATCTGATCATAATACTTGCCAAATATTCAGGTTTTCGGTCCGGTTTAAAAACAAAATTTTAAATTACTGGTATAAAGACTCAAGAGACTATAGTAAGGAAAATGTGGACAAGTTTCTAAGTTACCTGGCATCACTTACTTGGAGTAATGTACTAAATGAGGGAAATGTGAATAAAGCTTTTGATAATTTTCATGACACATTTAAGTTACTCTACAATTTGTGTTTTCCGATAAACAAAATAAAAATATGCTCCAAACCTAAGTCACCGAAGTGGATTACTAGGGGAATAAAAAAGTCATGTAAAGAAAAAAGAGTACTTAGACAACGTTACTATAAATTAAAAACATCAGAAGCTAAATCGCAGTATAAAAGATACAGTTCAGTTTTAAAGCAATGTATGAATAAATCTCGAAAAAACATTAATTGTAGTTATATATCGAACTCTAAAAATAAATGCCTTGCTACATGGAATATAATAAAAAACAAAGTTGATAATTTAAAAATGACTGAAAATATTAAATCGATTAATTTAAATGGACAAATTTTAACTGACTCTATGACAATTGCGAATGCTTTTAATTATTACTTTATTGACATTACTAATAATAATAAATTTATTCCGACAGATTTATCTTATACTAAAAGAATACAAAACACAAGTTCAAGTTTATTTCTTAAGCCTGTAAGTGTCGGTGAAGTAGTGAAACTAATATTATCGCTCAACAACACAAAATCGGTAGGTTTTGATGGAATATCTACGCATATTATAAAGCAATCTGCATTAATTATTGCCCCGGTTCTAAATTACATATTGAATATATCATTTTTGGAAGGTATTTTTCCTGAAAAACTCAAGATGTCGGTGGTCAAGCCCCTTTATAAAAAAGCTAATAAAGAAGAACTTTGCAATTATCGCCCAATTACTCTAATACCCATTTTTGCTAAAATATTTGAGAAAGCGATGCATCATAGAATTGTTGAGTTTCTTAATAAATATAATATAATAACAGAAGAACAAAATGGTTATCAAAAAAATAAATCTACCTCCCTAGCAGCTTTTACACTCATGCGGAAAATAACTGAAAATATTGATAATCGTATTCCAGTTTCTGTCATATTTTTTGATATGAGTAAAGCTTTTGATTTTGTGAATCATGAAATATTATTAACCAAATGTGAAAGATATGGTATTAGAGGCAATACAAAAAAATGGATAGCGAGTTATCTAACTGGTCGAAAACAATGTGTAGAGTTAAACAATATTAATAAATCTCTAGAATGTACAACATTTCGATCAACATATAGAGATAATAAAGTAGGAGTACCACAAGGAAGTATTTTAGGACCCTTATTATTTATATTATATATAAATGATTTACCTACCGCGGTAAATCACAGATCTATTCTATTCGCAGATGACATATCTCTTGTTGTAGCTAGCAAATATGAAAACCACGAAGCAGCTCTCAATTCGGCAGTAGATTCCATACAGAAATGGTTATCTGCTAACAATCTTCATGTTAATTTAGCTAAAACTAAATATATTAATTTCCGCAACTACAACAATAATAATAATTTACAAGAAATGAATGTTATATGTAATAATCAAAAGATTTGCAGGGTTCAGGAAATTAAGTTTCTTGGTTTTTTGCTGGATGAGCACTGTAACTGGAAGGCACATGTTGACTATGTGTGTAGCAAATTAAATAGATTTGTATTTGCATTAAAACGTTTGAGGTCTATATCAACGCAAAAAACTGCTGTAGTTGCCTATCATGGCTTCGTTGTATCTGTTCTCAGATATGGTCTTCTTCTTTGGGGAAATTCAACAAATACCAGTAAAGCTTTCATCGTCCAAAAAAAATGTGTTAGAGCTTTGTGCGGAGCAGGTCCTTTGGAGTCCTGTAGACCACTATTTAAAAAGCTAAATATTTTACCATTGGCATGTCTTTACATTTTTCAAGCGGGACTTTTTGTTAAAGAGCATTTAATATTATTTAACAGATATCAGGATCAAGTTTGTTCTAGAATAAAAAATAGGGATCCCACTAAAATAATGTTACCAAAATGTAAAACTTCTCTGTATAAAAATAATTCCAGTTTTATGTCAGTTAAAATATTTAACAACATTCCAAGGAATATCAGGGAATTGCCAATCAGGCAATTCAAAATGAAATTACACACGTGGCTCATGGTTAAGAGTTTTTATAATATTAATGATTTTCTGTAATGTATTTTCTGTATCCAAAATTATAATTTTCGTTTTATTGCTTCATTTGAAAATTTAATTCGTTTGTATTTGAAATTATTGTTATTATTTACTGAAATGTGTCATGCGTCCTACAACTTATTTTGTTTTGAACTAGTGTAATCGAATGTGTCTAATAATTTTGATTTTAAATGTTTATTTGTAATGAATTTAATATTTTGCATGCCAAGTAATATGGCAAAGTATGTATGTTCCATTTTATAAAAAAATTACCACCATCTGTACCATACTTTGTGCAAATAAATATCTTTATCTTTATCTTTATCTTTAAGACTGCCTTTAAATAAGATGCTTGTCATCAAGAAAACCGAGGAGCATAATTGCTGTAAATTGTTTTTTTTTTAAATGAGCAATAACCGTCTGTCGTGGCCATACATATGTACCTGCTAACATGAATATTTTATTTAGGCTTTGCAGTAACAAAATATTTCGTCCAATTTCTTGAGTCTCTCTATTATTATTAAACATTATAAATTTTTGATCAAAACGAAAGCCTTTCTTCTACTACGAAGAAAAAGCCCCAAGCTGTTTTGTTTAAGAATGAGGTATTTTTTTTTTCATTTATAAGCATTTTTTGGGATATGAATACTTACAATAAATAAATTATACTAACCTAACTACAGCCAAAAGATTATTCACCTTTTATAAAATCAAAAATCCTATCTACTGATTATTTAACTATTTCAGTTTTTCATGATCACTTTATGTCAACAGTAACTGATAAGCACCTTTAAATATAATAATACCTAATAAAAAATAGTTGTAATATTTATTTAAAAATAAAATAAAATATATCATAAATGCTGGTTACAACAAAAGGCAAAACACTTCGCAAACCCCTGAAACTCCCATCTACTAACGAACGAAATCTTAACAAAATATGAACGTTAATTCTTATTCACTCGTCAAAAGGAACAACCGGCAAATAATAGCGACCATAAAGCACAAAACATAATATAATTGACATGCGGGGGTAAAACTAAAGAGGATACAAATTAACGTAGCTTTATAGATAGCATTAATTAACGTTTATAGCATAATGGATAGCAAAGTGGATGTGCAAAAAATCAATTGTGCGGTGGTCCACTAACAAAAACGCCAGTCGCTAAAAGGCCTTGCCGCACAGTATGGTTATGACCGTAACCTCTTGCGGTTGTCGCGACGGACAGCAAGTCGGAAAATATAAATTCAAGAAAAGGATGGTAGGGCTGTGCACGCTCGACTTGGCGGGGCACACCCATACTCCCAGAACAAATTTTTTTTACCCCTTTTGCGTATTGTTCGCGTTCGGATGCATGGAAATGACAAGAGCTGTCAGATGCATACATTCGAACTAGTTTTATAGTTGGAGTGGGTGGAGTGTCTAAACTGAAGGCTGTATTCCCGACTGATATCTTAATTTTATTTTATAAGTAGTTCACCATCGACATAATTAAGCGTAACATGCTCAAAAATAGACGCAATATATTGTATTTAACTGGAATTATTTGGAAAAAAAAAACAAAATCATAAATTTGTTCACCAAAGATAAAGAGAAACGTCAGTCAGATGGTTTTAAGAACGGTCATTCCCGTTATAACAGTAAACACAACAGTAAAGTATTGTTCATTTGGGCATTAATAAACGAACATTGCGTCAAGCAATAATATTATTAGAACCATTCGACGTTTTATTACGTCATCTATCGATAAAACAGCGGCTGGAAAAGCCCCTCATTCACTCCAATAAAAACGATGGTTGATGTCAAAACATAATAAAAATGTATATGAGAGAAGCCTTACAATTGAATTGATTACAATGCGTGCGCGTGCTTGCGTTAAATAATAAATCGAATGAGAAATCGTTCACATATGGATGACATTTAATGGATTTCAGACATTCCATCGGCCCTTACATATAACCTCGGATATAGAACGAACCAGCAAACAAACGCACACATTCTTTCAATAGCGCAAAACACGTTGCAGCAAATAGCCTCACGTTAATGTATCTATCTACCTACACTAGGTGCTTGGGACAGGGCGGGTAAATTAATGGCGGACTTACTAAAACGAAGCGATTAACACAACAAACCAAAACGGGAAAAGTGCATCACGTCAAAAATAGAAAAAAAAAACGTACCTACGTATTTTTTTTTTATCTTTTTTCCGTGTAATCTCTAAAGAATGCATTCTATTTTACAGATTATAAGATGACATCGTCGAGTTCTGGAACGCTCCCACGCCTGTTGCGACCAACGGCCGTTTGAGCATTCCAGCTCTCTGGACGCGCTCGCCCATCGCACCCGCGACGCGTCCTTACACTATTTAAATAACAAGTATCAGCTGACATGAATTACGCACTTTCAGCAAAGAAAAATATGTCAAAACACTACTAACATTTTTTCGACTTGCGACTAGTGAAATCAACTCTACTTGACCATTTATCGATTAGTTGTTTTTTTATGTTATATAACCTCGATTAGTTCGTCCACGAATGCACTATGTTTTAGTATTACCCCTATCTATCTTCAGACACCATGTTTCCTGTTACAGTACACACATCAATACACAATTTGCAACTTTCACGTGATCATATATCCCGTATATGAAAAGGAAAGTCTTCATGACACTTTCCATGTACAATCGTCAAAACTGTCATTCGTCATAGCTTTGGATGTTCTAATATCGAATTGTTGCCACGATTTTTATATTTATTTCCAAGATTTTCGGCTTGTAAATTTGGCATTAGGTATTTAATTTATTTCCAAATTTAAATCAGAATCGACATCGACAGATCACATCACTGTTTCGACGATTGTACCAAACAGTATACAAAATCGTTTTCATAGTGTAGCGTAACACATTGTATTCAATAACTCCTACGAATTTTACTCTTAACTTTTAGCCAATTCTCTATAAATTAAATTTCAAATTTTGATTTTCAACATTTTCGATGACAGGTATCACTCGAAGAAATTCTAATTTTGTTAAACGATGTGTTGAGTTACAATTGATAAATTGTGACGTGTCATCCCTTTCTGACAACAGACACCGTTCGATCACAGTGGTTTATGATAGTTTTTAGTTGTTTAAATTCAATCCTAATGTCAATGAGAGTAAAGTCTACTTGGGACTGTTTAGGTGATTCATTCCGAGCTGTCAACTAGGGTTGTAACACGTCTTAACACATTATAGATGCAATGTCGATACAATGGCAGGTATATGTTCGGTCGGCGTTGCTTTGGTTCCGTACTGGACAATGGTATCTAGAGTTGACATACTGTTTACTGTCATCGCGTGGAGTCAGGGAGGCTACTCCTCCGCGCCAGCGTCCTCACTGATTGTGTCGCCCGCTTTCTCTTGGGAAATGTTTTGACCTGTAAAAGTTATTTTATGCTAAGCATGCAGATTTCATCTCATTCTTAGATACATTAGACAAAACCATATAAATAAGACTGAAGTGTCCGTTTGTAATGTCTAATTAACAGCTTTTTACTAAATGCATATGAAAGTTAAATATTTATTATTTTTTTTATCTGTCTGTCTGTTTCATCCAGCTAATCTCCGAATCCTGCTGGACCGATTTTGACAGATGCTATAATGCTTTAAGACGTTATAAGGAATAACTTAGATTACTTTTCATCACAGTAAAATACAACATATCTGCGGAACGCGGGCGAAACCGCGGGGAGAGCTAATATTCAAATATGGTAAGGATATTTATTTGTTTATTTTTTGTTTTATAAGTTATAAAATCAGCACTCCTAAGTTTTAAAATTAATCTTAGTTATTCCTTAACCACGCTTACACTACGCCACGTGTAATAAGATGTAATTGCAGAATAAATTATTAATTGCAATTGATTTAATAAATGTGACCAAAAAATCTCCAACAATAAGTAAAAATTTATGGGAAGCATACAAACATGGAAACTTCAACAACATGAACATTTTCAAGACATCAACATCAAAAAGAGAACATATAATTATTAATTATCATACTCAAGAATATATACTATAGAAGAAAACCAACCCTTTTTCGCTGATGAAAGTATGCACTTCTTGCAGCTTATGAAGAAAAAGGAGACACGTTAGAGTTTGGCGTTGAAGGCATGAGGTCCATCGTCTTGCACACCCAGCCCGCTATGTCCACCTTCTCCGCGTCCGCCTTGCGGATCCAATCGTGGTTCTGCAATAAATGTATGTGATACTATAAAAGCTAGAAACTACGGTAGGTAAAAGTGATAGTCGTAATATTCGAAATACCCTTTCATAATCATAAATTTTATCCTATTTTTTATTGGATGTAAATCTTAGCTTAGGTTAAAATCGATCCATACATTTGCTAGGTGATTTCAAGATTTGCGTACATAATATTTACTACTATTCTGATTTTACAGTAACATATATTGTACATCATCTACTTGGTAGATTCTAGATGAAGTTTCTTTGTGCGCTTGGAGGCTGTTCATCATCAACTTTATCTCCTCTTTGTAACAATTTTCATCCAAATTGAATCCAAACAAACACAAAGAAGACTTAGGTCTTTATTTATTTAATTGCTATTGTAACATTCAATTTCGGTGAACAATAAGAATAAACCTACATTTATTTTTTTTCTTAAGAAACCATCTTTTTAGCAATCTTATATGAGGATAAATCAATTTAGAATAACGCTCACCATCAAAGTCTTCAAATCGGCTCTCTCATCAGGGTTCTTCTTGAGGCAGCGGTCAACGAAGTCTTTGAAGTCGTCGGAGAAGATGCCAGAAGGCAATTTGGGCGGCGGCTCGTTCACTATGTAGTCTAGGAGCTCGAATATTGCCATCGGACGTGGGGAATTTGGTGCCTGTATAGAAATACACAATAGTGAAGTCATATGCCGTTTACATTCATATTTGAAGAAATAGTATTGTTTGAAGGATTAAACGATTGTGAAGTTTTCCTATCGTAGATTATTCTGCCGATAGGCTTAAATTTGACCACCAATTTAACAAAACTCCTTAAAGGAAAGCCCTAACTCATTGTAGGACGACCTTAGTCACGGTATTTAGGTCACCTTGACGATTGTATAAATATTTCAGTTATTCGAATCAAGTGCTTAAGGAAACACAAGTACGACTCTGTAAAACATAAATTAATTACAAAGAATTACAAAAAACAGTGGACTTGTCAGCTGAACAAATATTGTTAATAGTAAATGACTAACCTGCCCCGGTGAATGATCCTCATTCTGTCCACCGAATATAGCCGCCAGTGTCTTCGCGTCCGGCGGCGGTATCGGGTACATTCCGATTGCCATCTCAACTAGAGAGAGACCTAGTGACCAAATGTCTGATTGCACTGAATAGTGGGTGCCTTGGAGACGTTCAGGCTGAAATTTTATGATAATAAAATGTAGTTTTCAAATAAATAGAAATACTTTAATTATCATATATCACCATAAATACTATTTACTTCCCATAAAAATATTCATCATTGAGTTGTAAAACAAGTTGATAGTACTACTTCTCAATAATATTTTTTTGCTTTTGCTATAACAGCCTGTGTGTCTAAATCTAAGTTTGTTTTTAAAAAGAGCAATTGCTGATTTTATTACTGGCTCTTCTCAGTAAAAAAAGTACTTTGTAAAAAAGGCCTATTTAAATAAAAAATATATTCATTTCATATTCCCCTTCTTCTACCACATACGTTCTTTCCATTCCGTCTTAAAACGTTAAAGATGACAAAGAAGTTATTACTATATTATAAAATACTTACAGACATGTAACTCCTTGTGCCCACAAAAGAATTGGCCATAGAATCTATAAGTTGTCCAGACACTCCAAAGTCACAGATTTTGATCTCTCCATTGCTGTTGACCAAGATATTTGATGGTTTGACATCACGGTGCATGATGGCATGCTTATCTCTAAGGTAGCTCAGACCTCGTAATACTGCTGATGTAATTGTTCCTGAAATAAAGCATAATTAGTTATAATCATTTTCATATAAGATGAGTCATGACAGTTGCAGGTTTTTTACCCATATCATGTGAAATAGCACTTTATTACTCTGACATACTACACTAAATGCTTCATGAGACTTTGCTCTGTTACGGTATCACCTTATAATGTTGAAATAAATTTAAACCATTAAGAAATCTTATAAAACATCATGTGTCACCCAACTCATGCTATTTTTAAGATAGTATAGTTATGTTTATTTTTTAGCTACTTGACACATATAGGTACACCACCTATATGTGTCTCATCTTTCGCATCATATCTTATTATATCATGTGGTAAACTAAATCTCAAAGGTATCTTCAGTAACTTTAAATTTGACCTTCATAAGTGCCCTCCGAGGGCCTAAACTGAATAAATAGACAGGTTTCTATACCAAGACATCATCCAACACTACCAAAAACTGCTATCACAAATTTTATGAGTCAGATCATATTCTAAGCCTATTTAGTTACAATACTAGCAAGTTACCAACTGATACTCGAGTAAAAAAGAGACATATATAAGAATTATGATTCCTAAATATTGGTATTCCTTGACTTTTTTTTTAACACTGATTTCTTTTTTATGATAACATTAATTACAATGAGCCTGTAGTATCCCACTAAAGAGCAAAGCTTCCAATAAATTTAATGATACTGTACCTGCAGGGAGTGTTTTACCTTAACATGCTCATAGTTATTCTAATTTCAGATCAGGTTACTGAACCTGATGCACTGTTCTACTGAGAACTGCAGTAGTTACACTACAAAACATCATAATAACTGAATAAAAAATCAAAATAAAATAAAACCCACCTAGAATTGACTCAGGAATTCTTCCAGCTTTCTTCAGAATAAGATCAAGAGATCCACCATCCATATATTCCATACAAATAGAGATCTCGCCATCACTGTAGAATGCTCCATAGAAACCGACAATGTGCGCAAAGTTGCATTCATGTAAGACTTTCAACTCTCTGATGATTTGCTTCTTTATGGCTGGCTTCACCTCCAAGTGGATAAGTTTACGAGCCATTATCAACCCTGTTGACTTGTGACGCACCTTCATGACGACACCACCATTACCTTGCCCTGGAGTGGATTTTAATTGTTACATTAATTTACATTGACTTCTGTGCCATATGAGACATCATAATAATATAATTATACAATGATCATAACTAAAAGGTCTTAAAGGATTTAAAAAAAAAAAATATACGTAATTGTACCTAATGATTTCATATATTCACTAAATATCCTATTATAGCACGTTTTTCCGAAATTCCTTATATTAGGTCTAAAAAGTCTCTACCCTGGCCTGTCCCCGTGCCGATTTCAGTTAAGCTCGCGGACACTACATACTTTCTTTATATCAGTTGCTAAACGTAAGTATGATTACCACAAATTTAAATAAATATACTTCAGTATTCTTAAGGAAAAATACAACAATACTAGCTTATTTTCAATAATTTTTAAACATTACCTTTGTCCCGCTTTTTTGTGTATCTACCCTGGCAAATTTCGTTCAGCTACTACAAACATAAATATAAGACGGCTATATTCCTAATAGCCTTTAAGGACAGCTATCGATCGACGTGAAATTAGCAATACTATACCCAGGAGCCGTTAGAGCGCCTTTGATTTTAAGTTGTTGCGACGCGACAGTGCGGTGTAGTGCTTTCGCAAGGTGAGTGTGTCTCTCCACTGGTAAGTTATAAAAGTTGTAATTTTAATTTAATGTATTTGCTTTTACTACCCTAAATTAATAATACTGCGATGGTTAAAATGTGATATATAATTATCCCAAAGACTTGTTATGTCAATTAAAACAATTGAATTTGTCATGAAAACGTCTCTCCCCTGACGTATTTCCCCTGGCAAAACAACTGCCAGGGGAGAAACTCCTTGGCCAGGGGAGATAATGCACCATTAGATGTTTGTGCATACTAACTCAGATATAGCAAACTTCTATCAACACCAGTTTTAAAGGACTAAATAATTATGGCAAAACTAAATTCTTATGATTAAAGAATGAAGGAGGTTCTCAATTCATATTATTATTGTTTAATATTGTTACAGATTATGGGACCACGAAAAAATAAGACGTGAAGAAAGATTACAGAAGAAATGTGAAGCAAAGAGACTATGATATCAAAAGATTTAAAATAATCCAGAAAAAAATGAATTGCAATTGATTTTCTGTTCAGTTTCCTTGTCTGGGACTTGACAGAGAAGGAGATGCAGCAGAATTAGTTATTATATCATTGTTATTTGAATAAAATTAGATTTCCTGTTAAGTATTACTTGTTTGGGATTTGACAGAGAAGGAGATCCAATCAGAATTACTAACTAGATAGTTGTTTTTTTGTATAATCATGAATTGCAAAAGCAAAAAGAAAATACTGTCGATCAATTTACTCCTAGAAAGCAACGTAAGGCACGAAATATATGAAAAAGAAAGCAAGATAATAGTAACGCCATCGATTACAGATGTAAATGATCAAAAGGAAATAAAATTAATTAAAATAGGTCTTCACAGGCACTAATGAATGGTCAGTGCCACGCTGGTTCGGAATTCTCATAGAAGAATTACAGTTGCTAAACTAAAATCAAACCGACGCAGAACTTATGAAAGCCTGGAATCTTACTTTTCAAGGTTTTCTTAAAGATGACTCTAATACGAGGTTATATGCAGGCAAAAGATTTTAAAAGACGAAGAAAGGAGACCGCAAACAAATACATATGTATCTATTTATAAATGATACTAAAGAGGCTCTTGTTTTAAATTTTAAAAAGGTCCAAAGGTAAAAATTCCCATGGTCAAATTCGTATCTACCCTGCCCAATGTATTTACCCTGGCCTAAAAAGTGACAAAATATGTATCAATTATCTTGCCCTTACGTGAAAGGGTACATAAACGGGTCAAAAATCGTAATATTAAGTGTTTAAAGACAAAACTCAAACTTTTCTTCTTGGCCGCAACTTCTATGGACATGAAACCTCTTATCGTAGAACTACCCATATATCTATATCAATATATGCTAAACATGATATAGCAAAACCAAGTCAAGTTTATGATCTTATAATACTTGCCTAATTCCCCAAGCTTTTCAAAATCATCATCACTGAGTTCCCCTATCTTTTCTTTCTGACAGAGGAACACTTCTATTCTCCGCCGCTGGGTGTCATCCATCTCGATTTGCTCCAGTCTCTCAGTAAGAGCCTCAATACTGGTCTTTGACTTACCAGCTAAGCCCTGCCTCCTGCTCGGAGAATTATTTCAAAAGTTCACATAAATTAAATTTTAAAACATTATTTAAACATTTAAGAAGTAATAGGATTTGGAAGAAATGTACATACAAGTGACTACTTTGTGGAAACACCTAGAAAATTAAATCCACTGAAATTCCTCAGCTCATAACAAAAACAGTGAGGTAAAAACTAGTTTGATACAAATATTATAAGAATATTTTAAGAAATCATAACTTTACCAAAATGGTTGCAGCCTTGTATGGCTGCAAAAAATGACATGATTGTAAATCTTATTGATTCCTGATTATTAAATAAATATCTTTAGGAAGTAGCCACACACCACATGTCCTCCTTGCACAATAGAGTACAAGTTGTAAAATTTTATGTGAGTTAGAGAGTTCTGCATCACCCACCATAATATTATGTATATCAGATCCTCTACTGATCTGATTACATCTACAGAACAATTAGGGTTATCTACATCATGACAAAGGTACCTTTTCCTTTGCAAAAATTTACAGATTTTGGTTCATAGGATGTATGTTATATCCATAACAATATTTATTTATTTTACAGATGCTTAAAGAGTTATCAGAATTTCATTCAGTAATTTTATTTTATTTCTTAGGATATCCAACAGCTTCATACATGCTTATTATAGATGAATAAAGAATCCAGAGCCAATAATAGGATATCACAACATGTTCAGTTAATAAAGAAAAATCTATAAATTTTACTATCAGCAATGTAGAAACACTTACTCAGTAGCAGTGGCAGATTTCAGCTGAGGAGTCATGTTAGACGGTGTGACAGCTGGAGCAGTGTCTATTGACCCTGGTGGTAGGGTCAAATTCAACTTGTTCTTTGACATTTTACTCATCTTGGTAAATTAGGCTCTCTTTAACCCATGAAATAATATTGGAGACATTAAGAATTAATCTGGAACAAATGGAAAAAAATATGACACAACATTAGCTTCAATATTCACATACATCATTATTTAGTTTTAATTTTACTTCTCTTCTTCATTAAATGTCTGTATGTATTTGTAGATTTAGTTTAAGGCAAGGCTTTGACAAATATACAAGAGAGAGATTTTTAAGTTCCCTTTTACATAGAATATGATTTCATTGATTCAAGCATTTGAAATGGCAACAGCTTACAGTATGGTTAGCCTACTAATAGTTCTTGACTCCATAATCCAAAGTCATGAATATATTTAGCCATGCAATTATGAATAAACAATATAATCTGTTCAATATAAGAAGTCCCCTTTGACATATAACAATATTATAGTGAAATGTACCCTGGTAATTTGAGATAAGGTGCATTTAGACAATAATACATTTAACCATGTGGTGAATAGGTGAGCCTTATTTTAAACAAATAAAGTTGATTTTTCAATGACATTCTTAAACGTCAAAAGGGACTTGTAATAGTAGACAGACTATAGTAATGCATGAAATACCATGATGTTAATGAAGAAGTAGAAAATGCATAGTTATCTATAGGCAAAGATAAAATAATAATGATTGTAGCCAATTATCAGTAACAGGGAGGAGTGGAGAGAAAGATAGGCCTTTGCCCTGCAATGGGACGATTTGGGCGTCTGATTATGATGATCATAAATATTATTATTTGAATGCATCACAACAATCGTGTGTTCCTAAAATACTGATGTACCTAATACTTTCGTTAATTTACGACCAATGCATCATACGCCGCCATATGATTCATACGTATACGACCTATTTTACCTTACATTTAGTGCGTACCTACATTCAAAATAATAATAACATTAAAGCTACGCCTTATTTTCGAAAGATGACAGAGGATCAATAATGCAAGCTTCGCGTATTCATCGCCTTTTTGGAACTGCAAAAAATGAACCAACACTCACGAAATTAAAAGCTCGATACCTTAATCACAGCATTATTGATATTGATTTCACAGCCATGGAAACATCAATTTCTATTGTTTGCATAGAATTAGTAAAATATAAAGGTTGTCACACCCACACTTTTCGAGAAACTAGGAAAATTTTGCTGGAAATATATGCAAAACTGCACAGATGTGTCAAAAAAATTGACATTAACGGATAATGTTACCAGACGGCCACACCAGTTATAGGTACTAGTTGCCACACTGTCGTATATAGTGTTTAACTAATTCTACTGCTTAGTCGATTACATAGATAGACACATTTTTTTTCTACAGAAATATAATTCGTAAAATGTATCATAAGTTTATATCACTAGAATAAACTCTTTTGCAAATCAAAGCAGCAACCATTCACCACGCACAAAAATCAGATTTTAATAAAAGAATGGACTTTTGACTACAATTTTTCATACGCTTTTTGAGACCACTTTTAAATCACGATTCACATATGTTATGATTTTATTGGATAAAAAAACCCCCAATTATACAGTAGAACTTAAAAAAAATTGTCATGAAGGAATTAATACACGATTTCACTAAAATATAACGAATTGCCATGAAACCTTGCAGTTTCCCGTAAAAAAAAAGTTAGCAACTGAATAAATAAGTGTTTACCATGTGTAAAATAAATCAAAACATTGGCATCAAAACCACGAGAATAAAAAAAATTATAGAACAAAGAGTAATAAAAAACAATTAAGAAAATATGTATTTAATTATTAAAAAAACAAATGGTACATAAGCGCATCATTTGTGAACGGCTGGGCTGATATGGAATGTTCGTAATTGTCGGTTGCAGGTTGAGAACCCTCTGCGCTCATCGAAAAGACCATGTAGAGATGTAAAAACCATCTCAGGGATATCAACTTCTATTCAGTCCAAAAATAATTAAGGTTTTAGGGAAAATTATTTTGGTATTCGCTCATCCATCCATATGGCTTATGATTCCAAGACCACTCTTTTTTTCAGATCAATTTATGCTTAAAAAACGAATTTAGCACCTCTGGTATATTTTACAATGATTCTTGGTAGAGCCAAGAGATCCAAGCTAGAGCAATTTGCTAAGATTGCCAAATTCCAAAGAGAATATAATCGCTATAACCTGCCATAAAATCATTACACACTTAATATGATTAGCATTTGGTTCGAATTAAATTGTCGGTCTTAAAGGGAGAGTGTTAGTCCAAATCCGACTACTAATGAAAACAAATGTGTATATAATGGAGAAAGTTTAATGATTAATAATAATTACAACACTTCTAACGTCATAGATTAAAACTTTTACTAAATATATTTACACCACTAACAAGCTTTATTGTTATGCAGTTGTTCAAGCTTTAAATAGTGAATAACTATAAAAGATCTAAGCATATTACTCAATTACAAAACATACACTACAGGAATCAATCCCTTCATTGCAGATATTTTAACATAAGTTATTATTATCAGACTTAATAATAAAGTCTAGTAGTGTCACAGACATTAAAATAAAATTATCAATAAAATTAATAAGTATGTATACCAATAAGAAATTTTAAACTTAACTTATGTTGATTTTAATTTAGTTAAAAACATGTTGATACCAGGCTGATTCTTTTTCATTTCTGCTGTGCTATTTTTAGAATCAACCTTTGGTGGTTTAGTTTCTTTTTCATCAACTTTTATTAGCTTCACCTTTTTCTTTTTCTCATTTTTAGGACTGTTTTGTTCACCGTCATTGGCGACTTTCTTCTTTTTAACTTTTTTCTTTTCTGTTTCTTCTGGTTCGTTTGTAGGTTGTAATAATGGCGTTGGGTCATTCATTATCATGGACAATTTCCCAAAGTAATTCCATATAGCATCAACACATTTTTCAGGTTTATGACCATCCATGTTTTCCCATAGTAACCCATATAACCTTGGTTTCAATTTCTCAGTTGGTTTCTTCATTTCAAATTCGAATTCATCTTCCAAAACCTTCAGTCTTGCTTTTTGGGCATCGGGTGATAGCGATAAGACATCATCTTCATCCATTGTAGCTTCCTGACAAAAAGAAAGAGTATTTCTTGACAAATTTTATTATCATAAATTAAGCGTAAGAAACATTATGTATGTAAATAAATAAAGTATGTATGTATAATAAATAAACACTTTTACTGTGAGGTACCTCTACATTATTCAGTCTTATACTTAATGCTAATCACAACACCTATTTAAGTAACTCTTAAGTTAGTAAAATTCTTTCTATAAATGTTAATGTCTTATTTTGGTTTGTCAATAAATGCATTGTACATCAACAAAGTAGTTGATTATACTTATAACCTGTCACTAATGAAAATGTTTTGGAATAAAGCACATAGTAAGAAATTCTATGGGTCTCAACCTATGGCAAAAACCTTAACCTTAAGAGATTTTGAAAAACATGGTGGGCATAACCAATAGAGGGTTTAAGAACTATACATACCTCATCACTAAGATATCCATGAGGAACAAACACTTCATTGTCCACCTCATACTCATCAGCATCTTGCTCCTCATCACTGCCTGCAGCACTGCCATCAATGCTCTCACCTTCCTGCTCTTCTTCCCATTCCTCATCACTGTCCGCTTCATAGTCTAATTGTTTCTATAATAAGTATAAAAATATATTTAAAAGTTGCATGTTACAGAAGCCAAAAGCTGATCTCTAAACTGTGACATTCAGTAGCATTGTCCAACATATAAAATTTATTACTTTTTAATTCTCTAATTATTCCTTACGCGATAAACAATCAAAATTGAATTCATAAAGTAGTATTTCAAGCAACTCATAAGCAGCAGTAAATTTTCGCGATGTGAATACGAAAAATGAAGTATGGTGGTAAGGACTCTACAAAGACAACAATATTGAATGTATTTAAATTATTTAAAACCTATCACCCCTCTCTTTTCAAGTAGATCTCTCTAGAAATTGATCCTAAGAAAACTTTTCTCAGTTTCGCTATGAAACACAAAAAAATAGTTTTGATTTGCAAGATCTAGGTTACAAACTCAACTTATATATAGAAAAAAAAAATACTATGTGTCTGTGTGGTTTCCATCATTATCAATGAAACAAATATAAATAATTTTGATGTACAGACATATGATAACATACCTCATCCTGACCAAAAGGCCTTCTAGGTTTAACAAATGAGCTCTTCTTACGCCAAGTGCCCCAGTATGGAGGGCGCCTATTGGCATGAAAACTGAACAGCTTTGGACGAAGTTTCTCACGAGGAGCTGGGTCACAGGAAATGATTTCACCGTCGCCTTCTACAGGTGGTGGCAATTCATCCTCTGCAAAAAATATGATGGTGGACTTTATATGGTGGGTAAAATTATTGGTTAAGTTTTCATAGAAAATTCCTGCACATTTAGATTATATACTTACATATTTTATGTCCCATGCTGCAATTAACAATAACAATTTTTATCAACTAAGTATTGACATAAGTTGACAGTTAAATAATGATATTCAAATATCTGACTCATGTCATAGTTATTAATTCTACAAAGCACAAGTACTTCAACTTTGTAAACTGGGCACAATAGCCATTATGGGGTATTAAAATTTTAAGAAATAAAACAATAAAAATACAGACGAATTGAGAACCTTCTCCTTTTTTGAAGTCGGTTTAAAATTACATCAGGCTCTTACCAACAATCATGACATCATTATCTTCTTTTTCACTAATTGGCCATGTCTTTTCACTTGACAATGGTTTGTTTTTCCCATCTTTCAGGCATTTCAAATATAACTTATTTTCCGATGCATCCTGTTCATCTATTAAATTGTCTAATTCTTCTCTCTTTTCTTCACTCAAATCTGCTCTAACAGTTGGTGCCAATCTCATATCAATTTTGATTGAAAAACTTGATAACATACTATTCTTGCTTAAAGGACCAGTTGTTGCCTGATCCTTCTCAGATTTCTGTTTAGGGACAAAGAAGTTAACAAATGCATCAGCAGCTTTCTTCTTTTTGAGTTCTTGTTCTTGCTTTTCGAATTCTAAAGCCTCTTGTTTTTTACGCTTTTCTTCTTCTCTTGCTTCTTTTTCTTTTTTCTTTTGTTCTTCTTTTTCCTCCTTTTCTTTTTTTTTCTGTTCCTCTTTTTCTTCTCTTTGTTCTAAAAGGAATAATCATCCATCAATCATCACCTTCATAACATATACATTATATTATACATAAAATCTATATATATTATCAGACAGATCCATATTTATTACAGAAAACTTATAAGTGGCAAAAAAACTAATTAAAAGTACAAAATAAAATAAACCAGATGTGACATAAAATATCATAAAACTCACTTTTCTCCAACTCCTTTTGTCTGTCTTTCTCTTCTTTTTCTTTCTTTCTTAATTCTTCCTTCTCCTCTCTCTCCCGCTTTTTAGCTTCTTCTTTCTCTTCCCTTTCTTTTTTCTTCTGATCTTCCTTTTCCTGCCTTTGTTTGGCTCTTTCCTCTTTCTCTTGTTGCCTCTTTAACTCACGGTCTATTCTTTCTTTCTCCTTTTCTTCTTTCTTTTTTGCGGATTCTAGTTTTTTCTGTGCCTGCAAATTTTAGTTAAAATTATTTACAATACATCATTTTAACTACCTAATTTACATCAACATTATGTATTGCAACTTGAGCATATGTTATTAGAAACATGAAGTAGAATCAACTGTTCATTCAGTCAGCATCATCATAATTTTGCCAGTTATGTCATTCATGCTATGTTAATAACAGAGCTACTTACCAGTTTTGGTGTTAATTTTCCTGAAGATGTAGACTCATTCATAGACTCATCCTGACTATTAGTAATTGATGATCTTCTTGTTTGTTTCGGAGTGGTAGGTGTTGAACATATAGAATCATTTAACTTTGAAGTAGATGGTGAATCTTTAGAGTTATTGTTTTGTTCTGCTTTAGCTTTGTTTCTGGCACTCCTTTTTGGGGTAATAAGAATTATTTCTTTGATGTCTTCTGGTTTTTCTGACTCATTCTTAGTGTTATTTTGAGTTTCAGTCAGTGTATTATCGATTGTAGATGTGTCTTTTTCAGATTCAGTTGTATCTTTTCCAGTTTCTGACTCCTCCGGAGATACTTGTAATTTTGTTGGTGATTTTGTATATTTTGTGGGAGGCTCCTTTGTATCAATACTGTCAATTTTGTCAGGAGATTCTTCAACTGCAGATTTATCTTTTTGAGTTTCTGATATTTTAACCTCCTCAGATTTCTCCTTGAGATTTATAGTTTTATTTACACTTTTAGAGGCATTCTTGTCTTTTATGTCAGTGGAATTATTTGAATCTTCTAAAACAATGATATCACAAACAGGTTCCAACATGTTAGTTTCAGTCTCAGTAGGGTTATCAACTTCCATCAAATCACAATCTTCAGACTTATTTTCAGGCTTTGAAAGGTCATTCACCTTTGTCTTCACATTTTTCCTCTTTTTGGAGCCTTTGGACTTCTGCAATTTTTTCTTCCTTGCTGTATCAACCAACTTGACCAACGGATTGTGTGGTTTATCCTCTTTTTTAGACTTATCGCCATCTTTGCTCTCCTCGTCACTAATTACAACTAAGCTTTCAACAATATCATTTTCTTTGCTGATCTTACCAACTTTAGTTGCAGACTCGGGCTCAGTAACGGAAAGCTTCCTCTTTCTAGTTTGAGGAGTAATCGGCGTCGGTGAACCTTCGCTGATAAGTTTGAATGGAAGTCTTGCTTGCTTCAACTTTTTTTTAGATGGTGTCGTTTCAGTCACCGGTGACTTATTAGTCTTCATGTTCCTTATTTATTAATAACCAATATTATACAGCGTTAAAACAGAATAGGTGCGGCAAAATTATAAATATAAAACAGTTACTCTAAATAAAAACACATCTTGCCACACTTCAATCGTTCATTGACGTTTTAGTTATTTGACAGATCTATAAAAACGCGCGGGAGTTGGGAAGCCTTTCGAAAACTTGATTAAATAAATCAAGCATTCAATTTTATTTTAAAAAAATACAACAGGAATAATTGACATAAAATTTTCAATAAAATTATACCTGAAATGAATTATAACTTAAGAAGTTTTTATTATCTCTTGTTTGGTGTTTAAACAAATAAAATAAATGTTTTAATAATAGAAATATCTTGCGAATTGTAATAATTCTGGTTTTTGAACATAAAATTACAACTACCATAAACGTTTTTTTTTTCAAGATGGCAAGTTGAGTCCCAAGCTCCACAAGACAGTCCACCTGATGATAAATGGTCACCGCCGTATGAAGCATTTGCCATAAACGGCGGTAACCCTCAGATGTAAAAGTAGACGTGGTACTACTCCCGCAGACAAATTCTGAAATAAAAGCCGTACTATAATATTCAAGTAACAGTTCAACAAATTATATTTATCTACAAATATTCATCATTAGACAGAGTATCACAATAAAGCAAATAATATTATACAACATAATATTATTTGCTATTAGTTTTATAGTATTTTTTTATAGTATTAGTTTTTATAGTATTTATTTATAAGTTGTTTTAAAAATATTCCTGTATAAACAACCAACAAGTTATAAATGAAACAAGAGTTTTGTGAACACATTCACCGTCATTGACTTACCTAAATGTAAACACGGCACACATTCTATTCCGTGATTGTGAAGAAAAAAAAAATCTGTGTTATTCATGGAAGGATATAAACGTTACATCGCAATAAAGGTAACAAAGCAACAAATACATAAATATAATGTAATGTTGCGTGATGTCATGGATAGAGCTAAAGATAGTTGAGGTCTCAACCGATTTTCTAACAAACTTATGTGTACGCCGTAGTTGCATGCATGATAACTCGAAACTGAAGATAAGTCTTAGTAAAAAGATTTGCTATAGACATATGTTTCAAGCAGTGTGCCATAGCACATATTTCAATAATTGTTCATAGTGCCTTAAAATTTAAGGAAAATATAGATTTAGCTTTTTGCGGGAACTTGCTAAGTAATGTGATTCGTTGTCAGTGTTCAGTTAATATTCATCATTTGTAAAAAAAGCCTAAGATTTGACTTGGTGATAAACCTACGACATGTAACCGACAAGGAAGTAATTAAAACAGTTTATTTCGCACTTGTCCAATCACAACTAAGCTTTTGTATTTCGGCTTTGGGTGGTTCAACAAAAAACCAATTCCTTAAAATTGAAAGAGCTCAAAGAGCTGTTATAAAAGTTAGTCATTTTCTACCATGTTTTTGCCCAACAGTCGATGTTTACAAGCAAAGTAAGGTCCTCACGGTTCGTCAGCTTTATATTCTACACACTGTAACCAAGCAGCACTCTCTACTGACATATGAACCTGAGCTGATTGTAAACCGGCGCAGAAAATACATTCTTTGTACAAAATCCTTGTTTAAAACCAGTTTTGCACACCGATTTTTTTGTCATCAGGGTTGTAATCTGTACAATAAAGTGAACAGGGTCCTATCAATCTACTTTTTCACAAAAATAAAATGTAAAACTGTAGTCAGAGACTGGTTGCAAAACTTAGACTATGCTACTACGGAGAAGCTGCTTAAAAGCGATGCTTAAAATAAATAAATAAACTGAAAACTAGGTACACATTTCGATACTCTCTCTCTCTCTCAAACGGGCGCACACATAAACACACACATACATACATACACATACACATACACATACACACACACACACACATACACATACACTCACACACAACGGGCTTTTTTGTATTTTTTGTTTTTAACTAATCTTACTTGTAATATAGTGTCTCCGTCACAAAGATGAATTAATCTGTTATTGCTTTTATACGTGATTGTTCCTACTTTAGATTTTTTTATTATGTTATACTAAATTCCGTGGGGTGAGGACCTGGTGATCTGTACTACAGGCTTACACCTATAATAGACACCAGCTCCGCACATACACTAGACTGTAAACTGTGAAACCAAAATAGATATTTTAAAATTTTTGTACCTAGCATAAGTCTTGTCATTGTGAGGATAAATAAATAAATATTATTATTATTATTATTATAATGCTATATCGCGACTTAAATAAATAATATAACAAGAAACTGGCCAAAATAAAACCTTTTAGAATAGCCTCATTGACGCTACGCTTGCGGTGTGCTAGGGGCACAGGTAGACGGTCCACCTGATCGTAAATGGTAACCGCTGCGGCGCCGCCCGTCTATGGACATTTGCAACGCCAACGCGTTGTTGACCCTGAGATGTAAAGTTGTTAATCACATGTGCCTGTAATTTCACCGGACCCCTTACCTTTCTTACTTACGTTACCTTTATTCCCATAAAGGATGGCTGATATCAAACAAGACAGTCACTTCAAGGTCGTTAAAGACTTATAAAAATAGTGAACCGAATATTTACGACCAGCCTTAGAGCAACTGGCCCGCGATCAAGTTCATAGTGAGCAATAACAAATTGGCGTCTTTTTTCAAAATGAAGTGAAACTATACATTTAGAGAATATACCTTCTTTGACGTCATGTGCTTAATATTGTATTCGAGGATAATATTATAAGAAAACATGTATTTTTACGAATGAATCCAAGCAGTCTGTTGAAACATTATTTTACCAAAATATGTGTATGAATAAATCTCATAAGTTGGTTTCTTCCCATGCGATTTATGACTATTTTGATGAATAAATAGGAATACCAATGCTTACAATTTGTAGTAAAATGTGTTCAAATAGGTTAGTAGTATAGTAGAAGGATTGCTCTATGGTTTATATGCACTATGCAGGCCGGTTTTATCTAGTACCAAGATACTCGTATATAAATGTCACCGTTGTATTCAAGATTTTATTGTGACAAATAAAAAAAGTAAACGTGAGGTCATATAATTCAATTTTGAAATAAAATCCTATGAAGGCTGTCGAATTAATTTCAATTCATCATAATATTTACACATATTTACAAAATAATTCTTAAATAATAATGACGAAAAGTAGATGGGACTTTAGAGATGTTTCTTTGGGATTGCAAGTTATTCGTAATTTTTTGTTAGGCAGAAAGCATACGTTGCATGGACGTTTTCTGCCTAAAATTGCTTCCAGGTCTATACCACCTCCGGACATACCTCGCGGGCCGGAATATAAATATTCAAAGCAATATTACTACGAAAGGAGTGCAATGGGATCTGTTTTGCCACCAGTAGTGGCTCCCGTAGCAGAGGGTCCACCTGTTGGACAAGATCCGACGAAGAAGACACAGCCGGGTGGTATGCGGCCAGACGCGGTAAGTAGGTAGTATAGCTAGTTTCTCCAGCTAGCAAGTCGTTTGAACAGGCAACATTTTCAGACCATCAACAATTTGCAGGCTAAAATCAATCGTTAACACGAAAGTTTTTAGCTAAGTGCGTAAAATTATAACATATAAGAATTTAACCATACTACGCATCTCTGTAGCTTGATATCGTAATCCGATCTAGTTAGTGATATAAGATCCCATCTTGGCAAAGGCCAAAAGCGCGGAGCGATAAATTATATTAGGTATGAGTCGCGCTGAAATAAATGAAATCTATTTAGAAAGCCTCATAATATCTTCATTGCAATGTCACATAAAGATGTTAGATAACTCCGCCTAGGCTTATCACGATATGTATTTCTTTTCAGATTTATATTAACAACTTAATTAAAAAATTCCCATTATGTTTATGTAATTTTATAAATGTACCCAACATAATATTATCTATGTTATCTTTAAGAATATCTTAATCTATGAATAGTAGGACTTTCTTGGCAAATCCGAGCGGTTTTTTATTCGACGGTGCACTTTCTTTGCATGTAAATGATACATCTTCTGTAGATAGTCAAATTGTTACCTAATATTACAAAGAAAGTCACTATTAATTTTATTTCTGCATATACAGACGGCTATGGATGTTCTGAGAGTAAAATCAGTAGAATGAAGTAAAATAATTGATATTCCAGGTTTGCTTCCACTGTGCACCAACTCCGGGACCAACATGGTGGTGGGACGGCCACTGTGACTACGAATGTATTCCTGAACCTGGTGAGACGAGTTGTCCTACCCCGGAGTGCCCGCCATGCTCCCAGTCTGGTGATGCTACGCCATAATGGTTGGATAGATGACTAAATATTAAATGCATACTAATTATATTAGCATACCCACTTAGTTTATTTGGAGCACCTTCATAATCCTATCCCCTACTAAATTATGATCTATTAATTAAAGCGAAATTTGTTAGGATGTAGGTATGTTACTTTTTTACGCAAAAACTACAACACAGATAGAGCATGCCCTGGGATAAAATACCTATAGCATGCTTCTTGTATCTAGAAAATGTCTTACATTTTTGAGAACGGGGTAAAAACCGCAGGCGGAAATTAGTTATCTATTTACTGAGCCCATCACTGCGGTAGTGCGGAGGTAGAATATACAAACGTTATTTGAAATAAAGAATATCGTAGTATATAGATCCGCATTGGAGTGAGCCGCGTTGTAAATAATAACCTCTCATATTATCCGTTTCACTCCCTGCGTTCATCTATGCATAGGTAATTATGAGGGACCTTCACTCTAACCTCCGTCAACCCAGCTCGTGAAGGACAAGTCTAGTTAGTTTGTTAACTCAATTTGATGTAATCTCGATAATAATAATATAGCTTACTCATCTATGACATCATCAGAATCCTGGGCAAATTTCTGGAGAACCCTTTCAATAATTCCTGAGATATAATGATTATATAATGTATTTGAATTAGGGTGAAACATCATACGACGAAGGGTGCCAAACCCTATAAGAAACAGAAATCAGACATTCGTTGGCGTGTACGGTCTAAATTTAGAATCCCTGAACAAAAACAAATACATCATGTGAAATTGTTTAGAAAAAATCTGATTACCTTATCTTTGCATATGGATTGTTCTTTAGTTCTGTAAGATTAGATCGGTAGGCTACTCATGTTGTTGACTCTTAACTTGTTTGACACATATTGTTAATGGATGTATAGTGTTGTCGCTATCGTAGCAACAAGGATATATAAACGAGTAACTGTCAACAAAACCTAAACTATTAATTTATGACTATTTTTTGCGTGATGTGTAAAATCATAGTTCATGTACAACTTAGAATCTAAAGTGTAAGAGTATAGTACAGTGCAGTACTGTACCTACACTGGAGCATTAATTTCCTTTGTCTAGCTAATGCCTAACTTAGGGGCGTAAGGTACTAGTATCAAATTGATTTTATATGAAACCCTGTCATTTTGACATGCGTTAGGTGTCTCCTATAACGGGTTCGTGGAAATAATCATGAGCATCACAATGTAACGTTATCCATTGTGTCTGATACGGTCTGCCCCGCTAGTCTGTAAGGTAAATGACACAAGCTTGACGATGTTTCTACAGGGCCTCTGTGCTAGTGTCTCTTTCGCTAACTACGCAATTACGCGAGAGTTGCGCTCTCCGAGGCCTTGTGGCACCAGCTCGCCCCGTGCCAAGGTGTGTATATGTGTTGCTAAACATATCTAAATCTAGAAAATACCTGTACCTACGCTACAACTATCAATACTACGGTAAAATTATGAAAGCCACTTGTTATCTACAAACACCTAAACATTTCGACATTATAAATTAGTTTAACCAACGAGGGTATTTGTAAATTTGGATCTGTGAAGCTATTTATGTTTCTGATCGCATCAAACATCATTTATCATCATCACATCCTACAATCTACGAAGTTTTCTAGCTACTAATGACTATTGTTCCTAAGCTAACCTTAATTGTCTTTAGGAAGTAACACGTTTCTACTCCGTTTGTCTCTTAATCAACAGAATTTCATTGTCGTTGAATTATTGGTAGAACACATAGTAAATTTCGTCTGACATAACCCTGTTTAGAGTCTAGTTTAGATCGTAATTGACGTACCAACACGACACACCGGCGAACGTGCGGTCACGTCCGACAGTATCCCAGCGGAGTCATTGTGTTTTCGATTTGTAATGGCCCGTTAATACATTTAACAACCTATTGCTAATTAAATGAACGTCGCTGTCGCCCTTTACGGTGGTCAAGTAATCGGTCGTCTCGGTCGTTGTCGTATCTATTGGGTGGTATATCTTCTTTTGCACTCTGAGCAATTATAATAAGATTGCAATCACGGATAAGCAATGTAGGTATAGGATTTAATTATCGTTAGTGCCTTGGGGTCTTTGAGCTAATGAGCTGGCTCTTATCTTGCTAAGAAATAATATTTTGTATAAAAGACAGGTACTATTTATTGCATTTTACATTATTACTACACCTGCTAAGATGACTTTCCAAATGTTGTACCTATACTCTACCTAGTTATGCCTATCATGACACTATTTTCAAAGAATTGTACCAACTAATATTACCTACCTATGTATATGTTTGAATATTTGTGACTGAAAACGGATAAAGAGCTGAACGAATTTAGATGAAACATGGCACGCGGAGGGAATACGTTTTGGATATATATTTTTATCCCGGGAAAATATTATATAATAAATATATAAGAAAACAAGGGTAAATCGGGAGAGGAAGCTAGTATTAAAGACAGCAAATTTTATATGATGAGCTCAGTATCCGGTACATACCTAAATGACATGGTAACTTTGCTTGTGAATATATCTCCACAAATACCTACATACGCTTAACGAGGTCATATTGGATGCCCTAATTAATTCAGGTCACTTTACTACAACGTCAAGTCAAGGCCGATTCTCACCACACTACATCCTAACGTAAAGAAATATTAAATACCTAAACCACAAGACTGTTATTCTTTTATGGCAAAATAAAAAAAATGCTTTAAAGATTTTTTAATTATCTAAAAGGCAATATTTATTCCATCTCAATACCTGAATCGATCGCCTTATCTCGAATTACTTTTGAAACAAATATACGAAATAATCGCTAGGTAATGTATCCAAATAAGTATAATTAATAGAAGGGCTAAAATTAAAAAGGTTGTTAGCTTTGTGGTAAAGTCATTTGTCGGTGCGGTGAAGATTGTGGTCTCTTACCTCGCTGGAGCTTGAATACTCAGCTTAGGTGAGGGAAAACTTCGTGACTTTAATGTAGATACTCTTAGTAATTCATCTGAAAGTCGGAATTTTGTTGCCTTATTCAAATCGTTCAACTTAGATTTATTGTTTAGTGAGTCAACAAGATCTACAGCCACTTCGGCTACTTGTATTGATAATATATTAACTAATAGTAGTATACTAGGGAAATCGATTATTAGTGGTGTTCGCTCGGATCATAAGGCTCAATTAATAGAATTGCCATTTAAAAGACAAGTATTTAAAGTAACGAAAGTAATTAGACCTACTACTAAGGCAAGATTAGACACCTTTAAGAATAATTTAGAGCTGAAACTCTGTAATACAATATATCATAGTGATGAGCCCAATGTCTTGTATAAAGGTTTATTGTCTGGGATTTGCGATAATTTTAATAGAGCCTGTCCTACTAAAATAGTGAAGGTAAATAGTAAAATGGGATTTAGTGACTGGGCTACAAAAGGTATTCGTAAGAGCAGGGATAGGTTGTATGAACTTTATCATTTAAAATCTCTAACTCAGAACGAAGAATTTCATAAATATGTTAGAAAATTTTCAAAGACTTTCAAGTTAGTGTGTAATCAAGCTAAATCTTACTTTATATGTAATAAAATAGGTAATGCTAATAACAAAATAAAGACAGTCTGGAATGTTATTAATACGGAAACTGGTAAAATTAGAAATAATAATGAACAGGTAACTCTTAAAATTAATGAAAAAATTCTAACAAATAATTTAGATGTAGCCTGTGCTTTTGAAAACTTCTTCACGAGTATACCTGGTAAAACTACTAAAAGCCTTAAATCATGTCCTATAGCAGCGGAATCTTTACTCAAGCAGCATATTCATAATACATTTCCAAGTTTTAAATTTGACCATATTAATGCTAGCGATATCATAATAACTTTTAATTCTCTCAATATGAAAAGTACTGAAGATTTATGGGGCTTATCAGTAACAATCGTAAAATCAATAATAACAGTGATTGCACCTGTTTTGTCAAATATTTTTAATGAATGCATTGATCAGGGTTGTTTTCCTGATTTAATGAAATATAGTAAAATAGTACCTATTTTCAAGTCCGGTTGTAGGGAGAATCCATCTGATATCAGACCAGTTTCCGTTCTGCCAGCACTTAGTAAAATCTTTGAAAAATTGCTGCTTAATCAAATGTCAAGTCACTTTACTAAGCATAAGGTATTGCATGGTCATCAGTTCGGTTTCACGAAGGGAAGATCTACATCCGATGCGGCAGCAACATTGCTGAGGCACATTTATGGCGCATGGGAGGATTCACAGGATGCGATTGGCATTTTTTGTGATCTGTCCAAGGCATTCGATTGCGTTGACCACCGTACGCTACTACTAAAACTTGACTTCTA
Source organism: Habrosyne pyritoides (assembly GCA_907165245.1). Lineage (NCBI taxonomy): Eukaryota > Metazoa > Arthropoda > Insecta > Lepidoptera > Drepanidae > Habrosyne > Habrosyne pyritoides. The sequence goes on along the minus strand of OU015602.1, from coordinate 7,682,216 downwards.
CGGAATTCGTGGAACTGCTCATGATCTTGTTTTATCTTATTTATCAAATCGCCAGCAAAAGGTAGGGATTACCGGCACAATATCCAAGGGCTCTTTAGTCGAAATGGGGGTACCCCAGGGTTCAATTTTAGGTCCATTTTTGTTTTTAGTATATATAAATGATTTGCCATATGTTGTAAATGACCTCACAGATATTGTCTTGTTTGCTGATGATACATCATTAATTTTTAAAGTTAATAGAAAAGACAAAGATCTAACTAAAGTTAATCATACTATGTCAATTGTCTGTGGGTGGTTTGCTACAAATAATCTATTACTAAATTCAAAGAAAACTAAATGCTTAAGGTTTTCTTTACCAAATGTAGCACAAGTAGATAGCCAAATAATAATAGATGGGAGCCATATTGATCTTGTAAATAAAACGGTATTTTTGGGTCTTACATTAGACAATAAATTGCAATGGGGACCTCAGGTTGATACTCTAGCTGCTAAATTAAGTTCGGCTGCTTTTGCTGTTAGGAAAATTAAACAATTGACGAATGTTGAGACGGCCAAATTAGTTTATTTTGCATATTTTCATAGCCTCTTGTCCTATGGTATTTTGTTTTGGGGAGCAGCAGCGGATATAGAATCAATATTTATTATACAAAAAAGAGCAATTCGTGCAATTTACAGTATGGGTCCCCGTGAATCATTAAGAGATTTATTTAGGGAAATAAATATAATGACATTACCTTCACTATATATTTATGAAAATATAATGTTTATACGTAGAAACATAGGAATGTTTGAGGCAAAATTAGATATTCATAGTATAAATACAAGACAAAGGGAGAAGTTAGTTGTTCCATACTTTAGACTAACTAAAGTTAACAAGTCATTTCTTGGTAATTGTGTTCGATTTTATAATAAGATACCGCTTTCAATAACCAAAATGTCTGATCATAAATTTAAAAATTATATTAGGAATTATATTATTTTCAAAACTTTGAAAGAAAAAGCGTATTACAAGGTAGTTCATTATATTGAAGATAAAAATGTATGGAAATAGCTGCTCTCTGCACAGTGCACCTCTAAATCTCTTGTTTAAGTTGTAAGTACCTAATTATTGTTATTTTCTATTTTGTAGTCTTGTCATATTTTTTTTGTTTTGTTTTTATTAATGTTACCTATAATAAGTATCTTGTAATTGTTAAATATAAAATTATGTAAAATTGAAATTATAAAATAGCCAAAAAGTCAGAATAGATAAAAATTTATATAACAAATAAAAAAAAATGTAACCTTGCTGAGTTTCTTGCCGGTTCTTCTCAGTTGAAGGCTGACTTCCGAACCGGTTGTAGCTTCAGTAACTTTAAATTTGACCTTCATAAGTGCCCTCCGAAGGCCTAAACTGAATAAATGGTTTTGAATTTTGAATTTTGAATTTTTTTGAAAAAAAAGGAATACCTCAATTGTATGCCAGTAAATACTACTAAGCGCCAGATCAATGAAAGGTTGAATTTTATTTGTAGTAACGGCTTTGGTCACTACCACCCTTAAGAGATGCTAAAAACCTATTTGAAACCTAGACGTACTAGCTTGCTTTGTTCCTGGCTGCCACGCTACAGATCGTGGGTTTGATTTCCATTCAGTTATCTGGTTTCCATAGTTTAAATTCTGCTTAGTTTGAGATCAGTTGCCCGTGTCACTGTCAGTGTGTAAAGAATGTCCCCAGATATTTATTTATTATTTATTAGGTACTCATGTAAGTTACTGACCTTTCCTGATCAATCAGCCGCAGCTTTTCCTGAGTCAAAGATAATTATTTCTTGAAACGAGTTTAAGACGGCGGAAATAAACATGAAATAAGTACGTACAATGGGAACAACATTGTTTTGTAAATATACTTTGCTGAGTTGAATTTCATTGGAAAAGGAAAATGTTTATTGTTGACGTCGTGTCTGGCTGTTTTGTTCTTTGCAATTGTTATATCCATTTGAGTTTAGGGTTGTCAGAAATCTATTTAAAAGTAATAAGAATTAAGGAAAAGTACAACGTTTTAATGGATAGCAGCGGGTAGCCAGTACAGCATCACAATATTCAGTTTAGGAGTATTCTTGTGATCCACACCGAAAGAAGCTGAGACGCTTGAAACCAGCGGCCAGAGACTCAGTTTACCGCCCCCGCTAATAGATCGGGCGGGTAGAAGAAATGTATCTTTTTTATTTGCTTATTTAGTAGGTATCCTACGTAACCCCGTAACCTTCTGTTGATTTCCACCTTGATAATAGAAATATGGTAATAAATCGAGTTCATTGCATCACCTCTCTATCCGAGCCTTCTTATACCCAAGTTTATTAGGGTATTGACTATGTTATAAATATTTTTATAACGATCGAAGGTGCAGTAAGGTAGCAATGAAAGACCTACTGAAAAAAATGCCAGTAACAACCTTCGACGTAATTTACATCAGCTCAACCAACCAATGGAGATCAAGATAATATCGGTCAGTAGGTCAATGAAATACATAAGATACAAACTAGAAATACTAACAATAAATAAATCTTAAGGAATGGTATTTGGAATATAAGAGAATACATCATCAACATGTGCCAGCTCTGTTCCCAACAGAGTATAAATGTTCTATGGTTCCCAATCAAATGACCCTAAATAGGGTCAGTGTAATATGAATGCTTTCTCATATTCGTATGTCACAAGAGATAAGCAGTTTTTTTACGTCTGGGCGCCCGCCTGTCCCCAACACCATCTGGCATTGCTTTTTTTGTTGGGTATACTAGCAGTTGTCGCCAACCATACTGCAATACATCCTTGTAAAATAAAAATAACATGAGCTAACAAAAAGTCTATTATGAAACGTATTGGAAGCCCTAGGACTAAAATCAATAAAATATACATAGAGTATGCATAAATAAAAGTGCAAGATCATGCAAAAATATTGCAATGTAATAAAACTACGATTGAAGAAGCTATTATGAAAGTAAAGTATTAAAAATGTAGATATTGACAGATGCAAGTTATTAAGCCTGAAGCTGCTAACTCAAGATCGTTCATCGGTTGTTAATAGGGCTAATCTGCGGAACGTAGTAGGTGCACCGTTCGTCTGTGGGCGCATGATCGGCGTCAGTTGGCTGGCTCGGACGGCCCGGCAGCCAGTACCTCCGCCGCTTTCACCGCCGATACACGCTCCTCGCTCTCGGTACTTCACCTTTGAGGGCCATGGAAGATTATGACTGACACCACCCCCGAAATCAAGCGAGTGAGACACAAAAACTAGTAAACAAACTTACGAGAGTTTCAAGATATGCCCAGAATACGCACGCAATTCGTGTCCAAAGTCAAACATGTATAGTGTTTATTGAGCTCTGTGAAGCGGACGTTTACAGGATTTGAACGCAACCGTGATTCAGCACACCTGTGGATAATTGTATTTCAGTAACGACGTTTTAATTACATACAAAATGAGGCACGATAGCGATTCTTCAGCATTAGATGAAAGAGTAGCCGCCTTCAAGAGTGATCCGGAAAAACTCCGCCAAGCCAATGAATTTGTTGACCAACTTATTCAGCAAGCAAAGAAAGAGGCAGAACTAAAACAAAAAGAGAAAGACAGAAGTAAATTCGTAAGTATCAATGTATATTTATCCCCGTAAGGAAAAGTGATAAGAGGAATTGATAGGGCGGTAAGTGTTAAAAGTGGCGTAGTGCTGCTGTAGAATGCTAAATTCAGCTTCTTCCAAATAGAAACGCTGTTGAATCATTCAGTATTATCAGCAAAACGCATATGACCTCAATATATTTTGCATGCCTTTCATCTCAGTTTTTGGATAATTGAATATGTTTGATTCATGTAGGTACCTACATATTTTGAGTAGCGTATGACAGTAATTTAATCAATACACACACTCGTCCCGCTTCTCATATATTGCGTATCTACGGCAAATATGAGCAAAGATACCTCATATATAGATATAATATACCAAAAAGTTTTACAGAGATATCTCATTAATTTCATAAAGATTTCATGAATGTTAAATTAAATCTATGCAAATATGACTATGCAACATAAGTATAGGTGTATCTATATTGTTATCTACAAAGCTTATCATTCGCATAATCCCTAAAACGATGATATGTTATGGTGAAACTGTATTGATGTTCACAAGATTATTGGGCAATCGGCTTATGTTTATCTGATAAAATGTGATGTGAATTGTAGGTAAATATATAACGAGTTGGATTTGATCGATTGACGGGATAAACTTAGACCATAAAAATACTTTCACAACCACCAGTATAGAGGAACATTTTAAAATCTTAAGCAATTTGAAACTGAGGGAACGATTAAAACCACGGCTGTTTTTGGTCCATCCCATTTTTTTTTATGTTCTATTATTAAACCTTATGAATGCCCCTCATTTAGTTTTTTCAAGCTTTCACGTTAATGATACCTTCCTCAATAATTGAGATTAACACCACAAAATCAGTGGCAATATAGATAAAAAGAAATACAGTTAAACAACACAACTTCTTCAGAATCCGTAAAATTGGTAGGGAAACGTTTGTACGCCAATAATGGATTCTCAATTGTCCTTGTTGATCTTCAACTTCACAAAGTTTGATCTCTATCTTCGTTTAGGTAGTACCTTCGTAAAATACATTGTCATCGTTATAGTCTTTCTTAGCAAAATTTTATTCTTTACTGTTTTCCTCGTGCTATTTTCCGACACAATAGCGTGCTTCTACTACCATTAGCATCACGATAGCAATCACTCTGTTGCACTAGTTTTTATTGCATAGCAATTTGAAAACTACTCTCTGGTTTTATGAAATGGTTTGATTCTACATTTTTATAAACACATGATCACATACTAAATGTGGTAATCACTTAATTATATGCTATATTGATAAGCATTGGCACAATATTAAAATCCATGGGCATTGTTTTATTTTGTGATTTTAAATTGCGTGCTTCTGCATAATTCTTATATTTATTTTATCATAGTGTAAAAATGTAAATTTCTTTCATTTTATTGTTACAGGAAACTCAAGATCCAGGTGCGGGTAAGTTAAGCCTTAGAGATTAAAATGTACCACCTTTTTCGATCCATCCTTCTTCTTTTTCTCCTGTCCTTACCTCGATCTAGTTGTAAATGTATTTTTATTTTTTTGTTGTCAAGTAGGCTGATAACTGGCAACAAACTGACGGTCCACTTTATGATTAGTGGTCACCACCTACGGATTTTTGCAAAACTAGGGGTGTCGCCCATGCGTTGTCTACCTAAAGACGTAAAGTTGTTTAAGTCTGTAATTTTACCAACCCCTACCAATCTCTTTGAAAGAATGAAGCGTACTAAGTGTTTCAAAGAACGAGTGATCCGTTCCTATTCCCTGTATAAAGTATGAATGTTATTTCTTTTGAGGTAAAAACTTCTAAGAAGCGACATAAATAGAATGTAAATAGATGAGGAAAATGCGAAATAAATCAGCAGGTGACATTGTAGCAATCTCGATATAATGTAATGTTCATAGTAAGGTAGGTTGATTTCACCAACGGTCCTGACTTATAACATTTAACTTTTTCATTTACCTCATGTTGTCGAGATTTGACAGCTAAGATGGTTATAGAAAAATTAACCCTATTGAGATTAGATAAGTTTAATTAGCATAATCATACATTAACCCGTTGGATCAATAGATAAACCTTATCTCAGAAGCGATAAAGATGATTTTTCTATGACATACTTATTTGTCAAAACAGACCTTTTTATTTATTACAAAACACGGAAACGATACTGCCTACCTAACTGGCAAGTAGGTATAAAGTAAATAATGAAGTAAAGCAATTAGTTAATGGGTCTAACCATGGTCTAACTAAACATTAACATAAAGTTATATACGTAAATAGATTCCAAGTTTCCAAACGTAAACAACTAAACTGTTTAAATGTAATTTACTTTACATTATATTTTGAATTTGATCGTAGTGTAATTTACTCTGTATTTCGTTGCCATAATATTATTTTAAATAATTATTATAGCGTAGTAATAAACAAGGTCCTCGTACATTGCCCAGAGAGATCCATTTTCCGCAACATGTCTATTAAAATTTAAATTGCGATCAGCGTAGGACGCTCTGATGCGACTGGAAGGTCTTTATAATAATGACGTTAGGGAAAAGTTAAATTAATCTTTAACGGACCTGCTTTCGATAATCAAGTCTTATTTTCAGAAATATCAGAGGTTAAGTTTACATTGTTTAATATAACTTATATATTATACATAAACATTACCTATACTTACAGCGTAAATGCTAGTCGGCAGAATTACACATCAGAGTAGTACCTACCACAGATTACTTGATAGTTACTACGTAATTAGTATCCACTAAGTAATCATGCAACTATGGCATCCTAACGATTTTCTTGAGACCCAAGATATCAATACTTCTATTAGGATTTGAACCTGGAACCTTTGCTATCGCATTAGTCACTAACACAGGTATATGATGATTTTTCTTCATCTTCTCATTCTTTGGCTAAATGGTGAAAGTAGCCAATGCCACATAGATAAAGAAATAACGAAGAGGAATCGCAAGAAAAATAATTTAAGGTTACGTATGCCTATCTATTCTCATTATTACGTTTGACTTATCACTTAATAACTCTGAGTTTCAAGAAATATTAGAGAGCAGACTATACAAAACATACCAAGATAGTTCTCTCTTTATAATGTTTCCTTACATTGGATAATGCTTATAAATTTATTTGTATTGTCCAAACTTGGATGGGTGATGAAAAAAACATGATTACCTTACTATGTTGAAACTAATACTCTACAAACAAAACAATAAGGTACTTACTCAAAGTTTGAATGATTCGGACATTTACATAAATGAGATACAGCTTTTTGGGAAGGATTTATGCTTCGGCTGAAAATAATGTTGGAGATATGATGATGGATTATTATAGTTTTTTACTTTGTTTTGTTCCATAATAATACTGTTTCAGAGAGGTATCGTTAATAACACTCAGCCACACCCAAAAGTATGATTTTTCAAAAATATTTACTTAATATTTGGGTAAAAGAAGTATAGGTAATATCTAAGTATAGATGACGGATAATGGATTTAGAGATATTATAAGAAGAGAGTGTGAATTTTACAAGTCGAAGAGACACTTATTTAAAAAAAAAATTCACTATTAAAAAGTTATTATTGGACATAGGCTGTGTTTTAGTCCCGTAATAAATTAGATGCTAAAGCTAGTTTGTAAAAAACAAGAATTTACACACGAAGCATTCTGCAATACATATGATACTAAAGCATGCCAAGACCTCTTATATTGCCATATAAATAAAATCTAATTGAACACTATATATTCTAGCAATATTTACTTTCGCAACATTAATTGAATAACGACATTGCCTCAGCGGAAATCCTTCATTTCCGCCCCGCAATTGTTTCCGTTAGATATCAGGGACACACAACACAATTAAACATCGAATTGATATGAAAGCTCTACAAGCTTCGTCCTATTTCTCTTTGAAATCTTTATTTACTTTGAGTCTGTTTACTTCAGAACCAATTTAATTGGAAGTTGGTTTCAGCATGTAACTTTCAAGTGGCGGTGGATCCAACAAATATTTACGAGATTTATTAGTTTGGTTGTAGGTAGGTACTCAATCTTGTTATTGACTTTGGAAATCTATTTGGTCTATAAATCATTAATGTTCCAGAATTTTCTGTGTACATTCTTATGAAAATAATATCGGGACGAAATGTTTAGTTTGTCTGTCTATTTAGGACAGGACACGGAAACTATCTTGTTATTTTATTATTTTTGAAGTATTTGAGCTCTTAGGGCAGAGTTCGCACGGGGATGCACTACCTTTTTCCTCATTTCCACCGTGAAGAAGAAATGCACTTGTATTACTGTGTTTCGGTTTGAAAGGTAAGGAGGCCGATGATATTACAGCCACAAGAGACTTCAGATCTTTACGTCTCAGGTTCGACAACCTATTTGCAATTTATATCCATAGGTGGTGGTGATCACTTATCATCATGTGCGCAGACTGCCTACATGGCGGCCTACGTCTTAAAAAAAAACGTCTTTGAGCCGAATTTTAGAGCATTGTAAAAATAGTATGAAGGCATTTCACAACACGCAATAAAACTTTTTGCTCATTTTAACATCACAAGCATACAGTAAAACACGTAACATACAAAATATTACAAAACAAACGAACAAAAGGACGCGTACAACATTCAATAGATGATTTCTATCTATATTTATAATTAAATCATGCACCGACAATAAGGCCCGCGGCCAGTTCGCTGTTGTTTTCAGTTGATCATAGTAGGTAGTCGACTGAAATAGCGTTGTATTTTTTGTGTAATTTTGAGCTGTCACAAAAAGGATGGACAGCACAATCAAATATAATAAAATATTCCTGTTTTATAACAGTATAGTATACTCTTCGCTGTTTTAAAATTAAAAAAAACAAACTCATTCAGTACTTCAAACTTCTGTTCATTTTAAATCTGGAAACTGGAATTCATTTTATTCTGAACTATTTTTCTTGGCTTATTCCCCACTTTATACGTTCATTTTCTCATAAAGCTGGGACATAAATCATGGTAGGTATAACAGAATTCCTAAATAAACTGTAGTAGGTAAGGTTATAAAACTAAATGGCTCAGCCGAAGTATATGAATTACTGCTTAGTTTATCGCGGAAAATGGTTTTTCATAAAGAAAAAACACCACAAAAACACCATCTACATGGGTATTTATATACTTTATATTAGATGCGTATTTAGTACCTATAACCTACATCTTAAAACGAGATAGAATTAGTAATACATTCAACTATAATAAAACGTTTTTTACGGCCACCTGCTACCAGTTTTACGGCGTCTTCTAACTTTACTAGACAATAACAGTGTGATAATATTACAGGCGGAGGCATTATTTATTTTTATGGTTATAACTACTGTATAGGTACCTATTGTATTATTAAAAATATTTAGGTAGGTACCTTTAGATCTACTCTTTGCCATTTTGATCGGTAGAAACAATTTTTATTATACGAAATCCGTTTTCCAATTGTGTGACTCATTGAAAATGGAAATTTTAAGTAACAAAATAGAGGCGATTTCATTCTGTAGTTGACGAAATGGGTTTGTTATCCGAATCGGGTGCGCACCCAAACAGCTGAATGTCTGAATAACCCTGATTATATGGCAATCCATAAAAATCTAAAAAGTAATCCAAAAGTAAAGTAATGTTTATTTTTTCACCTTGTTTAAACTAAGTACCTATAATAATTTTGCAAAGTAAGACGAAACTTATTTGAGCCAAAAATACGCTGTCAGATATCTATACAAAATTGTAAATCATTTATCTCTTTTTTTACCAAACATTAACTGGTCTGGAAGTTAATCCATTAGAATGCGAATTTCGGTGATTGACTACAGCAAATTTATTTCACTGTCGTGCGGCGCTGGGTTGAATGTGCCACATCGATTTTCACCATGAAAGGGGTCCACAGGGGACCGCCCTATACCTTTTGTAGATGCTAGACATCCATCCCGACTCCCCCCGAAATTAGTGGAACCACACGTCTGCAATTGTCCTGATATTTTGGGCTTTGGAGATTTTTGTTGCTAAAAGAATTTTGAATGTTTTGAAATGATACGATGACAATCATGACCATCAGTTAGCTTTACGGAGATAACATAGTATGTCTCAGTTAGGACATGTTAATGTAAATAGGACATTTTAGACGAGTCATGGTAACCCTACTCACAATTCAGCAGGGGTTCATCGTATTGAGGTGGCAAAATACAGTTAGCTTTATTATAGCTACGTGTCTGAATATTCCACTGTTTTCGTAGGAGCACCTATTCATTGAGAGCACCTGTTTTGATAAACTATATAGGAGTTTGTGCATACCGTTGTTGTTTCAGTCGTACGTACTGTAGACGCTAGACTTACAAACAGTCTAGACTTTAAAGTTAGTACCTAAATAATACGTTTTCTGAGGTATGAATTTATAAGGGTACAGCAGACTCTACGTGGGAGATTTATTGATCCACAGTTAAGTTAATTAATAGGAATATAGCAATTTGAAAAAAACTTGTTAAACGTAGGTACGTGTGGGCAACTATTACTAACTCACTGACAGAAGGCTTTAGAAAGATTCATTAACAACATTTATGAAGTTACTTATTTGAATTATAAGTAAAGTACTAACAGTAAAAAAAGGAATACAAATTATGTCCGCAATATTAATCTTACATAATTTTTTATGACATGCAAATCAGATTTTTATTGTTCTTAAAATTTTACAGTATTTTTTTTAATCAACTGAATCCATAATCTTAACAGTGAAGTGTTACATCTCAGAATTATGACGTATCATTAATAATAAAATGAGAATCCCGTAATGACTTCGTGATTTGCCCTCAAACATCGTCTGAAAGGTCAAAAGGGGATGCGATGAAGACGGTACCTACAGCTGTCACCTGTCAGTTTAGTCAGAGATTGAATAGAAGGGTCTCTCTTTTCTCCATTAACTATAACTGAAGGTATATTATATCTATTTTTACAAGAGCAGACTGATTGACAGATCTTTTACCTCCATAATTGTAATTTTGATTTCTTCAATGATAATGTAAGACGATTTTTTTCATATTTAAGTAATAAAAGAATGCGGAATATTCTATACTCACGGTCATCAGATCTGATCCCAAATTAAGCAGAGATTCTACAATGGAAAACATATAACTGATATATATATACTATTTTTCCTAAATATATATGTATTTACCAGATACAGAATTAAAATATATATTCATTGATTCAAACGTTTGTACATGGTGGGAATCGAACCCACGACCTACCGCGTGGTTGTCAAGGTCCTTAACCAGCAAGCCAACTTGCTATCAACTTTTTTCTTCTAAATATATATTTTTACCCAGAGACAAAAAAAAGATGACACTAGATTGTAAACTTTTTGGTTGAAAACTTAGGTAAAATATACTTGTACCGACAATAGAATTCAAAACTTTACTAAGATCTCCTCTTTTTGTTGTAAGCTAAAAAAACAATGCAGTAATTAGGAGTGTACATCAGTTTTGTTTGGAACTCACTGATGTGGGTAGATATTTTCCAATTAGCTTCCAATTGTGGAATACATTCACATTAGTGTAGGTAGCGCCATTGTACGTGACGTGAAAATTAATGCTCCGCCAGTTCAGTTAATGACAAGTTAAAAATGGTTGAAATAATTATTGCAGAGGCAGTCCATTTTCTGACGCAGTTCCATTATGTTTTTTTATTGTTACATTTGCATAAATAATGTTGCTTTTAATTTATGTACATGGTACAGACAAGTTCAAAATATACACTACTAGCTGTCCCCCGCGGTTTTGCCGGTGTTCCCGAGGGATGTAACATTTTCCACAAAAAGTTTTCTATGTTACTTCTAATACCTCCAAGAATATGTGTACAAAGTTTCACGATGATCGGTTAAGTAGTTTTCGCGTTAAAGCGTAACAAACAAACCTACATTCATTTATAATATTAGTAGGGATTTGTGCCTCGTTCTCATTCTCAGATTCACAGACTCAGATTAGATTTACAAAAGTGTCTATCAATATACCTTCTAATCATTGGTTATACAAGATAATATGCAGTTACTATTTCAAATTTTATCATCAGCATATTTTATTTTTAAGTAAAAAAAAAAACATAAATATCTTCACACCCATTGTCCCCGAAAATATAGGCAGTTACTGTACCTTGCCCGATCTGGCCATCTCATTAGGCTTAGTTTTACAAACAACGACCTCCGAGACGGCCTATAAAAAAAAAGATACAAAACTGATAATTTTTTTAACAATTCACCCTTCCTTTGCGTTGACATAGGAAAGGAGTTGAAGGTAAGGGTTTTTGAGATGAATAAATAATACGAGAAAATATCAAGAGACCGACCTTTGCCCGCCCCTCATAACATATCTAGATCTTGATTTTTATTATCTCCGCCGTGTTTCTTGAACCCTGTTATCTTTATTACATTTTATGCATGTGTGTGGGAAGACGTATTACATGTTACATAGGTACAAAGGGACCTTCATCTCATTTAACGCAGTACATATCTTAAGTGAAATCTTTCTTCGCGACTTTTATATGTAATTGATTAAGTTATGAAACGTAGTAATGTGCTTAAAGTACTCAAATGCCAATTTAACTTACAAATTTCAATATGACAGCGATAACTGTTATAAACAATGGAATTTTGGTCCATTTGCGTTAAGTATTCTCATAGCCTTAATGGGAAGTTAAATTAATAATCCTACTAATTTATAAATGTGAAAGTTTGTGAGGATGAAAGGATGTTTCTTACTCTTTCACGCAAAAATTACCAAATGGACTTGGATAAAACTTGGCACATAGATAAAACATGCCTTGGAATAACAAACCTACTTACCAATTGAACTTTCACAGTTCACTTGTTTTGTCGAGCCTCTTTGTAAACCAAGTTATTTGATATCTACACTATCTATACTGATAAGTATTACAGAAGTTTGAGTACATACATGTCGATGTCATGTTTAATCAATCGGCAAGAATACTCCGTATGTCAAAGAATTTATGTTCTTACTAGCTGTCCACCGCTGTTTCAACCGTGTTCAAAGATGTTACATATTCCCGGGAAAGAAGTACACTATGTGCTATTCCAGATTATAATTTATCTCTGTGCCAAATTTCATCCAGATCCATTTCATCATCTCAATCAAACCAGTACGGCTATTTAGCCGTAACAAACATCCGTCCATCCAAACGAATGCATTTATAATAGTAACTAGCGACCCGCCCCAGCTTCGCACGGGTACAATGTAGCTACTGATGTATAAAAAACTTCTTCTTCAATCACTATCTATTAAAAAAAACTGCATCAAAATTCGTTGCGTAGTTTTAAAGATTTAAGCATACTATACGGACAGAGAAAGCGACTTTGTTTCATACTATGTAGTGAAGATACATTATATACAAACAGACAAAAAAACAAAAAGCTTATGAAATTACCTACACAGTAATTTTAGTAGTGTTTGTGAATATTCAAAGTGCATGCATTGCGATGGGTGTAATATTCAAAGTGCCTATACATATTACAGAAGTACTATAGCTCTTAGTGCAGAGTTCGTCCAGGGAAGTACTTCAGCCATACCCATTTCCGCCATGAAGCACGAGTGCACTTGTATACTGTTTCGGTTAGAAAGTAAAGGTGGCTGGGGGAAAAATACAGGCATATGGGACCTAATAAATTCACGTCTCAGGGTTGACTATGCGTTGGCGATGTCGCAAATGTCCATATGAAGTGATCATAAACTACCAGGTTGACTGTCTCTCTGTTATTGGCCTACTGGACATAAAAAAGGAATATCTACTTTGTCTAATCTCCTTCGTCTAACCTCCTTTGTAAAAGTATATAAATAATGTCTGTACATGAAGAATATACATTTTTCTTACATTTAACAAGATCAAACGAAACTAGCGCTCTGAGATAAGAATTGATGTAGCCTGTCTATAATTATCATCGTTATAAAGCTTACCCATCACAAAACTGTAACTCAAAGGGTTGCAGCGATGCCCTACTTACTCGGCTTGTTAGCAAAGGCACCTATGTATTTTCACCCTGGTGACATCACTGCCTGTCACAGGCGTTATTTCGCCAAGCCTTTTGGGAAACAACTATCGTGACAGGTTTGTTGCATAAAGCCTGCCGTCAATATGACGGAGACAACTGTTATGAACTGTCGAATTTCGCTCCATTTCGTTTATTCTATTAGCCTAAATAGGAATTTCAATTAATAATCCCACTTACTTATAAATGTGAAACTTTGTGAGGATTGAAGTACCTACGCATGTTCCTTACTACTTCACGCAATAACTACCTAACGGAATTGGATGAAATATGGCACATAGATGGAGCATGCTTCGGAATAATATATTTCGATACTTACATAGGATACTTACAACTATTGTGTCAGGTTTGTTGTATATAGCCTACTGACAATATGACGGAGAAAAGTGTTATAAACAGTGGAATTTCGGTCCATTTCGATAAACATTATAATAACCCAATATAATACAGAATGTTACAAAACTACTCCGTAAAGCCGAAAGGAGGTTAAATAGAGCCTTATAACGATTCCATTCACAATATTTAAGAACCGTAGTAACGCTGTATAACATACAACAAAAAATAAAAAAAAACTGATTTTGATGAATGTAAAATAAAAAAACTAGTAAAATAGGTACGTAGGCCTTTCTGTTAATCTGGTTCCCTCACATGACAGCTTACTAGGGTTGTTGGCTTTGATAATTAATTATATTTTTACGGGGTATTTTGTAACACGTTGTAAAAGTAAGTCAATTAATAATCTTACTAATATAGACGTGGAAGTTTCGTGAGTATGAACGTATGGATGTTTCTTACTCTTTCACGCATAATCTATCGTTCACATTTGAATGAAACTTGGTACATAGAACACGCCTTAGAATAATATATACGACACTTTTTCTCCCAGAAAAATGTTACATCCCTCAGGAACGCGGGTAAAACCGCAGGGGCAACTCATATAGGTAGTTCAATTAACAATATACGCCTCATTAAAGGCTTGTGGTTTAATGTGGTATTAACCCGCAAAAGAGGGGTTATTTATTAAATTCAGTAAAGCAAAAAAAAAAAATTTTTTTTTCAAAAATTCAAAATTCAAAACCATTTATTCAGTTTAGGCCTTCGGAGGGCACTTATGAAGGTCAAATTTAAAGTTACTGAAGCTACAAAGAGATAGTTACTTAGATACACATACTTGTACAGTTGATTCAGAAACAGTTTTCTATACAAATATTATAAAGAGGAAAGATTTGTATGTAAGTATGTTTGTTACTCTTTCACGCAAAAACTTCTTAACGGATATGAATGATATTTGGCACATAGATAGAGCATATCCTGGAATAACATATAGGCTATTTTTTATCCTGGGAAAATGTGATATCCCTCGGGAACGAGGGTAAAACCGCGGGGGGCAACTAGTATTTAATAAAACTAAGATGATTATATTACAGCTCTATGAAAGAAAAGTGACCAACTATGTTTGTAAATTGTTCATTATTTTCTCATTATACTACAGTATAGGTTGTCTCGTCCTTAGACTTTTTATCATGACATTATTAGCATATTTACTCGCGCTACCGAGACGATAACGATCTTTGTTTACGGCTTAAAATATTAAAGACTGTGGCATACACAGTTTTATCTAAAACTTTGCCAAGTAGATATATAAGTAGGTATATACTTTTTTTCACGTACTAAACGGTACGTAGGTATGTACAAAACATAATGGATTATGATGAAATTCTGTTCATCATGACAGCTACATCAATACATATCTATCTACTGTGATATTATAATCAAAAGTTTGAGAATCAGGCTCCTCTGTCACTGTCACTGTCACTTTGTGTGTTATGTCTGTAATGTGCACTTTGGCTGTCACATGTGAAGTTCGTAGAATATTAATAAACACCTTAGGGTTGTGAGTTTTCTCCTCTTCATCTATATTACTTATATGTCTATGCAATGATATATAAATCAACTAAAGATACGTTGACAGCGCTGAGAAATGGCAACGTAAATGTTGGTAATTGACCTTATTTCATTTAATTGCGCAACAGCCATTGTCGCGACGCGACGGTACGCGACGTATTCTATGTTTATTAGCGTAACTAACGACTCATCTCTCTCTAACAAAAGATGCACTGTAGTGTGGCTTTTTTTTTCACTTTCTTCGCGCGTATATTCTTATCTAGTATTTACGGTGCTTTTGAGAGCCTTGATGTTGGTGAATAACGTGTCTATATTATGTTAGGTCATAGTGTATATGTAGGTATGGGCGTTAACTTAAGGTGAAGTCCATCCAATTTAGCTGCCTTTACTTACTCTGTACTGACCGCTGGCTTTAAGCTAGGAATTATTAGGTTTCCTAACCTTCCTTTAGCTGGACAAGCACTGGAATTTTGTTGCTTTTGACATATCCCTTCAATTCATGTTTAAGTTCTCCAACCCACTAACATTTCATCATCATCAGTAATCAATAGATGTCCAAGCACTATTTTTACAGGACTATTTTCTCTTTGATGGAAATTTCACCGAATTTGGTCTGCAAGTACTTTGTAGATAATACGGACAAAATTAATTAGGGGTCTTTTTGGGGCGTAATGTAATTAGGATTAGGTCGCGGATTTACTTGCCGGGTCAAATAGAGAGAATTTCGGGTTCTGTAGTTGTAGCTTGTGGCTCATTATTACATGGATTTATTTAGTTAATCCCACCTAACATTGTAATAGAATAGTTTCTTCAGGCGTTGCTAATGACTATAATTTAGGGTTGTGCTTCTTGTGGTTGTTATTTGGAGCCAGTGTCGCGGTACAGCAGTGTTAAAATTAAACTTCTTATGATTATATGTATTATTATATAGCTGTCCCCCGCAGTTTCGCCCGCGTTCCGGAGGTCTGTAATCCCCGAACTGGCGAACGCGCGCAATGTTCTCAAAAGCAATATTTTTTTCCCATCATTGCCACATTTTTGATGTCCGCTCCTGTTTGTCGTATTGTTATATACTTCCTCGATAAATGGACTATTCCACACGAAAAAACATTCTACTTAGACCAGCAGTTCCTGAGATTAGCACGATCAACCAAACGAACAAACAAACTCTTTAGATTTGTATATTATAAGTATAGATTATCGGCTTTGAATTTCTGATCCACAACCTATTTGTAAGACCAAAAATAAACAATCTATCCTATTCAAAAAGTGATTGGATATTAATTAAAATGTTTCCCTTCTATTGCGTGTCTTAATGACACACCCTGTTTTTACCCGACTACGGCGAAGCCAAAGGAGGGTTATGATTTTGACCGGTATGTATGTGTGTATGTATGTTCATCTGTTCCCTCATAACTTTCAAACTACTTATCTTAATTTGGCAAACGAGGTATCGTTCGAAGCGTCTTGATCGTCTGCTGGTTATAGGATATGTGACGTCACAATAAATTAGATATGGCGCTCTCTACAGAACATAAAGGCATTAACTATAAAAATTCTTATAAGTGACACGATAATGTTTATTTATTGTTATAATTTGGCCATCAAACTATTGATTACTTATTAATATTATCAATTTTGTTATTGTTAACTGTAGTAACACTACAATATAACCTAAAAATCTAAGCTTTGTACGTAAATACATCAAATAAGCTTTGTAAGTAAAATTATATATATGTAATTCAATAAAATCTAAATAAAAAAATGTAAACCGAATCTGCAAATACTTTATTACGAAATTATAACCCCAAAATAATTGAAATAAAAAAAATAAGTTCAAAAACTAAAACCCGACTACGAAAAATTACGCTTTAAAAAGTATGAAACAAGAAAATATTCTCATGTGAAATTGTTATATACAAACTATCCAATATTTATTGTCTATTAAAAAAAAAACTCACACATAATATATTTTAAAGTATTTAATACCTGTTCATAGTGATGTTCAGAGGATAGCCGTGGTTGTATGCCACCTCATATATGGTCATATGGCTCATACGACCACGGCTATCCTCTGAACATCACTATGAACAGCAGGCCTACCATCAACTTTTACTTATCCATTCAATTCCGATGCAATCCGCTAAGATTCGTACCATGAAGTGCCTTTTGCTGACTGGCGTTTGAATCGCTCACGGAGGAATGAACGAACGAAATTTGTCTCTGGTCCGCGGTGAGAAAGAGATAACGCTATACCGTCGTTGCATAAGTCTGTCTCTTTTACTCGAACCATATGTGTTGCGTTTCGAAACCTAGTTGATATGATTTAGCGGTTTCTATGTGTATAAATAACAACAAATACATTTTAAAATTGCGCTATTGAGCATAAAATTAAATACCACGAAGGCTTTCTTAGTACTAAATTACTAATTAGTCTACAGTCTAATTACACTACAATTTAAAGGTTTGTTTAGTGTTGTCGTAAAAATAAATTGATTATGACGAGTTTAGAGCGCGCCTCCACTCATGTTGGATTTGACAGAAGGCGGTTGTTATTGTTGAGATTTTTAGAGTTTTGAAAGTAGGTATCTCTAACTATTATTGAAAGAAAATTACGTGTTATTATTAGTACATATTTATTTTATTTATAAGTGTTTTAACGTTTCACTGACTTAAAATAATTGGTAATACGAATAAGGGCGCAAGTATCCTTGTGTAGTTTGTGTAATAATGTTATATTTTCATAATGTAAACTTACAAACTTCTTTATCTCAAACTCTCGTACCTAACTTAAGTACCAATGTATTTAAAGTGGTTTTTTTACAGTGATGAATCGCGTCGAAGAGTGATGTTCGGTCAACTTGAGCAGCTTTAGGAATTTCTGAACCGAAATAAAGACATAGGATTTTAATAGCAACGGGCTTTAATATCTCCTCAGGAAAATCCTCAGTCCATCTCACAGTTCTTATACCAATTGTTTAGACAACCGATATCACTTTATGAATTCTGCATCTTCCAAATAAAGGGGGTCCGATTGTTACCGTGTTAGACGTCTTTTTTGTCGCCGTGTTGTGTTTATTTCATTATCATTTTCCATGAATTCAAAAGGGACTAATTCGTCAGACATCTACAATAAAAAATGCTCTACAAATCACTTGTTTACATTAACACATAAGAAACACAAAATATTCAACTGAAATACCTTGAATTACGTATATTTTCACTATTTTTTAAAAGTTATTAACAAAACGATTCACTTCACGCCAAGAAAGAAGCAACTTTTATTGGATCGCTTAATTTGACACTTAAACTATCCAATTTAGGTTGATATGTCACCTCATGGTACGAAAAATGAACGAATGAAAACAGTTTGCCATCCAATTGCAGACTTGATTTGGCGTCAACCTAAACTGAATCGCGTTAATGACGTCGTGGTATGAAATAGCGGGGCAGTTTATTTTAGGTCGTCAAATGAATCGCAATAAGAGTTCATAGTAGGCCTGCTGGTATTAAATACTTTAAAATATATTATGTGTGAGTTTTTTATTTATTAACTTTGTGAGTGTTAAACTTTTCACGAATGGGTTGATTCATTCGTCAGAATAATTGGTTATTTTGACGTGCCAGTTTGTTTCGTCGTTAGGGACCCTGACTGCCACGCCGCAGGTCGTAGGGTGATTCACTCCCAGCAGGCCTACTATGAACTCTTATTGCGATTCAATTGACGACCTAAAATAAACTGCCCCGCTATTACATACCACGACGTCATTAACGCGATCCAGTTTAGGTTGACGCCAAATCAAGTCTGCAATTGGATAGCAAACTGTTTTCATTCGTTCATTTTTCGTACCATGAGGTAACATATCTACCTAAATTGGATAGTTTAAGTGTCAAATTAAGCGATCCAATAAAAGTTGCTTCTTTCTTGGCGTGAAGTGAATCGTTTTGTTAATAACTTTTAAAAAATAGTGAAAATATACGTAATTCAAGGTATTTCAGTTGAATATTTTGTGTTTCTTATGTGTTAATGTAAACAAGTGATTTGTAGAGCATTTTTTATTGTAGATGTCTGACGAATTAGTCCTTTTTGAATTTATGGAAAATGATAATGAAATAAACACAACACGGCGACAAAAAAGACGTCTAACACGGTAACAATCGGACCCCTTTTATTTGGAAGATGCAGAATTCATAAAGAGATATCGGGTGTCTAAACAATTGGTATAAGAACTGTGTGATGAACTGAGGATACCAAAGCTGCTCAAGTTGACCGAACGTTACTCTTCGGCGCGATTCATCACTGTAAAAAATACCACTTAAAATACATTGGTACTTAAGTTAGGTACGCGTTTGAGATAAAGCAGTTTGTAAGTTTACATTATGAAAATATAACATTATTAAACAAACTACACAAGGATACTTGCGCCCTTATTCGTATTACCAATTATTTTAAGTCAGTGAAACGTTAAAACACTTATAAGTAAAATAAATATGTACTAATAATAACACGTAATTTTCTTTCAATAATAGTTAGAGATACCTACTTTCAAAACTCTAAAAATCTCAACAATAACAACCGCCTTCTGTCAAATCCAACATGAGTGGAGGCGCGCTCTAAACTCATCATAATCAATTTATTTTTACGACAACACTAAACAAACCTTTAAATTGTAATGAAAAAATTATATAAATTACTATTATTTATTAGTACTAATTAGTAATTCAGTACTAAGAAAGCCTTAGTGGTATTTAATTTTATGCTCAATAGCGCAATTTTAAAATATATTTGTTGTTATTTTTACACATAGAAACCGCTAAATCATATCAACTAGGTTTCGAAACGCAACACATATGGTTCGAGTAAAAGAGACAGACTTATGCAACGACGGTATAGCGTTATCTCTTTCTCAGCGCGGACCAGAGACAAATTTCGTTCGTTCATTCCTCCGTGAGCGATTCAAACGCCAGTCAGCAAAAGGCACTTCATGGTACGAAGCTTAGCGATTCAGTTTAGGCATCTAAACTGAATTGCATCGGAATTGAATGGATAAGTAAAAGTTGATGGTAGGCCTGCTGTTTACTCTGCGTCTGGATGTAAATATCTATATGTATATAAATTAGTCCCTATTTCCCTTGGTCACGGCATCACGCAAGACGGCTGGACCGATTTCGCTAATTCTTTTTTTGTTGTGTTTGGTATTGTTAGGAGAAGGTTCTTATGAAAGAAAAAATTAAGAAAGTTGCGTGGAAAATTAGAAAATTTAAGAAAACTCAACGACTTTACTAGCGCTTTTGACAATACATATAGACTTTTTTAATGTAACGTGTTTGACATTATTGTCAGTCGTTTGACAGTTGGCGCGATTGAAGAAAGGAAAACGTCTGTCGGGTCAGCTAGTCTATAATAATGATGTATTCAAAAAAGTTGCATATGTAGTATATCAGTTGTCTGGTGTCGATATTAGAAATTCTGACTAGTTTGGGATAAAATCGGGTCATCAAAGAACGTCCCAGGATATTTATTTATAGTGGATTCCTCTAAGTATCGTATCAAAATTTGTTACAGTCTCAACTATGTAAAGGGGTCGATTCTGTAAGGAAAATGACACTAGCTCGAGGATGTTTCGACGCGGCCTCTATGCTCTGTCTCTTTCGGTAACTACACAATCACGTGAGAGGTAAGCTCTCCGAGGCCTGCGTGCGGTGCTCGTCGTCGAAGTTAGCATTAGCTGAGGGGGCTGACTAACAGTGATCATTATGACATCCGCTGAACATCGTTGCATACAAGGCTCATGTCATCGAATCACCGCGTTTATTTAATTAAGTCTAATTGGTTAAAATTTATCATCGGATGAACTATTGAGGTTAATTTACTTTGCCAATTAGTAAAGTATTTCCCTGAATGGTATTTCGTGACTGGGTCGATTTGCTTACTTTTCCAACATGTAAAAACTTTACTTGCCTACTGAATTATTCAAATTCAAGGCATATATAATTAGTAGGTAAGTTGATAAAATACTTCAGACTAAAGTATACCAATGTTAATATTTGAAAAAAAAAGTCTATAATACTTAAAACAAGAAGTTTATACTGAGTTCTATTATGGTTTTAAATAAAATGTCCTTATTTGTATTTTCACTGCAGCTGCCAGGAAGCTCATAGCACAGGGTAACCTAGTTTGGGCTCCTGTCTCCCACAACTAAATGTACCTACCTGTTTAAGCTGCTTTTAAAGATTCTAAAAAGTAGAATAAAGTTACTTCTTCGTTGTGTATGTTTTAATTCCATATAAGTCATAATTATTAGGTATATAGTAACGAATTTATCGTAACAATTAAAAAAGAAAATTAAATATTTTTTATTCAGATCTGCACTTACAAGCTCTTATGAATAATCACTCTACTACCGGTTCGGAAGGTTGTTTTTTACTGAGAAGAGCAGACAATAAACTCAGCAATTACTCTTTTTGAAACGATTTTATATTTATTACATAATAAACATACGTAAGAAATATACATTTCCCCTTATTTTACTTTCGTTAGTCGAGTTACTGGTATAGCGAGTTATATCTAGAGTTAATGCTATGAGTGACGCTATTTTTAGGAAAGTAATTTGAATTTCTACGAACATACATTAAATTTTGGTACCTACCACTATGTTATTTGATAATGGACACGTATTAAAGATAGAAGTAGTGATATAGAATTGGAATACCCTGATGAATGTCGTGGTTCGATCTTATAATGAGCTTAAGTTTTCGGTGAAAGGAAACATCTAGAGGAAACCATAGCATGTGGAAGTGTACTCTGTAGTATTAGCCTGACTGGCTAACACTCTCAGCTTATAAATCTGTCTCTAAGCACCTGTTGGTGTGTTCCGATCGCATCTATATTATCACTTACCATAGTAAGATTGTGGTCAAAACACAAGCTATTTATTTATTCATTTTATTTAGATCACCAACGAGATCGTTACACTAATAGGTACATTAAAAAATACAGGTATGAAAATGTTAATCATAAATGGTGTTCCAATTAGACGTGATGACTGCATGCATTAAAAAAGGACAAAGAACAAAACCAAAAAAATCTTAAAAAAATTGACAACTCAATGAAAATCTAAGGAGAAGGCATCACGCATGGACGGCTGGACCGATTTCGCTAATTCTTTTTTTGTTGTGTTTGTTATTGTCAGGAGATGGTTCTTATGAACGAAAATATTAAGAAAGTTGCTTGGAAAATTAGAAAATTTAAGAAACTCAACGACTAGCGCTTTTGACAATACATATAGACTTTTTTAATGTAACGTGTTTGACATTATTGTCAGTCGTTTGACAGTTGGCGCGATTGAAGACAGAAAAGCGTCTGTCGGGTCAGCTAGTATAAAATCAAAATGCGATAAAATAAAACAACATACAATGCTTTAAACTTTGCTTACATTAATTGACATCCATTAATTTAATAGAAAAATAAAGTTTGTCTTATAAAAACTACAGGCTGCCAGCTACTTTGAATTTAGACCAAACTGACCACCTAAGTAATTGGTTGTATCTTTTTGATGGCGGTACCTACCTACGTATTTTATTACAGGTAATGAACTTGGTTCCCACGATTCCTCCAATATAAGGTATATATTGGGCTCCTAACAAGGTTATTACCCCGAAAGGAGCACCTAACTACATTTTAATAAATAAATTCCAACGAACCTATTCAATTACCTACACCCGAAATCCGGGTAGGATAGGGAATCAATATTGCGCCCTTTGCACCCCCTCCTAAGGAATGTCGTGACGAAAGGGCGTAAGGTTTGGAAACTTTTGCGATATACCTATGTCAGAGCCGCAACTTAATGATATTGGATGGGGAAAATTGAACAGAGACATAACCTTCACACGTCTTCGTGTTAAAGTAATATTGTTGACGCTAGAATTGTAAATATAGGATATATACATATATGTATAAAATTTCATTGACTTAAAACACATTTATTAACAAATTTAATGACTTATTGACCAATTCAATCTAAGAAATAGAATGGTATCACACAAATTTCTTCGTCACAGCCAAATCTTGATGTCTGTTCTTTAAAGTAATTAGAATTCGTTTAAAAATACATTTAACGGCAAAAATAATAAATAGTATAACAAAAAGGAGGTCCAAGTAAAATTTCTGATATAAGGGTACCATTAAAGCTGGTGAGCGTAAATGTGGTGCCCCAGCTGTTCGTATGACGTGTTCTACCCAGTGGACCAGCTCTTTCCGTGGAGAGACGGGCCGATTGTGGTATATGAATGATACCTCTTTTACCCTTTCTCGATATCTGTAAAAAAGTATTTAAGGTTCATCCCTAACAAAAGAATGAGTTTAAATTAATGTCGACATTGGCTTATCGCTAAATGCCCATTATGAGAAATAGGTTTATTGCGACATAGACAAAAACATACTTAGTCTCAGCGCTTATTTTGAACAGCATTTTGGCATCACGCGAAATTGGCAGACTGCGTTTTAGGTACTCAGAGACTAAAGAATTTTTATTTCATCAGCTTTAAAATCTTTTAAAAGCGTTTTAAGTAGTTTTACACAAAGGGTCAAACCGACTTTACACACTTATATTTGTCTTGTAATGTATGTTTGTTTGTTTAGGTCAAGTCTTGCAAACTCAATTAGAGCAACTTCCTCTTATCCTAAGGAGTTGGGATTTAGTTCCGATGACAATGCATGTCATGGTAAATATGAACTGATTCTTATTCAAATCGAGAGTATTCTTCAACGGTCAAAAGCATAGAGACGAAATTTTGTAACAACATTAAAGAAAAGCTTGTTTAAAAAAATACAATTTATTTATTGATCTTACGATCCTTATGTTTGTAAGCCTGTGAGTAGTTTGTGAGCAGGTTTTGTTACTCACTCACGGCAATATTAGCTTTGAACGTTTTTTTTATAGAAATTGAAATAACGATTTACTACTAACAGTGCTTTTTTGTAAGCGCTTTAATGATTGTTGATTTTGGATAATATAAGATATTTACTAAATAATTATACTCACTTCAAATCCAAAAGCATCTCTTCGATAGCCTCCTTAAAAGTTTCCGGACTATCAACACTAAGATCAATAATTTTAGCAAAGCCTTTCTTAACGGCTTTATTGACATTATTGAACTGGTCTGCAAACATTGGTATTCCAATTATGGGCACACCGAAGTGAATAGCTTCTGTTATAGACAATAGACCTCCATGTGTTATGAAGAGAACGCAGTTTCGGTGAGCTAGAATATTGAAATAGGTATCATCAATCAATTAACTACCTCCATGTTAACACTAGCTATTATAAAATAAAATAAAATGCCATTAAATAAAAAAAAATTATATTCTCTGACATGACATCGTGTAATAAGGAGTAAAATTCGCGACATGCTACATATATTTTTCATGTTGTATAGGCCAACAAACCGGCAGACCGTCTGTTAGTCGCCATGGCACGCCATGGCATCGCTAATGCGTTCACGACCCTAAGACGTGAAGTTGTTATGTATCATGAGCCTGTAATTTTACCGGCTTCCATATCCTTCTTACCGAAACAAAGTAATACAGGTTTTGCTTCACGGCTTACTACGTCCCCGGACGAACTACAACCTACTTCTAAAATAACCACTATTAAATACGATAGGAAACTTTTAAGCATAGAATTGTATGTTTAACGATATCAATAACTAGCTATCCCCCGCGGTTTCACCCGCGTTCCCGTAGGATATCACATTTTCCCGGGATAAAAAGTAGCCTATATGTCATTCCAGGATATGCTCTATCTATGTGCCAAGTTTCATCCATATCCGTTTGGTAGTTTTTGCGTGAAAGAGTAACAAACATACTTACATACAAATCTTTCCTCTTTATAATATTTATATCTATAATAATGAGACGTATCAAGAATCAAATTAACTGGGTGTTGCCAGGGTTTAATACAATATCAGTATATCGTATGTCCCGTTTAAAATATAAGGAAACTGTACCTAGAATACTCTGTTGTGGAGCCCAATCAACAACGTGTATATTGTTATATTCGACAGGTAACTTTCCCTCAAACTTCCATATCACAGTCTGGTTCAGACCATTGAACATGTCCAAGATTCCTTTTTTTACGTCCTCCGGCAAGCTTTCGCTTCGCAGTATCGATCCCATACTGAAGTATATTATACCGTTTACAGCTTCGTCCATTATTCTTTGCAATTCCTTTGAAGTATTTTTAAATGGTCAGTGATTTTTCTGCGCTTTTATAGAAATAAATTCATGGCGTGATGGTCGAGTAGCTTGGCTCGAGACGTGAATTACTGGGTTTTAGTCCGGGGTTGGACAAGGAATATTCGTTGGGGTATTTATAGTGTAATCCGAGGAATATTTACAGTGTAATAAATTAAATGTTATTACCAAAGTTTTAAGTACAAGAAGAACCGGAAAACATTTCTAATATTCAAACTATAAATGAAAAAGCCAAGCTTGAAGAATTGCTAGTTTATTTTTAGTTATTACTGGACTAACATCAATAATGAGATCGTATATTTCAATAATATGAAGGTTTATTTCTATTGAAATTATAATATGAAGCCCCAGATTGGTCATGTGCCCGAGATACGGTGATGGTGCTTAAAAAATCTATATACTCGTATATTTATTAAAAATCCTGGGACATTCCTGGGACTTTTTTTTTTAAATGAATCCCTATTTCCCTTGGTCGCGGCATCACGCATCGACGGCTGGACCGATTTCGCTAATTCTTTTTTGTTGTGTTTGTTATTCTCAGGCGAAGGTTCTTATGAAAAAAAAAATTAAGAAAGTTGTGTGAAAAATTAGAAAATTTAAGAAAACTAAACTACTTCACTAGCGCTTTTGACAATATAAACTTTTTTAATGTAGCCTGTTTGACATTATTGTCATTCGTTTGATAGTTGGTGCGATTGACAGAATCTTATTGCACATTTCACAGTCAATTCAATAGGAAGATTCGAATTTAAAATTTATTGTTAAGACAGGACAACGTCTGTCGGGTCAGCTAGTCTAATATAAAAACATCTTGTATACATGTGTGTCCAATTACCGAAACCTCTGCTAACCTCTTTGGTGATAGTGGGCGTGAAGATTTGTAATGTAAAAATCATTGGCGTAATTTTACCGAAAGGTTTTGGAATCCAAAATTTCGTAAAGACAAAGCTTTAGTACACTTACTTCAGGCAACTTCTCCACTTCCTCCTCAATATGATATCCAGCTAAAGGCACATAATTCTGCGGCAGACGTATCGCTTGCCCTGACGATATGTGAGAGTTTCCCAGCATCAGCGATCCATTATATTTCACCTCATACAACGGTGGCAATGTACGACCTCTTTTAGCAACAGCCAATGTAAAAGCGTCATTGTATATTTTACTTTCAACACCGCTTACCAACCTGAAATGTTTATTTAGGGAAAATTTATACATTTTGCAAAATAATAATTTTAAATTCAAATGAGACTTAATTATTTCTTAATAAAACTGGTTTATAATTTAGGAAAATAACCTTTTTTGTTAACATAAATTACGGAGCGGTAATTTTTAGTGTATTTGAGATTTAGAAGAGCAGTTACACTAGGAGACTTGTAAAGCACTAATTATGTCTTAGGAATGTAGATTATCGCAATGGTGATTAAGCTGCCAGTGAATCACTCACGTCCAAACGATTATAGCTTCTATTGCCTTGAGCTAAAGTATTCACTATTGCTACTGTTATTGAGATAAGTCACAAGATTACTCTGGCTATATATTATCTACTAAATTAGAATACCTTCTAGGTATTATCCTATCCTAAGATGTTAACAATACAAAAAAAAGATATATTGTAGTAGCTATGTAATAATATTTTATTGCTAACAATTACTTGCCTCAGTCGTGTGAAAAATCACGAATAAATTATATAGTAGAGTACATCGTTCAGTCTTCAACTTAAAATGAAAAATATTTCGTACCAGACGGTTGCTCGCTACTAAATTATACAAGTTCAAATCATTGGTACCAAAATGAGAAACTTTGGGATTGCGTCTTGGTTTTCGTTTGATTTAAATAAATCTTACTTTGTTATGAATGGGAAAGTTAGTGAGGATCTATGGATGTTTGTTTCTCTTTCACGCAAATATTACGAAAACCGATTTGGACACGTAAATAGTTCATAACCTAGATAATGACAAAATATACTTTTTATCCAGGGAAATTGTAATATCCGTCGTTAATGCGGGTGAAACCGCGAGGTACAGGTAGTAGTAAATAAACTAGAAGAAAAGCTATTAAATAACGTTAATTTACATCAATCATTTTGTGCTAGTTTCTGGAAGCCGGTAGGTAAGCGTAATTTTTTTATCGCTAGCTCGATTTCTCGCGAGACGACACGATATTGCACGACACGATAAATTATGGTGAATATACGGCGCTATACATTTGTTTAAACTGCTTTCTCACACATCGATACCGCACCGCACAACATAATAATACAAACAAAAATAGCATTTAGAAACCACGAAGGAAACTTGATTCACGTCGTGCAGGGGCTCGATTCTGTAAGGAAAATTACACTAACTCGAGGATGTTTCGTTGCGGCCTCCGTGCTCTGTCTTTTTCGCTAACTGCGCTAATACTACTAATCACCTGAGAGATAAGCTCTCCAAGGCGTCCGTGAAGGGGCTCGCCGACGAAGTTTGTATTAACTGAACAAGGGGGAGTACTCGCGAAAAAACGCACTAACGGTTCCTATCGCTGTCATTCAAAGTAACAGGTATCTATTATAACTGATAAGAAAAACTCACCACTGATGAAATTTTATCTGAAGAACCATCCATAATTGACCAACTCTCTCCAAGAATGTATATGGTGGGTTGACATTTGTTGTAAGATGTCCAGGGGAATAGGCTGGGTTTGGAGTTTCGTCAATGAGCGACAGTACCATGGGATGCGGATCCATTGAAGATGACCATATTAAAGGGCAGTTGAATACTGAAGAGAGTCTGAAAATAAAATAGTACCCATAATTGCTAAGTCTCCGTGGAGTTTTATTGAAGTTAAGTCTGTTACTATGTTGCAAATTTCATTGAGTTAGTAACTATTTTAGTTCGTTACTTAACTCTTACACCCATATTCTAAGACGATTCCTCGAAAATTCCTCGCCTCCACTCAACTTCACTAAAAGATATTACTATTCTTATTACAAAAATCTCCTCCACTCGACTTGACATTTCTCACTCGAGGTGAGGAAGCAACTGTCAGCTTCAAGGTACGTCAGGGCCTTACGGACCTCAACCTTAAGGAAGCTTTTTGCTTGTAAGTAATTTCTGAAACTCGTTATTTTATTTCATTAATATTTTATCTATAATATAATGACATTACTAATGACATGTTACCTTGACTATACTTCGATTCGACATCAGTCGGGGTTGCTCGAGTTTTGCTCAAGGTATAAGAATACCCATTTTGAGGATTCCTAGAAAAAATGCGAGTTGGAGTCGAGTGCCGTCTGAGGAAACGTCTTAGAATATGGGTGTAGCTTCTGATACTTTATCCGCTTAATTTTTTTTTTTCTTCAGTCTTTGTTAATAAGTAGGTATGTAATATTGTTATTAAGCTCACCTACAGTTATTTTATCAATTTTATAATACCTACCAAATAATGTTTATGTCTATGGTCTAAATTACTAGTAACCACTAGCTCTCCTCCGTGGTTTTTACCACATTAATGTGGGCTGTTTCATTTTCCCAGGATAAATGTCTCCTTTAAGGTATTTCAGGACATGTTCTGTCCATGTGCCAAGTTTCATCAATATCCGCTAAGTAGTTTTTGATTGAATGAGTACCAGATATACATCATCACAAGCATCCCCATTTATAATATTAATTGGATAGGATTTGACCATGAATACTTAATAAACAGGATAATTGCAGCATTATTTATGGTTATGTTATTGACATCTATGAATACGCATGGAAGAATCCTACATCGCGATATCGAAGTTTTCTCAGGATTTGCCTATACAGGATATTACAAAACTACCCGTAAAGCCGAAAGGAGGTTAAATGGGGCCTTATAACGAATCCATTCACAATATTTAAGAACCGTAGTAACGCTGTATAACATATCCCAAAAAAATAAATAAACGATTTTTATGAATGAAAAATAGAAAAACTATTAAAGTAGACAATTATTAGGTACAATAGGTACGTAGGCCTTTTTGTTAAATAATTTGGTTTCCTGACATGACAGCTTACTAGGGTTGTAACACGTTGTATATACAAGCATCTTAAATCAAAAAGTAAAACGGCGGAAGATCTTCCCTTTTAAATGATGGAGTCTCTCACCTCGTTCGTCCATAATGTCCCAATATAATTTTTATAAACAGAATAATTTGGTGTGCATTAAGTTCTTTCTCACCCAGAGTAGATATCTGCATAGATCCATTCAACAATGACAACATCAAATTCTTCTGTTGGGTCTTGTATTAGCTTCTGTACTTCTTCATGCATGACCGTTGCATTCGTGAATTTCAGCATGATGTCAAGGGCCTTTGAGATATCCTGCATGTCAAATTCTTTTCTAATAAACTTTTGAAGGTTTGATATGTCAGCTGGAATTTGATTATATGGTTAAAGTGATATTACTTACACACGAAGAAAGGGAAAGAAAATAAATTCCACCTTATGGTGTACCTGTTGTTAGTTACGTTAAGATTGAGTGGGATTAAGTGGATTTAAGTCAATTACCAACATTTCATGTTGCCATTTCTGAGCGCGGACATCGCATCTATACGCTACGTTCTATACGTTACCTATAATTCGCGATACTTAATAGGGATGATGTCTGATAAGTCAAATCAGCAACTTTTTATTAAATGTCAAAACGAGTGCTTGGGTGCAGCATCAAAAGATCTAGGTACTCGTTGTGGTAAGATCGGTTCTTTAAAATCATAGTAATTATAAAATTTCGATCATATTTGATGTTAAAGTGTGTTTTTCAATGTTCAATACGCTGGTTTGTGTTTGATCATTTATCGTGAAAACAGTATTATTCCGTATTATGGTCAGTTAAATGTTAATCGGGGTTATAACCACTCACTAACAATATCTGTTTAAAAATAAAAAGGATATATTTACCTGATATTATCTGCGTATTTGATGAGACATCAATTTCTCGCAAATTGGTAGAACCATTTTCTTTTGGAAACGTCGTTATATATGTTATCTGAAATATAAGTTTCAAACTTATTACATGCAAAGTTGGGAAAAATTTCAGACGCCACGTGTAAGCTCGTCCATTATTTTTTATAAAGATTTTAAATGGGTGTTATTACGTTGTGACCAGCCTTCAAAAGACTGTTTACGTAGCCACGGCCAAGATTAGAATGACTTATTCCAGGAAATGGAAACATTAGTAGTATTTTGTAAGCACAGCACCATGGGACCAAAAAGTTTAGTAAAAGTATTATTTTTAAAGACATGATACGGTTAGAAAAAATTACAACAAAAATGCAATAATGTTGAACTGTTTCATTAAACAGGTTGTCAGTAACTGCAACATGTCGGTTGAACCAGTCACGCTTTAAGATTATTTTTAATTGGGTGTTTAAAAAGTTTACAGGGAAACCTATAAAATATTAGATAAAATATCTGTCAGTCGGTCACGATTTTCGAATTTTAGAAATAAGCTTATGGTATAACTAATGTTAACTTCTTTATTGAAGATAGAAGTGATTAGGTTTTTTTATTTTCGTTCGGTTAATTAAGCGAATTACTAACTAGCTGTACCCCACGGTTTCATCCGCCTTCCCGAGGAATATTAACATTTATAATAATAATTAATATTATAGTAGGAAAGGATGCGACAGTTTTTAAGCATGTATATATAAGTGTATGGATGTTTGTTACTCTTGCACGCAAAAACTACCAAACGTATTTAAATGCAACTTGGCACTTAGATAGGTATCCTGGAATAACATTTAGGCTACTTTTTATCCAGGGAAAACGTGACCTCGGGAACGTGGGTAAAACCGCACGGGATAGCTAGTTTATAATATAAGAAGGATTAGTATGATAGGATTCCAAGACATGAAGAACTATGCCACTTTACATTTTATTATCAGCAAAAGCAATCTTCCGATAACGCGTTAGAGTCTAACAATTAATAGCTTCTTTCGAATTCGTAGCCTACAAGTATGAAATCAAATAAATTTATTACTACAAAAAAAAAACTGTTAGCATAAACAAAAAAGCACTTAGTTTTATTTATAACTAACAATGTTTCACTATTTCATTTTATAGTGCCACATAAATATGAAAGTTATTTCTTGATATCTGCCCCCTTATCCAGCAAATACAAACTTCGTCGGCGAGCCGCTTCACGGAGGCCTCGGAGAGCTTATCTCTCACGTGATTAGTAGTATTAGCGTAGTTAGCGAAAGAGACAGAGCACGGAGGCCGCGACGAAACATCCTCGAGTTAGTGTCTTTTACCTTACAGAATCGAGCTCCTGTAAGGTATTAATAGATATTATAAAAGTAAGTTTCATAGCCTAGAAAAACAAATATAATTGCAAGTAGGTATATAGCGAATTGATACCAATATTTATAAGCCTCTACTTTATAAACATATAATACGCTACGTAAAGAAAAAAAAAACAAAAATATAAAAGAAATCTCTTGCCAGAATTATTTGATCTCAACGCCAATAAAGGTTCACCCACGCCCGAATAAATAAAGTTATTACTTACCTAGCTATGTCTTTTGAAGTGTTACATTTGTTTGATCATAAGTACATACATAACAACCTAAGACATTGGTTCATTCACACTGTACTAAGTATGTTTATAAGTATTTACCTTGCCTTATGGACAGAACTAACTGTTCCCCTCGGTTTCACCCGCGTACACGATGGATATAATTTTTTTCCGGGATAAAAAGTACCCTTCTAAGGTATGCTAAGGTTTTTTTAGAGTGCTAGAGCTCTTAGTGCAGAGTTCGTCCGGGGAAGTACTAACATCTTACCCATTTCTGCCGTGAAGTACTAGTGTACTTGTATTACTGTGTTTCGGTTAGAAAGGTAAGGGGGCCGGTGAAATTACAGGCACATGAGACTTAACAACTTCACGTCTCAGGGTCGACAACGCATTGGCGATGCCCCTAGTGTTGCAAATGTCCATAGGCGGCGGTGTTCACTTACCATCGGCGGCCCAAGTGGTATAAAAAAAATGCTTAATCTATGCCTAATCTACGTTCTGTAGTTTTTACGTGAAAGAGTAACAAACATCCATCTTACTACTAAAGTTTGGATGAATGGATGATGGTTACTCTATCACCGGAACTGCTGACCGGTTCTGGATGAAATTTGCCACATTGATATATTATAGTCTGGAATAACATTTTGGACACTTTTTATCGCGGGAATATGTAACATCCCTCAGGAAAGCAGGTGCAACTGCGAGGGACAGCTAGTGCATACATCCTCACGACGCATTAAACTTGCGGCGCGCTATGATGGCCGTTTTGACGTTTGACAATGACAAAGAAAAATAAGCTTTATTCCTTCATACATAAGGTGCATCTATTGATTCAACAGCTAATTGTATGATGATGGAAATCAACCTTATTCCAAAGCAATGCAGTTTATTTTCCTATGACAATCTGAACGTCAAAACGGCCATCATAGCGTGCCGGTAGTATAAGTAATATGTGGGGTACATATACAAACCTTTATATAAAAAACACAATGTTTAGCAAAAATATACCTTATTATTTTAAGGAAACCCTAAATGTAAGTGAAAATATAAAGATTACATTAATTTTAGCTTCATTCAGCTTCAGGATTCTGATTAAACGGGCCGAAGTTTGTTACAAAGAGCTACCCACATGAATGCCTTAATTGGGTAAATTAAATTTAAACATAATTTCACATTTCAAACGTTCTTTGAGCCAAAGTCTCGGAACACAAACAAAACATTTTATTTAGCTCATTATTTTTGCGCCTCTGCTAATACAAACTTAGTCGGCGAGCCGCTTCACGGAGGCCTCGGAGAGCTTACCTCTGACATGATTAGTAGTATTAGCGTAGTAACGATAGAGACAGAGCATAGATGCCGCGACGAAACATCCTCGAGTTAGTGTCATTTTCCTTACAGAATCGAGCTCCAGGTTATTGTGTTCGTCCTCACTACAGCCCTTATCGTGTTTTTATTTACATATTACAACTACAGTGTTCTCACTAATTCGTTCGTAAGTCTCACACACTGCTACTGCTTAAATTTTTTCTTTTATTTATTTATCATGACAACAATATACATAAATACCTAAAATGAAATAGCTCTAATAAAAACCATTAAGGTCTCATGAAGCATTTAGTGTAGCATCTTAGAGTAATCAATTGCTAGTTCAGAAGATATGGGTAAAGCACCTTCAGCTGTCTCGACCTATGTGAAAAATATTTTATTGCTATTTTTAGTGTAAAACGATATTCTGTTTGGTTTTTAAATGTTTAAAGTAATTTCACTGTTGGAGGATAAGGCGTTTTAACACTAAAACCCTCTCTAGCTCCATAGCTACAGTGCCATCACTGTATAAGAGGTAATCTCCAAGAAATGGCCCACCAATATCAGCACATTTCTTACATCGACTATTTACTTAAACTTCTAAAGCAAGAAGTAACATTTAAATATATTCCGAGATAATCTCACCCTAAGCTCGAGGTGAACTGAATCAATATACCGCCCTTAACTCACCCTCCTCTGTGACGAATCAGTGTAAGATGTTGAGAAAGTGCACAAATAAATAAGTACCTACATGGTTTTTCTCAGTTGGCTTCCGAACCGGTGGTAACCTCAGTATCTTAATTTATTTTAGTAAAATGGGAGGTTTTTGTTTACTTAGCCCTAGGGTAAGCTCAGGAAGGCAAATATTTTTTTATTAGAAATTTAAAACAAGTTGGCAGCACTATTATAGGAACTATAAGCCACGATGAAATACTTAAAAAAAAACAGCATGCTCATATTGATGACCTCAGATTGATAATACTAATCACTTTGTCCGTAGGTATGATCCGAGAGAGTTGATAAATAAAAGCTATGTAGGTATATCATAATGATAAGAAAATTAAGGTGGTCGGATATATTACGACGGACGAGGTATAACTATCGATGAGTAGAAGGATCGTATAATCCGTCGATATTTCAAGTTCATGCCGATCGATGCAACTATTAGAAAAAGACAATAGTTCAAAAATTAAGTTAACCAAAATCCTGGGTTTGTTATTGTAGTATTTACGAAGATATAATGTAAAAATAATCCTTGAATAACCGAAGCCTTCTAAATACGTTCCTGAAGAGCGACCCTTTGAGTGCTTCAAGTAATGCTCCTATATATTTCTTACGAGTACAATAAGTTACAAAAGCTCCGATGCTTTTACGGACTCATGTTCTTATTTCTCTATAACTAGGTTTTACGAAGAACTTTTGCTGCTCCTTTTATTTATTGAGAGAGTAAGGTACGGATATTTTGTGTGGCCTTACCTAGACTTAGGTTTTATGTAAATGTCTATTTGATTTTTTGTTTATTTTGTCTGTGTTTACCTACGGAGTTTTGATATAAATTTAGGAACAATATCGCTTTATGCTTACTTCCTGTGAATGTATGATAGTCGATATAAAATTAAGTTAGGACACAATCCGTGGATATATTGCAGTCTTTGCAAAATTGGGACATGACACCAAATTTGTCTAGGTTCTTATACTTAATAATGTGGGTTCTACCATAGATAATGTAAATACTGCTTAAGGTTATTTTTAAGTGATAAGATGGAATTCTGTCGTACAGCACCTTCCGGTGTTCTGATAGTTGCAATTCAGAGCTCGTTCCTCCACCACAAGATTAGCTACAAATTGCCAACCGCCATGGTATTGCGAGGGTGACCACATACCATCAGGTGAAGCGTATGCTTGCTTGCCAACCTTTGGACATAAAAAAGACAGTCCATAATATTGACTACCCTTATAAATAAATAAATAAATGAGGTTATGTATAGAAATGGCTACCTGTAGCATTTCTTCGAGTAGAAATTCACGATATTATCATATTCTCAATCGAATGCGAGGATCTAGAGAAGACAAACATTTCCCAACCAATAATCCATCTCCAACAACCCATTGGCGATGCCTCCTATATTGTAAATGACCACTCTCACGACCACATACCATTAGATGGACCGTCTGCAACTTGACATAAATAAAAAAATTCGACTCTTTGTTCCAGGTAATCTGAAGCGGCGGCTGGGGCGTGCGCGAGGATTCGTCCTGCGCATGTTTGACGCTTTGTGCAACTGCACTCAGACAGCCGCGGCCGCAGCACGCACCACTGCCCGTAACAACCCATTCACTAAGCGCTAACCCGATCACAATTCACGCATGCGTTTATTTATCAACCATTTTGTTAGAGGCGATGTAATACTTCCGATAATGTAATTATTTACTTACCTTATAAACCTGGTCGAGCTTTGAGGGCAAGACAAATATGTTATTCATAAAAATATTACTTTGGTAGATTTATCTACTATATCTGTATCTAATAATGTGTATTAATGAATCTTCGTAGCATACTTTTAAGACACTATGTTTTATTAGGTATGTTTAAACATATCCAAGAATGAAGAGGGATTGACAGTAGGCAGAACATATTGAAATGAAATGAGGTTTTTTACCATGAATCAATAGAATCCATGCATTCATTTAAAAGTGCTTCTATGTTTTAGGTTTATCGTGTCACACATCACAAAATTGTTATTACTAAGTTCGGTCTTACCTACCGCGTGTCATGAAATTTCTAAATATTTTACCTACTTTCCATTTTAGAAATTTCTTAGTCTTCCTAAATTAGAATCCCTAAAACGGTGTAACATGGTGTTATGTGATCGGTGTGATGACGCTTATAGTCAGTAAGATGATGTATTTTTAGCAATACATATTAGAATATATAAAATATATTATATACTTTCTATGTGGATATACATATTGTGTACCTAACTATACTTATCTTGTCAAATTCTAACCATTTTAATGATATAATAAATGTGCCCAGGTGTCTAGTCGCAACCCATAACTTACTTCGGATCCTAATTAGAAGTATCTAATCCTTGACAATATTTCATATTGTTCTCGCTTAGGAGCTTCATAAATAATGCCGCTCTTCTCTAAAGACCCACCTAACCCATCCTAATAGTCATTGTCGTAAAAAGCTGAAAATGTTTGATGAGAATGGTGTTTTGTGTGACATTATTTATGGATGACCTCTTATAACAACGACTTGTTGTATGTGACTTGTTTCCTGTTGTGTAATATATAGATGTACCCATTTCACTTCATACTGTTTCCTTAGAGTAAGTAACATTATTATTAAATACTTTTTAAGTTATTTCTATATGCTATAAAGCATTTAATTTTAATTATATTAGTAACTTATTTATTGTAATTAGCACAAACGAAAATAGCACAAGTCAAAAAATAGTCGCGCACAATTTTATAATCTCATTTTTTAATTTATGTGTAAAGAATCAGGTCGAATTAGTTACTACGGAACGTGGACTGTATATCCACAGGGGCTGGTTCATATCCGGCTCAAAGGACCACTTCATTCTGTTCACGACGTAAATTGAAAACAGAATGAGAGACTTTCAAATATTTTAATACGAAATATAAATTCGCACGTACATAACAGATAAAAAATCGAATGAACGAATGTTGCCAGCTTAACAAAAACGTTTTATGTTTTGGACAAAGGACGAAATGCAGAAAAAAATATCATAACACGAACGTTTTATTTTTTGTTCCTACCTATTGAGGCTATTACGTGAGACATGCAATTCTTTAAAGATATCTACTACAAGAGACATTATTCTTATAGGTGCATGTAATTGATATATAGCCGACCTAAATTCACAATCATTATACATATACAATATGTAAATACCTACCTACTGACTGAGAGAATAATAAAGAAATAAAAAAAACTACTTTACAATAAAATAACTCTTGAATTCGGTTACTATATATGCACATAATGAATTTTTATCTTTTTTACAAACAATTAACTTTAGTAAATGACTTACTTTAGAACTTTTAAATAAAATAAATTAAGTTTTGTATTTTTCTGTGTGAATAAGATCTGTAGTTTGTAAACTATATTCAGATAAATATAATAAAATTGATATAACATGTTTAAATATAATAAATGTTCAATGTGATATCCTGCCTGTAACCTTTTCTTCCGGTGTGATTCTACTGAAAAGTTATGAAATAAAGTGATTTTTTAAATTATTTGCAGCTCCGTTTTATTCATGTTTTTGTAAAATATATATATTTTTTAATTGTTTTAAGCTTCGTTTAATTCATAATTTGATTTTAATAATACTTATAAATTTTAAGCTATGAAAAGTTCTTATATGAATGGTTTCTTAGAATATATGTATATAATAGGCATGTACTTTTAATATATAACGTTATTTTCTTATGTGTAAATTATACGTAGTAAAAAGTAATTAAATGGATGATTTCTTAAAATATATGTATATAATAGACTTGCACCTTTATAAATAACGTAATTTTTATAATGTATTTTGCTTTATATAATATTATCAGTTGTTACATCCTCAGACACCTATCAATAATAGATATAGAAACATGGTTAAAAAAAACGAGGTACGGCGGCATATCATCACAACTCTGAACCAGAACCAGTTTCAGAAGCTTGGTAAGTAACCGAAAGGTAAATGGTAATGTGGTATTATACGAGTATAAGATCTCATGCTGGCAGTCACGCCACAGGCCTTTGGATCGATTTCGAATTTCGGCGTTTGTTTGAAAATATCTTGTATGTAAGTAAGGCACCTAGTTAAACATTGTTTTTTATACCCGTTTGGGCGACAAACAAGCAGACGGTCCACCTGATGGAAAATGGTCACCGCCGTCTGTGGACATTTGCAACACCAAGGGCATCGTCAATGGCTTGCCTTGGTTGGTTAATTAACGACCTACCCTCAAATCTGCGCGATGATATGATGCAGACTAATATAAAACATAAATTAAAATATGACTACCTATCTATAACCTGTGTTTGCAGAGCGCTGGGACTCGCCAATGTGGGCGCGATGGACGCATATATTATCCACACCAAAAAGTAATTAATATTGTTGTTCTTTATACTGTGCTAACATTAGGATTAAGATAAATTATATACTAACAAACATAGACATTGTCCGACGTAAATAAATAAATAAAATAAAATAGCAACTGTTAATTCATAATAATAGTATTACTTCATCTTTTTATTATTTATCTTGTCTACTATGTATAATTATTATTCACCTATTATAATTTGTTGGAATCATTTATAATTCTTCTAAATCTATTAATAATTTTTTCAAATGTTGTTTGAAAGTTCTGTGTAGGTTCTTTTTTTTAAATTGGTAATGAATTAAAACAAAAAAAAGCTCTACTACTCTAAAATATAAATATAATATGAAGTAGCTAAGTATTTCAAATAACGAGACCCCATAGTACAAGATCTGCTTAGTTTGGGATCAAACAACCGTGTTTAAATATTTACTATACCTTATGGCTAAACTGGGGATATAGGTAAATCCTCACAAAGAGCGGTTTTACACAGCCTGTGTTTCATATATTCATAATGCTCAGTCTGTGAAGTTGGGGCATTATGTAGTGTACACAGTACATTATAAACTTCTTCATTATTCAGAACAGAGTCATTGCTGAGCTTATTGCAGATGCTTCTAGCTAAAGCTACCTTTGGGTAGGGCATTAGAGTCAATCAATTCATAAGACTATAAAGGCCTATGTGAATAAAATATATCTCATTATCATATCATGGTTACAAATAGGTGTTAAGGGAAAGTCGACAGCTAACATTTGTGTGCGGAAATGTTGATACCCAAGATTTTGTATTGTGATTGCTTCGCCGGTAGTGGCTTCGATTTCCACAAACAGGGGAAGAAAAATCGGCGCATGAACATAATATCTGTCTGTTTATGGTTTATGGTCTGATTTGTACACATTCCTTCAATCAATTTTTGGAAAATATTTTCAATGTAGGTACAGACACGATAGTTCTACAGTTTATTTATAGTTTATGAAGTTGTGTCTATAGCGAGGAATAAGATAACAAATTCGAAAATGGAATGTCAAATAAATGTTCTTAAAATAAAATTAATTTGAAATTATAATTCTCCGCCAAACCATAGATAACTTAGATTTGAAACGTTCAGCAACATAAAACGGCAACTTCATACTTCAACTTTGATTGTCCGTGTAAGGGTGTAAGAGGCATCAGAGGCTAACACCTATCCCTTAAAAAAAAAGAAAAAGCAACACCTAATTTTATCTGCACCATAATTACAGCAGATTCTTATAGTTTAGTGACGGAATACTATTGGGTTAATACTTGTTCAGGGGATTAATCTAGAAGGCGCTGATTGCTAATTCCATACCTACCTTTACAGGAGTCAGAGTCAGCCAGACACACACTTGACATAAAAGTGACATCCCATTTTGAATAGCTGTCTCTTTCCACATAAATAAAGCCATGTAACTTATTTCAAAACCTCACATTATAAGAAAATACGTAATCTTTCTAATTATATTACTATTAATTACAAACTGCAAAAGTTAGGATGAATGGATGTATGTTACTCCATTAATGCCAAACGGCTGAACGGTTTTGGCACAGAGATACATTATAGTCTGGAATAGTACATAAGCATACATACTTTTTGAGCTGGGAATATGTAACATCCCTCGGCAACGCGGGTGTAACCGCGGGCAACAGCTAGTACTATAATATATATTTATTAAAATTGAACTCAAAATATTAAGCATGGAAATTCGTGTTACAATAAAGTCCGGATTAAACTGAAACTAAAATAGCAATATCAAGATTTCTAATCAGCTAAGCGAGTTCGCTTCATATTATAATTTTAGCAGGTCAAGTCAGCAGTTAAGGAACGGAAAATAGGTCAGCCTATCGAACTAGGCTTTGCTGGCCTCGCCTCATTATTCCACCTTCGCCACTGAACTATGGAAGTCGAGAGCTGCACATGTGATACCTAAAATTGAGTTTTTAATAAGTACCTACCATAATTATATTTTTATAATTAGAAACAACCAAATCAAAATAAAATGAGACACTAAGCCCTTTCACTACACAATACCTACCTAATTTGTACATATGAAAAACCTACCTATTATCTATATATAAGCAAAATGGGGTTCCTTTGACGCACCACCACCTCAACTACTGAACATATCGGGATGGGACTGCTACCATTCGAAGCGGAATTTTTCCTAGATATCGATAAACGTTGAAACCGCAGGGGACAGCTAGTATAATAAAAATTTTATAATGCAATAAAAATAGAATCAGTGTTGCTTTTATCATATGCATCACTTACCTTAGACTTACTAAATTAAGAATGAGCCATACCATAGTATAAATAGTTAGTTACAAATAAAACACTGGCAAATTATGCTTTTTTATTTTGATGTGAAAAATGAGAAAAGGGGACGAATACCTACGAGTTGAAATTGCGCAGGTCCTGTAATGTAGTCTCCAATACTACGGTGCGGCAACTAAATACAATAGGTGATTGTTGGATGATGGAGACAAACTTATCATAAATCGAAAGGATCTAGGGTCACAGGAGCCCCCGCCATGTCAAGCGTGCACAGCCATACCTACCTTTTCTCGAAGCCACTCAAGGCGCTTTTGATCCTCCTGTGACATCGTCGTGGATCACTCTAGAAGCCTTAATATTTAGTGACCAAGAGTAATGCATACTGTAACCAAATTTTCTTCTTTTCTGTCTATAGTTCACGACCTATCGCCAGTCAAAGTTCTGTAAATTTGATACTATCACTGACCGATCATCAAAATTACTAAGTACTTCACAGAAACTACACATTTTGGTTTTAGTTAAACACTAAGGAAAAACCAAAACATCCTGAAATTTCAGTCCCGTTTTTTTTGCTGTCGATTTCCTAACAGTCTATTGAGACAAAAAAAATTACAAGCCGCGTAATATCTTTGTATTCGTGTAGGTAGTCGTAAGAAATAACTTTCTAGGTAACTGCGCAGCCAAGCTAGAGACTAGGTAATAGTTGTAGGATGGTACAGTCAGCCACGGCTATATTTTATAAAATGTTATTCCCATCTGGTAAGCAGATGGGTGAAGCTCAACCTTACTTCGGACCTTCTACTACCACTACCTATTGTATATCTGGAGATAGACAAGCAACTCGATCATATTTTAAAAATTAATTATTTTCCGACCCTGTCGCCCTCTGGTTTATATTAAACTCATATTAAACAGTTTAAACTCATACCTATTTGTAGCCCTTATAAATAGCTATAAACATGTGTTACTTCTATACGTCTAAATTAATCAGTACCTACTATATGTAGAAATTTATTATTATATTTATAAATATATTATAATAATATCCACACTCTTCAAATCCACAGATCTTAAATCTTTAGTGACATTTATGCCATGGAACACGCACGCGAAAACTAAACATCGCGATATCGAAGTTTTCTCAGGATTTGACTATAATATATAA
This sequence comes from Habrosyne pyritoides, assembly GCA_907165245.1. Lineage (NCBI taxonomy): Eukaryota > Metazoa > Arthropoda > Insecta > Lepidoptera > Drepanidae > Habrosyne > Habrosyne pyritoides. Next base: position 7,639,932 of record OU015602.1, on the reverse strand, counting down.
GTATGTATATATCCAATAAGCTTGCAACAACAACGTTGGATCTTTTCGGCGGAGATCCCTGTGCGCTCGATGAAATTGCCCGCGTAAGTGTGACAGAGGCATTAGAGGACAACACCTTCGTCCCTCCGAAAAAAAATCTCCCTTTCATTCCTACAAAACATAGTGAAATGAGAGCCAATTTAACAATTTATTTTGATAGCGTTATTAAAAGAGGGTTAATATGTATATTTACAATTTAGTATTTTAAATATGAAATTTATGCACAAGAGCTATTTTTCTTTAACATTTTATGTCTTATCAAAGATTTGAAATAGAATTTATAATTTTTTACTTATTATTAGAAACTGTGCTTTCTGACCTTTTCACAACTTCTTTACACTAACGATTATAATTAAAGGATATTAATTTTGTTACGTTTTAAATAAGTCACAAATTTATTTATTACAATGTTTGGAACAAATTTCAAGCTATGTAAAAGTTTTTTTTGACCTGTTAACACCGGCTTATTAGATATAAGATAAAAGGTAGATAGATGGCGTTGTATTTGAACAAAAATTATAGCATGATTTAGCTACTTCGGCGTTTTGTGAAAAAAGTTGCAGAACGTTATTTTATATCTGCTATTTAAAAAAATGCCAATAATAGTCATTTAAAGAACTCAATGTGTTATCATCTATCACAAAATTGCTTTGCCAAGACCAAAGCAAAAGCAAAGAATCCCTCCTGTTAATCGCATCAAGAAAAATCAATCGCAAACCCGTAAGAAAAAAAATGTCTCGCAACGAAATCCTTCCTTCGTAAAGAGTAGCGAGGTCTCATGTGAAGCCAAGTCAGTTATTTTAGTTAGTATGGGATCACGTGTTCTTCAAATTTGACTTAAATTGTTTCTTTAGTTACTTACCAACATTTAGTGACCATTTTAACATTTACATTTATTAATTTAATTAATAAAGTGACTTGCCAATCATAAGGCAATATACAAACGTATCTACCTAGCCTATGTATTAAACATAAATTATTACGATACACCATTTACAATAATTAGTCACTAATATCAATTTATTAGCGATCTGAGATGGTATTTCCTCGCAGCATCGTTTCATTTGTATTTATTCATACTACCTATAATAGTTATAAACTGTTTTGGCTTTTGTACTATTTTTTGTATGTATTATTTGTAATATTATAAGCTGTTTGTTTTCCATAAAATAAATAAATAGCAAAATTAATCAGGGTGATGTTTTGTTATAGCTTTGAAATGCAATGAAATAAATAATATTAACATATCTCAGAGTCCATATTATGGCCTTAGAACATTAAAATTTTACATTCGACATTTCAAAGTTTTTTTTAATCGAGAATCAATTTAGAAATATTTTTTTTTAGTATGGAGTGTAGAAGTAAAGGAGGGCCATCTTGTATGGGGGATTAGTCGAAAAAGTGTCCTCTTATAAACACCAAATTAGGTTTCGAATTCTCACCGAAATAGCGCTAGTGTAGCAAATGGAAATGATATGAACAGAGTGAAGTGTGCGGGGTTGGTTTCCGGTAATTCTTTAAAACTATTTTCTATTTACAGTTAATTGGGGTACTTAAAATCACTGTATAATTTTATTCCATACTCATCTTTGTCCATATATTATAATAATTATAAAAAATGCGCTGTAACACAACGGAAATGTTTCTTTCCTTTTTTATTAATTTTCTATCCTACTCTAATAATTTGTGACGCTCTATTTAAAATTCTTCCACTTGCTACAACAGCGCCACCTTAGTTTGTTCCCTTTCAAGGGACACTTTTTAGTACACTGAGATGGTATTCCTTTACTTCTACACTCATCTTACATCATACTTTTTAGAGAAAATTCACGCCCCAATCCAGTGTACTCGACTAAAGGAATGACGCTTCTAACCAGGGAGGCCAATGCCAGTGACTTAAATTACCCAAACCACAATGGCCATCAAAATTATAAATTTATCTTTAATAATAATAATAATAATAAATAATAATAATAATAAATATCCTGAGACATTCTTTACATACGGCCATCTGATCCCAAACTAAGCAGAGCTTGTACTATGGAAACCGGATAACTGATATACTACATATACTACTTTTTTTTTTTTTTTTTTTCTAAATACATACTTATATAGATATTTACACCCAGACACAGAACAAACAGACATGTTCATGCACACAAATGTTTGTCCTGGGTGGGAATCGAACCCGCGACCTTCGGTTTGGCAGTCAGAGCGTTAACCACCAAGCCAAGTGGCCTGTCAAATCTTTAGTATAATCAAAAACATTTTTATGTTAAAATGAAGAAAACGTCTTGACAACTTCTTTTTGCTTACTAGGGTTGTACTGTATATGTTAATTATGATATGTAATAAAATAAACCTATAGGAGTGTCATGTAATGACTATTTATAACACTTATATCCCCGCAATTTCCCAACTTGAACATTCACCACATAATATGTACCTACATTCTTACATCGGCTTAATATTCCTCGTTTTGTGGAATATTCTTTATAAGTTGGCCACGCTAGTTGTTTCAGGGTGTCTGTCAAGCCATAGATAAATAATAAGATATTGGATGCGTAATAAAAAAACCCTCTGTTGATGCTGGCTGAAAACAAAAAACCCAGCCACATTATAGCTGTTAATCGATTTCTACAATTTTTAATAATACCTAATAGTCGAAAATAAAAGAATGGAAAAATAAGGATTTTTTTTATTTGTAAACATCTTAGCCCTCGGTCCACGGTTGCTAGGGACTAGGGGTTAACTGAGACTTCGAGAATCAGATGCCGTTATCCTAAGGCTTGTTACTTGTTAGTGCGTTAATGTGTGTGTGAGATTTGTACAGGTAGGGGAATTTCTTCAAACTGAACTGATACGGGGCCAACATATAACTCTCTTGCGTTTTGTCACTCACTCCTTTTTTTTTAATCACTATGACTATATGTATAACTAGTACATATTATATTAGTCTGTGGGTATACAAACACTATCATATATGAACGGTCCTTCTGATAGTAAGTGGTCATTAGGCCCATCATAACCCAGAATGCAGGGGGGTGCAAAAGAACCAGACGCCACGCGTTGCAGGTCCTCGCCGATGGTGGTCAAGTCGTGGACCATCGATGAGGCGCCGCTCATCGCGCTTGAGTTAATAAAAAAGGGTTCTTAAAAGTGATTTGGAGGGGGCGAGCACGCCAGATCACTGCTTGCACCCACCCGGGCGCTTGTAGTGCTTGAAGGGGCTGGCATTTGCAACACCAGGAGCATCGCCAATGCGTCGTTGACTCTGAGACGTGAATCTAATGGAAAGGAAAAACAGTTCTTATTTTTAATTTCCTTATTATAGGGGACATCATTGGTACCTATTATATGAAATAAAAATAGTTTTAGCTTACTTTTCATGCATTGAGCTTTTCTAGTCTTACAAGTCAAAGTTTCGGGCTTTCAGTTTGTTTGGTAACGTAAACTAGCTTTTCGCCCCCAGAATAAACATCGTCTAAGTATATGTTCTTTTTTGTGATAAAAGGTAGCCTATTTACCAAATATCATTAAGATTCTGGCAGCTGTTTTGCCTTGAAAACGTATTAAACAGATAGACAAACATATATTCGAATTTATAATATTTGTACGTATGAATCATATGTATGACAAATCAGTTTTCTACAGTCCCCAAGAGATTTCATTTAAAAAGTTTGTCATACCCTTTTTTACGAGAATAGATTGGAGAATAATTTATAAATTTTTTAGAGTAGTAGAGCTCTTAATGCAGAGTTCGTCCGGGGAAGTACTACCACCTTACCCATTTCCGCCGTGAAACAGTAGTGCAATTGTATTACTGTGTTTCGGTTAGAAAGGTAAGGGGGCGGGTAAAATTACAGGCACATGAGACTTAACAACTTCACTTCTCAGGGTCGACAACGCATTGGCGATGCTCCTAGTGTTGCAAATGTCCATAGGCGGCGGTGACCACTTACCATCAGGTGGACCGTCTGCTTGTTTGTCGGCCAAAGTGACATAAAAAAAAAAATATATTAATTCCTCATAATATTTTTGTATAAAAATTACATCAATAAGTACTATTATGTATTAAATTTCTTTTTTTTAATAAATTCCTTATAGAAAGAGAGCTCTGATTCAGTCTAAGCCTATTAATAAAAGTCAGGTGACAATTCGTAATAGAAAGGTATGAATTGTCTGTATTGAAAAAGCTGACCCTGACCCTAATCAATGCTCTAATAATGTTAATGATGCGATGGATGTTTTGTATAAAGATATTTCCCATAAAAAAATTATAATATGATTTATTATTATTTACTTAAACATAACTTCTAAACTATTTTCTATGTTTCTTGTAATTTGGCGAACGATCTCTATCTCTCTTCTTCTTTTTTCCTTTTCGTTTTTTGTCAATATCTCGTTTACTTTCAGGAGACCCTCTTTTAGACCTTCCTTGCACTCTATGAGAATCTGATGAGTCAGAACTTCGTCTTCTTCTGCTTTTTTTCATTTTTCTTCGCTTTTCGGTATCAGATTGAGAACTTAAGGAATCGCTACTGCTGTCTCGCTTCCCTTTTCGTATACGACTAGACCTATCATCGCTACTGGAAGCATCCCTATTCTGTCTCCTACTCCTTCCATTTGACGAATTATCATTTTTCTTTTCTCTCCTATGCTCGCTGTATTGTTTTACTGTATTGTCACTTTTGTTTGATTTTTGACTTGATGATCCTTCATATTGTTTCACAGGTATTTGCTGATTTTTTTCTCTCTTTTTGTATTCTTCATATGAACCAGCGTCTGTAATATGATAAAATCTTTATAATTCAAGTTATTCTAAATTAGGTTTAGTAACCATATGGCAGAGGGCTTATTTTAGATCGATAATTACGCAGCTTTCATTACGTTATTTGCAGTAGTATCGGTAATGACTGAAATCAGTTACTTTTTATCATCTGTCAAAACGCAAATTTTGTATACAAAATGTACTGAGTACTAACTTATGACGTAGTTCTATAAATAAAATATGTGTTTTCTAACAATTTTATAAGTGGGAAGTCTTACTTATGACTTTGGATTCCTTATCATATTCTGACTTGGTAACAGGATGCATCATAAATTCACTCAAACTGATGACTTCTTTCTTCATAGCAATGTCAACCATCACTCGACCATTATCTTCATCTAAACTGACAACCTGCAATGGATATATTTGGCACATGTTATAAGTGAGGACTTAATTCTTTTCACAGTGAAGTAGAAGTATCAAAGGTTGTCAATATTTTAGTATGTAGCAAAATACGGATTTCCGTATTGCGGTATGATGTAAAATACAACAATCTAGCTGCCCGCCCCGGCTTCGCACGGGTGACCTAATTAAGAAAATAAAGTTTCTGAGCCGAGTGGTGACCACTTATAAAGAGACAACTCATTTATAGTATATATACGTTGATAGCTACACTTGTGTATTTTATCGCTACTATATGTTGATATTGTGGTCAAACATAAGCCATTACAAAGTTAAGAAAAAAAATCTACCTTGCCATAATAACCGCTGAATTTCCCCGTAGTAATTTTCACAAATGAATTCTTCACAATGGACAGCTCTTCGCCTTTACTGTCTTTGGCAATTTTTTTCTTTTGATTATCTGTTACTACTTTGTCGGCTCCTAATCCAAGTCCTTTTGGACGTAATTGTGGTGGTTTGTACTTAGATCTGAAATTAAGAAATAGTAAAATTATTTCAAAATTCAAAAATTCAAACTTCAATACCGTTTATTCAGTTTAGGCCCACGGAAGGCACTTATGAAGGTCAAATTTAAAGTTACTGAAGCTACTACCGTTTAATAATGAACTCCCTTTGCTTGTTTTTGTAAAATCAATCTCTTCTTGACGGTGTAGTTGCTTTGGTGGTTACAGACCATGGATGCCACGCTACAGACCGTGGGAACGATTCCTACCCATTTGTGTGCATGAACATGTCTGTTTGTTTTGTGTCTGAATGTAAAAATCTATTTTAGTACCTATATATTTAGAAAAAAATGAAGTTGTAGGTATAATTATAGATACGTGTAATATAGTACTAGCTTTCCGTGTTACGGTTTCACCTGCGTGCCTGAGTGATCTTATGTATCCCGGATTTATAAAATAGAAATAATTATCCTTTAAAATAGTAAATAATTCATCAAATAGCTGCCATTGTTCGAGAGATTACTCATTGCATATGTATGCAGAGGTTTATAAGTATAAACTCATAAAATCTGCAGATTTTTTATTATATTATTTTAATTATAAATTATTTTGTTTTCATGGTACAAGCTCTGCTTAGGATCAGATGGCTGTGTGCAAAAGAATGTCTGGATATTTTATTATTATAATATTATAATATTATATTCCAATAAATAAACTCGGTACATTTGTCTCCCTGTCCTGTTTCCAATATGTTGGGGTTGCTTTCTCCATTCAACCCTACTATTCTTACTATGCATGACAAACTGAGAACAAAACATGCAAGAGTCAAGAGATTGCTAAAATCACAGAACATATATTCAGTTTTGGTTCTGGTGATTTTTCTGTCATGGCATCATGATTTGCCAGGCTTTTTTGGGTCAAACTAAGCAGAGTTTGGACACAAACCAGAATAGAAACCAGATAATTGTTAAACTACAAATACTATGTCTTGTTTCTTAATACATACTTACATAGATATTTACATCCCGAGGTAGCACCAGACAAGTTCATCCTACACATGTTTGTCTTGACTGGGAATCATACCATGACCTGCAGCATGGTAGTAAGGGTATTAAACCATCAAGCCAATGTACCCATCAAGCTTAATAAAAGGCTTCTTGCCTTTAAGCATCAAATATAAACTGGAATAAACATTGAGTAGCATAAAATTTGTTACTACCTCAGAAGATACACTAGCCTTGAAGATCTTGATGGAAACATTGCCATTACCCAAAAAAATATGGCTCAGGCATAGTTATAAAAAAACAAAAATTTATGCTCACTGTTCCTTATTAGGTGTCCACCCCATACCTCGCAGCATTGCCAAACCAAACTCCTGTATTGGTACTGATTCATAGTCGTCTAAGGTTGACTGTAATTAATACATTTAATTAAGTTGATTGATTTATATAGTTAATTATGAGGCACTTCACTTTCTTAGCTAGTTATGCTTTCACTTACAAGCATTTATTGTAAGATTATACAAAAACAAATATCTAGTAACTAATTCCGCTGGATCTCCTTCTCAAACAAGGAAACTTGCCGGACAGAAAGTAGCACCACAGACACAATGCCTCACCGATTCTGCAATAAAACACATCTGTGGTGCTAGTCCGTTGACTCAGTGACAGCCGGTCTGATACGTCCTGAAGACGGTATAGATTGGATAGAAATGTAACTTACAAACAATATTGTAGCAAAATATAAAAAAAAAAACAATCTAATTGCTTCAATTCCCTTACTGTATGGTGCATGATGGTGACTATGAAAATATATTTACCTCTTTCTGCCCATCCATAACTGGTTTTGAAGGTACAGGAACAGTAAATGACGTATTTTCAACCTTAACTTCCTTCTTAGCTTCCTGCATCAGCTCTCTAATAGCCATCTGTTCTAATGATTCTTCTTGAGCATTCTCTTCTAGGATATGTGGTTCATTTTTTATGTGTAAATCTGGATCTTCCTTTACTTCAGGTTCTTGTACAGCACTTTCCACTTGCTCAGCAATCTGCTTTAGTCTTTCAGCTGTGATAAGAGTGTTCGGCTTCATTTTAATGACAAGAGGTGTATTTTCTTTGACCTCTTCTCCTCTGAAATAATAATAAGAATTCTGATGAGTACTGTAAAAAAAAGTACCAGATTTCTGGTGTTGTTTTGTGGTAAGTGTTGTTGCCTGCTCTCAGGCTTATATTAACAAAGATCAAATGAACAAATCAACTGTACTACCAAACTGACCAACCGGGAATCAACCCTAAGGTATGCCAAGCTTTAACTAGAGTAGATATATGAGCTATGATATAAAAAACATGAAAACCTCAAGCAGCAAGAACTGGTCTATTCTTTTGAGCTATTTCTGACGGATAGTTAATGTGAAATAGAACATTTAGATTTTTTCTTTCTGTTTAACTTGTAAGCAATGCTATATTTTAAGCAATGAGTATGACTATGAATAACTTACCCCACAACTTTTATAGATTTTTCTTCGACACATTCTATGTAATCTCTTTTCTCCTCGACGAGGGGTTTATCGACTTTCTTCGTTTTCTTGAATCCGAATGATATTTTTTTGCTCTCCATGTTAGAACAGATACGTAATTCTTAATGAAACATATTATTAAAAAAACAGATGATTTATTAATAACATACAAAAACACCATTGAATCTCTACAATATTCATTAGTTGACATGCAGAATTGGCAGCTACGCCATACAGCTACGCTACGCTCTGTCAGTCAGTAGTCGCTTGACAGACTTGACAGTCTAGATACTGACATTTTTACTTCTTAAAATCTGTTTTTATGACCATAGATACAAAGTCTTTCAGTCGCTTACATTATGAAAACAAACGTATTAGCTTAGGAATAATTTACTCCAGACCAAAAATATCATAATCGCTATAAAAAATCATTTTAAAACATGAATTTCATATATATTTCATATATTTTTTTTTTCAAATTCTAAATTCAAAACCATTTATTCAGTTTAGGTTTATGTAAAATTCAAAGTTCCTGAATCTGCAATGTACCGTATTACATTTAGAATTGTATTAAAGTGACTCTTATTTGCTAATCCATCTTGACCACGGCGGAGAACATTGGTTGGCGTGGCGTTCACTGCGTAGCAGTGACAGATTGACAAGGGTAAACAAAAAAACAATGTAACACTGAAAAATGTAACAATACCCAACTAACGTATTAGTGATTGCCAGCTAAATGACAAACAAATTCTAAGGGATTTTTTTTTCGCAGTTGAAATCGAAGCCATTGGCATACATTGACGGCCATACTATTGTTATTTCTCTGGTGGTTCGTAGGTGTGAGAATGAGATAGCAATCACCCAACGGTCAATCTAGTAGCATAACAATCCGCATCAATTTCGATTCCGAAGGCATTACACAAACGCCTAGTGGGTAGATAGATACTTATTTTTACTAAGAAGTTATTCCTTAATACCTACTCCTCACAAGTTGAATTGAGACGCCTAAAATAATTAGCATCCTAACATTTACCGGGTCTTATATGGAACAACTAGAGCGGGGAGAAAAATGTTGTATATATTTTATAATGTTATTGTTTTATTAAGTTCCCAAAATTTTAATACTCAATCAACATAGAACATTTGTATCTTGGAGCATTTGAAGGCCGACTTCAGCGATAATAGCCTATTAAGTACCACTATTATTAGGTTATTATAAAAGCTTTTTTAAGCCGCCGCAAAGTTTTAGAAATCATCCAGGGAAATATGGAATCTTTTTAGATTATATCTTACAGTTGAAAATTATGCTCTGATTCGCTCGAACGAAAATTTATGAGCTTCGATAAAAAATAAACAAATAAACAGAAATACAGCTTACGTAAAGGTTAACAAGGCTGACTAGGTTACAAATATATAACAAGTCGAGAAACATACATGGATTATAATATTTGGATAGCCCTGGATAAGGAATCTAAAAAAAATGTATGACGGTACCTTTATATTAAGTTCATGGATACAAAATGTTTGTGTCAGCGATCGTCAATAATTGTACTTACATAGAACGTAACACTAGTTATTAATATATATTTTAATTAGAAAGACAGACTCCGCGGTTATCTATCTTAAGTACATAAGCGCAATGTGGGCCCAGCCGGCCCACTGGTGGACCGATAACCAGTGAAACAGAACGGGCAGGGCGATTGTTTAATGCTATCGGAATCGTCGTTGCAGTATATTTTGTATTAAATTGACGGCGCTACGACTGTTGTCCCATACTATTCGTGCGCCGAACCAGAAATCTATTATGAAATAGGCTTCCACATTGAATCCGAGAGAGTTGCACAATTGGGGTGGAGGAAACAGATGGATGCGAAGAACCATGCCCACAAGTGAATGTCTATTAATCCGATATATTTACTATAATTCAACTTTAAATTAAAAAAAAATACCACAATTTTAGAAAGAATAAAATTTCAATGAATATTATTTATACATATTTATAACTTGCTAACAGCGTTTGCAATGTAGCGCAAAAAATGTGTTTATTTACGACATCACATTAGAAACTTCTAATATTATCTGTGTTTCTCTACTATATTATGCATGTATTATACCTTCCTCTTGAAACACTCTATCTATTAAAATCGCTTTAAATTCCGTTGCGTAGTTTAGATCTAAGCATACATAGTGACAGACAGACAGCGGGAAGCGACTTTGCTTTATACTATGTAGTAAAATACACAAATTCATAGAAATATAGTTTATTAAGGTAGTACATTTTACCGAAGAGTAAATAGTTTGGGAATCAAAATGTAAGCTGATTATGAACTGTTATTCACAGACTTAATATGCTCCTGTCAATGACAGACCAGTTGGCTTGGTGGTTAGAGACCCTTACTGCCACGTCGCAGAGTTCGATTCCCGCGCAGGACAAACATCTGTTAGGTGTACATATCTATATACGAGTATGTATTTTAAAAAGACCATACATATGTCGCATATCAAGTTTCCATAGTACAAAGCTTTGCTTAGTTTGGGGTCAGATGGTCGTGTGTAAAGAATGTCCCAGGATATTTTATCATAATTATTAGTTATAGGTGCGCCACCTATAGGAGGTGTAGATACAAAATAACTGTTTTCTGAAGTTATAAGTAATCGAACGTAATTGTGAGAAATAAAAAAGACAATAAATAATAACAAACAATAGAAGCTCCTGGAATGGACTCTCTTGTACGGTCGGTGTCAGGAGCGTTGTTGGACCAACGAAATGAAATATTTTCGCGACAATATCGACATAATATTGGACTCGGCAAATGCTTTGTGACCCAGCTGCGATTTATTTGCTTGGAATGGGACAATAAATTTTTATGTTGTTTAGTTACCTACTGATATTGTATTTATCATCGTTACATAAATGAGAATGTAAGTATCGAAATAAAACTGTTACTTATTATCTTAGGTACCTTAAAAATGGAAGAAAGACCCAGCAATTATATCAGTCGGCCGGTGTCTGTCCAGTCAATAATTTCGAAAATATTCATTAGAAAAATATATGAAACTATATGAAGATCGAGCTCAGTGGCGTGCCATAGGTGAAGCCTATGTCCAGCAGTGGACAGAGATAGGCTGATGATGATGATGATATGGCGGAAATATGAAATTAGACACAGGTACCTTTAAGGTATTATGTGCCTATAGCTTTGAAGGGAAAAGTTGAAGCTGCCATGAAAAAAAATGTAATACCTTATATATTATGTTCAAATGGTAATTTGTGTAAAGAGGTTTATCTGCACCCCGAACGCTATGCTGTAAATTTAACTTTCACGGTTGCTCATATTTAAAGATGCTCCGTTGCCCTTGCCGCTACCTAACCTAACCTGCTTTACATTCCAGAAACATAAAGCAACGATTTGGGTGTAACGTTCGGATATTTAATTTGTTATGAGCCGTATACCCAGCGCCGGGAACATCGTAAAAAGTTTCTTTTTTATGGAGGGACGCCTGTTGTCACGGAAATTTGATTTTACGAATGAGCGATTTTAATATGACTGCCCACCTTTGACGAAATTACAGGGCGGCTGAAATGTCCATCTTTTTGCACTGATTAATTTTAATTTATATAATGGGTTTGAGTTACACTTTTATAGAGATTTTGGAGTAACATCCATAATGGGCCTATAAATGAACGCCGAAGGCCGACGTGCCATTTGGCTTGGTGATTAGACACCCTGACCTAGGACAAACATATGTGTGCATGATCATGTCTCTTTGTTCTGTGTCTGGATCTATCCAGTGGATCTGGATAAAAAAAAGGTAGTATAATTATGTAGTAGGTATATCAGTTATCTGGTTTCTATAGTACGAGCTCTGCTTAGTTTGGGATTAGATCCGAGTATAAAGAATGTCCCAGGATATTTATTTATTTTATGTATATTTTAAGGGGACCCGGTGGTCTAGAATTTTCGAAAAATCGTTTTTTTTTTTTACATATTTCGAAAGTATAGTATTTCAAAAATATACTGTTAAAATTTGGTGACAAAATTCCGAGTATTTCTATATTTAAAACCCGTTACAATATCAGGTTAAACTTTAAACGCGTTTATCTCGAAACTACTTTTTTTGGTCTACTGAAGCTAAAAAAAAAAAACGGTTCGACCGATTCGTCTGAAATTTTAACAGGTCATTCTAAATAGTACTGGCTCTCGCCGGGACTAGAAAAAATATTTTCTGTTGAGTATTTCTATTTTCTTTATTAAAAAAACATTGCAACAAAAGAGTCGTTTTCAGACTCGTACTTTGAATTACGCACCATTTTGTCAATTTTTTTTTTATTCTAGTCCCCGCCATAACTATACTTATACTGATTAAAAATCCGTCTTATTTTTTAATTTCAGATCAAAGGGAGAGATATAACCTCCTTCAGCAGCCAGGTCCTTTTTTTTTGAGAGGGGAAATTCAGCGCCACTTTTGGAATTTAAAAAAAAAAAAATTTTTGTGTTTACCATCATTTTTGTATTGTTAATAAGTAATAAAATAAGCCTAAAAAAATTTAAAACCCTTAGTCATTTCTGTCATATCAAAAAAAAAATTTAAAAAGAGGCTAAATTTTAGGCCGCTAGACCACCGGGTCCCCTTAAGTTGTAAATCTAGATAACTTATTCCATTCGTTATCTTACGGATTTGGTCACTTTTATGTAAATACTTATTAATCAATTAGCTACGAATTGGTAGAACGTACCTTTCTTACTTTCTTACAAACTACTCGGATGTATGACCACAGAGTGACAATAGGAATCCTGCTTTTTATTTCTTTTTTTTCTTCGACACAAAAATATTACAGAATTTATAAAAAGAGCCTACATAACCATTACTTCTGGTTTGTGTGTGGGAAAATACAATTGACGTGCTAATTATTAGTACATACAAACTATAAACAATAACTAATTTAATATAATATATTTATTTATATATGCGCAGAGCGAAGAAAGCTGCACACCATTACCTACAATTAAAAAGACTGCAGTAAATAATTTAGATATATTTTTAAAGGTGTTAGAAACTCTTTTAAATTCCACCGGTAGGAATGTTTCATAAAAAAGTTTGTTTAAGGATCATGTTCCATATTAACAAACTCAAATTATAGTCTTAATACTGCTTGCTGCTAAATTCTTACCCTAATTAAGGACTTTCTTTTTTCGCAGACTAATTTAATTTTATTGTTTAGTTAGCAGATAGACAGTCAGTAACATGCGATACTATAAATACTTTTATACCTCCAATTAGATTAGTATCGGATGAGTTTCCAGCTTCCGAATTCCGGCATCTCGAGGGCATGTGGTGAGTGGGCTGCGAATCGAAAGGTCATAGGTTAGGTTGAAGTAATTAAAACGAGTTTCTTTTTTTTTTTTTTTTTTTTTTTATATGTAGTCTAAGGAGCATTTCTATTTTACTTTACATTATATACTGAATCGTTGATGGAAAAGATTAGCACAGATACTTAGGTCTCTGAAAGTGATGAAACTGAATGTTTTGGTGCCTTTCTGGGACTAAAGCTGGGTACTTAGGCAGAATAGATAAAAAATAAGACAAAGTATAAATACAAGACAAAGGGAGAAGTTAGTTGTTCCATACTTTAGACTAACTAAAGTTAACAAGTCATTTCTTGGTAATTGTGTTCGATTTTATAATAAGATACCGCTTTCAATAACCAAAATGTCTGATCATAAATTTAAAAATTATATTAGGAAAGTTTTGAAAGAAAAAGCGTATTACAAGGTAGTTCATTATATTGAAGATAAAAATGTATGGAAATAGCTGCTCTCTGCACAGTGCACCTCTAAATCTCTTGTTTAAGTTGTAAGTACCTAATTATTGTTATTTTCTATTTTGCAGTCTTGTCATATTTTTATTTGTTTTGTTTTTTTTTTTTCATGTTACCTATTATAAGTATTTTGTAATTGCTAAATATAAAATTATGTAAAATTGAAATTATAAAATAGCCAAAAAGTCAGAATAGATAAAAATTTATATAACAAATAAAAAAGAATGTAACCTTGCTGAGTTTCTTGCCGGTTCTTCTCAGTTGAAGGCTGACTTCCGAACCGGTTGTAGCTTCAGTAACTTTAAATTTGACCTTCATAAGTGCCCTCCGAAGGCCTAAACTGAATAAATGGTTTTGAATTTTGAATTGAATTTTTGAAATTTTGAATAATGCCTGCTAATACACTGTGGGCCCATGTAGTAGATTAATCCTTGTTGTGTTAGTCCTTTAGGTTGGCCAGTCTAATAAAATAGAAACTTCCATTATGCTGTATTTTGGTACATTGTGGTTTCACAGTTACTACTTAGTCTTTCTCTTAGAGAAATCAACCAACCATATTTGAAATTCAACCTTTAAGTAGGTTCTGTTGTACTTACCGAAGATATTATGTTAAAAATCCTTACCAAAGATTAGAAAAGTTCTTAACTGCGAATCAGTAAAGTTTTGGGGTCGCATATGTAATGTAAGGTTACTTTGCCGCGGGTTGAATATCCAGATGCGAATTCTTATCATCTAAAACTTATACCTTCTAATGTAGGCTGTCAACATTATATTTTGAGTATGGATGAACATTCTGGGTAGTAGCGAATCTAAAAAAAAACGAATACTACTAATCTTAAATCTAAAATTCAAAATTCTAAACCATTTATTCAATTTAGGGCCTCGGAAGGCACTTATGAAGGTCAAATTTAAAGTTACTGAAGCTACAACCTATAGGTATTATCTACTATCCTATTCTAAAAATATTATATTAATCCGAATGTTTGTGAGGATGGAAGTTTGTTACTCTTTCACGCAATAACTAATAGAGCATGCCCTGTAACAGTATATAGGTTTCATTTTATCTCAGAAAAAATTAACATCTCTCAGGAATGCGGATGGCACTGCGGCATGGAAAGCAAGTATTAAAATGCCAAAATGTGTTAGGATGGATGTATATATGTAAAACGACTTACCCAATTTGAATGAAACTTGGCACATAGATAGATCATTACCTCGATCACTTCATACAGTACTTGTTATCCTGCTAAAATATAAATCGCTGGTGAAACCGTGGAGAAAAGCTGGTCAAAAATATTAGAAGTTGCTATTAGATACTTCCTGTTTTAAAATATGATCTAATGATGAAAATCAATATTAATTTTTCGAATACCTAGATGACAAAGATTTGTTAATATCTTGATTCATTACCGATCCATTTAGTTTGAACTCAAATGCAATTAACGCAAACTTGGCCGGATATAGAAGCGGTGAGATGGCCTATAGGGGACTCAGGCGACCCTAGTAAATATTCCAACGGTTATGAATATTCACGGACACTTCGACTCTGGGGGGAAATCTAACGAATAATTACCTAACTTGCTAAGTTTAACATCCGTCCTTATAAATCTATGTCCTATTATTAAATGGTAAACTTGGCTCAAAGTAGAGGAAAGTAACCAAATATGGAATACCGTTTTGTTTTTTATGCATAAAACAAACAAATTTTTAAAATCAAAAACTTTTAATATTAATTATATTCAGACATATATTTTCGCTTAACATAGTAACAGTCTTGTACTATATTTATTAATTATAAGTACTGTAATTTGGCTATAACAAAATCTACATAAAGGTAACTAATTATGGAATAGGTACCCCAATTATGGAATACTACAAAAACTATCTAAGATCAACCTTAATTCTATGATATACTTCAGGAACATTGGTCAAAAAAAAAATGAAACTTAAACTACTTGCAATAATCGCAAATCCAGGGGTCGAATTCTGCACCAGCGCAATCATTATATGCCCAGAGTCCACACGTAAGACCCAGGTTTCGCCTGGAGTATCATTAGAAAACAGCCTATGACAGAACATACACTCTGCATCTTCTGAGTTCGGAGTTTCATTTCCTATCTGGTTCACTGTCTGTGTCAAACTGTACCATCTCGTCATCATCTGAATCAGCTTTATTATTCTTAGTCTTGGTTTTTTGTTTTGGTTGTTTACCTTTGGCTTTCTTTACGTTCTGATTTTTATTCTTTGCCTTTATCAATTTATTTTCTTTTTCTTCGTTTTTTATTTTCTATTTATATTTACTAATAATTATTTGAAGTGATATTTTGGCACCTAAATATGGAATAGTCCATATTTGGACACCACCGACTGTCCATATTTGGCATATCTAACCAATTTAAGCTTATATATTTATATAAAAACTAAACAAAACAATACAAATAAAAACCTCTAATACATTCAAACAAATATTTAAACAATTTATACACGCAGTAAATATAACATGATTTCTAACTACACCACGAATAATATATCTTTTTTACCTACCTTAAAAAGTTTTTTGACGGCGACAAAACAAAACAGTCCCACCCCGCCTATAGTATTCGCTGGACTGATAAGTTGAAACCTGTACGTGCGTATAATGTTGGAAAGATACAGATAATCACTACTTATTGCGCCTAGAGGTATTTGCTTACAAGAAATTACGGTATTCCATATTAGGGATACTATTCCAAATTTGGTCACTTTCCTCTACTAAATATTTTGAAGTGTCTTCTAACACTAATTTATTTATTTATTAAAAGGGCAACCAACAAGACATACACCAACAAAATTACATTTCATTTCATTATAAGTAGATCTCATTTTAAGTGTTGCCTCAATTATAGGCTACCACAGCATGCATTATATTTTATTATTAATTTTAAGACAGATATGAAAACAAAAACAAAAAATAGGAATAATAAAAACAAAATAAATCATCATAATCAATACATTAAACTAAAATATTATACCGTACTTGGTATTAATACCGAAGAATAAAACATCTTCTAATGCTGAACTTTGGGAAAATTAATTAATTGAATAAACGCATAAGTAAAAGAAAGACCGGTCTTCAAACTCATTGTAGGGTTATCAAGAACGGAAATTGAAAGCGCAAAAGCAGAACTATCAGTTGGAAAACAGACTCTGGCAAAGGCAAATTACGCTAAGTCGTAAAACTAAGATGCTTTAGCGCTTGACACCCTTTGGCTAATCGATTAAGATGGTGCAGAGCAAACTAATATTCGCTGGCTTCGTCAACAAAGATTATCTATATTTTTCATTTCGACTCGATTGCTAGTAGATATGCGTTTCCAAGGACGTTTACTTTTTGCAATATGTTGTCACAAGGAGGAGCTTTCAAGATGTTTCCAATGAGACCGATGGGTAAAATGTGCAATTTCAATAGAGTGGAGAAAATACAGACAATTATATATTGGTGTCACTTCACATTTTAATAAATTCGAGTAAAGAAAGCAAAATTAAGGAAAGTTAAGAACATTTGAATCTGTCGTCTTAAAAAAAGGAAACAAAGAAAACTTTGAATTCCGCAAAGCTGTTTGTAAGCCAGTCGGTTGACGCAGTGACGTCCCGGACCACTAGAGCGTGGCAATATTATTAAACCGGGTGAGAATAAACAAGGCTTTTTCCAGGGTTCAATGTCTAAGAAGCTTCCGAGATTAAGGCTCCGTAGGTCAGTTTTGTAACTCAATTTATTTTTTTATGAGGAGCTATGAAAAAAAGGAGCCTTTTTTCTGTAAGTAGAAATTTTTCTATCTTTATTATGAAAAAATGTCTCATTATAAGTTGTGAGCGAAGTGCATGACAAGTTTTTAATGCGATTGTGGTGGCGGGCGGTGTCCAGCCAGAATCACAGATGCTGTTCTACATCATTCCCGTACATAGTATAGCTTATGATACGGATTATGATGGGATTATTTCTATTTTTCTAAACACAGTTGTAACTTGTTTCTTTATGAATATTCAGTTTGGCACTATGATTCATTATTATATTGGTTGTTTATTATATATTATTCATATGGTTGGTTATTGAATTAATTTTAATGATTTTTTTCTTCTAATAAAAAAATATTATTTCATTTATATATTATCATTAATCGTTATTTTGTTTACTGAAAATGTAATTATTTTCATAATATGTGTACATAATATAATAAAAGGTATGTTGTTACTTACTAGCTTAGTACCTGGATGAACGAGTTTTGCTCGGGATTTTTTTACTAATGTAACTACTACCGTATTCTTTTTTTTTATTCTGTAGTATATCTAGCATTTAAAGTTTTTCTCACAAAAGAAAGAAATCTTTTACCTTCTAATGATATTGTAGCAGTTTTTCAGTGCCTGAAAACACGGATAAAACAACGTGCATACAAAATTTCATATATACAAGAATTGCTCGTTTAAAGGTATTATATATTAACTTCTAGGCATCTTAATTACCTGCCCTGTTTAATTTTAATTGTTCTATTAGCATTATTATTATATTGGTGTGTATGTAACAAAAGTTAGAACCGTTAGCTTCGTTGAATGAGCAATTACCCAATGATACTATTATTACAACTTCAGTAAATTCTACTACTATCTAGAGCTTTGACTGGATTCGGAGAAGTGACTCTAAAGTCTTTGGTTACTACGTTTAACCACAAAGGTCCAATGGCCGTCGTTTTCTCAGATAAAGGAAATGGATTTCTACTGAAATTCATAGTTTACCCAATGTTCTTGATAACATTCAGAATAGATTGGATGCCAATATTATTTTAGTTATGTTTGGTATTCTAAGATCAGTATCTAATTATAACTGTAAATAACTAGTAAAGAGTTTCTTATGTAAATTATATTTGGTGATGAGTTGATGATAATGATTAATTAGTCAACATGAATAGTAAAATAATAAATCTTCAGACGGCCATCTGATCCCAAACCAAGCAGAGGTTGTTCTATGAAAACCAGAAAACTGAAATACTACATATACAACTTTTTTAAAAACGTACTTATACAGAGTGACTGGTGAGGTACCTTCGATACTTATGGAGAGTACTCGGTACTCGATTCTCGTTAAAATGATATAATAAAATTAGGCGCTTAATTTTTGACCAAAATTTCTCTAAAAATAAGTGAAATGTGGATATTATACTCTCTAAACACGCCGCGGCGTTTGTTGTTTAAGTTGATCTAGTCACGTGCGGCACGCGCTAGTCACCAACTCATTAGTGTAAGCGCAAACGCCGACAGGTTCACATGTCCGTATTCCGTGTAAGTGTGTGTGTGTGTGTATGTGTGTGACCCGTGACCCGTGATAAGTATCTAGGTAGTTAAGTATGGCTCATCAATACACATACACAGAGTACCTGGACATGGTTCGTGCGTATACGCGTGCTAATGATACCTAGGTATTTTGCCTGTCCTAAGCCAGGATTAAAGTATGAAGGGAAAACGGATCATGCTGATGCGGATCATACATGGGGAGAGGTCTTGATGTAGGTTGGCAACAGCTGTACAGTGTATTCTGTATTCTGTGTTGATAGCGCGCTGCGCGTATCCAAGTATTGCGCAGGTAGATACGGGAGTCTCGGTGTACTTTTTACTAAGTTTACTAAGAAGTAATTTAATATTTATTTTTAATGTTATTTTAGTTCATCATATATGATCGCCAACTATCACGTCCTCAAATATTGAAGGTATCTCACCAGTCACCCTGTATATATTTGTTATGTATAGGCTTTTTAAATAAAGATCCCAAGATATTCTTCCCAAGTTAAGCAAAGTGTACCTACTGCTTGTAGTATGGCTACCAGGTAACTGATATACTACATTATACTACTTTTTAAATACATACTTATATAGATATTTACACCCAGACACAGAACAAACAGACAACATGCACACAAATGTTTTTTTCCTAGGTGGGAATCGAACCCGCGACCATCGGTTTGGCAGTCAGCGTCTCTCACCACCAAGACAACTGGCCCGTCAAACAACTAACAACGGATGTGGTTTATTTTAATGGTTATCTTTATTTTCAAATAATAATGCGAATAAAATACCTGTTTGAGCGCCTAATCTTTTAGTATTCATACCTAATATAAGATTACCTTCTACCTAAAGTAACTAAACCCATTTTTATAATAACTTTATAGTCCTGTATTGTAACGACAAATTCATTTCAACTTTTTAGACTCAATGCCCTATAAAATTCTAATAAAAACTGTCTGTATTTTAGTGTCAAATAAAAAAGTTCGTTTGAAATTTATGCCTATCCTAGTCAGAGGACAGAAGTAAGGCAAATATCTAAAAAATATCCAGTCTCGAAATACTCGTATATATTACTCACACAGTTTTGACGAACTGCCCCCTTATTCAGCTAATACAAACTTCGTCGGCGAGCCGCTTCACGGAGGCCTCGGAGAGCTTATCTGTCACGTGATCAGTAGTATTAGCGTAGTTAGCGAAAGAGACAGAGCACGGAGACCGCGACGAAACATCCTCGAGTTAGTAATTTTCCTTACAGAATCGAGCCCCTGGTCTGTTTAATTATTGCATATACATTGTATATATAGTGAAACGCAGCTAACATTTCCACCCATACATTGTATAGATATGTTCCGAATATACGTACAAAACGATTTACATCTCCTATTGTGATGCGGACAGCAAAGGAGTGGAACTTCCTTCCGGCGTCTGTGTTTCCCAACTCCTATGACCTGGAAACTGTTAAGACCAGAGTGTATAGGGTTCTTCTGCGATGTGCTCCATCTTCGGCCAAGTCTTCACCCTTTTAGGGTGGGTCAGTGTCCACAGTCAAGCCCATTCCAAAATAAAAAAAATTGTTATAATAATATATATTATGCTATTAGTATATCATCATCGTCCGACGATGTTTATTACTGAACATAGGCCTCTTTCATGGATTTTTACAGCCGTCGTCTTTACAGTCGTCGGTTCACCTGGTGGGAAATTGTCACTCGGTGCTTTCTGGTACGTGGTCTTTACTCGAGAACCTGTCTTCACCATCGTTTATAAGTTTTTCGAGCGATTTGCCCTACCCACTGTCAATTTCGCGTACTGACTCTACAAGCTATGTCCGTAGTTTAGTTTCTCTTCGGATGTCCTCGGTTTGGAATCTGTCGTGTAGAGAAATTCCGAGCATAGCCCGTTCTAGTAACCTAGAGCCTATTTATACGGCCATTTATATTGTTGTAAATCAAGATTCATACACAACAGTCTAAATGCTTAGTACCTGCAAAGTATTTAAGATATTGCAGAAATTACAATAATCACAAACTTTACTTCAAGTATAATTCTAAAGGTACAATTTAGGTTGACGCCCAAGTTCCGTTAACTTTGACAGTTGTACAATCATCAATCTTCAATAATAATATTATATTTATTAAACACAATTGTATTGGCGGAACATTTCGTGGAACAAAAACTTGGTTTCAACAAAGACTGGAAATAATCAAGTTTGGAAAGTGTAAACCCTTTTAACAATTGTTGAACGACTTTTCGTTCCTTGCTACTCAATTTAGGATGATTAGATTTGAGCAGAATATTTTTTATATTTTGATTCATTGAATAGATGCCTGCTACCTTTATTCAATCTGATGAGATGTAGAAAAGATCACCAACCATACAATATATTGGAGGGCATGAAATGTACCGTATTTTAATAAGTAGGAATCAATAAGATAGCTTGATGATATGGCTGGTAATTTTTATAAACAAATAAATAAGTTTTATGGTAAACGTACCGAAATTGTCTTGCGAAATTCTCACCCATTGTGGCCTACAGCGAGTTCGTCTTTGAGATATTTGTAGTTCTTGAAAATTGGGACAGTATTCGAAGTTGAAAATCATGTACTTCACGTCTTAGGGTCGACAACACATTGGCGATGCCCCTAGTGTTGCAAATGTCCATAGGCCATCAGGTGGACCGCTTGCTTGTTTGTCGGCCCAAATGGTATAAGAAAAAATGATCATTTTTTTCTGGAAATAATACCAAAGATGTGTAGTAAAAAGAAGTAGGTACCATTGAGTGTAAAATAAATATATTTGATTCTAAGTATAATGATGATTATTTTATGATTACTCGGTTTGCGTTTTATCGCACAATAAGGAATGGTTTGTAAAGAATAATTGTAAGGAGTCTCTACTACATTTTTACAGATCCTATTACAAATAATAAGCTTGTCGACAATAGTTGACATTGAGCAATAGCTCGTTAGTTAGTAAAACCTACTTAGGAGTGAACGAAGAAAGAAGAAAACTTAAAACATATTAAGCCGGTCTCATAGCGGCATTCAAATGATTCATTCATTGGGCACAAAAAATAAGCTGATACAAGTAATTTTATAGGTTTTTAGAGCTAATCTATCAAATTTACAGCTTAACTAATAGAATGTCTATTTTTGTAAGCGCCATAATAAATTTCAGCTTTATATTACACAACATTTATGTGTTTAAAGTACATGACAAATGGAAGCACAGTCAGATGGACAAGAAAGCACTTTAAGGGTTTTCTTTTGACTAAGGAACTCTAAAAAGGGTTACATAACCGTAAGATTGTGTTGTTCAAGTACACGATAACAATTAAATTACCGGCCAAGATATGAAACAAGTCAAAAGGTTTCAAGTTTCCATTAGTATTCATTAATTTCATTTCACAATTTGTTTAAAATGAAAAAAGTTTCTGTGCCTAACATTGAATAAAAATTCATTGTTCTACGGGTACCTTCAGGTAAGTTGGTGTTTTTTGTTGGAACTTCTGCTGTTTTACAACTGAAGGAAAAGTTTGAGAATTATTCGCTGGTAACAATATTTTAATTTGAGTTGTTAGCTAGAAAGCATAATCAAATATTAAATGTTGTTTATAAAAACATGGAAGTAATACTGCTTTTCATTAATTGTGTTAATAATTCCCCATTTAACAAACACATGATCATGGAATTGACAACAATTATTAGATACTAACAGCCAATATAATATCGTTACATTATTAATACCCTGGAATTATCTGGGAAATGTTGTCGTCAATACGTCCGGGAGCAATAAATGGCTTCCATATTTCTCTTGGCTGGCAATGAATCCAATTATCGGCCTCTACGGAGGCGACATGTTAAATGGTCCCCATTGATCCAAGCCGGTCCTCTGTTTCTATCGGAACCTCAATAATGTGCGGATCATTATATTGTCCGAGGTTATCTGGTCGGGACATTTTTAATGGGACCATTATCGGAGACCAGATTGATTGGTGCTGACCCGGTGACGTCATTGCTATTTGAAACTGTTTGAGCTTTATTATGTTACATCGTTCGCTAGGTTTTGGAAGCGTTTTGAAGAAGTTTTGTATACAAACTTTTTATGAATACTTTATATTTGGAATGTTGGTATTTGTTAGAAAGTAGGCATCATTATTAGCATTATTTGAATTTTATATTGAAAAAAGATTAAAATTCTTGCAATAATCTAAATATATTGTTGTTAAATATTCATCAAGTAGGTTGTATGCGAATAACTCTTAATTAATAAATAATATTATAACAATAAGCAAAATAAAAATGTTTCATAAAGTAATTAGAAATATCCTCGGGATAACATAGATTTTCTATGAACTATGTATTAATCGATTTTTAATAAATCGATCATGTGTTGCGTCCCTACCGGCTAGGCACCGCACTAGCGGTGAAATGTCAACACAGCATGAATTACCCGTTTCCCGCTATTAATTTATTTTGTCAATTGGCAGTTATTTATTTGTACTTTGATAAAAGGTATTTTACTCATCTAACACTACTGTGATAAATATAATAACGGTTTGTAATAATACCTTCTTCTAATATACAAATATACAAATTCAGTTTAAAATAAATATTATGATTAAAGATGGAAAGAAAGTCATAATCTTTTTATTATTGCTGCAGTTGGGTCAAAAGCGTACAACTATAGAGCATTTGTTTCATGCAGGGTATAATGCCTTATTTAAATTAATTAATTAAATTGATTATGCGATACGTACCGCATTGCATCTAACGGGGGTATACCTACTGCCCAATGTCGAAGCCACAACCTGCATCTCAACTAGATTCGATTGATAATTTTACTAACTAGAGCCTGAGGCTGGAGTTCACCAACTGCAGCATAATCATTGATTTCGTAATCGCTCCGTTAACATTTAATATTTGTTATACGATCCGCGGTCTTTTGGTGTGCACCCCGCACTAGCCATTGATTATGTGTTGTAAACGTCTGTTTAGCTTAAACTAAGTCGTCAACCTTATTTAACCATTGGTTATTGTTGTCACAGTGAAATTGTGCCGTCAATATTAGGGAAATAAAATAAAAATGCAAGACGCTCTGAATTATATTATATACTTAATCAATTGTTGGTGAACTCGGGATTAAGAATTCCACCATGAAAGGATTAATACACGGGTTAGTCCCATTAATATTGTAAATAGTTATAAACTGGTAAGATTTCCGCCGGTCTCAAATTACGCGTTCTGGTAAGCGAAGATAGAGGGCGAGACGGATCATAACCCTTTCGTAGGAATGTAATTTTAACCGCAGAGCACGTATAAAACTTTATTTCTATAGCTTAATTAATATGCTGCGATGCAACCGTACTTGAGAGACTGCTTATTATAAGTACCTACGTCAATAATAATCTAACTAATATTATAAATGCGAAAGTTTGTATGTATGGATGTTTGTTACTCTTTTACGCAAAAACTAACAAACGGATTTGTATGAAATTTGGCACATATATAGAAAATTCCCTGGAATAACTCATAGGATACTTTTGTTGCAGGTAAATGTTATATCTCTTGGGAACGCGGGTGATACCGCGAGGGACAGCTAGTATAATATAAATTGAATAGCTATTTAGTTGATACATACCTAGTCTCTACTAGATCCTATAGTTTTATTGATAGCTTCTACCTTCTTTCTGTATTATGGATATTGAACGTTCCTTTAAAACATGTTCTTTAACACTAAACATACCATAACCGGGTCAAATGACCTAGTTTGAACTTTGCATTGAAAATGCACGTATAATCGCTCTTGCACTTCGACTTCATGACTTTTTCTTACTAATTAATATACAGTTTTACAGCAGGAAACATAAAGTCACATTTGACCCGCTTTGGTAGAAATAGGTAGTAAGTGTTGGTATGATTAGTGTTAATTACAGCTGTGTAAAATACAATACCTTTTACCTAAATCCAATCAATTTGTTGGACATTCATTTAAGGCTCTTCAGGATTCAGAACGCGGCATTGAGTATGCAGCCTGTCGACTTGCTTTGATCATGTGGTCCAAGGTCATTCAATGTCGTTTTGTAAAAATAAATAGAAATATTTAAATGAAAGCTTAAATAAACAAGATAAGCAAATAGGTGTATACAAAGTTACATTCGAAGGGTAAAATCAAATCAAAGAAAAAGAAGAACATGTGACAGTTCATTGGAAAATCGTCCGTATAGTGTTAAAAACAGATTCTCCAGACAAGGTTATTACTGTAGCAGATGTCCAGTTAACGTGATATCGATTGCAAAGCAACAAAACCGTTTAAACATGCTGATCGCTCGAGACTCGAGAGTTCACATCCTTCTGGGTAATGAGAAAGTTGGCAATGAATTTTCATTGGCCTGAAAGTAATGGAATCTTTTACTGACAGATGTCGAATCAAAGCATTTGAGTAATGTCAGACCTAGATTACCTCAACTCAGCAGTCTCAGCTCGGGCAAGGTACAACGTTTTTATGGAAATGATTACTGTAGCCCGGGGTTATTATTGTGCTCGAGAGACAGCGAGTATTTTTACCGGTCACATGTCACTTTGAAGCCTAAAATTAGGTGGAATGTGAATCTTAGTACTAAGACCTTTAGACTACCTTTAGATTCTCTAGGAAAATGTATAAAAATGTATGGAAATATGTCTGAAAAATGTCTGCACAGTGCACTTCTAATTTTCTCGTTTTTAAGTAATTATCGTTATTTTCTTTTTTGTAGTCTTGTTATTTGTATTTTTGTTTTTGAATGTTACCTATATTAAGTATTTTGTTATTGTTAAATATAAAAATATATAAAATTTATATTATAAAAAAGCCAAAAAGTCATAATAGATAAAATTTATATAAAAAAATATTTAATAAAATTAAAGAAGAATGTAACCTTGCTGAGTTTCTTGCCGGTTCTTCCACTAAAGGCTGACTTCCGAACCGCTAGCAACTTCAGTAACTTTAAATTTGACCTTCATAAGTGCCATCCGAGGGCCTAAACAACAGAAAAACAAACTGAATAAATGGTTTTGAATTTTGAATGGACATGTACCTATTATAAATTGGTTATATTTTTTGATTTTGTAAAATTTTCCAACCTCAATTTATCTTTATAACACGTGACATAATAATATGTGCATTCCACTAAATAGTAATAAATTATTTTTACATAATTTGTACTGGTTTCCTACATAAGTTCCGTAATAAGCCATCAGGAATAAATCTTACAGCATTCCCAGGCTAAATATGCATAATTTATATTCGTGGAAAGCAGAAAATTAATCCTACCATGTTGCGTACAAGGGTGTAACATCAAAGAAAGTTTTGATAAGGGTCAATGTTAATGACGTCAGAGGAATTATGCCGATCATAGTAACAAGAAGGATGTGCTATTACGTTATTTAGAGGCCATAAAATTGTCGGCGCTTCGTCTTAGTCCGTTTAATAGTAAGCAGTGATTTATTGGATTGTTATTTTGTATTTGTAAGTCAAGATTT
This sequence comes from Habrosyne pyritoides, assembly GCA_907165245.1. Taxonomy (NCBI): domain Eukaryota; kingdom Metazoa; phylum Arthropoda; class Insecta; order Lepidoptera; family Drepanidae; genus Habrosyne; species Habrosyne pyritoides. Next base: position 7,613,048 of record OU015602.1, on the reverse strand, counting down.
TTTTCTTTTATTCAAGCAATTTTTTTTTTTAAACTTTTTTCTAAAACTTATCACAGAAATTGCTCTCTTAGGTTGGTCAAATTGATTTTAACTATAAAATTAATTATACAATAATGCTTTTCAATTAAACACCGTAACATGCTGGTCTTTTATTACCTTTCTAACCCGAATTGAATTGAAAAGCAAACATCAAGTGTAATCATTCAATTTATATTCTATGTCACGTTTGACAATGTTGACAATGTTGATGCGTTATATGTTCTCCAGCTCCAGATATTCATTATATTTCTTTAATTAAGAACGTGATATAATAGCGTGAGTAATGAAAATTGTCTCCGGGTCACCATGAAAGACCACTTAAAACATCTACGTAGATATTAGTAGAGCTTAATACAAGTCGGAAGTTCCAACGATATTTTTAATCAATCAACTAAGAGAAAAACTATGAGAGCATGGGCTCGATTTTGTAAGGAAAATTACATTAACTCGGGGATGTTTCGTCGCGGCCTCCGTGTACTATCTCTGTCGCTTACTACGCTAATACAAAAAATCACGTGAGAGGTAAGCTCTCCGAGGTCTCCGTGAAGCGGCTCGCCGACGAAGTTGGTATTAGCTGAAAAAGGGGGCAGGAATACATATATTAAAGTTGTTTGTCATCACGTATTTATTTGTTTAATTTAAAGTGGAAATAAGCAATAGAACTTTCAGCTTGTGGCATCCCACATCAGCTCCTCAAAAGGCTCGTGTGTCTCGCCGAATTGTGTTTGTAAGAGGATGACGATGTGCATTTTGTCCCTCTAACGAACGACGAAGAGGGGACAGTAAACCCCTATGACATTAGTTTTTGTCTCTTTTTTTTTATTCGAAACCGTTATTTTCTCCTTTATTGTTTGCTATCGGACAAAGCGCAGACTTAATTCAGTATTATAAAATAATTTATGAAACTAACTTGTTAAAAGGTTAGTATTTGAAAATCATTAGATTCCTTAGGCGATGTACACCGTGGGGTATTAGAAAACGGGGCAAGAAGGCTACAAATGATTCGCAGTTTGCTTTATTATTCCTCAGTTATATTCTAGAAATGTTAGCTTTAGGCCTTTTCATGTTAAGATAATAATTATACGACTAATTTTAGCTAAAACAGCTTTATTACCGAGTAAAGGATCTGTAAGAAGAAACTAATATTATTATTTAAGTTATTATTTGCTTTTTTGGTTGTTCAGTACAAAAAATATTTTAATTAACATATTAATATACTGTTTCAACTGCAGCTAGTGTTGGGTCTACATTTCAGCATTATATTAATACATCATTTTGTAATTATTACACTGTATAACCTCTTCCGAACCTAGGACACAAATATAAGACGTTTGGTATTGTTCATTGAATATATTATGTTCAATAGCAGGCAGTCGTTCAATAAAAATATTTTTCCTTTCAAGACAAAGCAGTGCCAACTATTTTGAGTTCACCGAACTCACCCAAGAAGGATTATATCCAATAGTTCGAACAAGCTTTTAGAAGCGAAAGTGTTATTAGAAAACTAAAACGGAATTATAAGCAAATAATTTCAATATACTTACATGATTTCCAACGTCTTTGCTATGAACAAACCGGGTGATACAATTCGAAGTAAATTGTCACTGCGATATGGTCCATTGCGTGTTTGATCTCATGCCAGAACTTTATTGTTTATTAGTTAGCAAGCAATAGTTTACGTACGGATGAGTGAATTCGCTTTTGGAACATGTTTCATGTCACGTACATGGTCCATGTGAGACGTATGTGTTAGATCCAAGAAACTTGCCCGAGGTGTTACAAAGGCAATTGCATTACATCAGGAACATACGAGTACGTTCTCAATCCAGTGGTCTTAAGAAGTTTCTGTACACTATCTCATACGTTCTTGAATTATACTGGACTCTTTGGTATCGACTTCGGTGACTGCGAGTCGATTTTATTCGGTATAGTTTTACTTGAATCTGAACATAGATTTAGATAAAAGAGACCGCCTTATGTTGAGCGAAGATATGGCATATACAATGATGTCTACCCGTAAGATTCGTACAGTAACACATCTGCTCATCATTTCACTATGAAATTCAGAAATCTAATAACTTTAAACGAGCAATTCTTGTATACATATAATTAAGATCTCGGAAATGGCTCCAACGATTTTCATGAAATTTAGTATGCAGGTGTTTTCGGAGGCGATAAATCGATCAAGCTAGGTTTCAATTTTAGAAAACGTCGTTTTATCCGTGTTTTTAGGCAATGCAAACTGGTACAATACCATTAGAATATGGAGGTAAAAGCACTTACACTTAAAAGTACGCCTTTATGATTGCATCTAATTCGTATCTAGGTAGTGCTTTAAAAAGAGAATACGGCAGTAGTCACATCAGTAAAGAAAACGGCTATCTAGGTACTTATATTTTAAGAAAGATGTAGAGTCAATTCTAAAGTTCCAAATATGAACTACCTTTGTCCAGCAGTGTCAAATTTCGACAAGTAAACAAACCTTTACAGTACAAACGAGTGTGTCTACTGTAACGATGCGGGATGTCCCCAAAGATTTTTTGTCTTATTGAGGCGAAATCTATTTGATCCATCCGTACGAGGGTGATATAACACAGGTAAGCCTTTTTATAAATGAACGGTTGTAACCCGAGGAAAAACGTCGTGTCATCGAAACAAAAGCGCGAAATAATATTTCTTGTATATGACTTGTTCTTTCTCATAGTGATTTTCCCTTTTCTGTCTCCCGTTTTTCCAATTATTTTATTATTGTCTATTCGTACGTGTTTTTCATGGAACATTGCCGTCTGTTACAGTTAAGTGCTGTTCAATTAAATTATTTATTTTGCTGATGTGGCTATTATATGAATGTACACATTAATTAATATTATAAATGTGAATGTATGTTTATTTGTTACGCTTTCACGCGAAAACTACTGAACCGATCATCATGAAACTTTTTTTCACTTTTTGAGCCGGGAAAATGTTACATCGCTCGGGAACGCGGGTGAAACCGTGGGGGACAGCTAGTCATCTATATATATAAGCAAAATAGGGTTCCTTTGACGCACCATCACATCAAAACTACTGAACATATCGGGATGGGACTGCTACCATTCGACGCAGAATTTTCCCTAGATGGCTATAGGCTATATATCATATCGATAAACGCGAATCAAACCGCGGGTGACAGCTAGTTATATATAAAGTATTGTAATTATTATTTTATATGAGTTGCCTTGTATCAAAATAAGAAAATAGGACGGTTTCCTGTATCTGTTAGCACTTTATTAGAATCTGGACTTGCAATATGAATAGTACGTTTGATGAAAAATCTAAAAACTTAGCCAATTGTGATATATATAAAGGAACAAGAACCAAGAGGACAATATTCAGTACGTCTTTGTTTGATCTTACCGGCATCAGCAACGTTAATGTGCTTAATTAAGGGGAGGGGGTGATAAATGGATAGGCACGTTTGAGCCGTTTTGTATTAATGTAGGTATAGCTTTAATTATGTATATGATAGGGGAGCGCTTAAGTACTATAATGTTTATTTGCCATTTTAAGATGACGTTCTTAGAATATACGTAAGCAACTTTTGAAAATTAATGGACAGTAATTTAAAAAAAGCAAAAAGACATTTAATGATTCTGATTTAATTTCAACGTACTCCATGTAGGGCCAAATGTTGCTACGTGTGGAAAAATATACGAAATAAGGTCCTCCATAATACTTAATCATACCATATAATATTTACATAAATTTTTCGTTTGGTTTAAGCTGGAAGTAGAAGTTATGTAAAATTCAAACAAATGGACGTGCCGTTGAATTCTGTCAATAGTGTTTATTTTCTGAGTAGTAAAGCTCTTAGCGCAGAGTTCGTCCGGGGAAGTACCACCACCTCAACCATTTTCGTCGTTAAGCAGTAGTGCACTTGTATTACTGTGTTTCGGTTAGAAAGGTAGGGGGGCTGGTGAAACGTCTCAGGGTCGATAACGCATTATGAACACCCCTGGTCTTGTAAATGCCCATAGGAGAGGGTGATTACTTACCATCAAGTGGACTGTCTGCTTGTGAGTCAGCCCATGAGCGATAAAAAAAAAAAGAAAAACAGTGATTCTAGTTAGGTCTTCAGTTAAAAATGGACCCACAACATTTCGTGCTGTTTATGAATGTATGTAATTATTCACGAGCAAAACTCTGGCAAGAGAAATCTAATCGAAGAGGTCACCGTACACTTGAACAATCCAGGGTCGTCTCTTGGGGCTAAGCCATTCATATAGAGCCGCCCAGAACCGGAATGACGGTCCAAAAGGTGGGAAAATGTTTTAAGATCTTCCTTTTCCCGTGTGTACATTTTCGACGCATAACAGATTGCGGGAATAGCGCCTGTTTCCCAGAAAAAAGTATCGGCATTGATGTGTCATACGAAAAGTTGTGGAAAAAGTGTCCTGAGTGACAGAAACAAATGAACGTGATGGATCTTGGAGAAATTTTCGGATCCCTTGTATTTATTGCTCTACAAACTAAAACATATCTAAGATTCATATGGGTATACCGAAGAAGCCTTGATATAATTTAAAACCATTTATTCAGATTAGGCCCTCGGAGGGCACTTATGAAGGTCAAATTTAAAGTTACTGTAGCTACAACCGGTTCGGAAGTCCGCCTTCAACTGAGAAGAACCGGCAAGAAACTCAGCAAGGTTACATTCTTTTTTATTAAATTATTTTATATATAAATTTTATCTATTCTGACTTTTTGGCTATTTTATAATATCAATTTTATATTTAACAATTACAAAATACTTAATATAGGTAATATTCAAAAACAAAACCAAAAAAAAAGTATTAACAAGACTACAAAATAGAAAATAACAATATTACTTACAAGTTAAACAAGAAAATAAGAGGTGCACTGTGCAGAGAGTAGCTAATTCCATGCATTTTTATCTTCAATATGATGAATTACCTTATAATACGCTTTTTCTTTCTTAACTTTCCTAATATAATTTTTTAATTTATGATCAGACTTTTTGTTAAGATAATTTCTACATTTGAATATACATATTTAGACTAAAATTATATTACTACAGTTATATAAGTTAATAAGTTATTATAATGAACCTTGGTTATACTGTAATTTTAGTTCGACACCACCTCGGTACAAGGAAATGCACTTACCTAAACCATAATTGACAGGCCTTGACTGAAAGGCCAGTTAGCTTGGTGGTTAGAGACTCTGACTGCCAAGGCGCAGGTTGCGGGTTCGATTCCCACCCAGGACAAACATTTGTGAGCATGTACATGTCTGTGTGTTCTGTGTCTGAGTGTAAATATCTAGTTTTTGTTTAGAAAAATGAAAAGTAGTGTATGATATATGTCACCTATTTGGTTTCCATAGTACAAGTTCTGCTTTGTTTGGGATCAGATGGTCCTGTGTTGTTTATTATTAAAAAAAAGAGAAGATAATTATTTCCCCAAAATATTCCCACAAACAAAATTGGTATTTACGTTTTAAAGAATCTGTAGATTAAGGCTATAATATATTTTTGATAGGAATTAAAACGTAACGTAAAAAGACAGTCCATACCCAAGCCCTTCCTTACTGTTAATTAATATACCGACTCCATTGAATTGGTAAAACTCGGTTGAATCGCTATGAATAAACCGATTACACAACCAGGGGCATATTCTAACAATGCGATTCGTCGAATCTAATTTGGCAAGCCTCGTTTCCGAAACCGTATGATGCTGTCTGGTGAAAACTCCAACGACAACTATGGAAACTTTGACCTTAAAGTGCCCTTCATAGGGCTAAACTGAATAAATCCTACTATTATAAACATGAAAGTTTGTCGGGATGATTGTATAGATGATAATATGAATTGTTACTCTTTTACTCAAACACCGAACGGATTTGGTATTGATAGAGCATGCCCTAGAATAATATATGAGATACTTTTTAACACGGGAAAATGGAACATCCCGGGGAACGCGAGTGAAACCGCGGGGTGTAATATAAACATATATATTGGTGTTTTAACAAACTATTTATGTGAGTAAAATATCATAAATGTGATTGTGAGTTTGTTTGTTTGATAGGTTATCACGTCTAAACGATGGAACCAATCTTGCAGAATATTAGCCTAATCCTAGCCTATGGTATGGGGAGAAACATTAGCTTTATATCCCGGGAATAAAGGAGTACCCGCAGGGGACAGCTAGTTTTTTTATATTGATTTACTAATTAAATGTAGTAAGGCAGGAACGGTTTTGAAATCAGGGGTTGTGGTTTTGCCTTTCTGTCAAACTTCACGATTTTCCTTAAATTCCAAAGTGTTTTGACATAATAACAATTCATAGGTGTTATTCTTAAAGGTAAAATTGCAAAACGCTCGAGAATGCTCTGTCTCTATTGCTAACTACGGAAACACGCGAGAAATCCGCTATGGGAGGCCTCATTGCAACGAAGTTCATGTTAGCTGAATAAGGGGGCTGTTCTGCATTAATTGGATCACAATAAGAGGTGATGGTAAGGCGAACGAAAATGCAGCTGTGCCATTGAAATAATAAAACAACCGAGATGTATGTGTCGCAGGATTGAATTATCTGTCTTCAAACAGTACCAAATTAGTACCGTTAGATTAAATATTTATTTCGAAGTCCTGTTTATTTTTAATTATAAATTAAGCCATAAAATATTATAAATAGATGTTTCGATGTTTGTAACTCTTTCACGCCAAAACTACTCAATGGATTTTGATGGAATTTGCCACATAAATAGAGCATATCATATATCATACTATACATTATCACGAGTGAATCCGCAGAGCGGAAGCTAGTACTTATAGATATAAGATTTATTGATTTCCCAAAGATTTGGTAAACCTAGCCACATTTTGTAATTAGCTTTATTAATAAAGATATTATTATTATTACCGTAATTAGCATTACCGTTAATCTGTTTTAAATGGTTAACTATATAATTTTATGAGCATTCTATTTCCGTAGCCGACTGATGTAGTCAATCACGGGTTAAGAAAATACGACTGTTAAAACATCGTTAAACTTAATCCTGTAATTTACCTAAAACGTTAAAGGGTTATAATCAATCAAACAAATAGGCAAATATCGTTCAATTAGAACCGATGATTTACGTTCGGAAAAGAAGCCAATCAATCTCTTCCTCCAACTCGCCACCGGATCAAATCGATACTCAATTTGAGATAAATTGCTTGATCAGAAATTCGATTCGATTATAATCATCTTTTATAAGCTTTTCCCGATTTAAATTTAAAGTGCTCCTTAGAAATTCTCCATTCCGGGACTATCGATTTCCGAAGGGAAAAAAACGAGGCGATTATCCTTGCGTGTCCTACCAAATGGATATTCGGACCTCGGTCCGATGATCGCGGAACTTTTATTATCGTGTGAGAAACGAATTGGCACTTAGGAAATACTTCGCACCGGATGCTATTTACGTAAAGGAACTGAACAGACGTATATCTGAATGGATGTATTCAAAATGAATACGTATTCAAAGTCAGCGTACAGTTGCTTTAAATCCACGTCTTGTATATTTGTAAAACAAAGCGGCATGGTAAAGTGGCTAGCTTGCAGTCATGAATAAATGCACGAATTCGTATTTCTGTACGCAACACTGCGCTCACTCAACATAATATCCAGTGTTATGAAAGCCGAGGAAATAATGTGAAAAATGAAATGGCAGGGGAGTGACGACCTGGTTATTATACCTCGGGAATGGGCACTCTCGCACGACTAAGATGTGCAAACTTAGGTAAGTAGCTATTTGCAGCAGGTGGAACACCTATAATTTAACCTTGTTTTGTAATTACGGTCTGATTTTTGGTTCACACAAATCACCTTTCTTTATTTACCTTATGTTCATAATGATGGTTAGTTTCGACTCGGAACTTCGTAACCATTACCAAATTTCGAATCTATTCAGGTGAAATTACGGTTATGTTATTGTTACACTATAATTGAACGTTGTTTATTTCAATTTAGGAACCAGTTACGTAGCAACCCGTCGTTCGTCGACAGGAAATCATTTAATTGAACAAGATGTTATTTGTTTACCTTGCTAATAATGAAAATTGAGTTATTTTGGAACAAAATAGAATCTTGTTTTAGACACTTTCAAATATCAATACTAGATATATACCTTTTCCATCAATTTAGAGTTGTTTGCTGTTTTATAAACAACTAGTTGTCCCCTGTGGTTTCACTCGCGATCTCGAAAGATGCTACATTTCCCCGGGTAAAAAATATGTATCCTGTGTGTTAATCTAGGTTATAAACATTCATATCATCGTTTTCATTTCATTCAAACCATCTGTGTGCCATGTGTCATCAAAATCCGTTCGGTAGTTTTTGCGTGAAAGAGTAACATTCAACCTATCCTCACATTCATAATGTTTAAAGCCACATCAACATTTTATTTACAGGTAGAGGCTTGCAATGATGTTATTTACCAAAATTCTTATTTAGCACCAAGTCGTTAAATATAATGACTAAATTCTGTGGGAAATTGGAATTGTTAGTGGTAGACCATTATTACTGCGATGTATCTCGAACGTTAGGGGTTTGTGATGCCAAGCTGTGACCTAAATGGCCACAAAATAGCTCCTAAGACACTTTAGTAATGGCGTCACAGCGCGCACTAACTTTAGGCACTAATTCAAGAGGTTTTTTGAAAATAAAGGATTTTAAACAAGACTACTGGCCGTTAATTTAGGAAGGTTTATGCATTAAATAGTAATCAATATGTAAACATAACACTTTATAAATATCGCCTCCGAGCCTGAGTGGTATAAAGGTCGGTTTAAAAACAGGAAGTCCTGCATATGATTGCCAGGTCGGGAAAGGAACAATTAGTGTTTTATCTTTCAAATGTTTTATCTTGTGAAATGTGGGGGAATGGTATTTTTCCCGAGAAACGGCGAATATACTCACAACGTGTCACGTCAGGACTTAAACTATTTCCTGTGGAATGTGTCCCTCTCCGCGGAGAATGGGCGTGAAGATATTGTATATTTATTTAAAATCGTAGTTTAACAAAAATGTTTGTAAAGCGAAATATGTCTCGCTTCTGTAAACCGAACGGTATTCGAGAGATAGACATTAGACTTTTAACTATTCCACATTGTATAAGTTTTTCACATGGTTTTCCTGCGTGTGTTAAGGTTTGAATTTTGCTACATCGAAATGGCAATGCCTTTTGTTACTCATGTGTTGTGAGGTGTGACTTAAAATATTTTTTTGATATAAATACATTAATTACAACCGAGGCATGTCACTTTGGCAGCCACAATCGCGTCGACGGCCTGCGACGCGGTGACTGCAATCAGCGATGCGGATTGCACGACCCGCTAATTGGTCACTCGGCTACTGTACACGCAATAAAATATTCAAAATTTACTGAGAGAAAACCAATAAATTCTCAAAGCATATTTTGCATGCCATTCCCTTTGTGGGCGAAAAACCTGTTCGCTCGCTACGATGTTTAAAAAGGCAGATGCATTGATTGATCCACATGGGAATCGTATTGGAGATTAGTACTCTACTTCACTATTGACAGATCGAACAGAGACTTTAATATCCAAAAATTCCTAGCTAGCAGCTCTATAGTATAACTTCATGATATAATATTAAACTTTTATTGAATAATAAAGGTAAAGGAAAACCAATGTTTACCATTCGATCCTTTTTACCTTTTCACCCGGATAACCTCGGAAACAAATATAATACCCAGTAAACAGTTCTGTTTATTACTGAGCCGTAAATAACGGGCATTTTGCTTTGTCCAATGGCCCCGAAAATTCTTTCAAAAGCATGGAACAATAATAAAATTTGTTTGAATAATGGATGCCTTGTTGAGTCGAAACTTATTAATATCATATCGCAAGTTAGATCTGCAATTTAAATTCTGTTTGGAATCTTTTGAGATTTGACTTCTCCCTTAGTATTGTTGAACTAGTCCTTACAATGGAATTAAGGCTACAGACCACCAAGTGCGGATTCGTGAACATCACAAGCTTTTGAAAGGCTAGTGGGATGAATCCTACCACCCCGGTGAGACAGTGTATAAAACCTGTAAGCTCTGATTCACTAATGAGCTATAACGGATTTAGCAAGTTAGGTATACGAGATGTAGGTACAACAATACTGCTTATCGAAATTCGTCTATAATATTTTTCTTTTATACCGGTCCTTACATTTCTACCAATATTTAATAAAGGTCAACAACCTCTACTTTTAATGTTGAAAATAAATTTTATTTATTTCTTTTGGCAGGCCAGTTGGCTTGGTGGTTAACGCTCTGACTGCCAAACCTAAGGTCGCGGGTTCGATTCCCACCCAGGACAAACATTTGTGTGCATTCATTGTCTGTTTGTTCTGTGTCTGGGTGTAAATATCTATATAAGTATGTATTTAGAAAAAATAGTATATGTAGTATATCAGTTGTCTGGTTTCCATAGTACAAGCTCTGCTTAATTTGGGACCAGATGGCCGTGTGTAAAAGAATGTCCCAGGATATTTATTTATATTTGAAAATTTTGTTTTTGTCAAAGATTTTTTGAGTCACATTAAATCTCACACCTAAATTAAATTTCTACCTAATTAAGTCTAGATAGTGATTAGTTTCTAGATTATACCTAATCCTATTTCGCGGTTACTTAGGTATTAGAATTAAGTACCAGCTGAGTCGTAAACACACGTAATAGGTACCAAATATTTAAGTACCTACCTCTAGAGTATTAATGTTAAAGCTTATCGCACGTTTGCTTAATATTATGTGCATGTAAGTACCAAATGAGATTTTGGTAATAAAGGTGTATTTGCTTTGAATAATATACCTATCTTTTAGGAGAAATTTTAAAGAAAATTCAATACACAAAACCATTTATTAAATTTTGGACCGCAAAGGTCAAAATTTAAAGTTACTGAAACTACTACCGGTTCGGAAGCGAGCGTTCAACTTTACAGGAAGGTGTTTCCTGTTCCATACATATTTTAGCATAGGAATTGTCAACAAAATTTTGCAACGAATTTCCATCAACATTCTTTCCGTGGCTTTTAAACTACAGTTGCGGTCTATTGCAACATGTTACAATCAGTTTCAATATACAACCGTATACTGTGCTACTGCAAATGGTATAGAAATATTTCAATTCTATCGATTTAAAATGAGCTTTAAATTATTACTGATAGCAAACATATTAGTTATTAACAGTGAAATTAGTGTGATGCTTTAAAAAAATGCTCAAAACGCGTAAAGTCCCATCAAAATCTCTTTATATTAAAGTACAAAAATTTTAACTTTTTTCCTTTAAAAGGAAGTCAGCTCAAGGAAAGTTAAAGTAAGCAAACAGGATGCGAAAGATTCTGGAAAATCTCTTGTTTTTGTAGTACAAACGACAAACATTTATATATCACGCTGCCTCTAATAGGGGCAGGTAAATAAATAAGGAGCTATGTTGACCCTTCGGTAAGTTCGTCATAAGAAACAAGTTCAACAAGGTGCCTTAGTTTCTGGCACATGAGTGAATTGGGAAGTTTGGATGAGAGGTATGGAATAATTATCTAGTTAGTTCTTATCTTCTTAGTATGAGTAATGAATAGTAGGTTACTTTGGATGAACCCGTTAGAATAACAAGATCGATGTGTTATGTATAATGATGTAACGTAATTATCTATGTTAAGATCTTGATCTAAAACATTATGTCTAATCCTCGATGAAAATTTGTCAATTTAATATTTTGACGATGATTTTTTTTTATTTATGAATAAGTTTAATTATTATTTATATTCTATCACCTTAGTTAAAATACACATAAGCACGTACATCCTTAATTGGCATTAATTAATAACTATAAGAGTAATTTTGAAACTATTTTGTACTGTGGATTTTGTATAATTTATAATATAAACTAGCTCCGCCCTACGGCTTTGCCCGCTTTCAATCCTGGTTATAAACCCTCCACTTGAATAACTCTATCTATTGCTGAAAACTGCATTAAAATCCGTTGCATAGTTTACGATTCCACAAAGGACATACGGGCAAACTTTTATATTTATATATATATAATAATTTAAAAATTGAATTTAAAAAACCTTTAGTTCGTGCTTTGAAGATTTTATAAGAATAATGGTGAAAACCGCATTCAAATCCATTGAATTTTGAAGCTGACAAATTGTTTAGAGACGTCGTCAGTATAATTCGATCACTAATATACGGAGTGATTCATCAAGACCGGTTTTTTGGAAGAATCATTAAATTTCTTACATAATTACATTAAATAAATACAAAACTTAGGTACACTATTCATTTAAGTATTAATAAATAAATAAAAAAAAAAATAATAATAATATTAAAGACTTTCCTTCCGGCCTTGATGACTCCCCGGTATTCTAGTTGCAATATTTGTCTCCAAGACATCTGAATGTTTATAATCGGGTGTTAGTTTGACTAATATATATAAAAGAAATTATACTAAAGCTTTCAGAAAACCAAAGCATAAGCATATATAAAACGAAACCCTACAGCTTTATAAAGGTTACAAAAACTAGTTTTAAAAAGTCGTCTTATCGTACGTAACCTTTAAAGGGTCCCGCTAGTCGGCGGCTCGCACCCTTATAGAGTTTAATTTCCGCTTACACTTCTCGTGTCGTTCCAAGGCCTCCGCTAAAATATTTACGTATAAAATATTACTTGCGTTGTTACGTGGGTGTAACTGTGATAAATGGACATGGGTTAGGCTTTGGGCTTTACTTTTTTTTCTTGAAAGTCGATGATAAAGTGTCTATAGCAGATATGATAGAGTGTTGATTAATAGCTGAAACTGTACCAAGTGAAAGGTTGGCACTAAATAATTTTGTTGATTTTATTTTGAACTAGCTGTCCCCTACGGGTTTACCAGCGTCAGACAGGGCAGTTGGCTTGGTGGTTAGCTACTCTGACTGCCAAACCGAAGGTCGCCTGGACAAATATTTGTGTGCATGAACATGTCTATTTGTTCTGTGTCTAGGTGTAAATATCTATATAAGTAAGTATATCAGTTATCTGGTTTCCATAGCACAAGCTCTGCTTAGTTTGGGATCAGATGAACGCGTGTAAAGAATCTCCCAGGATATTTATTTATATATATTATTATGCTACATTTTCCTGGGACAAAAAGTAGCCTATTTATTTATTTATTAAAATTTATGCACTAAAGTACAAAGGCGAACATAATGCCTTAGGCATTTTCTACCTGTCTACCTTGGGGTGATGCAGAAACAAGCGAGGCAGGTGCACTAAAGGATGGTCAAGTAAAGTGTACTTCTAAAAAAAAAAAAAAAAAAAACTTATGAAAACATACTTCATAATAATTCTATTGTATATATATATACGTATATTTAAAATATTGGAATAAAATAGTTAAATAAACTTACACAATAATACAATATTACATATACCTACATAGATACTATATACATATATAATACATATATATATAAAAATACAATAATAGATATATGAGAATAAATAAGAAATAGATTCCGCTAACTTGTCAGGCCTAGGTGCCTCTTAAGTTTCATTTTAAATGTGTAACGACTGTTTACCATCCTGATTTCCTGGGGCAGCGCATTCCATAGCATTATAGATTGGATGAAGAATGAACGATGTAGAAAATCAGAAGAATGAATTGGATATAGGCTATATGCTATATATTGGCCTATATGTTATTCCAGGACGTGCTCTATTTATGTAGCAATTTTCATCTAAATCCGTTTGGAAGTTTTGGGATGAAAGAGCAACAAAAACCCATCCATCTATATACCTCACAAACTTTCACATTTATAATATTAATAGGAAAAAGGGTAAAGTATCGACAGAAATATAATAGGTTTCAAACTAAAAATTAATTTTCATATCGTCGGTAAATAAACAATAAACATGATAGTTATTTCAAATAATATTATTATCAAAACACTAGACAAAATTGTTATGATGTTTATAAATAATGGAATGTAAATTAGGTTTAGTATTTGTATTTTGTAGAATTTTAACGTGTATATTTTTGTTTGGTTCGCATTTTGGTGTTTGATGAACGCTATAATTAATTATTGTTTACTTACAGAACGGTGGGATGTACCTAAAAAATATACGCGAGACCGGTGGATACGAGTGTGAATTTCCGGGTCAGGGAAGGTTGAGGCTGACTTCGTTGATGAAGTTTCATAAGCCAAAATATTAATGAGGAATGTTTTGGTTAAGAGACAACGATAATAAATTTCCTGGGACATTATTTACAGTCGACCATCAGGGGCTCGATTCTGTAAGGAAAATGACACCAACTCGAGAATGTTTCGTCGCGACCTCTATGCTCTACCTCTCTCGCTTACTACGCTAATACCACTTATCACGTGACAGGTAAGCTCTCCGAGACTTCCGTGAAGCGGCTCGTCGACGAAGTTGGGATTAGCTGAATAAGGGGACTGATCCCAAACTAAGCAGATCTTGTACTATGAAAACCACATGACTGATATATGGTACTACATACTATACTCAGATACAGAACAAGCAGACTTAATCATGGACCGTCATGGGCGGGAATCGAATCTACTACCAGCGGTGTGGCAGTCAAACCCCTAACCACTAAGCCAACAAAGGCCATATTAGTACAATACTAAAACTTATTCTAACTCAGCGATATTATAAGGTGAATGTAAATCTCAGATTTCAAATTATATTTCCTACATTAAGGTATAAGATACTAGATGAAAGCTGAGAGTAATCGCTTTCGACCCTTTGAAATGTCACCGGTACAAATTTGGAGGTATTTTCAGGCTCCAGGGAACGTAATCTAGTCGCCAAGATATTCAACAAACTGTCAAGATTAAGGCGACCCCGGCTGCTCCACCTGGCTGCCTGGAACTTTCGTAGGTATATATATTAGGATATCTAGTTAGTCTCTTTTAATATCATTTTGTACATTTTTCTAGGCTAATCTACTCCGTATTTATTTTCCTCGGAGATTTTGTAAAAAACATTTTTGGATAATTATTAATTCCTTAACGAGTCTTTTAATTAAGATTATAAGAGTTTTTATGTTTTCACTAATATTATGTATATTCAAAAATACACGTGATGTAAGTAGTATACGTACAATCTTCAATTTACATGTATAGAAAATAGACCAAAATCAAGTCGTTTATTAGTCTTGTATAAGAGATAGAGTCTAAACCGCAAGTCATTGGAATATGACTTTTTGAAGGCATTAATAAGTACAATTGAGACTTATCATGAGTGCCTTATTTTTTATAGTAAGTCCGAAAGAAAGCAGACAAAACCGCGGGAAGAAAGCTAGTGGTAAATAAGTAATGGTTTTAATAATCTGATGACTAAGAGATTTAAAAATAAAAAGAAGAATAACAGACCCTAATGTAGGTACAGTCACGAGCAGAATTATGTTACCACAGATAATTTTCTCTACTTTCATTAAGTAGACGGCTCAACTATTGCAAGAACTGTGTTGCTGTAAGTAGTAACAATGCTGTTGAATTATCTGATCCGCCAGGCTATGGAATACTTCATTCCATTATCTGACGTGTCACTAGGTGACAAAGCTCGTCCGTGGTTTGGCGCCGATTGTGTAAGCGCTGAAGCGCAAAAACAGTCGGCTTACCTAACCTGGACTGATGCTCGTAATCGCAAAGCTCCGGATTTAGCCGAAAAGAAAAAAGCCTTCAATACCGCCGCCAAGTCCTGCAAAAAAGTAATTAAGAGGGTTTGTTTCCGTCACGTGAGGCGAATCGGATCCAGACTGGCTTCATATCCCTCTGGAAGTAAAGCGTTCTGGTCCCTCGCTAAATCTGTGGAGACGAACTTGTGCCGCAGCACGCTGCCTCCGTTGCTGAAACCGGATGGGTCACTGGCTCACATTGCAAACGTGTTTGCTGCTCTTTTTGCGGAAAATTCACGTCTAGAAGCTGGCAATGCTACACCACCTTCTATACCTCGCCAAGACGCCACGCGTCTACGAAGCTGTCGCGGTGTCCCTTGACATCTCAAAGGCATTTGACAGAGTCTGGCACGACAGCCTCCTTAGCAAGCTTCCTTCATATGGAATCCCTTCTGGCCTTTGTAACTGGAAACGCCGGTGTACATCAGGGATCTGTTCTGTCTGCAACACTTTTCCTGCTGCACATCAATGACCTGTTGAAGCCCGGTATACTTGGGTACGCTGACTACAGCACAGTTGTTGACAGATACGTTTCCAGTGCGAAGGCTAGTAGTAGGGAGACCCAGTTTCTCAGGGAGTCTATGGTAGAGCGTATGAATTTGACCTTGCAGGCCGTGTCCGACTGGGGTGATGCCAACCTCATGAAGCGCTTTGCAGCTTTCTTCCTCATGCGCACAGCTAAAGATTGGAATTCTCTCCCCTCGTCTGTGTTCCCAGATACATACAACTTGGGGCTCTTCAAAAACGAGTGAATAGGCTACTAACGGGAAAGCGAGCTCCATCTTCGGCCTCATCTTCACTTACCATCAGGTGAGATTGAGGCCAATCGCAATCCCGTCCGAAATAAAAAAAAAAAAAAAACGGCTTCCGATATTATTTCTGAGTCCTCCATTGTTATTGACATTTTATCGTGAATGTACTACTATTGTTTAAAATGATTGAAATAACAAGTCACTTTGACTAGTCTATGGTATACTTCTAATAGAGTTTAAAAGAGCTTGAATTTGATATCGAAAAACTCCCCTACATCTATGTAAAATGCTTCAACGAAAACATGAGTTCCTTTTAAGAGATTACAAGTCATCATTAATTCATGAGGACAGCCTGGGTAAATATTAGTTCGGAAACCATGAAAAAATCTGTCATGTTTACACAAAGACATTTTACCTGACTTATTTGGTTGTGCTTTTTTTGAAGGGATTGCGGAATTCAAATATCTTATACGATGTATTTTTAAGAAATGCATGTTACGATATAGTTCGAGATAGTTGGAGAGTAAGGCTGGAATTTTATCTTGGTTGTTGAAGTAAAAGGAAGTCAGGCCAGTTGGCTGGGTGGTTAGCGACTCTGCCAAACCGAAGGTCACCAGGACCCACATTTGTGTCTGTTTGTTCTGTGTCTGGGTAAATATCTATACAACGTGTTACAAAATACCCCGTAAAATAATAATTAATTATCAAAGCCAACAACCCTAGTAAGCTGTCATGTCAGGGAACTAGATTATTTAACAGAAAAGCCTACGTATCCATTTTACCTAATACTTGTCTACTTTAATAGTTTTTCTATTTTTCATTCATAAAAATCTGTTTTTTTTGGGGTATGTTATACAGCGTTACTACGGTTCTTAAATATTGTGAATGGACTCATTATAAGGCCCCAGTTAACCTCCTTTCAGCTTTATGGGAAGTTTTGTAGCACCCTATATAAGTATGTATTTAGAAAAAAAAATGTACTATATCAGTTATCTGGTGTCCATAGTACAAGCTCTGCTTAGTTTGGGATTAGATGGCCGTGTGTGAAGAATGTCCCAGGATATTTATAATGTCACAATAATATCACAAAGAGCAATATCCTGGGACTCACTTCACATACGGTTATCTAATCCCAAATCAGCAAGCAAGTAGTTAGCAAGTAGCTAGATTACTGATATACTAAATATACTACAGTTCATACATACAAATTGATTGTCACGGGTTCAAAGAGCCCGCAATCGATGGTGTGACAGGACAGTAACAGTGTGCTCTATGTGGTAGATATGCTACAAAATCTCATTTATATAAATAAATAAATAATAAAGATCACGGGACATTCTTTACACGCGGCCATCTGATCCCAAATTAAGCAGAGTTTGTACTATGAAAACCAGTTAACTGATATACTACATTTTCTTTTCTAAATACATACATAAATAGATATTTACAACACAGTTAGATGTTTGTCCTAGGTGGGAATCGAATCCGCGACCTTCGGTTTGGCAGTCAGAGCGCCAACCACCAAGCCAACTGGCCTGTCGAAATCTATGAAGTAATGGCTTTGTGATATTATCACAATGAAACATAGCTACGTATTCATTATGTCATGGCACGTCAAGTTTATGATACTCTATATTATGTCGGGATGAAGTCCTAAGCTTAATAAGCTGTGTTACGACCCCACTCTCAAGGCTAAGTTTATTTAGATAAAAGGAAAGCTGTCTGCCCAAAATATCTTCATTTATTGGGACTTTTGTTATATGGACTCTATCTAGTTACATTTATACTAATTACTAGATTCTTTCAGTAAATAATTAATTTAGAAGCTCTAAAACTTTACTGTTATATATATATTACACATCTTTTTCAGTATAAGTTCTATATCTATATATGACGTTTATTTGACAATTCAAGTGGAAATACAAGCGGGAGCCCCTATTTTTAACAGTGGACATCCCTGTGCTGATATGGTGATGATGGAGATGATGATGATGATAATTCAGTACATATAACATAGTCGTGGGTTCGATTCCCACCCAGGACAAACATTTGTGTGCATTAACATGTCTGTTTGTTCTGTGTCTGGGTGTAAATATCTATATAAGTATGTATTTAGAAGAAAAAAAAGTATATTATGTAGTATCAGTTATCTGGTTTCCATTGTACAAGCTCTGCTTAGTTTGGGATCAGATGGCCGTCTGTAAGAGAATGTCCCAGGATATTTATAAAAAAAAAAATAAGAATAATAAAATAAAATAAAAAAAGGAAATTAATCTAATATAAGTACTACTGTAGATACCTAATGTATGACTAAAATGTAATAATAAATATTCGAAATGTTACCTACACTTTACATATCCAGACAATACATGAAAAGTTTCATTATTATTTCATAATGCAGTTTATATAAAATACATTTCCTTGTTATGAAAAGGTTTGTCGGTATTATGAAAGGGGTTTATTTATTTTACTCTAGCACTTCGATATACAAGCTGAAGCTAAAGCTCTGGCAAGTTTATCGGGAAAGAGTAACAAAAACGTCTACCCATTGTAGGGGGAGGTAAGAATAGCACTTGCTGCCACACACTGCTTCAGTATGTATGTTGTAGGAAATAAGAACTTCAGTGATTTTGAAAATATTCCATGCTAAATTGTGTTTTTGGGGTTCCGTACTGAAAAGGATTTCTACAACACGATTATTTTAATGACGACGATGCTTGGAGTTTCGCTCGCTCCAGCAGAACACATCTTTATGCACAAAATTTTATTTTGAAAATGGTATTTGCTGAGTTTATTTCTGGCTCTTCTCAGTAAAAGCAACCTTCCGAACCGGTGTTAGAGTCTGACCATTCATAAGTGCCTGTGAAGTGTTATTTGAATAAATATTTCATTTCAATGATAAAAATGGAATAGAAACTTTAGTGTTTGTCTGGCCCCTTTACTTTTCATATGAGGGTACCAAAAACAATATTTTTCAATTCCTTTCAAAATGTTGGTTTGTCAAATAACCAATTAGTGCATACAAAATTAAATTTGTTCTATTATTATTTGTATGTACAAAACACGGTATTTTGTAAAACTAGTTCACAATAAACGGTTATCTGTTAAAAGCCTAGCATATAATAAAAGGAAATATAGTCCACTTTTCAAGGCCATTTGACTTTTGCAGAGTCAATACTCCAACGCTGAAGGATCTTCATTCAAAACACGTCAACGGATGTCGGTTATGAGACAATTTAGTTTTCACATTCTTTGGCCAATATCGGCAGGCCTACTACGCAAGTTGGTTACGCGTTCTTTACAGGAAAAATATCCTCATCGATCGACGTAGACGATGTTTCTGAACGAACAAAAATAATTATGATTCCATAAATGTTACGCCATAGATTGCTATTAGTGTAGATGCCATAATTACATTAAGTAATACTTCTAGACACACCATTTTTACACACCTAATATAATAATATTTAGTACAGCTCTTAGTTCAGTTCGTCCGGGGAAGTACTACCACCTTACCCATTTCCGCCGTGAAGCAGTAGTGCACTTGTATTACTGTCTTTTGGTTACAAAGACACATGAGATTTAACAAGTTCTCGTCTCATGGACGACAAACACACAGTATTTATCTAATGGTTATAGATTTGAATTTTATCTCATCTGTCAATTGTTTTAACAGACATTATGACAAAAACCAGTTTTGACCACATGCCTGCAACATTTTATAATCTATTCTTCCGCACCGTTACTCTCCCTACAGCACGTAGTTAGATATATTAAACTACCCTCGTACCCTCGATCCTGGATATAATGTACCTACATGACAGTTTCACTCTCACGTCATAATATGATAATCCACTGGCAATTTATTTAAACTGTTATGAGCCGGCTCTTGCATTTCGATAGAGATACCTATTATACGCTTGGTTAATATTAACGGGTCATATCTATTCACTTCAGCAAACAGAAAAGGGTTCGAGAATGAACATTCGCGATAAATTTTTAGATGCTCTGAAACAAATTGGCATGTAAATCAGTGACATATATTATTATAATATTGAGACATCATTCACCAACAGCATGGCTCTCAAAAACAACGCAAATTCTTGATAGCATATACCTACGCGCGAAGAAAGGGAAAGAAAATAAATGCAACCTGTTTTTGGAGAGATATGAATATACATCGTTAGTTAGGTTAAGATTGAGCACGACTAAATGGAATTAGGCCAATTACCAACATTTTATGTTGCCATTTCTGACCGCGAACAACGCATTTATTTATGTAAATAAAATAAAACAAATCTTGCTATTTACCACACATATCGTGAGTCTATCTTTGTTTAAAAACTTTTGGATTAATATAATAAAAATACCAAAGACCCAAAAAGTTTATATTCTGTTAAAACTATGGCGAAAATCAATTATAAATTAAATAATTCACCGACATAGGCCGGTGGAATTCAAGTATTTACGTGGGACTGTCCAGTTGAATCACATAAATCTGTATAGAGCGGTTGTTACGGACTGTAGGTCGATTTAGCCTATTCTATACCTTGTTTTTGTTTACCTGGATGGGAAGGTACATCGTATATCAAAGCTTTATTGCTGAAGTAACCATTTTGTACAAAGGTTTTATTATAAATTAAGTACTCAGCAATGTACAAACAATGGAAAATGTGGCTTCTTTTTGATAAAATGAACCTGCTACTGTTTCGATTTAATGATGTCAGGAGTTCAAATTGTATTGGTGGGCGTCAAGAATAAAATCCTTTAATTTGGTTTCCTGGAAATAACACATCTATTTGGTAGTCTAGTTGGCTTGGTGGTTAGCGACCTGACTGCCAAGTCGCAGGTCCCGGGTTCGAATCTCACCCAGGACAAACATTTGTATGCATTACTATGTCTGTTTGTTATGTGGCTGGGTGTAAATATCTACATATGTGAGTAAATATTAAAAAAAAAAAGAAGTTGTATATGGAATATATCAGGTATCTGATTTCCATTGTAGGTACAAGCTCTGCTTAGTTCGGGATCAGATGGCCGTATGAAAGAATGTCCCCAGGATATTTATTTATTTTCTTTTATCGACTTAAAATGATGACATGAAATTGAGGTTAATTGTGTTTCCTAATAAGTAGCCAGGTACTTAATTGTACTACTGCTTTATAAAGTTTTGCCATTTAAAATCATCATCAGCTTCATATTGCGGAGATGCGGACAACATTACATTTAATTTTATTGTTGAAGATTTGTTTCTTACTGTGGGTGAATAAGTTACATTTTTCTTCATCTGTTGTCGCTCCTTCATTTCAATCTTTGGTTATTCTCGAAATATCTTGAAACTTCGAGGTTGTTGATGTTTTTGGGGCCTCTCACCCTTTTATACTTTCTACCATTAACAAATACTCGACAAATTAATAAAGTTTGTAACAAATTTGAAAAATAAAGTTTTTTAGTGATCCCTAAGTATTTTTGGTCTCGAGATTTGAACCTTACGTCAATATGATAGTATCTAATAGCTGTGTCTTAAATACAGTACACTTATAATAGTATAAAAGAAGAAAAGAAATACGTATTTTAATACAATAAAGTACGAAACGATACTCTCATTTACTGAAGCGTGGTGTTTAAAAACGACCGCCATAATTATCTGTAGGCACCTTCTTTTAAAGAGAATGGATTTTAAAATCGCTGTGGGAGAAAATTGCAAATGGAAATTGAAACTGCAGCAGTTATAGTTATGTGCTACATTATTTTAATACATTGTTTCCATGCCTTAAGTTGAGTCTTAGTTTTTAAATCTTTATACTACTTATATATAACTAGCTGTCCCCGCGGTTTCACCCGCGATATGGTATGGATCGTATTATCGAGATCATAATATATAGCCTACGATAAAATCCGCGACGAATGGTACCACTCTAATCCCGATGTGTTCACTAGTTTTGAAGTGATGGTGCGTCAAAAGAACTCTATTTTTTCCCTTCTAAACAATATACAACTATCCCCCGCAGCTTTACCCGCGTTTATCAATATATACCCTATAACCATCTAGGAAATCTTCGGCGTCGCACGTTAGCAATCCCATCCCGATATGAGTTCTACGTTCAGTAGTTTTGAGGTGATGGTGCGTCATAGGAAACCTATTTTGCTTGTGTATATACATAAAAGATAGTGTTATGCCTAAAACCTCAATATGAGGCTGTTGTTTTGTCTTTTTTTTTTCTTTTTATGACATACAGATACATAATCGTCTATTTGGTGCTATTGTAATATATATTTTTCATTATTTATTTGGGAGAAAACCATCTTGTTTAAATATTTTTTTAAACAGTCTAGAGTTTTGGCGATGGTTTATTTTCTAGTTTAACAAAGGTTAAATAGTTAAGTAAATACGTTCAAAGGCATCTTGTTTCATATAAAAAAATACATATATGTGACTTAGTAAGCAGACTGGGCAACGTTTTCTTTAACCTTCAAGAAATGTACAATTATTTACGGAACTTACGAGTAGGTAGCAACTGTATGAAACTTACTTCCCTAACTTTATAAGAGTAAACCACAACATTTGTGCAACTTTAAAATGATTTATAGTTTTATCCGACTTAGAAAAAACAATCAAAAAAAACTAGTGCAGCTAAGTAGGCAACAAATTTACAAATTAACTACAGTAACGACTATAAGTCGACTAACTTTTAACACTACGAAGCGCGTGGTCCAACACGTACGTTTTTTTTTATTTCTGACCTATAATATAATCTAATACTAAGCCAGCCTTCTGAGCACTTTACCCATAAACGTCTCTAACAATAATTTTTTTTTAATTATTTATGGATTAATGCTTTATTTATTAGTTAATTTTAAGTAGTTTAGTAAGTAGAATTTTAAGTTTTTTTTTAATAATTTATATGCCTTATCATAAAAATATATTTTTAGGTTAATATGGGTAATAAATAAATATAATATAATTTTATAAAATAAATTTGTCCAATGGCTTTCATAATGAAAATTCTCATGAATTTGTTACACAAATATTATAAAGAGAAAAGGTTTGTATTCTTGTTTGCAAAGAAAAAACTCAAAGAATATTGGGCCTATTTTCATAATTGTTTCGGTATTAGAAAGCTACTTTATTCAGTAGTAACATAGGCTATGTTGTAGTCCCTGGATACATCAGGTCAAGATCATAGAATCAAGTCGTATAATTTTTTTATTTTATTTTTTATTCTACTAAGGTCAGCTTATTGAAGCTTGCAACACCAGGGCATTAACGCGTGATGATGACCGAGCAAAAATAATATTGAATGCACGGAATCAGTTAATGTGGCCGATTAACCTATAAATATTTATCATATTATTTATTAAGTCAATAAACGATTTAAAGGGCAGTGTAAATGAACGAATATTGTTGCGGTATTACAACAGCAAAATATTGTTTATTAATGTGCATGGGTTGTAAGCCGTAATATATATATTTATACATTGATTCATAAATCATATGGTTAAATAAATTGTTAAAACAGTCTGCGGTTTTGATATTTAATTTCAAGATTAATTATAGTAATTTTCAATTTTAGTACCCGCTTAGTTCGCCAATCTTCAAGTACTGTATCACCAGTATGCGCAGACAACTGACAACATTTAAGCCAGTTTTCATAAGAAAAAGAAAAGGAGACCAACATGACTAAAGTTTTTAGTGCAGAGTTCGTCTGGGGCACTATCACCTTACCCATTTCCCTAGTAGTGCACTTGTATTGCTGTGTTTCAGTGAGAAAGGTAAGGGTGAAATTACAGAGAAATCATAAGACTCACAATGCATTGGGATGTCCCTAGTTATGCAAATTTCTATAGGCGGCGGTGACCACTTACCATCAGGTGGAACGTTTGCTTGTTTGGCGGCTAATGTAGAATAAAAAAAATGAAAGTAAAATATATATTTTTTTATTTTTAAGATAAATCCTACACTAAGACGATGCAGTAACCGACCAACACTTTCCCAAAAAAATAGAACATGTTAGCCGAGTTCTGAATCCGAGCCTTAAACATAGAAAAATACTAGCGAGGTTAAACCTCCATCCATCCAAACAGTCATGCCATGTTTTCTTTCAATTTCACCTAGTTTCCCCAATGTTTTGCTATCAGATTCAAAGAATTGATTCCAAATAGTTTTCTGAAATAGAATAAAAAAAGCATTCAACGTATTTGTTGTATGAATATGTAGTATTGATTATTTTATTAATTCCGGTTACGATACGGCTATCGCTTTAGCTTTTAAATAAACATTTTCCATTGCAACCTCGTATTCCATTCCCCCATTGGTTTACCCGATACGACCAAGACGAGTATTTGCAGAATTTAATCTGTAAGCTAATATTAAAATAGTTGTGTTGGAAGCTGCAGTATTATCATTCGTTGATGCGAAGCTATCTTTGGGCGTTAAACGAACTTGAAAAGCAGATAAGAGCTGATGCGCTTTTAGTTATAAACTTTTCTACGTGACGTATCGAAAATGCATCGGATGGTAAGAAGGCTTATAGGAGCCGACTTTAAAGTAGTTTCAAACGCTAAGCGTGAATCGCATTTGCCTCCGCCCGTACATAATTCAGCGGGTGATCCGAAAGTCTCAAGTTGATAATTTTGAAAGTAGAATGGAAACTGACGGCATTTTTTTTATTTCCCAATGCATGTAACTACCTACTCTGTACTAGGACAGCTAGTATTGCTTCCTGTACTTTGTTCTATTGACTCAATGATGGGTTACGGTTCTACCGTTTTTGTTCAATCGGTCCATATTATATAACCTAACTTTTTACCAAGTTGTTTATGAAGTTCAACGTAAACTATCCATTAGTAGGTAAAGTAAAGAGAAAAGATTTTCAACGGGATAATGTAATAAATTTGCCTAAGTTGAGCACTCTGCCTTACGTTTCTTTAATTTTCCGGGGTTTTCTCTAAGCCGCCGCTTTTGAGCTAAGACTTTCAATTTGTGTTTTGACGTATAATTTCACTGTCCCATTGTCTCGAGAAATAGAAATGTTTGTTTTTAAATGAGATGATTAAGTTTCTTTGTACGATGTTTTTTTAATAAAAACAAAGGTTTAATCAAGGTAATTCTGAAAATACATATTTTATAAATTCTTATTGTTCTACCTTAGGTATTCAAAATTAAATTAAAGAGCTCTGGTTTAAATTGAATGTTATAATAATACTAGAAACTATATAACCTCGAATACATTCAGTGAATGAAAGACCAAATATATTATTGTTAGCTTCGTTCTTGAAATTTTTTTTAACATTTACATTTCTTTTCAATCTAAGATTTATTGATAATTAAATAAGTTACTGCCGTCATTTTGAAGGTATACCTAAGTTATATCATAGTGAAATCTGTGTAACAAGAAAACTTTAAAGTTTCGTGTGCCACTGTCGCAGCGTACAAATACTCGTGACACCTCTCCCAGAGAAATTTCAACTATGAATTCAAATTTAAATTAGACTTTAAAGTAACTTGCAAACTACATATATTTTGGTTGAGTTTAGTTGCTACAATGGTAATGTTATAAATGTTTCTTGTTCATATTTGACAGGATTTTTTATATAAGTTCGTCTAGGGTCCAGAAGTCCATATAATGGTAATAGTAACTATGGGCGGAATTCACAAGAATATTTAAGTAGATTAAGACAAACTAAACTCGGCTTAGCCATATATTTGTAGGCTTTAGTCGTATTGAATCTAGTATAAAGTTTTGGTGGAATTCATCTTCAGAGCCTTAACATAGGCTTAGTATGAAAGATCAGTGGAGTATTCGATATGAATAATATTAAAAATTATGCATTTTTTAAATTTTGAATTGATATAATCCTGAAAAAAATCTCCATTCAGAAATTGTCGATTGATACATAAAGGCGAACCTTTACCATATGACTACTGTAAATTACTAAATACCTACCACACTGTCAATAATCGCAAATTTATTAGATTATTACATTGACGGGTCTGGCTTTGTTGTTTGAGACACTGACTACAATGTCGCAAGACAAGGGACCCACGTCCCTTCCCATTCATGGTGGTAATATCTAATAAGTCTTTATTAAGAAATAAAAATGATTATCACTAATCTGTTCCCTATAGTACAAGCTCTACTTAGCTAGGTTCAGGTGGCCGTAAAGAAAATCCCAGTATAATTATTTAGTAACTAAACTAACCATCCATGTTTAGTGAAATTGTGCCTTAGACATGAAAACCTCAGCACAGATCACCCATGCGTTGTAATACCGTACTAACACAAATACGTAGGTAAGTAAAGCAAGGTAAGTAATACTACGTAGAGGTCTACGTATTTGGTTTCATTACCCTGTATCAACACAACTCCATCGTATGGCAGTGACAGCAAACACACAGTGGGGTTGCGGCCTTATGTTGCGCACAGAAATTGTTTAGTATATGCTAATATTTGTTTTGGTTTTTGGCGTGTAAATTTATTGCCGCGAGTTATTGTTGGCTGTTTGATGTAGATGGTCTCATTATCTCTGTAATTCAAGATTTGTTATCTTGGATAATGATAATCAAATCTTGATTTTTGACTTTTTCATGGGTTATTCGGTTTGTGTTTATTTTTATGAAGTATAACAAACACTTCATCATACTCCGAATTGTTCTTGAAACTTGCATAAATTATGTTGTTATGGATGACATGCCAGTTGGCTTGGTGGTTAGAGACACTCACTGCTACACCACAGGTCGCGGGTTTGATTCCCACCCAGTACAAAGCTTTTATGTGGCTGAACATGCCTGTTTGTTCTGGGTCTAGGTGAATATACGAGTATGTGTGTATGGAGAAAAAAGTATAATAGTATATGTAGTTATATAATATTTAGTTCAATAGTACAAGCTTTGCTTAGTTTAGGAGTTGGCTTTGTGTATCTAAATAATCTCCCAGGATATTTATTGATGTACATAAAAGTGTCTTAACCCAATATATACGTCGGTACATACTAGTTAATTTTGTATTTTGAATTAGCCTCTAGCATTGTTTTAAATTAGAATTTAACAGGTTAGCTAGTTATTAGTCAGTTTTGTTCTACTATATACTGACATTCATAACTAAACAAAAGGATGAGTTACCAACTAAGCGGAACACAATATAGTACCTACTTTCTAGTTTTGTATTGAACAGCGTATTCACTTATTGGAGTACGATCTCGAGGACGGACACGGCTGATCAATTCTTTAGTTCTAAACATTAGTTCACTCACACTAGCGAGCTGCCTTCGCTTAAATCTCTCAGACGAATCATAATTCAGCGAACAGTCCCATCTTGCAACGCTCGCAAACTTTCAATCTGAGCTCATTTTGATTTAGGGTTATCAATGTTGAAGTCTTAACTGAAACCTGTAGGGTATTATTTGTGCAAGTTTTATTTTGTTTTTCTGGCTTCACATCTAAGATAAAACTAAATAAAAAAGTAGAATATTCTAATGAATTCCTAGTTGTTCCCGGGATGTGTTGTTATGTGATTTGTTTAAATCGGGACCCTTCGTACGTAGATTAACTCACTAAAGTTTCATGGCTATCGAATAAATAGTATAAGTCCTCAAATGTTTGTCCTGGATGGAAATTGAACCCACGACCTGTCATTCTGGGTCTCTAACCACCAAGCTAACTAGCACATCAATGGATAAGAAGGTATTGGGTAGAAACATTTATTTTTATATATATGAAATTAATTGAAAATATTTATTCAAATAGGCCTCTACAGGCACTTATGAATAGTCTGACTCTAATACCGGTTCAGAAGGTTGTTTTTTACTGAGAAGAGCCGGCAATAAACTCAGAAATAACTGTTTTTAAAAGCGATCTTAGATGTATTACATAATATTTATTTAGTATCACTGATAATACCGGTGTGTTATCGCAGAAGTGAAGAATTATTAGCAATCATATTATGAATATCTAATTAAAAAAGAAGATATATAGAAGACTAGCTTTCACAGGCATTCCCGAGGAATAACATTTTCCCGGGATAAAAAGTATCCAATGTGTTATCCAGGTTGTGAACTATCTATGTGCTAAGTTTGATCCCAATCCGTTTAATAGTTTTTGCGTGAAAGAGTAACAAAAATCCATACGCCGATGCTTATAAACGTTCGTATTTGTAATATTAGTAGGAAGTAAGTAGTCCGTAAACAACCCGGTAATGTGAAGTGACCTTTAGGGGGGAATAGGCAACCTCTTCCGGGGGGCAATAGGGGTCGTATACAGGGTGTATATCTATTGAGTATGTCGGAAACATGTCGTACGGTGTTACACAACGTATCTTGTGTGTATCGGTCGCGAATTACAAAGGACATTGTATTTTATTAACGTATCGCTCACTGCCTCACAGAATAGGATTCATTTGAGTGTTTTATTTAAAAGGCTGTATTATTTACATTTAATATTTAATGTTTCCTGTCTAAACCAGTTCATTCTAGTTAATGTTAACCTGTGACCCTATATGCTTATTGGATACAGTATTTTTAGAAACCTGAATTTCGGTACCTACACAATCTATTTTTTTCTGCCTCAATTACCTTCTACAGAATACCGCTTATACTACCGGCACGCTATGACGGCCGTTTTGACGCTTCAGATTGTCATAGGAAAAGAAACTGTATTGCTTTGGAATAAGGTTGATTTCCATCATCATACAATTAGCTGTTGGATCAATAGATGCACCTTATGTGTGAGGCAATAAAGGTTATGTTTCTTTGTCATAGTTAAAAGTCAAAATGGCCACCATTGCGTGCCGCAAGTTTGTTGATATTTGTATCTATGTTAGTGCTACATACCGCGATATATTATATAATATATATAGTACAGCATATTACATACTGGCTTCGGTTATAATCGCTTTTGAATCATGTTAGTTTCTAGTCAGAATAAAGCCGTAGTGGCTTCGTATGCTGAAAATGGATCCTGATCCAGTTTAAATCACTGTAAATAAACCTCCATAGTTGAAAAGGCACATAGGTATGTTAAATGGGCCAATCCACAGTGGTTTGATTATGGGTTCGATGCTTTGCAGTATGTGAGCTGCTGGTACTCTTGTTGGTTATGTATTATTATTATACTTTATTGTACACCAATAATTTACATTTAAAAGTTACATAAGAAATGTCATGTACATAGGCGAACTTAACTCAAAATTGAGTTTTCTACCAGCAAACCTTTGAGTGATAGAGATAACTACATATATTGAGGGTAAGATCCAGTGTACAATACTGTGCATAAACCTATTTAATACAAAATAAATATAAATATACTTACACATATAAATATATTAATAAATAAATATACCTCAATAAATTTATACATAAATAAATACCTACTATGTTATTTATAAAGGAAATGGTCCTTTATTCTCTACGTATGTATCTACCGGGTACTTAATTTTAGTTTTAGTATTAAGTTTAAGAACACGTCGACTACTCTTCTTACTATGAAACAAAGTATTTCTAAGAATTGTAAATCTAAAGTGAAGACGATTCTATACTATACTTGCGATTGATCGCGACTTCGTTCGCATTCCCTTCGTTATTAAGCGACAACTTGCTGCCATATTGGAAAATGGTTGTTAATTCAGAAACCTTCACGAGAGTGTACTCAACAGTTTACTTAAATATGTATATATAACTATATCACAATTGAATAAATGGTATAGAATACGAAACCAGAAATAAAACGTATTAACAATATAATTATATCGTTACAATTGCTTTTTGTATTAAGAAATTACTCATAATTATAAATTACCGCGCGTCACAAGTATTTATTCTGTAGATTTCTATTAGATTCTACAGATTTAATTAAATTGTACATTGTTAATGTGAAATCAGCTAACTCTGTCTATGGTCAGAGAATAAGCTTAGCCATACAAAGCGGCAACATAGCCAGCCTTCTGGGCACCTTCCCCATTGACGGCTCTAATAACCTAAATTCAGTTTTTATTTATGGATTACTAGCTGACCTCCGCGGTTTCAACCACGTTCCCGAGGCATGTAACATTTTCCCGACACAAAGGTCTTAACTTCCAGGGCATTTTTTATACAGAGTGCTACAAAACTACCCGTAAAGCCGAAAGGAGGTTTAATGGGGCGATATAACGAGTCCATTCACAATATTCAAGAACCGTAGTAATGCTGTATAACATACCCCAAAAAATAAAAAAACAGATTTTTATGAATGAAAAATAGAAAATCTATTAAAGTAGACAATTATTAGGTAAAATAGGTACGTAGGCCTTTCTGTTAAATAATCTGGTTCCCTGACATGACAGCTTACTAGGGTTGATGGCTTTGATAATATAATTATATTTTTACGGGGTATTTAATAACACGTTGTATATGTGCCAAGTATGTTTGGTAGTTTTTACGTGAGAGTAACAAACATCCATACACACAAACGTTGGCACTAATAATTTTAGTAAGATTGATTTATTTATTAGTTAACTTTAAGTAGTTAATGTACAGTTTAAAGTTTATTTTTTTATATCCGTTATTTTATTTAACTCGACATGAAGTTATAACTAAGTATTACTGCAACGGAGTACAAAATCCTCAAAGGCTGAATTTATTTACATCCATTTTCTGTAGTGTAGTACGCACTATGACGTTCGTTTAACGACCGATAGACGCTGTTTCTCTGTGGATAAATTGGCTGCTTGGACCCCATTAAAAGATATATTGGAGAGTTAATTCGGCCGTATTGAGGCTTGGGTAACAATAGACCGGCAACCGAAGGATAAATTCACAAATAATACAAAAGCGAAATCTAGTTGAATAGTGATGAAATTAAGCCCTATTTACGACTATTATTGTTTTCATGGAAATATCGAGGTATACACCGCCTCCAATAGCTTTACGAGTATAACGCCCGAACGAAATACAACGTGTATTGTTTCGTTTTAAAAGTGCCTTAATTCGCCTCACTGCCTTCTGCATAGTCAATATAAGACAGTACGCTTATAGTTTCATATGGTGCTATAGCTATCGCTAATATTTTACTATTACAATTTAATTAAGTGTTTTCTTCGTCCTTAAAATGAGAATGAATTTCAAGATTGTTTGGATATTTGTTGATGTGAAAATTGAGCCCCATGTGCATAGATATTAGAGGATGCTTAGGTTGTCGAATGAGCTCCCCGCCGTGGTTTTCTCAAATGAGTACAGGATTGGGTTCTTCAAGAAGGGTGTGAAGAGATTTTTACAGGGTCGACAACGCGAGAGTGATACCTACGGTGTTTGCAAGCGTCCATAGGCTGCGGTGACCGTTTACCATCAGACGGGCTGTCAGCTTGTTTGCTACTTTAGTAGTATAAAAAAAAGGATATAGTATGAAATAGCTGCACAGCTACTTCCAGCAACTGAAGGTCGTTATTAAAGAATTTCAGGAGCTCCAGGTCTTGAATGATCATACTGTCCCCATTGAACTGTGACACGTCTGCTTCACATCGCTGCCTTGTATGTTTTACGCTATCTTCACTGACACCGTCCTATAACAATGTTACAGAAAACTTTATAACAAGTAAACGTTCTTTGGAACTACGTAAAAACTGTTGAACTTGTGTCGCTGTAGTCAGCCAAGTTATAATTGAACCTTACCAGGGTACTGTAGTAAGTGCGGTCTAAAATTGTGTTTAAGTTTTAGTTCCTAGTTAAAATTTTCATCAAGGATTATTAAGGAAGACCGCGATTTTTCAGAGAAATTACTATAGCTTCCATCTAGTTAGAATTCCTGATACCCCATAATCCTTTCATCCCCTTGGAATGTAGGCGATTATTCTGTCATAAACTTCAGTTGGCTTTCAAATGTCGAGTTGTTTGAACTTTACAATGAAACTAAGACCTTTTGTAGAAGCAACACGTAACCCATAACATAATTTGTAGTACCTATATGAAATACTAGCTGTCCGCCGCGGTATCACCCGCTACGATGTTACATTATTTTGTTGTTTCCATCATCAATAGTTTTCGCAGCACACGCTACGTAAGAAAGATTTTTGGTAATTTTTTTTATTTGAGTTTTAGTCTGAATCCCTAACTTTTTTGAATATTTAATATATTAAATATTAGTATAAATATTATATAGGCTATAGCCTATATTCACTGGAGATAGTGTAGCTTCCCAACAGTGAAATAATTTTTCAAATCGGTCAAGTAGTTTCGGAGCCAATTCAATGCAAACAAAAAAAAAATCATATGTTTCCTCTTTACAGTATTAGTGTAGATGTAGATATGGACGAAACAGGTTAATAACCATTCGGTCTTACAAAACTTGTCGCTAACTTATTCGTGTGTTTAAGTGGCCTAGCAGCTACACTTGTAACCCAATTTTCTTCAATTAACCTGGGTAGGCTTGGCTTATAAACTTAGCTTAAACTATTACAGCAGCCGCAATACTAATCACCATGGTGAGATAATGGCTTAC
The DNA here is from genome assembly GCA_907165245.1 of Habrosyne pyritoides. Taxonomy (NCBI): domain Eukaryota; kingdom Metazoa; phylum Arthropoda; class Insecta; order Lepidoptera; family Drepanidae; genus Habrosyne; species Habrosyne pyritoides. The sequence continues at coordinate 7,580,056 of OU015602.1, read as the reverse complement.
GCAAGTCAATATAAACTATATATCCATAGATGTAGGTACATTATTAAACCTCACCCATCGAGTATACCCCATTATACCGCAAGCAAAGTCCAATAGAACGTCGATATCAATATATGGCATTATTAAAGCCTTACTTAGATGGAACTCCGAAGTCCTGTTTATCTGCACTACTTAGCAACACAGGCTACTGAAAGTTAAATATTAGCAGTGCAACAAGCCTTAGAACTTGAGAGAATCAACATGCAAGTTTCAGAGAACTAACGTCTATCAGCCAAGTCAGGACTAAGTCCGGAAAATCCTTAGCCGAAGTTAATTTATCTGCGCGACGAATTTATTGGATGACTCGGGATATCGGGATGGTTTTACGGAGGCGACTTTGTTTCTATTCGGTTGGTGACTTCATCTCTCAACCTTGAGCTAATATTATTAAGGACTGTTTTTCATCTGCGTCTTCGCACTAGGCTAGAGTGACAATAATAAAACTAATACTTCATAATTTGTGAGTGTGAATGAATGATAAAGTCAAGTGAACCAAGAGAATTTATAGTGAACGAATCGATAATCAAAGACGTTAGAATGAATCTTGGTCTCCTTGGCCGAATGTGGTCTGTATTTACTGTATTGTATGATGTTTATTAACAATATTTTAATACGTAAAATTTTAAGTGTCTAATTGTTGTTATTGTACATCCATTTAAAGAAATCATCAAAGGTCTGGAAGGTCACTTTTTTATTTATCTATTTTTACATTTTCTATGGACTCTTAGTCCGTACTCTGTAAAGATTTTATGATAAATTATTTTAAGATAAATTGTATTGCGTTTTTATAAATTAATATCTTTCCACGCTTGCTCAGCTCGTTGATTTGAGCTGAGGCTTGCGATTCCTTAATATAATATATCGTAGGTATTACATTTCTTTTTTCCTATTGTTGAATTGCATGGATTATAAAATAAATAACTTAAAATTTACATTTAGTTACAGTCAAAGTCAATACTTTATAAATTACATCTGTAATATATTAGCCGATAAAATATTATGTGTTTTACAATTTCAACGCTGCAATGGCTAATGCCAGCATTGCAATGGTATACAACGAAAGCTTTTAGTAGTTCTGGATAAACTAAAAAGAGTTGCAAGAAAAATGTGATGTTGGAAAACAGGCTGGAAATGCAAAACTAAATTGGAATGTAAATCAAGTCCGCCCGTTCTGTGTTCCCCGATTCCCAATACACCTGATTACTGAAACGAACTTCACAGAGTAAACAATACAAAACGAAAATTCTTAGTTTACCAACGGCAGCCAAATTTTTTATTCACGATTCTCTTGTGTCTATTTGGTTTTGAATCGACAACTTATGCAGTCGCAATCAGTGGGGTTTTCTCATCTATAAATCTAGCTTAATAGCTTTTTATATGGGTTAAAAGGATTTAAAGTCCTGTTTATTTTTTACATACATTGGTGATTTTGAGTATTGCAATTAAGATAACTTTTTGACCCAGGTGTGGCCTTGCGGAAAAACAAATATTTAGTAACTAATTCCGCTAGATCTCCTTCTCTGTTCCTTATGGGGACCCGGTGGTCTAGCGGCCTAAAATTTTGCCTATTTTTTTTTTGATATGACAGAAATGACTAAGGGTTTTAAATTTTTTAGGCTTATTTGATTACTTATTAACAATACAAAAATGATGGTAAACACAAAAAAATTTCTTTTTTAAATTCCAAAAGTGGCTCTGAATTTCCCCTCTCAAAAAAAAAGGACCTGGCTGCTGAAGGAGGTTTTATCTCTCCCTTTGATCTGAACTTAAAAAATAAGACGGATTTTTAATCAGTATAAGTATAGTTATGGCGGGGACTAGAATAAAAAAAAAAAATTTACAAAATGGCGCGTAATTCAAAGTACGAGTCTGAAAACGACTCTCTTTTTGCAATGTTTTTTTAATAAAAAAAATAGAAATACTCAACAGAAAATATTTTTTCCAGTCCCGGCGAGAGCCAGTACTATTTAGAATGACCTGTTAAAATTTCAGACGAATCGGTCGAACCGTTTTTTTTTTTAGCTTCAATAGACCAAACAAAGTAGTTTCGAGATAAACGCGTTTAAAGTTTTAAGTAACTATATTCTCAAGAAATTGTATTGAAATATGCACTTACGATTAATCGGCGATCCCAGCACCATAAAGGATTCCCTCTGTTCTCTCATAGTCTTCATTTTCTTGACTCTTGGATTTTTTACGAGCAGTTCTTCCCTCTTTGGAGTCACTTGTGCTTTGACGATCAGCGTTATAGATTCTTCGCTCATCACGATCTCGGGCTAGTTGATCGGCGTATGGGCCGATTTTAATACCCATTACGTCCATCATCTTCTGCTACTAGTTTGGCCCTGCTTACGATCCATTGGTTTTATAAAATTATTTCACTCGATATCACTATAAAATTATTGATGTTATTATAAAATTATTTCTGTAATATTATTACACTCGATGTTGCTGTCGCTGAGGAACACGTTAAACTAACTGAACAACTCTTAAAACTAAAATATTTCCCGTTAAATTCATACAATAGTCTAAGTCAGGTATACGGACCCGAGCAGCTGCAATTAGCGAATAATGGAGCCCAACTCACCGATCGTCTACCTGACATTGTAATGGGTTTTAAATATAGAAATACTCGGAATTTTGTCACCAAATTTTAACAGTATATTTTTGAAATACTATACTTTCTAAATATGTAAAAAAAAAAACGATTTTTCGAAAATTCTAGACCACCGGGTCCCCTTATGTTTCATGTTTCAAACAAGGAAACTCAACCACCTGACAAAAGGTGAGAAGGCGGTCGGCGAGGTAACACGCCTATGGTGCTCATGCGTCGAGTCTGTGACAGCGGGCCTAATACGTCCTGATGATGCTCCGTGTAGAAGCGAATCTCGTGTCGATTTCCTGTTGAGTTTCCTTGTTCGCACTTGACTGAGAAGGAAATCCAGTGGAATTAGTTACTAGATATTTGTTATTGTTTTCTTATCTTATTATTGCATTTGTAAGCGCGTATGACTACCGTAATATTTGTGGCACTAAACTTTCTTACCACTCCGCGTCTAACTCTTGTTTTGTTTCAAACCTTCATAATTCTGCCAAAAGATATCCACTGCTGAGCAGCATCCCCCATAGATTTCCACAAAAAGCACTTTCTTCCTGTATTGGACATAAACTCTAACACTTTCCCTAGACCCCTTTCACTTATATCGTATCGCATACACATATTTAACCGCTCTCGTTCTGTAAATCAATGTGGATGATAAAGTGTGCTTGCTTAAATGCGGATCCCGCAAACGAGGCCGCAGTGAAGATTTACAGTTTTTATTTAAATTTTTTGGATCGTAACCAAAATTAAATATCTCTCTGTTGCTACATTAAATATGTTTTTTGTTTACTATATTAGTCACGACGTTACTAGCTTTCATTTTTAACGCTGATATATTCTGGGAGATTCTTTACACACGGCCATCTGATCCAAACTAAGCAGAACTTGTACTATGGAAACCAGATAACTGATATACATTTTTTTAAATACATATAGTGTTATAGTTATTTACATCCAGACACACAACAAACAGACATGATCATGCGCACATATGTTTGTCCTGGATGGTAGTTGAACCCACGATGGCGTATGAACACTGTGGCGTGGCAGCTAGGCCCTCTAACCACCGAGCCAACTGGTCCGTGAAATGTCCATAGTCGTCTTCTGATATCGTCGAATGAACTACGTGTATAATAATAATAATAATAATAATAAATAAATATCCTGGGACATTCTTTACACACGGCCATCTGGTCTCTAACTAAGCAGAGCTTGTACTATGGAAACCAGATAACTGATATACTACATATACTAGTTTTTTTTCTAAATACATACTTACATAGATATTTACACCCAGACACAGAACAAACAGACATGTTCATGCACACAAATGTTTGTCCTGGTTGGGAATCGAACCCGCGACCTTCGGTTTGGCAGTCAGAGCGTTAACCACCAAGCCAACTGGCCTGTCGAAATATATTTTTCGAAATTATTCTAAAATTTTATAGGTACCTTCGAGTCAACATATATAGACTTGCTAGATTTTCCCCGCGGTTTTACATACGTTTCTGAAATTTTCCTGCGATAAAAGTAATCTATGTAACACATAGATCCCTATTTGCCAGGTCTAATTCAAAATTCAGTTTTTTGTGTGAAGAGGTAGCAAATATGCATACATCCATCTTCGGAAGCTTTCGCATTAATAACATTTTCTACCAATATTATAAAAAGTAGTATAAATAGGATAAAAAATATAGATGTACTAAACTAAGGTTAGGTACATACCCTAAAGCCAACAATGTTATGTAAGATTCAATTCTGTTGGCCTATCGTCAGTTTCAGTAGTTAATTGACAGAGCTATGTAACTATAGGTATATACATATGTGTATTGTGACAGGGTAGACCACGGACCTGTCGAAGCTGACATTCAGAGAAACATGTCGATGTCAGTTTGCTTCCAAGTTATGTACGTTACGTATTCCTTCAAGTGAAAGACGTATTGGTTTATGGTATGTTATCTTTAGTATTTGTTTTCATAACAATTGACTAATAATTTTATGGTCAATATTTTAATGAAACTGAGGTATCTATATGTTAATACGTGAAGCGAGAACTTTTGTCCCCCTTTTAAGCATATTGCGTACACGGAGGCGAATGTGATTTGGCATAGTTAAAGTTTATATGGAGATGGAGTAGACCTTAAATTAATAAATATTTATTATTACAAGCTCTTTAAGTTAATTAAAATAAGCATTACACACACTACCATACGTTTGACACACATACATAGTTTACAATATTAATAGCATACGCTCATAAAGCCAATGTCAAAACGGAAATTCAAAAAAGTTCTATGCAATGATCAAAGGAGTGAGGTGATATACCTACTGTGACAAAAAAGCTCAATAAAGTTCAAACATAAAATATATATACAACTAGCTGACCCGGCAAACGTTGTTTTGCCATATTTACTTTATTAAAAACTATACGTGAAAATTTATCGTATTACAATTATTATATTCGATAGCTGACCCGACAGTCGTAGTCCTATTTTAACTATGAATATTGAATTCAAACTGGTATGTTTAATAAAAAAAAATCCAAGAACATTGCTCTGAACTAACTCTGATGAAACACTTCTCAAAAACTCAGTATAAAAATTTTCCGATTGAATCGACTGTGAAATATGCACTAAGTAATGATAAATTATATATTTTATCAATATAGTTCCACCGCATGCCTCTGTTTTAAACGATATTGTCAAACGACTGACATTTATGTCAAACACCATAAGTTTATATTGTCAAAAGCGGTAAGGTTACATTAGAAAAGTTAATATGGTCGTTATGTTTTCATAAATTTTCTAATTTCCCGGGCAACTTTCTTAATTTTTTCAACGCAGGGCCTAAACTAATACCTGGGGAAACTTGAAATTTTGCACAGGGGTTTTTATAACATACGGGAGCACTAAGAAAGGATTTTTGAAGATTCAATTTGGATTTGATTTAAAAAAAATTGTATGAAACAATGTGTTTTCTAGATCTGATCAACTTCAAACTAAATGCGGATGAAACCGCGGGGAGCAGCTAGTTGCCTAATACTATAGTAACAACATTTGAAATGGAACTTAGAAATATGGATATACGGCTTCTTTTTCATTATTTTATTTTGTTTGTAAAACTCGAAGATTAGTCATCGACTCCATCTCGAATCCATCGGGATTGAATTGATTTTTTGATAAAATATTGCATTTCTATTTAAGAGTGTACTTATTTACTTTCAATTCCAAAGTTCCCACGGAAACTGATTAACGTCAGACTAAGCCCAAGCGAAGTGTAGTACTATAAAAATACAAAATTCCATTTGCAAAATGTATAACAGCTGTTTCCTAAATAATACTGGAATAAAATTTGTAACAACGAAATCCCAGCACCAATATATTATTTTCCCTTACTCCCGAACAATTTACAATATTCCCGCAATGGTTTCGATATGGCAACTTTACTTAACCGTGACTTAAGTACGTATACGAAATTATGTGCAAAGATAAATTGGGTCTCATAATTCGAATCTTAACGAGTTCGTAATAGCGCTTAATCTTAAATGGACGGTGAATTTGGCAAGATTTATTTAATTGAAGAGGTTGGTAATAGTTTTAATTCTTCCGCTTGGTTTCTTAATTCAACGAGATTTGGTACAGTCACTTGTTCTCACGGACATCGTATTCAATCTTCAACCCTAATTCTATACTTAGTAGATACTATAATTGTGTTTATTACAAGCAATCCGACGTCTCTAAAATATTAACGGTTTAAAGAACATAAACTTTTCACAGATAAAACACGCACTCGTCGGAATTATACGATTTTCCGGAAAACTATGTAGGCTTCATTGTATCTTTGAAATTACTTGTACTTAGTAGGTACCTAAAGGTTTTCTAAAGACGTCCTGGAATACTTATTCATTAGACCTGAAAAGGTAACTTAGACCCTAGAAAACTTAGGTACGCAGTACCTACGTTATAAACGTATATCTTAAACATTAATTTTATTACAACAATCAATTTAAAATAATTGTTTAAATTTATAGGTAGGTATTATAAAACTATACATATAAAACTGTAGGATCAGTGTTAACATTTAATGGTTTTGTTAAGTTTTGTGGTAAATATTCGTTTAAGGACTCACTGACAGCCAATTCTACTATTTAATAATTTGTCAAAAACTGTTTGTCTGTCCTTTTATAACTTAAGAACGATTAGACCGATCATGATGAAAATTGTTATAAAGTCAGAACATGTGATAGCGCGAATGATAGACTATCCCTACTAATATTATAAATGTGAATGTAAGTTTGTTTGTTACGCTTTCACACGACTACTAAATTGACTACTTAATTGATCATCATGAAACTTTGTACATATATTTTTGGAGGTTTTAGAAGTAACATAGGATACTTTTTGTGCCGGGAAAACGTTACATCCCTCGGGAACGCGGATGAACCTGCGGGAGACAGCTAGTAACACATAATGCTTTATAACGCTGCTAAATAATAATTTCCTAAAAATATATAATATAATATTATAATTAGTAACAGGAAAGGAATTAAAGCAATAATATTATGATAAATGCATAATTGATACGCAGACAACGGACATCCATTTAACACTTTGAATTATAATCCGCAAATCATATATAGCCTATAACCATCTACGAATCATCCTGATATGTTCAGTATTATAATATTTGATGTGTGCGTGAAAGGAATCCTATTATCCTTTTATAAATACAGATCTCTCTCAATACTCTCATCTCTTCTACTTGTCTATGCAAAAAATGGGACCATACGGGAAGCACCAGCTTTAAAATAAAAGAAAGAATCATTAAAATCACTTCGCCCAGTCGAAAGTTATGAGGTAACAAAAAAAAAATACGGACGAATTGAGAACGTCCTCCTTTTTTGAAGTCGGTTAATAATCACAATGATATTAATTATATCAGCTTAAAGACATATGATAAAGTTGTATTTATTTATTTTACTCTTTATTTAGATTCTAAATTAACCTACGTTTATGATCCAGTCCCCGGCGCATCACGTTATAAGATGCATCAACAAAGCATATATATCTATAACACTATTAACACATAAGGTGTAAAGTTGTTTGCAGCACAATCTACGCATTTTTATAAAATAAATTTATTAAATTAATCACGGCTTTTTGTTCACCAACTCACACTAATCACAATAATGTGCTGATGGTATTTTTATGTACTCGATGATAGACGCCTCACTTCGTCTGACCTTTAAATTACGGACTATCGACCGATGTTAAATGAATTGAAGACTTTATATTACTTACTTTATGAAATTGTGGACCTATCAAATATTTGCCATACTTTGATCAATCATTTGTCAATATCAAAGGAAGGTTTTTGTTAATAATAGAGAAGATAATAAAGAATATGAGTTAGCTATAAAATTCAATCGTTTTTTATTTAAAGACGAATCTGTTAAGCTCTACTCTTACAGCTTGATTTTTGTCGGCAATGCGCGAGTGATACCCACGGAGTTGCAAAGTCCATAGGCTGCGGTGACCCTTTACCATCAGACGGGCCGTCAGTTTGTTTGCTACCTTAGTAGTATAAAAAAAAGCTCAAAATGCGCTCTCGTACCGCTCGCAGCGTCTAGTCACATAATATGATATTTTGTAAGACACTATACAATTTGTATGAGTAGCCAGATAAGTGACATAATTCTAAGATTTAATGGAAACATTTTAAATTAAAAAATATTCTGCAATTATGCGTATTGTAACCGCTCATTCATAAGATATTCATATGTTTTATTCATAAGCTTTTCTTTACTCACACCTTTTAGTTAGTACGCGTGTGGGCCGAACTTCTTTCTTTGGCTTTGTACTGTATTGTAATAGAATTTTGAGCGCGATTCCCTAAAATTTTTCACCCTTGATTGGTTATATAGGTCGTATAATAAGTAATAAGTACCTAAAATATAAAACTTTCAAACTTTTGGTTTTCCTGAACAAAGAAAGGATGACTAAAAAGGAGAAAACTCTTAAATAATGTTACGAGGAGACGTGAGGTTCTTTACTAAGACCTCTTCACAGAAATAGCGTGAAGATATATATATTATTTTAGATCGAAACTAAATATAAATAAATATTTGTGTTAAATATTTTATCATTACATTTGAATGTGAAATTGAAATCCAAGTATTAGCATAAACGCCATCCTAATTCGGTTACTGAATTTAGGTGCCGAAATAGTGTGAAAGCGCAATAATACCTTCGTGCGGGTGGACCATGAAAACACTAATATAAACCGGCCTATTCACAACTAATCCCTATTATATGTTGGAATAACTTATACATTAAAAGCCTTAATTGCTCCCTCTAAACCATTAGACCTACATTTATCCACTCGCAGATTTATTTCTTTTCGTGGTGGCCATTTTGGGTTATAAAATGAAATACATTTATGTTCAGGTGACGGATATTGGAAGTTCGTGTATAGGTAGAAAACATATTATATATAAACTTAAATTTAGCTCTCTTCTGAGGACAACTTTAAACACAAATTCCATTGCTATGAAATACCATCAAATGATGTTATACTACCGGCATACTATGATGGCCATTTTGACGTTTTTTCAGATTGTCATAGGAAAAGAAACTGTATTGCTTTGGAATAAGGTTGATCAATAGATGCACCTTATGTCTGAAGGAATAAAGATTATTTTTCTTTGCTTTTTCTTTTTTTTTTATACCTATCACGTGGGCCGACAAACAAGCGGACGGTCCACCTGATGGTAAGTGGTCACCGCCACCTATGGACATTTGCAACACTAGAGACATCGCCAATGCGTTGTCAACCCTGAGACGTGAAGTTGTTAAGTCTCATGTGCCTGTAATTTCACCGGCCCCCTTACCTATCTAACCAAAACACAGTAACACAAGTGCACTACTGCTTCACAACAGAAATGGGTAAGGTGGTAGTACTTCCCCGGACGAACTCTGCACTAAGAGCTCTACTACTTGTCATTGTTAAACGTCAAAACGGCCATCATAGCGTGCCGCAAGTTTAGTATATCACAATTCTTACCACAAATATAGTTAAACTAGCTGTGCCGCGGTTTCACCCGCGTTCCCGAGGGATGTAACATTTTCCCGAAATAAAAAGTGGCCTATGTGTTATTCCAATATATGTTCTATGTATGTGCCAAGTTTCATCCAAATCTGTTGGGTAGTTTTTGCGTGAAAGAGGAACAAACATCCATACATCCATACATAAACTTTCGCGTTTATAATATTAGAAGGATAAAGCTGCTAGTACTCTCGAATCCCAATAAGTAACAAAGTTGAAGACTTGTGTTTAAATATAACCATTAAATAAATATATTAAAGGAAAGTAAACTTAAAATGTTATCAGGATTTAATTATTTTCCTTGTCCTCTGACATTACGTTACGTTCCTTCTATTACGATAAAATTGAATCAAAATGGCCTTTCGGCATAAAAATACAAAAGAAATTACATTTCCATTTGTAACATCGGTTTAATGGAAACGAGATTATTCATACATTAAGTTATGTTAAGAAAGGCTCAATGCAACCTTTATCGAGTAGGAATAAATCGTAAAAGGAAGTTTTTTGCAATATCACTGGCGAGACCACTTTTATAGTGATCTACCCCGCCTTATTAAGTCAGCAGCGGACCCTTTTACCCTCTCGCCTCTCGAAATGTTTATGAAAGTGAAAATGTCTTTAAATGCACCTGCTTGCCCTATTACAGAGAGGTTTGCCAGTAATTGAATGCGGAAATGTATAAAAATACACTCAAATAAAATTCAACTTAATTACTTCTGGATTTATAGCAGCCGTTAACTTTTTCATTCGGTTACAATTTTTACGCGAATGTTATTTTACCAGTCGCACGGGTTGTTTGATGTTTTAAATACTATTTGCGGATTTGATTGAAGCAACAGTTTCATATTTTTTTGAGGATAAAAATGTGTAGGTACCTTCGAAAATTTCGTGCCAACAGCGGTAAAGCTCCACAACATTGATAAAAGAACTACAATGGACTCGACGAGAAAGCTTGGACTTTTATGACACTTCCGAACTAGCGAGTGAAACATTCTGGCGTTGTCTCTTTACGATTAAGTACTTCGAATAAAAGAAACGAATAACTAAGTTTTTCTTTTCTTATTACATATGCGCTCGAGCACAAGGTTCAAGGTAATTTTATTTTATCGACTTCAGCAAAAGTTTGTGAAGTCACAAGATTGCCTAATAATCTTAATAAAAATTTGCTTCAACCTCGAAAGCTACAAAGTATTAGCATACATTATGCGCGTACGAGCGCTCGCATACACCGTCAATTTATAGCCATGTAATATCGGGACAATTGCTATGTGAAGGAAACGAGACTGAGGGAATGTTACTGGCGCGTCTCTTCTAATTTATTGTACGTAATATTCGAGCTCCGGCCGGCGCCGGCTCTTAACTCTCACCTGAACACGCTTCGTCACAGGCATGTACACACGGCTTTAAGAACATAATCTTTATTACCTACCTGAGCACTCGGAGACTTCCCTTTATTTTATTTCTCGTGGTTGAGGCAAAGGTAATATATCCAGGATTACGTGGTACTATGAAATATGCAGAATCTCCGGGAGGGACGAATATATAATGTTTCTTAAGCAGCGTAGTGAGTTTCAAATCTCGTTGCGCCCACTTTTTATTTTGCGGTACATATGCAGAATTTCATATGCGTTGGTTTAATGTGTTATCAGCTGTTGCTTGAATTATTGATTGTGGGGCTCCGAATACCACAACGCCTGTGAATAATTAATTTGTGATGAGGGGTTATTTCAAAATATTTTGGGCGGTTTGATCTTTTTAGTAAAAACAGATGAAGTGACTCGCAACCGCTTAGCGATTACGTGTTTTCTTTTTGTATTCGATTTAATTTAATGTATTTCTAAACGTGTTCATTAGGCTGATGACAGCGTAGAAAAAGAGCTGATTCAGCGAGGGTTTTTCAAATTGGTTCCCTTTGTCATTGAAATTGGTTGATGCGTCTTCTGAAAAATCCATTGCCTTTGTTGATGGATTAGGGTAAATAAGGTCATTCTTTGAATTTTCTTTATGAAACTGTTTGTAATAATGTTGCACCAGCCAAAAAAATTTAATATCTGAATATTTATTGAATACTTTGTGTTTTGGACACTCCACAATCTCATTGTTATAAACAAAGTGTCGAGCCAAAAAAAAACGTGACTTTTTCTCTAAATAATATTTACTGTTTACTGCGTTGTTTGTTAATTTGTTGTCTGTAAGGCTGATAATAATAACGATGAACCAATCAAATAACTAGAGCGGATAATGATGCACAAACATCATCTCCAGATAATAGATAGCTACATTAAATGATTTTAACGAGTACATCCACATTAATGAGGATGTCATTTAATATTGTTTGTGTTATAGTCATTCGTGAAATCGATTACATGGACTGTACTGTTAATGGTTTTATTTACAATTGTCGTCGAATGTTCACAAGCTCAATAAATTAAAACGTGTTCCTTTACTGGCACAATGTGTTTCATTATGCTTAATGATGTTTAACCGGTTAAAAACAGGTTACTGTATCCATTAGTACTAATGATGATGATAAACAAAAACAGAATTCGATTTTTTTGTTATCCGATACATAAATATACCTTTCATAGAACGAACTTTTCCAACCAGAGTTTTCTTTAAAGCAAGTGCCTAAGTTAGAAAGCGTACTAATATAATATGCATTTAGAGCGTAAACTTCAAGTCTGCTAAGTAAGAGCTAAGAAATAATTGCGTTCTATGAGCAGAGTACACCGCGAACTTGCTCTATGTAAAGTTACTCTAAGTTAACCATGAGACTGAGAAAATAATTTAGCATACCGACTAGCTTATTACTTTAACACGGTAGGGCACAGTAGGGAGCAGTTAAACCTACCTCTGTGAGCCAACTTGCTTTACCACAGTTAAGCTTCGGTAATAACATAAGTGCACCCACTTCGGCTGACGTGTGAGTGAAGTTAGCGGATTTGAAAGCCATGTCCGTGGAACTTCGCCACTGGTTCAGATTGTACTGTGCATTACATATATTTAGCATGGTTGAGACATATGTAACAATTTTCCTTGAATACACAAAAATATTGAAAGTTATATAGATAGATAAAATTGAAGTGTTTGTTTGTTATGTGAGAATCACAGCTATTTACTAAATGGATATGCAAGTGTATGTATGTATATAGTACATAAATATTTTTTATTTTTGCCTGTCTTGGTCCTGCTTTTCCGAAACGGCTAGCCCAAATTTTACGGGGCTTTCCCTGGCATCAGCTGATGTCATAAGGAATAGCTTCTTTTATCCCGGGAAAACCATCATAAAGAAAACCAATAAACAAACCAAAACCATACCTCGGGGATAGTATTTTTGTATACTTATCTGAGAGCCGCCGCAACATCAAAAGTATATTCGAATGTATCCCGTAACCTGACAAATTAGTATCTATCGAGAGTAATACCACAAATAAAAACTTTTGAAGTCATACTTCTTTAGGTGCGTTATGAAAAAATTATGAAAGTGAAATTTTAAGATGCACGCGCATCAGTGTAACACATAATTCTCAAGGATGAAGTTAGCTGATAACGGTCTCTCCGTAACATCGCACAAACCACAACTGTCAGTGTCAAAGAGTGAGTAATGATGTTATTGTCAATATTAACCTAACAACGTAAAAAAATGTTATTCGGTGCTACCGACAAGTGCAAAGAGTTTGGACACTACAATTTCACGACTGAATAGTAAAAAATGCTCTTAGTACAGTTTTTCTCACCTATAATTTAGGGTATAAGTTCTTACGTGCGTACATAATTTATTTAAATTTGGAATAGATTGAAATGAGATTAACATATATGTGTCCTGTAGGTTAGATCACAGAGCCTAGACGCTTGTTTGTTTTCTTAAGCCCTAGAGACATATCGGCGACACCTACATATTTGTAGATCTGATTGCGCGGCCGTCGTTGTGTTGCGATGCTCACTATTTGATCACGATCTACGTAATCGAATATTCCGTGTGAGGCGTCTTGTCTCGTCAGTGATTGTGTACTGTCTACTCGGTTCAATTGTAATGCGACTCGATTGTATTGCTTGATTAAGTTAATTTCCTATGTATTGTTTATAATATGGGCTGTATTTTTTTTAACATATTATAGTGAATCAACCAGTTTTAGTGATTATAAATAAACACAGACATTCTTTTACACATCTGTCATCGGCCATCTGATCCCAAACTAACCAGAGCTTGAAATATGGAAACCCGGCAACTGATATATTGCACATATACAATGTTTTTTAAATACATACTTAAATAGAAATTGATACCCAGACAGAACAAACAGAGATGTTCATGCACACAAATGTTTGTCCTGGGTGGGAACCGAACCCGCGACCTGCGGCGTGGCAGTCAGGGTCTCTAACTACCAAGCCAACTGGCCCGTCAATTTAAATTGATTGTTTTATTCATAAAGCACACAACATTTTCAGGAAAGTGATGTGCGAGCTGCATGCGCATCCCCGCCGGCCGCTGCCGCGTTCCTATAATTCTTTCATAAAATTAAAGTAACAATGATTAAAGTTAAAAGTTCCGAAAACATTGATGTTTTATTAAAATTATAAAGCTAATTTAATTAATAGTTAACCTGGCTGGACACTCGAACTTATTGCTGGGCGGCGCAGTAAAGTATGATATCTATACCTACTATATTTCTTCGGCTATCTGCGTGTCGTCTAACAGGCCCAGTCAGACGCACATGATTTGTAGAGAAAAACGAGCGAGCAAAAAATAATTAATTAACGTTTAGCTTAAGCAGGGTGTTTATGAATAAACTGCTGACTGTAGTTCTATGCGTTTACATAATTTATGCTGATTATGTAATATTTTTTACACCTTTATACAAGTACCTATATCTATCTATTATCTATCTATATATATATATATAAATGAATCCCTATTTCCCTTGGTCACGGCATCACGCATGGGCGGCTGGACCGATTTCGCCAATTCTTTTTTTGTTGTGTTATTTATTGTCAGGAGAAGGTTTTTATGAAAGAAAAAATTAAGAAAATTTCGTGAAATATTAGAAAATTTAAGAAAACTTCACGATTTAATGAGCGCTTTTGACAATGTAATTTTTTTTAATGTAAACTGTTTGACATTATTGTCAATTGGCGCGATTGACAGAATGCACGGTGCAATTATCGTTTAAAATAGAGGTGGCGGTCGGAATTATATTGATAAGGTAATTATGGTAATTTATAACTTCTTAGTGCACATTTCACGTCGATTCAATCGGAAGATTCGAATTCAATGTTCATAGTTCAGACAGGACAACGTCTGACGGGTCAGCTATCGAATATAATAATTGTAGTACGATAAATTTTCGTGTATAGTTTATAATAAATTAAATATGGCAAAACAACGTTTGCCGGGACCTCTAGTATTATATAAAAATAATAGTCTTGGTATATAGGTTCCTGCTTCCATAGTACAAGCTCTGCTCAGTTTGGGTTCAGATGGCCGTGTGTAAATGTCCCGTGATATTTATTAATTTATTTATTTAGTTGCCTTAAATTTAATGCAGTCATGAGATATTTTGATTGATTTGTGATGAATTTACAAATGAATTATTACTTTTCATATGAAATCTTCTACAATTTATGTCTAACACATAAATTTATACATATACCTAAATTAATTTTATTCTTACTTCTTTTTTTTTATTCCGGAACATTCTTAACACACGGCCATCTGATCCCAAACTAAGCAGAGCTATGGAAACCAGATAACTGATATACTTCATTTTTTTTTCTAAATACGTACATAAATAGATATTTACAACCAGACACAGAACAAACAGACATGTTCGTGCACACAAATGTTTGTCCTGGGTGGGAATCGAACCCACGACCTTCGGTTTGGCAGTCAGAGCGCTAACCACCAAGCCAACTGGCCTGTCAACTTGACTTACAACATTAAATAGTCATTAATCTCGGACTTAATAAAAATTTACGCGCCCGTAACTAAATAAGGATACCAAAAGACAAAAGTTTCTGAACATTGGTACCTGTTTTATAAAAAGTTAAGAAGAACTTTAACACTCTTTGACAAGTTTTATTTTTGAATTTAGGTGCTCTCAAAATACCTTACGTCCTGGGGCTCGATTCTGTAAGAAAAATGACAATAACTCGAGGATGTTTCGTCGCGTCCTCCGAGCTCTGTCTCTTTCGCTAACTACGCTTATACTACTAATCACATGAGAGATAAGCTCTCCGAGGCCTCCGTGAAGCGGCTCGCCGACGAAGTTTGTATTAGCTGAATAACACACCTTAATGTGTATCTATGTGCGGGGTCTAAGTATAGATACTTGTATAAAATTTTCACACACAGTATACTAAACGACTTCTGACAGCGTCAAATTAAATAGACAACGTGTGACTTTCATATATTCTGGAAAGCCTAGCTTTAGTGTATTGCTAAACTAAAACGACGTCTAAAGCAGGGTTGTCCACAAACGCGGACAAGGAAAGTAAATATTTGAACCGAACGTTTCGGATTCCAGTTCAACAAACAAAAGTTTATAAATACCTTTTGTAGCTACGTTTTGTAGAACTTTATTTGTTACCCCTGAAAAACTATTATATGATCTGTGGAAATATTAAAAGCATTTCAGGACCCGTTTCGAAATAAATATTTCTTCATTTCCGCAGGGCTTGCACAGAGCGAGGCAGAATTATGTATTGAATCTAGACCTGCCATTACGCGAAATATTTGTCGTAAAAGTTTGAGTAAACTTTTAAATAAAATATTTTATAATGGTCCATCCATTATGTAGAGAAAATAGTATTATTATTGTAGCATTTTTATATTTAACACCAAGAATAATTGTTACTTTTCTATTAAATATTCATTAAAATAGTTTTGACAGGCATTAACCAATTTTTATTGATAAGTAAGTATATTTTTCAACCCATAAAACTAGATATTTTGGTTTTATAAAGATTACTTTTATGTAAAACATAAGTACCTTAACCGAATAAGCAATTATAACTTCCTATCTACCTGCAAATCTTGTACGGAGAGATTAGTCTAATCAGATTACACACTCAATCCTCAATTCATACAATTTATATTCAACGAATCGTGCCGATCTAAACCGATGGGATTAGTCGAGCCTTTCACAAACGTACAGTAACCATTTTAGTCTCTTTAGATCTGTTTAATGTTAAATTCTTCAAGAGATTTTGAATATTAATTATCCTAGTAGATATTTCGAGTTTAAAGGATTTAGTTTCACTTTTAGCAAGTGCTTGAGTTTCGCGGTCTAATTCGAATGCAGAAGCGAATCTTTGATTATTTCAGTGGGATTAGCAATGAGGTTCGAATATTGGAATAAATTAGATTGTGGATTTGGTCGATGCAGCCCTTTTGATAGATTTCTAAGGCTATGTGATCGTTGCACCGTTCTATTACGTTTATGTATAGAATTTTATATATACCTAATGTCAGGTGCAGTAAGTACTAAGAGAATGAACGTTTAAGTACGAATGAAAATCGTGTGAAGAGTGCGATCGAACATTCTTCCGCCTTTGTCGACTTTAAGTCAACCTCCCAAGCAGGAGAAATTTTGTACAAGTTTTATATTATTTACAAAACCTCAATAGTTCCACCGTTTAATAGGCTTAAAACAGATTATTTTGTGCAAAAGGTATAAAAGAAAAGAAACAAGAGCTGGTAGCAGCCCGTATTAAACACCTATGATATTTTCAGTATAAACATGCCTATTTCCCTTGGGTCTAAAATCAAATGCGTAAATGAAATAATCCAGTTACCTCGCGAAATCACGACACATTTCCTTACGGTACGTTTTTATTTCAGTAATTTAATTAAAAAATATTGGTTACATTTCGCTGGGGTGCCCGAGCGCTGGCAACCGACGCGGAACGTTCGGTTATTGTTGGGGAATTCCTTGTAATTCGTTGGTACAACGAGCGGGAAGAGCCGCGGCAAATCTCCGCTTCAACAGAACTCAGGGCTACCACGCGAAAGTAAACGTTTCTAATTTTGTAACAAATAGTAATTTTGTATGCGAATTGTTTATTACACCAAACATAAGTAAACCTGTTTTAAAACTTTTAATTAACTCTAATTCATTTTTATTAATCTTTGACTCGTTTATTTTGTGTGACATAATATACCTATCGCATTTAGTTGGTTCTCCTGTAATATTTGCATGGAGTGATTTTCTGTGATTTATGGGTACACTTAGCACAGTGTTTTGTAACTAATCTTAAGTTTTCATACTCAGTTTACTTGTTCCTTAATTTATTCCTTTAAAAAAAAACAAAAATCGATTTTGAAATCATTCGAAATGCGTTCGAACGAATCGAACCCGATTATTATGTGAATTCTTTAAATAACAAATTGTGAATTGATAGAGTTCTCCAAATGTTAAACATAAATATAGCTACGCATCAAAAGCGTAAACACAGCGTAATACAGACTACTGTGCCAGCCACAAGTGGTCAGTACAAAGCTGCGAGTAATCTGTACTTTTCATACATTTTGTAAAGACTCGCAGCACACGCACCAGTGTCGGCTGATTGCTTAATAAATCTATGATTTGGTAACACGAATCGTGTATAGTGGAACATACAATTACCAAATTACCTTATGTTTCATTCTATTCCATTTAGGTCGTCTAAATATAGAACTATTAAATATCGTCCAAAGTTTCTATACGTGCGTAATTAACTAAGCTTTTAGGCATAAATTGCAAATTACTTTGATTGTACGTAAAACGCATGAATAAAACGTTATCAATTATTTTGGAAATTTATAACTCGATAACAATATCTGAATTAGTTACAGAAGGTAAATCAGATTTATGGAGTTGGTAATAACTCGGAATAATTTATTTTAGTAGTTACCCAATTTATACAACAAAAGCGTACAATCAATGAATTTTGCTTAATCGTGCTAAGTTAACATATTGTTAAATGGTGGGTACCTGCGTACCATGCCCAAAAAATAACATTTTGTCGCTCTGGGCAGTGACCTATCGCCATAAATAAATTAGGACTATAATTTTTTTTATAAGCTGACCTTATCTTTCTGCAATTTCATGTTTTATTATTTAATTTTTTTACAGATTCGGCCTCAGCACAGGATTTTTATTCTCAGGACTCTTGTTTGATATATGTTAGGGTTACTCCTAGTTAAAGACAGTTGCGTGTAAATACTAACCGTTTTTTTACTTATAACAAGGCCGGTAAAACATTGACAGTTAAGATTTGAAGTTATGTATTAGGCAAGACCGTTTTAATTTGAAGGTATGTTTTAATTTGAAGTTATGTATTAGGCAAGACCGTTTTAATTTATATATACTTATCATCAGTTCTGCCTAATAAAAGTTAATGTTCAAATCATCATCAAGTATTATCATCTTAGCTATTATTCTCTGCGGAAGCTTACCACACAGAGTAGGTACGAATTGTTTAAGTAATTCTTTTTCATTTTATAATTATTTTGTGATGGCAACCCTATTGACAGTCAATTCGTCCGACCAACGAGAACATTCACCAGGATCACGACCAATTGCGTCTGCGTTTTTATGACTCGATGCCATTGTTCGACAAATACAAAAAAAAAGTTTTTCAGTTACCTAGCACAGGTACTATAAATTCAGACTAAGTATAAAAAAGAAAGGTTAGCCTTTTTCAAAAAAATATGAATACCATAAAAATGTGTGATATTTTTGTTTTGAGTTTTTTAACAATAAACCTTTAATCTTCTTTTTGCCACTTTTATTCTGGCTTTACCATACACTTGAAGGCCGTACTTAATCAAGTTTTAAAGATTTGCGCACTCTTGACTTTGGTTTCACTTAATAGATATGCCCCTCTCTAAACTAATGAATGGAGTAGCGAACTATTTAACAAAGGCAGTAATGGATGGCATTAGAAAAGCATATCAACCGAAATTTCAAATTAAGTAGATGATTGGAATGTCTGCGTACTCCGAGTAATTAAATATCAACATTTCACTCCAAAAACATCGTTGATAGGAGGTGGTAGGAGTAAGTAAACAGATATTTTAAGCCAAACCTGGAGTTAATTCACACTACGGAGCCGCTGCGCTCAATTATGATAAAAACTTAAATACTTAAAAGTAGTAGAGCTCTTAGTGCTGAGTTCGTCCGGAGAAGTACTTACTACCTTACCCATAGTGCATTTCTATAACTGTGTACCGGCTAGAAAAGTACGAAGGCCTGTGAAATTATAGGTACATTAGACCTAACAACTCCACTTCTTAGGTTCGGCAACGCATTGGCGATGCCAATGTCCATATGCGGTGCTGACCGGCTAGGCGGATTGTTTGTCTGTTTTCGCTCCAAGTGCTAAAAACAAAATCTTTTAGGGGTCAAATTCATAAGAACGAATGATTTTTAAGTTTTTGCAATGATCTTAGTGGTTTTTTGCATTAATGACTGGTAGAGACCGCTTCGCGAAAATTTTAAGTACATCAACTGACCTGTGCAGCCTGTGACTCGATACTGTAATTTGCCTGAATATTAAAGTGGCTCTTGGTCTAGCCTCTTAGCTCTTAGGAAATCCCCACGAAACTTGGTGACTTACTTGAGCTAGTAAGTCATTGTCGCAACACGAGAGTTCCAATTAATCGCAGCGATTATCTGTCTGCCGCTTTGCTTCTAGTGGGTGCAGAGTGTTTAATATTTATAAGTTTAATGTTCGCGACGGACATTATGTCTCGGAAATGGACATGACATAAAAGATAGGAAAAGGAATAATGAAAGTATGAGATCTTTACTGTTAAACGTTGAACGGGTAAATTGTTCTGTTAAATTACTTTACTGGTATTAATTACATACTTACATTGCCATTTATTGGCAAAGGCTGTAAGCATTCCTTGTTCAAAAATAATTTTAAATATATTTTTTTATTGCAAGGTTTATTAGGATTCTTAGAGGTCTATAGTATTTTGGATTTGGCACATTTATTTTAAGAGCTACTAGAATTTATAAATAGATAAAAAATGCATATAAACCTCTGAAATCCCAATAGGATGTCTAGACTTGGAAGATAATTAATTTGTTTAAGATATAATTATCAAACCAATTGAGTAAGTTAAATTATGAAGTTTAGAAATATAAAAGCCCTTCATTCGATAATTTTCCGGGAAGTCAAAACATTTACCAAAAACAAAAGTTTCCTCAATCGAGAAGAGTAATTTAATGAACTCTGCGAAATTCTCCACGAAAATATAAATTGGTTCCTATAATTTTTATTTCAGCATTGAATCAATTATGCTGGGGATTATTCCCAAAGGATCTTGAAGTGAACAACCATTCAGTAATTTCACCGTGTCCCTATAGAACTTTTTATTTGCTTAAGTGAATTTGATGGGTAACTTTTCGCTTTTTACTCGGACCGGACGGTATGCACAAAAAACGTGACAAAGTACAATGGAGGGCAATTTATTTTAGGATGAGCACATATTTTCTTAGTGATAGTCGTCTGTTGTGGTTTTGAATAAATGATACATAGTTTTATCTTTTAGCAACACAAAGTAAGGTTGTAACTCAAATAAATTTGAAATATTGTTATGTTTACCTACCGTAAAAAGTGATTCAAAAGAAATTAAGAATCAACAATATTACGTACGAACGTTAAAAACCTTTTGTATAAATAATTTTTGAAATATTGTCTTTGAGCCTAATTTATTAATGAGGGTGCTGAAATAAAAGACAGCTAGCTACGTTTGATGTTTTCTAACGAGAATATGGTTCCTTAGCTTTCGTTGTAATAATGTACATGAGATTTATTTGCTCATTCAAAAATGTGCGTGTTTTCTTTGATTTTCATCCAATTAGTAATTGTACGAGTCAAAGAAACATCTCCCTATTCGTTTGGATCGCCACCTCCACAAAATATGATGAATAGTCGCGTAAATTAACAGGAAAAAAAGAAAAAGTGCTATGCGCTACTTCGTCGAAAATGCTTTCATTTTTCAAGGCTTGATAGGTACATTACGAAGAAACTGCAAATGTTCTGGAAGAAATTGTACAATGGACGTTCTTTTTATCGGGCTGTTTCCTTTGTAGGGATTTTCGTAGCTGAAACTCATTAAAAACAAAGTGATTTCAACACTAAACGTTTTTGATTATGGCTACTGATGCCGTATAGATTCAGCAACGTATCGATTTTGTTGGAAACTTTTATCTTGCTAGATTATAGAATAGGTAGGTACTTTATCTTTCGTGAAGCTGGAACTTTGACTGTTTTCGAGAGATGGGATATCTTTACCATCTTACCGAGTGAGATTTTTCTTTTCTATTTCTTGATTATTAGTTTAGAGAACTTCAGCTAAAGTAAGAAGCTGTTTTGAAGTTTTGCATTATCGTTTAGGTTTGCCTTTCAGAAATATAGGGCTATAGTTTTGTATGTCTTCAGTTTCATCAATTACCATGGAACTAAGTGACAACTAGGCAATCAATTCATCGCCCTCAGGCACTCCACGCGGCTCTCGGGAGGCTTCGAGATGAAAACTCTCACCATCGAACCATTACTCAACCCACTATTGTTGTACACGTTTTGTTAGCACCGCAGATTTTTATTTTCTATTGTCCCTTTTGAAATTGTGTCACAGGTATTTGTTGTGACTTGTGTGCGAGAATAGGGATTAAACTTATGTGTTTGTAGTGTTTTGTAAATATCGTCGCATTCTGCTAAATTTCTATCTCAAATACTTTTACGAGTAGGTATGACAGGTGAGTAAGAAATTGCATCGAACATTGCACTACTTTAAAAGATAATTACGGTTCACGGTACGGTTTAAGTGAGTTTCCCTCGTTACATCCATTTCCAAGTACGGTAAAATGATATTGTCCCAAGGAGCATTTGAAAGTTAAATTATTTTGAGAGTACGCGCAAAAATGGTTGCTTTCGCTTTGTCCAACGGCTTCGAGGAAAATTGAAGCGTTATACAACTGCAGTTCTGAGTGTACTACGACAATACTCAAGGAAAGTCGCACAAATACAATGATATTTTTGCAGCAGGTTTATCGGCACGATGTGAACCCACCAGCAGCCGTTTTCGAGCTTTCCGGCATAAACCCGTGGAAATGTGCTTTTATGAGTACGGTTGGATTTATTTTATCTTTAAAATTTGTTGTTGCTCTTAAGAGCAACGACTTTGGAAAGTTTCCTTATTTATGGAGCTCTTAATAAAAAGCTTAAGTGGATCGCTATAAATAATCATACCCTCTTATTATAAGTTCTTGTTACTATAATTATTTATTTAGATAATTTGTTTGTTGATGTATGATAATTATTATATTTTTTCTAATATTTATTTATTTATTAATATATTTTGCATATAGCAATACTAGCTGACTGTGTTTATTTATTGTCTACTATGCTTATGGTAAATAACGGTTTTATTTCGTAGTTATCGCGCGAACTAGTTGTGGTCTGATAAGTAGTTGTATTTGTTTAATA
Organism: Habrosyne pyritoides; assembly: GCA_907165245.1. NCBI lineage: Eukaryota > Metazoa > Arthropoda > Insecta > Lepidoptera > Drepanidae > Habrosyne > Habrosyne pyritoides. The sequence continues at coordinate 7,556,829 of OU015602.1, read as the reverse complement.
TACCACAATTATTTTATTTTATGTATATGCGGAGACTGCCCGTAGCTATCTCTGCAAGTGGTTCTATCACTTAAACACCATGTATGGCCTAATGCCGCTAACCTTTCTTATAATGTTTTTTTATACATTATGTAATTTTTTTTTTATAAAAAATATTCGATGTAGGTACTTTGTTAGTGTTTTTAACTGAGTGTGTCTTTAATAAATATATTTCCTATTTTTCTATCTTTTTAGATATTTGGCACCAACTTTATCATGGCCTGTTCCACACATTACCCTATGTGTAGAGAATAATCTAAAATACACAATCTATCACATCGTGGTTGACCTTTTCTAGCAAAAAGTAGAAACTTCACAATCTTCAATGACCAAACGGTCTGCATAATTGCAACCCAGCTACAATTCCCCAGCGGTTTCATCATAATTCAAATTAATGTTGTAGTTATCTCGTTCAGTTCGCAACACGAACGCTATTATATGAAAGGGCATTAAGGTTTTTACATTCATAGAAATATTCTGATGTAAACGATTCAAATGAGTTCTAAGTGATTATAGTTTAACTACTGTCGTTGGGGTTACACCAATGATGTTTGAGTATACATAATTTTGCTTCCCTCGGGAAATACTAAAGACAGCAATGCGGCACGATTCTGCAATATGCAAGGGAATTTGCATACACATAGCACTGCCAGCAGTTATGGGCGTTATGTAATATGATTGAGGAATACAAGACGCATTGTATTGTTTGGAATTAGGGATATGGGGTTAGTGTGGAGCAAATAGCGATATGTTGTCAAAAGAGATGGTAACTGGAGTGTCTGTGGAGGTAGATGAACCGAGACAGCAAGATACTGACGCTATTTCCATTATTGTGGTATCGGGATTGGCATTCCTAAATTATGCATGGTTGGTTAGTATTTCCTATAAATAATATTAGACAGTTTATTTCTACGAATAGTTATCTGAAACGAAACTTGGCAGAGCTCGTACAGTGGTAAAATAACTGATAGACTAACTACTTATTCAAGGCCAGGCCAATTGGCTTGGTGGTTAGTGGCCCTGACTGCCAAGTCGAAGGTCACGGGTTCGATTCCCACCCAGTACAAACATTTGTGTGCATGAACATGTCTGTTTGTTCTGTGTATGGGTGTAAATATATGTATGTATTTAGAAAAAGAAAAAAAAGTATATGTAGTATATCAGTTATCTGGTTTCCATAGTACAAGCTCTGCTTAGTTTGGGATCAGATGGCCGTTTGTAAAAGAATGTCCCAGGATATTTATTATTATTATGAATGTAGATATTTACATCCTGACAAAGCAAACAGTCATGTTTGTGCATACAAACTTTTGTTATAACCTATTGGTAGAAATCGAACCCATAATATTTAAAATAAATGTCATAAATGGTGATTCATTAAAAGCAACCACAATTATTTCATAGAAAATTATGAGCCGAAATTAATTTCTAACCACCACTATAGACTTGTCCTTATACAATTGAGCTCAAAACGCTTTCGTCTGTAAAATACAGTAGTTCCTCAGATCATTGCACACATTGACATAATACAGGTAGTCGGTAGCTTACATGTAGATGAAGCTCGGCAAAACGTGTTTCAAGTTATCAAAGGCGAAATCTTGTCCTTTGCCAAGGAAACTTTTAATAATATAATGATAGACTTGCTAGTTTCCGTCTCGCGGCTTAACCCGTGATTACGATAGACCAAATGCACTTCCTTCTAAAGTATCTTGTGTTTTTATTTAAGAGTAAAATTGAATGATGTTTTATTACTTTAGTGAGAGTGAGAAACTTTCACAGAAATAATAAATAAATATCCTGGGACAATTACACACGGGCGTGTGTAAAAATGTCTGATCCCAAGCTAAACACAGCGTGTACTATGGAAACTAGATAACTGATATACTACTTTTACAACTCTTTTTTAAATACATACTCAAATGTATATGTAGATATTAACATCCATAAACTCAAATGTTCCAAAAATAATAATTCTAACATGAAGAATGTTTTGGCAAATTTGTTATATCTGGTGCCATGGGGTTTTAGAACATGCCCTAATGTGCCCCACCTGCGTGGCTGTGTTGACACCAAAGAAAAATAAAATAGCGAGCTCTGAGAACGCTCCCATTTCTCGAGCACGCACCATAAGGTGGGAGCAATGGGATCCATGAGGTACTTTGAATAACCGCTTGGCTGGCTACAACCCCTAAGTAGAAAGAAAGTCCCCAAGGTCTAAAAGTACAGCGCTGCAACACGCCAGTGGATTTGAGAGCCAATTCATTTTAAGCTTTGTGTGGTAAACACCCTTACAACATCTTCAAGTATCATATTGTGTTAACTCAATCCATAAGCAAAGTTAATACTTAAGCTAAATTCATTTTAACATATTTTTGCTCCGAATTTTTGGATGAAAACAACGGAATGAAAGTTAAAGTAGCAACCGAAACTCTTAAAACTTTGCAAGACACTAATTGCATTCTCGTTGAATCCCACATTTTGCTAGCTAACAAATATTACTCTTCAAAATGTACGTTGTACGATTAATAACGAGGGATTGTTTCGAACTCTCATTACATTTCATTACGTACCTTAGAAAAACCCAGCGAGTTAATGATCATGTCAGATTGGGTGGATTAATTATAATTTACATAATTTATATTCTAAAAGCTATATTTTTAAAATAGGAAGATGTTTTTTAAAACAAGTTATCTTTTAACAGCATGAGTAAAAAAAAAACATACCAGAGTACTTGTGAAAACGAATCAAGCGAACACAAGTTCGATGGGTTTGCGTCGTTTTATTACCTTCCGACTCCAGCATCAGATCAGGTTCATGTCTATTGCATTGTTATCCGATTAACATATGCATGCAACTTTCATTCAGCTTGATCGGAAACCGAGAAGCTGGTCATATACTCGTATAACTTGCAAGATGGGATTATAAATCGAAAGACAGACACCGGTACCTACAAGTGAGACTAAATAGAAGCTTGCAAAAAAAAAAACATACCAGAGTACTTGTGAAAACGAATCAAGCGAACACAAGTTCGATGGGTTTGCGTCGTTTTATTACCTTCCGACTCCAGCATCAGATCAGGTTCATGTCTATTGCATTGTTATACGATTAACATATGCATGCAGCTTTCATTCAGCTTGATCGGAAACCGAGAAGCTGGTCATATACTCGTATAACTTGCAAGATGGGATTATAAATCGAAAGACAGACACCGGTACCTACAAGTGAGACTAAATAGAAGCTTGCAAAAAAATAATAATTTCGTAAGCCTTCAGTATTTGTTACTGACTAGCTAGGCATTATACCATGTTCCAAGAAGAGCAAATGGTTTTCCAGAATAAAAGTATGTATAAAGACATAAGTGGATAGGCCACTTTAGTGGTGGTTTGATAAATCTACTGCTACGCGAAACGTCCAGGGTTCATTCCCCACCTATTGCAATCATTAATTACATATACCTGTTTATCTTGATTCCGGTTTTATAAATAAATATATATGTATACTAACTGTCCCCCGCGGTTTCACCCGCGTTCCCGAGGGATGTAACTTTTTCCCGGGATAGAGTATATGTTATTCCAATATATGCTCTATATATGTGCCAAGTTTCATCCAAATCCGTTGGGTAGTTTTTGGGTGAAAGAGGAACAAACATCCATACATACAAACTTTCGCCTTTATAATATTAGAAGGATTTCAGTGGAAGATTAAGTGATGCATCAGTTGGTCGCCATAGTACGTGCTCTGCTTTGTTTGTGATGAAATTGCCATTAATTAAAATATAACTATTTACGCACATAACCTACTTACTGATATTATTTTCATACAACATAGCAATTACGACGTGAAAAATTATAATTATATCTACTTTAGTAACTTAAGGACTGAATTGTGAATAAGTCATTCCTCTCTTAAACCTCTGTGTTTTTTGTATAATGTTTCTTTTTCCCATGTATTTAATCTTGTATATATAAAAATGAATCCCTATTTCCCTTGATCACTGCATCACGGCATCACGCATGGACGGCTGGACTAATTTTGCAATTTTTTTTGTTGTGTTTGTTATTGTCATGAAAGAAAAAAATAAGAAAGTCGCGTGGTAATTTAGAAAATTTAAAAAAAAATTAGGACCATATTAACTTTTCTAAAATAAACTCTAACACATCATCTACATAAATGTCAGTATTTTGCCGATATAATAGGTTGGGGAAAAAGTTTCTTCGCATTTTTTAAGAAAATTCAAAACATGCAGACCGAAACAGGTGGAAATCTGAAGGTTGGAAGTCAGGACTATATGGCGGATGCATTAATACCTCCCAGCCAAACTCTCTTAATTTGTTATCATGATGAAAAGCCAAACCCCTTCTGTTGATTAATTCCGGCCGCTTTCTCTTAACTTCTTGCTTTAATCTTATCAGTTGTTCGCAGTAGTTCCGAATCGATGGTCCTGCCTGGTGGTAAAAGCTCATAATGAATAATGCCCTTCCAATCCCACCACACACACAGCATCACCTTGTTGCGAGTTAACCCGGGTTTCGCCACAGACTGTGAAGCCTGACCGGCCTTTGACCACGACCTTTTTCGCACGTTCTTGTCGTACGTGATCCACTTTTCATCACCAGTTATCAGCTTCTTCAAAAATGGTTCGATTTCATAACGTCGTAATAAAGAATCACAAATTAATACACTGTTCATTAGGTTTCTTTCAGGGAGCTCGTGAGGTACCCATATATCGACCTTTATTTGTGTACCCAGTTTTTTTCAAATGCACCAAAACTGTTGGGTCGATTCCCAGTTCTTCAGCTACGTCGTAACTACTGATATGCCGGTCTTGCTCCACTTTTTCAAAAATGGCATCCATTTTATCCGTAATAGGGTGACCAGAGCGACGTGCATCTTTGCCATCAAAATTACCGGATTGAAAACTAAACCAAATTTGTGCTACTCTCACAGTGCGGCACTAGGTCCATAAACATCGCAATTTTTTTTGCGGCTTGCGTTGCATTTTTACCTTTTTGTAGTAAAATTTTAAAATGTATCGAGTTTCTTCATTAGATTCATTCATCTTGACGGTACGAAAAACAATTGAAAATCACACATTTTCCTAATTTGAATTTGGAATTATGTTCTTTAAAATTTAAACTTTCAATGATACCAAAACCAGCCAGATACAAATAGTATAGTCAAAGAGATTTTATTACAAGTTCATACATACTATAATGCGAAAAGACTTTTTCCCTAACCTAATAGTTTAAAACAGAGGTACGGGTTGGAATTATATTGATAAAATAATTAATTTATCATTACTTAGTGCACATTTCACAGTCGATTCAATCGGAAAATTGTATTGTAATGTACAGTGAGATTTTTAAGAAGTGTTTGTTCAACACGGTTAGTTCAGAGCGCCATCACGCCTAATATTAAAAGTTTAATTGTCAAGAATAATAAACACTATGTTTTTGATATTTTAATTTTATTAATGATACCAATTCGAATTTAATATTCATAGAAGACAGGACAACGTCTGCCGGGTCGGCTAATGATAAATAAAAAGAATATTACATTACAAACTTTTTTCTCATTAACAATATTTGGTACAAAGACTACAAGTTCGTTTTCAAGGTGCACTTTGTGAGGTGTCCCACTAACAAGTTGATATCCTGGGTAAAGAGGGTATCTACATGAACCTATTCGCTCACAAGGTAATGTTCTGCAAATTGGCCTCTATATAATCTAGTCCTTTACGGATCCTTTAAGACCGAAAATGAGGGTTATTTCATACTACACTTAGCATTTTATGAATTGCCTACTGAATTTAATAATATTAGCAATCTACTATAAATCTTTCTATTGCAGGAGTGTTATCTTTTAGCTATAACACAGAATGTTGAAAATAACGTGTGTGGTGTGGCTGTGGTCATGGGGGCGAATACGAGGTATGGAGGAAATAAGATTGTAAACCAAAAAAAAATATATTTTGGCTGACAGATATAGACTACCTGATGGTAAGTGGTATCCGCCACCTTAAGACATTTGCAACACCAGAGGCTTTGTCAATCCATTGCCAACCCTGAGTCCTGTTAAATCTCATGTGCTTGTAGTTTCACCGGCAATTTTACCTTTTTCATTGAAATACAGTAATGCAAGTGCACTACTGTGACAGCGGAAATAGGGAAAGGCTTCCCCGGACGAACTCTGCACTAAGAGCTCTACTACTTGAAGATCTTCATTTCTAGGTTATCGTAAATGGTGACTAAAGTGTAAATCGATGTCAACGTGCACTTTACACCTTAAGTAGTCCACCGTAAGTGGTCCACATATGCATTCCGAACAAGGGTTGGAGCTAGGCAGGCGGAAGGCTGTATAAAATATTGCTAAAACTCTTGTAATATGTGCAGAATTTCCCCCTTATTCAACTTATAAAAACATCGCCGGTGAGAGGCCCAACGTATTCCCGAGGAGCAGGCCTCTCATGTGATTGCGTGGTTATAGAAAGTGAAAGATCATAGAGACCCCATCGAAACATTGTCAAACTGGTGTCATTTACCTTTCAGAATGATATCTCTGTAGCGCGAAGGCCCAATCATGCAACCATATTGGACCGATCCTAATGATTGATGATAACGAGAGGTAATATTCTGGTAAATACAAAAAAGGCACGATAATTTCTACTTGCATGGCTCTTAACTTACGTGAGATTATATTATGTATATATGGGCGCTGATTTTATTACTAGCCGAATTTACAATAATAATTGATACTTTGATAAATGTCGTTTTTGTTTGAAGTCAAGCGTAATGTTAACATCTTCTTCACAACTTATGGCACCGTTATTTATAAAACAGTTTAATCCATATCCTAAAATATTGATATATTATTCATTATAAACATAGTTTTAAAGTATTTGTGATTTAAAAATATACTTAATGCATTTATGTGACGAAAAGTTGTTAATTTTTTAATATGGTTGATCCCGTGATTTTTGTTTAAAATGTGGTAGCTATTCTGTTTAAGGTTGAGTTCTTCGATATCTTTTGTTAAGTTAACATCTCTAGTGAAAGTAATAAAGTGCTTATTTGTCATTCTGGTGTGTTACTCTGTTGGATTTTTTCTGCAACAAACTAAACTAGCCCTGACGATCGATTTTGTGAAGCCATGTCGACATATTTGGGTTATTTTAAACCTGAAAAGATCACTTAGCAAATTTTTCATTATAATATTTTACACCGTTTCTATACCTATCTGAAACCTTTGGTGATGCAATAAATGTTATATTACTTTCATAAATCTGGTTTTGTAAATACCCTCCAGGTTCTACGTACCTACTAGGTTCATACGAAATAGTATTCCCGGATATTTCATGAGCATGTCGGAACAAGCTTTCAAATATTAAAATAGCGTGTTCAGTAATATGTACACGACCTATGGGTTAAAAATAATTACAACCATCAAATGTTTCGTTCAACACTGTAGGTGAAAATATCAAAGAAAAATCTCCAAATGTATTCAGCAAAACGACATGTAAACGACAATGATTTACAAGGGGAAAAACTGAATGGGACATTCCATGGGACCCAATCTAAATTTCTGTTACATTTCGCTTGAAATAACACTTTTTACACAAGATTAAAGGGACCTAGGACATTAGCAAAGGGCCGATTACTTAACTGTGGGCTATTCTTGACCCCTATTTATTTGAGCATGGTTTTGTAACACATTTAATGTAGCAATTTATAGAATGTGGAATTTAAGTAACGGTCGAAAAGGGTGGGCAAAACAAAAGATCATGAAGGTACGAAAACATCAATTGGTTGAATAGGTGAATGATTAACTAGCTGTGCCCCGCAGTTTTACCCGCGTTCCCGATTGTGGTTTCATTCCTCAGAGATAGCATTTATAACGAAAAGTGTTTGGGAAAAATAAATTTGGTTCAAAAAATTATCATATTTTTTATTACTTATTCTGTTTTTCAAAACGGAGATAAATTCCACAAATTAAAGATCATTGATATCTGTGCAGCCATTCTTAAGTTATAAATGGTGTAACTATCTCGACTTTGTTTTATACATATATACTAGCTGTCCCCCGCGGTTTTACCCGCGTTCCCGTGGGATGTCACATGTATTATACATAAAAACCTTCCTCTTCAAACACTCTATCTATTAAAAAAACCGCATCAAAATCCGTTGCGTAGTTTTAAAGATTTAAGCATACATAGGGACAGAGAAAGCGACTTTGTTTTATACTATGTAGTGATATCTATACAGATAGATATAAAACTCATAACATTTTTATGTTCAACTTTATTCGCTGTTACGTACTTTATAAATTAAAAGTACTTACAAAATTTGGTGGTTCATAATCGTAATATGTAATTGTTAAGACGGTTTTTAAAATCAAAGAGGAGATGACTTGCTCGATCGTTTAATGTGAATAATAAAGTCAAACGGAAAGGAAAAAACAAGTAAATTCAAAATTACAAAGACGGTGGTAGTGGGGGGCTCGCTATTGGTTGACGTTAATGTTGCCCGTTTACAAAAGCCTGGTCATTACACTGGTGTCTTAACATGCCCCCGGCCTTGGAAGCACCAGCTTCCAAACTGAACTGCTACGTCTCTTGATCCTGAAGTGGACATATACTGGTAACTGCGCGCCTGATGACACCAGAGCTGGTTTTGATTTCTGCAACTCTTGTGATGCCATCTTTGCCAGGAATAGTATTCATAACACGTCCCAAATGCCACTTCAGCGGTGGCAAGTTATCCTCTTTGATGACAACAAGGGTCTCCGGTTTCAAGTCCGATGAGTTCTCCTTCCATTTTGTCCTGGTTTGCATTTCGGAGATGTACTCCATACTCCAGCGTGACCAAAAATGCTGCCGCAGTTGTTCGGTCCGCTGGAATCGTGTGAGCTGGTAGTCAGGAGTATCTCGTACATCGGCAACCATGGGCGCAGTGGGAGGACGGCCAACCAGGAAGTGAGCAGGAGTCAAAGGATGTAGGTCGCATGGATCTGATGAAAGAGGACTAAGCGGACGGGAGTTGAGGATAGCTTCCACCTGTGTAAGAACCGTGCTCAGCTCCTCGAATGTTAAGTGCGCGTTACCTATTACACGGTGTAAATGGTATTTGCATGACTTTACCCCCGCCTCCCACAGACCGCCAAAATGAGGCGAATACGGAGGTATGAATTTAAAATTTATTTGTTGACTCGTAGCATATTCAACAATATCTAATGAACAAGACGATAGAAATTTTGTAAATTCATTATTGAGTCCCACAAAATTCCTACCATTGTCTGAGTATATTTCGGCTGGTTTGCCACACCGTGAGATAAAACGTTTTAAAGCTAGGAAATAGGCGTCAGAGGACAGATCGCTTACGAGTTCTAAATGTATTGCGCGTGTAACAAAACAAATAAATAAACAAATGTATGACTTTACAGTCTTTGCTCCTCTCCCCTTGCGATTCAGTACGAGCACTGGTCCTGCATAGTCTACCCCGCATCGTAAAAATGGATGAGCTGGTGTAATTCGTTCTGCTGGCAAATTACCCATAATGGGTTTAAGGGTTCTACCTCTCAATCGAGTACAAGTGATGCAATGATGCACTACCTTTTTTGCGAGGTCACGCCCCCTTATCGGCCACCAACGTTCACGTAAGGAAAACAGTAGCGACTGCGGCGCTGCGTATAGCAGTTGTATGTGTTCATGCCGGAAAAGCAGCACTGAAAAGTGATGTTTACTACATATTAATATAGGATGCCTTTTATCATATTCAAAGACTTTTGAATATTCGATGCGCCCACCCACTCGTATAATTTTGTCATTATCTAAAAACAAATTTAATTTTGCCAATTTATGCTTTGGTTTTAGTTTTCCTGTGCCCAATAGTGACTTATGTTCTTCTAAAAATGATTCTAACTGCGAAAGTCTAGCTAGTGTGGTGACAGAATCTCTCAACTCAACGACAGTGAGCGCGCCAGATCGCCGATTGGTTTTATTGCGTAAGTTGTAAACAAATCGAAGCGCATATGCAGCAGCACGACTCATGCGGTTGAATTGAGAAAACCTTGTAAATGGAAATAAAGATGTGTTAAACTCGTTTTCTGCCAGAAGTGTGTGTATATAACAATTTTTTACCTCGGGAAGCTCTAGTGATAAAGTAGGTTCATTTTCAAGTACATTTGAAGTTAGACTAGCATCGAAGTCTGTTTTGCTAAGAAACTCAGGCCCCTCCCACCAAAGTGTAGAAGATGAAAGGTCTGTCAAACCAACACCACGTGAAACCAGGTCTGCGGGGTTAATTTTACCACTAACATGGCGCCAAGGAAGTTGCTTAGTCACCTCATGTATTTCTGTGACTCTGTTTTGAACAAAGGTTTTTAACAAATTGGGTGGCATGCGTAACCAGCCTAACACAATTGTAGAATCTGTCCAAAACGTAACGGTATTAAACTTACTATGAAGTGACTCGCGAACTTTATCATAAAGTCTAGCCCCTAAAAGAGCACCACACAATTCTAACCTGGGTATGCTAACTGGTTTTAATGGTGCGACCTTACCCTTAGAGCACAGAAGTCGAACTGTCACCGTATTAGTACTTACTGTACGTACATATATACATGCGCCATACGCCGTTTGAGATGCGTCGGTAAAGATGTGTAATTCAATACAAATGGGCTCGTCGCCTATAACGTGTCTCGGTACTCGTATTGCATTGAGTGTGGATAGATCGTTAACAAGCCGGTTCCATGCCCGTGTGACGTCATGAGGAACGGGATCGTCCCATCCTATTTTCAACAGCCATAGCTTTTGCAATAAAACTTTACCTAGTACGACAGTTGGGCTAAGAAATCCTAAGGGATCAAATATTTGAGATACGGTTGATAAAATAATGCGTTTCGTTAATGTTATGGGCTTATTCTCGAAATTAGTAGTAAAATAAAACTCATCGGTTGAGTTGTACCACCCCACACCCAAAGTTTTACACTGATTATGTTCACCTAACGATAATTCTTTGGATATGATCGTATTCGGATGAGATGGATTGTTTTCATCGCAATTAAAATTGAATATCCACTTGCGTAATGGAAAACATCCATTTTTAAGAACGTTCGCGGTTTTCTCACAAATTTCTAACAACTTTTTCTTATCATAATGACTAGTAATCATATCATCTACGTAATAGTCCTCGTTAATAATTCTTTTGACATCGGGGTCCGAGCAATCAACCGCTAATTGCTTCAAGCAACGCACGCTGAGAAAGGGTGCCGAAGCAGTCCCATATGTAACGGTGTTTAAGCGATAAACATCAATAGGTTGCGATGGATCGTCCCGCCATAAGATCAGCTGCAAATTGCGTTGTTCAGGCGTAATAAGAACTTGCCTATACATTTTCTCAACATCTGCACAGGCGGTATACTTGTGCTGCCTAAAACGTAACAAAATAGCGATGAGGTCCCCTTGTATCGCCGGTCCTACTCGCTGAATGTCGTTGAATGACTTTCCAGTGGTCGACGGAGCACTGGCGTTGAACACTACACGGAGTTTAGTAGTGGTGCTATGAGCGCGAAGCACACCATGATGTGGCATGATAAAATGAGGATTACCATATGATTTGACTCGTGTCATGTGTCCTAGTTGAATGTATTCATTTATAAATTCTTTATACAATTTTTTGTAATCTGGGGCGCGATTAAATCGTTTTTCTAACGTTAAAAACTGACGTTCGGCTTGAGGAAACGTCATACCTAATGAATTAGCTGATTCTTTGAGTGGAATGCGAACGCAAAACCTTCCGTCACTGTCGCGTGTAGTAGTACTAACGAAAGACTTTTCGCACTCCATCTCATCCTCAGTGTATTCATTTTGAACCCTAGGAAGTTCTTCGATCTCCCAGAACTGACGTAACTGAGAATCTATTGAATCGGTGTGTGCGTAATTACATTGAACAGACCTTTCACTGCTCGCTTTATAGTGAATAGGACCTGAAACTATCCAACCGAAATGCGTATTTTGTAAACACGGACCGCTAGGTAGCCGTACCGTACCTTCGATAAGTAAGTCCCAAAATCGATCTGCGCCTATAAGAATGTCGATGTGTTGGGTCTTTAAAAATTGTGGATTTGCTAACTGAACATTGTCGGGAATCCCGAACTGTGCGTATTTTATGTTAACAGCTGGCAAAGTCGACGTAATTTGCGGCAATACGAAACACTTAATGCGTGTGGAGTAGGTGTTAACGCGTGATTTTATTTCTATATCACAGGTTTGTGTTGAGTGTGATATTGAATTCCCTACACCTCGTATCTCGTGAGTGGACTGTATTTGAGGAACGTTTAATAATTTGCATAATGATGTTGTAATGAAACATCGCTGACTCCCACTGTCGAGAAGGGCCCGTACTATATGAAAGTTATTGTGTATATCGGCAATCTCGACTAACGCGGTGGATAATAAAACAGGTTGCACACTATGATCATGCGCGTGTATTGAATTCGTGTGCGCCTTATTTATTTGAATGGAATTTTTATCCACTACACTAATCATCGGTACGATCTCCGCGGAGCTTGAGGGGGTCGCGAGGGGAGGTCGCGAGCTTGTCGATGCAAGTGGCTTGTCACAGGTAACCGCAGCGCTCATTGACTGATGGTTCACCGCGCTGTTATAATCTAAGTCGTCCCTATGTATAAGAGAATTGTGTTTTTTGTTGCATTTTCTGCACGGGCCGAACCTACAATCGCTTAATGTATGACCGGAGCGTAGGCAGTTAACACATAGCTTGTTATCGGTGATTACTTTTAGTTTAGATGGTATGTTTGCGTCTAGAAACTTCTGGCAGGAATAAAGTGGGTGTTTACCGTTACACATAACACAAGTGTTCTTTACGCGGGATTGACTATCGTGCGGCGTATTGTTAGAAACATTGCAGTGCATTTTAGGATTTTCGTGTGATGTGACTGGTTTTTTAAACGGAACACCTTTACCATGCGATACTAGCAATGTTTCCAACATGTCAGCCCGGCATTTTAAGAACTTAAGTAAATCGTCTATCTTAATAGCTACCTTTGAGTCACCAGTTTTATTCATAAGTGTGCATTTGTGTTGTTCCCATTCGCGTTCTGTGATTGCATCTAATTTTGAGACAACAATATAAATAATTAATGTGTCCCAGGAGTCCGTGGGCTCACCTAAGATTTTCAATGCACGTAAATTCTTTAAAATGGTGTCTATTAACTTTCTGATTAAAGTAGGTGACTCTTTAGTAAGTGCCTGAATGGTAAATAAGGCTTTAACGTGATTGTGCACTAATAACCTACAATTATTGTACCGATTGAGAAGTAGTTCCCATGCGACAGCGTAATTATCTGCAGAAAACTCTAATGAATCTATCACTAATTCTGCACTACCCTTTAGTGATGACTTTAGATAGTGAAACTTCTGGATATCACTAATCTCAGTAGATTTGTGCACAAGTGATAGGAACGTGTCCCTAAACTCCAACCAATTCTCATACGAACCGTCAAAGGTTGGCATGGGAATAATTGGTAATCTAACCGATTTGTGAATATTATTTAACTTAGAACTACTAGAACCGTCAGCAATCTGTCCATCATTTAGTAAGTATTCGGCTTGAGCCAATATGCTGTAATAACAATCCTCAAATAAGACACGTTGCGATAATTGTTCATCAATATCGGAATCCGATACTGTTTCTTCGATTTTGCTTTGAAGATCGTTAAATTCAGCATACAGGCTCATAGCCCCTTGTATCCTAAGCTTTAAATCGACACGTAATTTCGCAGGCAAGACATTATCATCAGTGTCAATGCTATTAACGTGGTTTGCGAATCTAGTGAGTCTACCTTTAACAATACCGCGTTTTTTAATCAAATCACGTAACAACTTAGATATTATGTCTGACGTGACAAAATCATTCTCAACTGACATTTTGCAAGGGGACTTTGAATGTGCCCTACCTAGTCTATCGGTGCTCATTTTGGTAATCAGTGGAAAATGGGAGTACTCACGTTTATTGCGCTCCGCGTATGCAGTAGGTATTTGCAACGACACTGTTGTTGCTCGCTTACACGAATATCGCCGTATACGACTGAAATAAGCAGATAAGCACAGGTATTACACAAGGGAATAGAGAGATGGGGAATATTGTGGATGGCTGACCGTACCGATTTGCGCTTGGTGACTGGAAGGCTGCTCAACACGATGGCGAAGTTCCCAATTAATCAGCTTCCCAATAGTCTCCAACGGTTGTTCTGCCTGCTTGCTTGGCCGCGCCCTCTTCTTGCTGATTTTTCTTGCGTAAAATAAGTTCAACCGTTTCATATGCTGGGTTGTGTGAATCCAATCGTCGCTTTTTCAAATATGTGGCTCAGAAGGTCCAAATGTTAAGACGGTTTTTAAAATCAAAGAGGAGATGACTTGCTCGATCGTTTAATGTGAATAATAAAGTCAAACGGAAAGGAAAAAACAAGTAAATTCAAAATTACAAAGACGGTGGTAGTGGGGGGCTCGCTATTGGTTGACGTTAATGTTGCCCGTTTACAAAAGCCTGGTCATTACACTGGTGTCTTAACAGTAATCGTAAACAGTTATGTTCGGCGGCTCTCAGTAGTATAAGTGACTGCCTGTCAAAAATAATGGGCAGTTAGTGTAACAAATATTAAACACTAGCACAAAGTCAGAAAGCTTCAGACGTGAAAATATTGAGCATTTCATGAAGTGTCAAGCTCTAACATTCAGAGTTGCTATCTAGTAAAGCAAGTCTTAACTGAAAATACACGCTTTGCGTCTTGTGGACATGTTTTTTGAAGTAGAAACTATTTGATGCCATGAAACACATTATTACAACAGTAAAAATAAAATCTCAATATTAATAATTTTCATATTTTCGTAGCATTGATTACGTTACATTACAAATTAATAGGCAATGAGTATAATAATATACAATGAGAATATTAAAGCGTTTCTCCAACATAATTTATTCAGAACTTTAACAAATAAACGATTCAAAAAAGATTTATTTCTACACGAGATGAATAAATTACAAACAAGTGAAATCCAAGACAAAATGGGTGACGAGAATAAACTTGTTCACCATAAACCAATATATTAAAATGGAAGGTTCTGCGGATTTCCCTGAAGAGGAAATGCCTTCGTTACAGGTAGGAAGGTAACAAATATTTGTATTGTATTTATTATTCCATTAGCGGAGTACCCGTCATCACGTAGACAGAGATACATCATTCTGACTGGCAGCGACGATTAGAACACCACTGAATGCCTGAAAAAGCCTAATCCCATTCCGTGTTTCGGGAAATTGTTTCATAAGAATTTGAAGTTTAATTGAGCGCGTTTTTGTAACGTTTGTTGAAATTGTGGCTTTGTTGATACCTAAGCGTTATAAAATACATAATCTCGTGGGTTTTTGGGGTGCAATTGACGAGTATGTATTTAAAAGGTGCTGTAAAATTTGTATCGGTAACGAATACTACTACCACTTAACATCTCTAGGGAAAGGGGTGATTAGAGAGTACCCGGATGTCTACCTACCTACGTGCACTTTACACCTTTCACCAAGTGGTTAACCAAAGCATTCCTAACGAGGGTTGGCATGATGCGGCCGCCTGTAAAAAATCTGCCAAAGCTCTGTAATGCTTTGAATGGGAAAGCATACATGATGCACCAACCCTAAATGTTTTAGAACATGGACGGTAGATGATGGACAGAATAGATAACGATCTGAGACGATAGTTCATAGACCTTTTATAATAAGTAATTAATTGATAAAGTATCTAGTTTTGCTCGTCAGCATATGAAGAAAGTATAAAGCCACAGGCACAAAATATTGTTATTAGTTCTTGTTGTTTTTTTTTCTTTGGTCGCCTTCTCCTTTGCAAAGATAAGGGCGACGGCAAAGGCTCAAAAGGGTCGCAATCACAAAGGACTACGAAATAATGACGTAAATTTTTGGCATAATTTTAATTAAAGGCTAATTTGCGACATTCACAAAACCGGAAAATTGCCCTTTGTTAGTTAAATTTTTAGCTTAAAAAGATATACGTAAATTTTGCCGTACATATAATAACAGCTAGATAAATGAAAATTACGGTCTTCGTCTTAATATGTTAATGAATACTAATTAATGGGGGGCTAATTAAGCACAAAGCTACCTCAAACCTAGAACAAGCCTTTCTTAAATACACAGAAACCTTATCGCCTACATTATTAGAGTAAAATTACAATATGGTTGTTTACATATTGACTAGGTATGTGTTTTACTAACTTTGCATAAATATAAATGATGTGCCATTAAAATGGAAATAAATATTGTATGGGTTGTTAATAATACTACTAGAGAGCTTGTTGCAGTTACATATTACTACGCAGCCGTCCTCTGTTAACGTAGATGTCTCCGGCTTCCTTCATCTTGAATAATCTGAACAAACAAGGTACGGTAATAAAACAGCAGTACTGTTACAAATAAAAAACTCTTTTACATCTGTCGAAAATCTTGTTCAATTACTTATCTAAACGCTGCGAGCCATCTCAATCTTTTGTTTTGCGACTTTTCCCCTAATTTACTTACAAGCATGACTGTTGAGTGAAGTGTTCTCGTGGGAATGTACCAAAACGAGTTTCTGTCATCTTATACAGTTACGCCTTGGAGACAAAGCGTGTTTGTTTTATCCAAGTTTATCCGGCTAATCGGCAAAAAGGGTCAACTTCAGAGCAGCTCAACCGATTTATTGAGTTAGACACTCGTATTTGTTGACCCTGTATTAAGGGTTGAAATGAAATCTCAAAGTAAATGCTTCAATGGCCTTTAATGAAATTCAGCACATGTTCGTTGTAATCTGACACGTTGTTGAACCTTTCGGTCCATTAGAGAGGGATTTTCGATTTTGTTCTGCATCTTTGATGGTAGATTAGGGTAACAATGTAGGTGCTATTTTCGATTTGAAACGTTATTTAATTTTCATTTTCAGTGAAATGAGGCCAAGTTTGAGTGTCTCCCGGTGGCGTAAACTATTGAGATCGAAAGTGCTTTTGGTTAAACTTCATTAATATTAATGAGATGGAAAAGTGTTTTCAATTTCTTCCCGAAAATTAGCTATTATTCATGCTGAAGTACCTATGCCTCCTCAGTGCTCTTAGAATACATAATAAGATTCGTTAGTGTTACATTTTCGATTTAAACCTTGCGGTTGCTTGTTAAATATTTGTATCCTGAGATCTTTTTAATTTGCCTATAAACTAAAAAGTTATATATATTATTTTTACATTAAAAAAAAGTATTAAAAAGTAAAAATTTTTCTTATGGTCTATTTTTAGAGTTGATCTAAGATTGCGATATACAAACACTACCCAGAAGAAAATGTTTACAATTCAATAATTCAAAATTTAAATATTCGGTGGTCGCTCTGCCGTACACCCAAATAAAGTCGTCTGGAACACAATGTGCAGATTTGAATAAATGAATAAAACGTTGAACAGAAAATTGTAATAAGACAACTTATGCTAACCATTTTTTATATGGAATCTCATATTTTATATCGCGGAATGTTATGAATTCTCTTCACTCGCGGAGTCATGATAAATGATCGTCAAGTTGTGCCCTTCGACTTTTGATTCGCTTCAATCTTTCAATTTGAGGACTTATAAACCTATTTAGGCATTATTGTAGCAATCATTTATATATCAGTCTTATTAATATTATATAGGGTATTACAAAACTACCCGTAAAGCCGAATGGAGGTTAAATGGGGCCTTATAACGAGTCCATTCACAATATTTAAGAACCGTAGTAACGCTGTATAACATACCCCAAAAAATAAAAAAAAACTGATTTTTATGAATGAAAAATAGAAAAACGATTAAAGTAGACAAATTATTAGGTCAAATTTCTGTTAAATAATCTGATTCCCTGACATAACAGCTTACTAGGGTTGTTGGCTTTGATAATTAATTATATTTTTATTTTTGACCAAGTTCGTTTATTCAGTTCCGAGCTTACGTAAAAGCTTATATTATTTATTACATGAATTTAAAGAGCAGATAAAAAGCTCCCCATTGCACAGTCTCGTATTCTTGTAATGAGAACAATTAATGTAATTGAATCATTTTAATTTTACACCCCTTTGTTACGATCATTTATAATTGGAAAACGCAAGGGCCCATTTAAAAGACTGTTATCTGTAAAATGCTTCTACGAACATGTATTTACAGCTAGCTAGCTTTTGCCCCCGGTTTTGCTTATGTTCCAAGGATGAAAAGTAAGCCTTGCAGTAATAGTGTGCTTTTCTGCTTACCCTGTCACTGTCTTCGTGCAAAGAAAATATACTGAGAAAAGGCCGTATTTTTGTCAGATTAATCTTCCAAATTACCTACTTCCCCGCCCTATTGCACCTCTTTAAGGGATGGTATCAGAACGTTGTGTTTCACTCTTCATTTGTAGAATGTTATCTATATTCCAAGTTTTATGCACATATGACAATGAAGTAAGAATTTTCATACAACATTTTTAACCCCTGTTTTCCCCTTTTTGGGGTTGAAATGTAATAAACCGTGTAAAACTAATTAAAAGGTTTGTCTAAAATCTAACTTTAAAACTACCGGTACTTCCCATCAAAATTCCACCCCCTTTATCATCCTTTGAGGTATGGAATATAAAATATAACCAATCAAAATTAAGAGTCAATATATTTTTTTTAAATTGTCAGAACTTATGGATCCCTTAGTTAAGATACAGTTCAAAATTCAAAATTCAAAACCATTTATTCAGTTTAGGCCTTCGGAGGGCACTTATGAAGGCAAATTTAAAGTTACTGAAGCAACAGTTAAATAAAACTCAACAATAAATAACACGTAATACGTATTTATT
This sequence comes from Habrosyne pyritoides, assembly GCA_907165245.1. NCBI lineage: Eukaryota > Metazoa > Arthropoda > Insecta > Lepidoptera > Drepanidae > Habrosyne > Habrosyne pyritoides. Next base: position 7,537,894 of record OU015602.1, on the reverse strand, counting down.
TACAAACTCTATTTACATTAAACTAAATTTACAAATAGTTACTAGTTTTAAAACTTATTTTTTAATTACTTATATACTATGTATGATGGGTAATATGTTTCGGTACATTATATTATTAAGAAAACAATCATAAACATCGATTTCTATTTATTTTGGAAAAAATGTTTTATAAATGTACTATTTACAGTATGGTATTGTTTTAGTTACGTATCGTGCATATAGTTAAGGCTAGTTTACACTGAACGAAGCTGCCTCGCGAGGCGTCCTTGAGGCACAAGCGCGTGGAAAGTGTCCTCAGCGTGGGAACAAAGTTCGTAAGAAGTGCATAGTTAGCGCCTCGTCAAATTGCCTCGCATTGTATGACTCCATATAATGTTTTGTTACTAAAAATAATATTTTGCGAATGTTTTAATTATAATTATAATCATTAGTAAAAATGAAAATTAAATTAAATATTACCTATACAATATTAGTTTCAGAAAACAATTTTGCTAACTAACGTAGGACAGTTAAGACAAATCAATAAATTATTGTTAAAAGAAGATATACTTATTACAATAATTCGTTTCTTTATACGTCAGTTTTACTTAGTTGTAAATTTAATAATCATACTGGGTGGATACTTTCAGAAGTCATCAGGTTAGTCTCAAGGACTTTTTCGCGGGGACCAACTCTGAAATCGCGGAAAAATTTTTTTTTCTTATATTTGACCGACGATGGAACAGCCTTCCATAAAAGTTAATATTTAATATTTTTAAAGATTTCTAAATTGGTCCCAAAATAAAAGTGAGTTAGCATGACCAACATAGATTTCATATAAATAACATCTCTAAGTATCCACCCTGTAAATACAATGGTTATTTATTAATTATAAAATTCTTCTGGTCATCTGGTAACAAACCTTCTTATGTAATAATTATTCCATAAAGGTTTTAAATTTCCGATATAGTTTAATATAAATCTATTATGAAATAGTAGAAAAAATTGTATAAGCATCGCTGTGAACATTGCTCTACTTTGATTTATTCTTAGGGAGATCAGTATAATTGATGGTATAGATGGAGATATTTTCATTGCGTCGCTTTGCATCGCTGCAGGTCTTTCGCCACTCACCACATGTACAACCACTGAAGCTGAATCTGTTGAAAAGAAAACTTTTAAAGTTACAGTCAAATTAATCAGTGAACCTATATTCATTGTCGTTTTTTTTTTCTGACAGGATTGCGATTGACCTCAATATCACCTGATGCTAAGTGAAGATGGAGCTCGCTTTCCAGTTAGTAGCCTATTCACTCTTTTCTTAAAGAGCCCCAAGTTGTAAGTTTCTTTTTGTAAATATGTATGTATGAAACATAGTATGAACAGAGAACGTGTCTCATTGGGCATCTACAGAAAACAGAACCCTAAAAACCATTTCGTGAACGCTTAAAAGGCACTTAAACCGGTATGTGTATGCATTATTTAAATAAACACGAGAATTTTAATCGAATTCTCTCAAATTGTATAAATGAAGCGAAAAGCATACAAATGGCCGTTAAGAAGTAAAATAAACAGTGAATTTGGACACTTTGAATCAGTATTTTAGGGGAAAGGGCGTGAAAAAAGACAAATGGTTCTAACTCTGCCAAAGGCGGAGATATAGTGGCGAGAATTGAGTGAAAAATGTATGTAATATGTACGCACGGGATGGACATTCACTACCTACTATAAAAATAAATTTATTTTATTTTGCGTTTGTTTTAAGGAAAAGAGATATTTGCTGTTGAGGAATGTCGATATCAAAATATACTATGTTGGGGTTCTTTTATTCTCAGCCTATCGAGGTATGATAGGCTGAAACCACGGTGGTAAAAACCAAAAAGAAAATCATGGCAATGATAAAAATATTTAAAAACGTGTTTCTCAAATACGTGAGAACTTAAACAAAAAAAAATTTGGTTATTGATAGAATACTAAAGAAAAACAAAAAAATATATATGAATAAAGGAAATTTGCCATTTCTTAAAAAAATCATAAAACTTGGTTATATTTGTTGTACTTTCTCAAAATAAAACCATTCCTCTGGCATAAATAGATATAATTACCAGAACTGCTGGGTGCACAGGTATAGTTCCCGGAGTCTCTTGGTGATGCTCTTGCTATAAGCAAGCGACTGGTTCTGGTGCGTTGTTCGGTCTCCACGCTGATTCCGCCACGTTGCGCGTAGTTCACCACGTTGGCGCCACGGTACCAGTAGATGAAACTATTTGAATGAAGGTATTTATCGTTTATGTTATTATCTCTATTTGGTATTCTGATTAGTTGTTAACCCCATTCCTAATCACGTGGGATCCGAAAATAATTGAAGCAAGAGATTTGGCAAGTTTTTTTGTGGACACCTTCATGGTGAAAATCCACTTTGGGATTGATTTTTTTGACCACTCAGCACACTGCGTCTCATAGATATTTTTTTTAATATTTTATCCAGTGCAACTTTGATGACTAAAGTCGGTCTAATATAAGAAGTCCCATTTGATGTATACAAATATCATAAAAAACTTTATTGCTTTTGAAATAAGGTTATTCTATTGATTCATTATTCATTATTCTTTAGATTTGTCCTTGCAAAAATTTAAGGATCATATTAAAGCTGTATTGGTAAAAAAGGCTTATTACAACATAAATGAATATTTAAATGATAATAGTGCCTGGTTGTAAATGTATTGTTGTATGGTATGATTTATTTTTTTATTTGAATGCAATTTAAATTTATCTATAACTTTGAACATGTTATGGTCACAGTGATAACACTTTGTGTGTATTCTAAAATTCATAATTTTTTTTTTTTTTATGTGCTTCAAACTTAAGTTAGTCATGCTCGCTTTAATGCCTTTGCTTGTGGCGGCGTCGTGTGGCGGGTCGCTCACTTCCCTACAATATGGCGAGGAGGGCGATGGCTGCCACATGCGTCATACTTGTGAACAGGTGCTGCTTGTGGGGGCTGGTCGGCTTTAGTTTGTTTGTATTTTTTTTTTTCATTACATATTAATAATATTATATTATTGTTAAATAATTCTGCAATATTGCCATAACACACAGGTATTGTCAATGAGACTAAATAATATTTTATGTAATAAATCTAAGTTTGTTTTTTTTTTTTTTAAAGAGTAATTGCTGAGTTTATTGCCGGCTCTTCTCAGTAAAAAACAACCTTCCGAACCGGTATTAGAGTCAGACTATTCATAAGTGCTTGTAAAGGCCTATTTGAATAAAAATATTTTCATTTCATTTCATTTCATTTCAATGGTTAATTTTATGATGATGTAAATAAACCTTATCAAAAAGGGGAAGGGTTCATTTTTCAATAACATTCTTAATCGCTAAAAAAGACTTCTTATATTGGACAGAATAGAGATGACATAACTAACCTTGGTGGATCAGGTGCGTGTCTCGCGATACATGTTAGGTTGATATCAGAACCAGCCCTCACAAACAACTCTGGCCCCGACAGGATCTCAGCTTTTGATACTGCAACAATATAGATATTTACATTATACATATTTTTTAAGTAGAAGAGCTCATTCGGAGAAATACTACCACCTTACCCATTTCCGCTGTGAAGCAGTAGTGCACTTGTATTACTGTGTTTTGGTTAGAAGGGTAAGGGGGCAGCTGAAATAACAGGCACATGAGACTTAAGAACTTCACATCTCAGGGTCGACAACGCATTGGCGATGCCCCTAGTGTTGCAAATGTCCTTAGGTGACGGTGACCACTTACCATCAGGTGGACCGTCTGCTTGTTGTCGGCTCATGTTGTATATTCACAAATATGATAAACTAATAATATTTGTATAGGCTAGCAACACATTTTTCAACCTTTAAGGCGCTGTATGCTGAATACAGGAATTGCGTTCCCAGTTCGGCAGTGATTTTAATCAATTCAAAAGTATGACAATAGATAATTCTATATTATTAATTAATATTCGGAGGACCGATTTGTGGCAATTATGTACCTCGTTTCTTTTTGAAAACTTTTTTTATGTGTTATTTTTCCCTTTGTCACAAATAAATTTGTTTCTTTCTTTCTTTCATTCATTCCATTTATTATTATAGATTATTTCGTAGCATCTTCAATAACTAATGAGTATTTTAATTTGCTTTTATAGTTTTAAAAGATTGTGTAAATGTGCTTTCTTTCTTTGTATATTATTATTTATTTATATATTGAATTTGAGTTGATTTCACTTAAGATTCTATTAGACACCCATTAAAGTCGTAAAATCATAGCAGTACCAGCTTGCAAAGGGTAAAATTAATAACATTCGAACACCCTCACTGCAATCAGCCCACGATCCCTGATGCTTGGATTTAATGGATTAGTGTACCGGCTAAATGGCTTTGCTGAGGATTGCATATGACCGTTGACCCATCTCTAATGTAGATTGGGAAGCGTTTCACGAGTTCATTGTTTGGTAATCAATGTAATTGGGATACGAATGCGTCGATTGGATATTGTGATTATTCTGTAACCATTGAATCATTAGGTGTCGTACTTTCTCAGCTGGATAGATCTCATGGTTTTTCATGTTACTCATAACTATTTTGTCTGTATGTAAATGGATAAGTAAGACATTTTTTTTATTGTTGTGCGGTAGAGTTTATGTAGTTACTGTACTTTTTTTTTGTCGAGTATGCCTACATACTGGGAGTCGGTCTACCTGGTGGTAAGTGGTCACCGCCATTTACTGGATGGACCGGACACGAATTATGGACATTTGTAATACCATGGGCATCGCTAATGCGCTGTCATCCCAGAGGCGTGTAATTATTAAGTCTCATGAACCCATAATTTCACAAAACCCATAACCTTTCTAACCGAAACACAGAAATACATTGTGCACTACTGTCTAACGGTGAAAATGGGTATGGTGGTAGCTTATCAGACGATATATATATATATATTGCCACTTCTAAGGTGAAACGTATTCTGCGAACTGGACATCAATAAGAAATGAATAATAATCTCTTTATAACATAAAAGTAATTATAATCTTACCAACAACAGTAAGCCTGAATGAAAGGCTGATCTTAGGTTCTGTGGATACTTGGCACTCGTAAGCGCCGGAGTCGCGGGGCTGGGCAGGGGCTACCCGTAGTGTCCACTCGTCGGACCCATCGGTGTGCAGCGCTGCGAACCGCGCGTCGCTGCTGTACGTGTGGACCCCCACCGTAAGGATGTGCAAGTCACGCTTGCGGATCCAGGATACCTGGTGACAAATATCAAACACATTATAGTCATCATCTTTGTAGAGTAAGTAATGTAAGGCTATTTTATTTTATATCACTTATTTATAACAGTCGCTATTGAGGTCAATCGCAATCTCGTCCGAAAAGAAAAAAAAAACGAATATATAAAATTCTCGTGTCACAATGTTAGTTATCATACTCCTCCGAAACGGCTTGACCGATTTATATGACATTTTATATGCATATTCAGTATCAGAGAATCGGCTACTATCTATTTTTCATACCCCTAAGTGATAAGGGTTGTCCACCCCTAACATTTTTATTTAATTTTTTGGACATACATTTTTTATAATATGGCATTGAAAAATACATACAATTCTAAATTTTCACCCTTCTACGATCAACCCCTATTTTTTAATCGCGATTTTTATATTATTCTGTTCCATCCAAAGATCCACAATAGGGTTGTAAGATGGCAATCGAATATAATAATTGTAGTACGATAAATTTTCATGTATAGTTTATAATAAAGTAAATATGGCAAAACAACATTTGCCGGGCTAGCTAGTATTTATATAAATACGTATATAAAAAAAAGAAAACAAAATGAGTAAAATCTATGTGTTATATGTCAGTTTCCTGTTTTACGATATAATACGATATGTGGTTGATATAGGATCAGAAGTCGTTTGTAAATAATATCCCAAGATATTTATTTACTTTGACAAACTGGGGAAATCAATTCTAAATAAATACATATAAAATCGTACAGAGTAATGAAAGAAATGAAATACATTTAATAAAATAGCTTTCACACTTATGAATGGTCCGACTCTAACACCTAAAAAGAAAGGTTGTTTCGACTGAGATTATCAGGCAATAAACTTGAAAATTACTTTAGTATATAGTATTGAAAACAAATACTAGTGAGAACTTGTTTCTGGGAGAAGTTAACTATATTAATTAATTCGCGTACTATTTCACATCCTTAAATGAATGCTAGTTCTATTTGTTCAATACCACAGCGCTCATTCTGGCCATTTCAAACAGTTCCACGTATCCTTCCAACAGTTCCACGTATGCTTCCAACAGTTCCACGTATCCTTCCAACAATTGGTAGAACTAACTAGAATACTTCATATTTTTACAAATATAAAAGTTACCTTTTAATTGATATTCTTTCTAAAAGTATTTTGCCTACTCTATCCTTGCTTCATATTAACTTATTCACTGATATGTTGTAATTAAATTTAAAAATGTATTATAAAATATTTCAACCATGGATGTACCAAAATTCTCAATATTGGTGTAGATATCTATCTAAGTATGTATTTATTTAGAAGAAAAAATCTATCGAGTATATCAGTTATTACTTAGTAGTTTCCATAGTACAAGATCTGCTGAGTACGGGATCAGGGTTTCGATTTTGTAAGGAAAATAACATTAGCCTACGATGTTTCGTCGCGTCCTCTATGTTCTGTCTCTTTCGGTAACTAAGCAAACGCCTGAGAGGTAAGGACTCCGAGGCCTCGTTGCAACGATTTGTGACGAAGTTAGTATTAGCTGAAAAGGGGGGCTGATAATATATATAATAATAACAGTGTGTAAAGAATGTCCCAGGATATTTCATGACTTATTATTATTATTTATTTATTTATTGAACTCGATTTTGTTGAATAAAGTTTCTTTGAACCTATCCACGTTACTGAAAATTATAAGGCGACAAAGATCCCTACTAATATTATAAATGTGAATGTAAGTTTGTTTGTTACGCTTTCATGCAAAAAATACTTAACCGATCATCATGAAATTTTGTACACATATTCTTGGAGGTATTAGAAGTTACATAGGATTAATATACTTTTGTCCCGGGAAAATGTTACATCCCTCGGGAATGCGGGTGAAACCGCGGTAGACAGCTAGTATTAAATAAAAATTTAATAGATTGTTAATGACAATATGTTTTCTACATTCCATTTAAGTTAAAGGCTGGTTTATTTGGCAAGTTTTCCTAGTTATTGGCACTAGGTTTGTTGCGTATACTATATATATATATATATATAGTACTAACTATATAGATCTTATGAAGTGGAGCGCACGTTTCACACGATGTCGAGCGTTTGTATTGTCAATTATATACGAGCTTGAATCAACGTTAGATCGTGTTTGTATACCTACCTATTGCAGTTTGATAAAATATGTATTTAGAAAAAGGTTGTACATGTCTATCTGCTATCTGGTTTCCGTATGACAAGCTCTGCTTAGTTTAGGATGGCCGTGTGTAAAAAAATGTCTCAGGAAAACAAAAAATAAAATAAATAGATATATTATGATGAATAATTTAATTTAATGAAAATTTCACTGTTGTTTGTATAACAATTTTCTACACTAATATTATAAACATTTAAATTTAGATGTAGGAGGTAATCTCCTAAACTAAGCATCTGATATTCTCGACAAACATAGGCTATGTTATTTATAATCTCACCACATATTGGATTCCTCAGGAACGTGGCAGAAACCGCGGTTAGGCAGATAGTGGTCAATAAAGTGCTTATATTTTAAATAAACAAAAATATTGACCTACTTATTGTTGTTATATCATTGATATCATTAAACAATTCCTTTTAAACAAATATTTTTTGTAGCATATTTATTTCATAGGAATCTTAAGAAACAGGGTATTTTTTTATTCATAATTGCAACTTATCACTAAAGCTCAACTTAAACTCAGATTCGAATTCTATTGATTATCCAAGGCTTTCGATTGCGTTGACCACCGTACACTACTTCTAAAACTTGACTACTACGGAATTCGTGGAACTGCTCATGATCTTGTTTTATCTTATTTATCAAATCGCCAACAAAAGGTAGGGATTACTGGCACAACATCCAAGGGCTCTTTAGTCGAAATGGGGGTACCCCAGGGTTCAATTTTAGGTCCATTTTTGTTTTTAGTCTATATAAATGATTTGCCATATGTTGTAAATGATCTCACAGATATTGTCTTGTTTGCTGATGATACATCATTAATTTTTAAAGTTGATAGAAAAGACAAAGATCTAACTAAAGTTAATCATACTATGTCAATTGTCTGTGGGTGGTTTGCTACAAATAATCTATTACTAAATTCAAAGAAAACTAAATGCTTAAGGTTTTCTTTACCGAATGTAGCACAAGTAGATAGCCAAATAATAATAGATGGGAGCCATATTGATCTTGTTAATAAAACGGTATTTTTGGGTCTTACATTAGACAATAAATTGCAGTGGGGACCTCAGGTTGATACTCTAGCTGCTAAGTTAAGTTCGGCTGCATTTGCTGTAAGGAAAATTAAACAATTGACGAATGTTGAGACAGCCAAATTAGTTTATTTTGCATATTTTCATAGCCTCTTGTCCTATGGTATTTTATTTTGGGGAGCAGCAGCGGATATAGACTCAATATTTATTATACAAATATATTATGGATATCCATAATATTATTACAAGACAAAGGGAGAAGTTAGTTGTTCCATCATCATCATCATCATCATCATCAGCCTATCTCCGTCCACTGCTGGGCATAGGCCTCACCTTTGGCACGCCACTGAGCTCGATCTTCAGCTCTTTGTTTCCAACCGCTGCCAGCCAGTTCCATACTTTAGACTAACTAAAGTAAACAAGTCATTTCTTGGTAATTGTGTTCGATTTTATAATAAGATACCGCTTTCAGTAACCAAAATGTCTGATCATAAATTTAAAAATTATATTAGGAAAGTTTTGAAAGAAAAAGCGTATTACAAGGTGGTTCATTATATTGAAGATAAAAATGTATGGAAATAGCTGCTCTCTGCGCAGTGCACCTCTAGTTTTCTTGTTTTAGTTGTAAGTAATTATTGTCATTTTCTATTTTGTAGTCTTGTTATTACTTTTTTTTTGTTTTTGAATGTTACCTTTATTAAGTATTTTGTAATTGTTAAATATAAAAATATGTAAAATTGATATTATAAAATAGCCAAAAAGTCAGAATAGATAAAAAAGAATTTAATAAAATAAAAAAGAATGTAACCTCGCTGAGTTTCTTGCCGGTTCTTCTCAGTTGAAGGCTGACTTCCGAACCGGTAGTAGCTTCAGTAACTTTAAATTTGCCCTTCATAAGTGCCTTCTGAGGGCCTAAACTGAATAAATGGTTTTGAATTTTGAATTGAAGTTTGAGTACGTTAGAAATAAAGTAATCTTGTGCATTGCCCCTTTAGAAACAGAAAAGTATTATGCAAAACAGCATAATCGCAAGCTTACTTTCCAAATGTAACTTTTAGATATTCTGACATAACTAAAACCTAACCTCAACTCCTGAAAACCACTAATTGGGCAAATCCCGTCCTAGAAGCCAACAATCCTGTAGATTGGGTGCAAGATTCGTTTGCGCATATCCGACTCGGTTTTGCTTTACCAGTGGCTAAAATAAACAAGCCAGTGTTTACTTTCCGAGCGTGAGAAGTTATTTTACCTCCCTACCCTCTTCAAACTACGCCTAACACCACTAGTGCTAATTTTAAACCAACAAAGATCGTATTGCTTGATAAACTAAGGCCATAACATCTGATAGAGGTTTACTAATCTTTCCACATAAAAATATCGATTCAGATTTGTATCAACTAATATACCTCACCGAATGCCCAAATAAATCCTTTTCAACTAACCACTTTGAAGTATTAAAACCTTTGTACGCCTAACATTAGGCTGCTAAGTGAAATTATTTGATCAAAATTTAATTAATGCCGTAAACCGCAACTGTCTGTCTTCAACAGTGTCTGTATCTACGTAATTCGAATTAATTTTGTTTAACAAAAGCCATCCTATTCGCCATTATTTATGAGCCTTTTCATTTTGAGTTTCAATATCATAGCAACAGGCAGTTAATTAATTTGTTATTTTCATAAAGTCGCTTAAAAAGTAACTGAGGTACTCTTAATATTCATGAAAATCTTCCTCTAAGGAACTGCTGGGCGATAAAAATCTCAATGAAATTTGAATTATATTATCTTTAGCTTTTAAGTCAATAATAGTATTCATGAGTTCAATATTCAGATTAAGGTGCGAATCAAATCTTGATACCTGCTGTCAATTAATTAAACGAAAGGAATTTGAGCTTAGCCTTTTAATCATAGCATTGACCTAATAAGGGTCATTGTTTTATAAGAATTAGGTCTCGTTGAAGGAAAATAAACTTTTACTCACTAAATCGTGCTATAAGTAGATTCCATATGTGGTTACCTAAACCAACTTCTAATTAATTTGCTAACCAATATAATAAGTACTAAGTAAATAAATCAATCAAACATCTCGAGAATTATAATTTAAGCTGATTAATATTCCAATGCTTAGCGAAAGCCCACATTCGCAATGAAATGTGATTGAAATTATTCATGACGCTTGGAGAGTTCAATGATCTGCTGTTTGGAATATCACACACAACACACGTCGGTTTCTCTATCACAAGAAAAATAGAGGATTCTACTGCATATATTATTACCATACCTAAGTTAGCTACTTTATAACTTAACACATTTCCAGGAGAATATTTATATATATATATATTATAAAACATATCTGTTAATAATAATGCATGGATAATTATTAGATTTTCAACAATTTTGTGATTGTCGTCTTGTATAAATCCGACCTTAACATTTTGATACGAAAATATAATAGACAGCCGTGATCCTAAATAAATACCTAATAGTAATGCCCTTAAAGGTCAAGGTATCAGTTTATATTATCTGTTTCTACTTAAAAAGGTTGGTTACATACCCTTTTTTAACAACTTATGCACATTATGTTTCTTGAATGTTGCTTTTTATCCGACATTTCGCACACCCACGTCCGAGGTTGAGTTTTTATAGTCTGCCTCGAGTTACGTGGCAGCCTATCGTTTTTTTCGGGTGTTTTTTATAAAGGTAAGATTTCTGGCGCAGAAAAGTGATTCCCAGGAGAGCACACGAGAGTGAAAACTAAATAACTTTCAGAACCTAAAATCTACCAAATATGTCTGTTAGAAAGTTACCGCAATCTTTTTCATACTTCTCTTCTTTTCTGTTCGCTTTGGAGTAGGCAATTACTTAGTTCCATTGAATTAATCCTCAGATTTGGCGGAAAATTTAGATGAGGATCCTTGATACGTATTTTTTTAGGACGGCGTTTTTTAATCAACGACACCGATTCAAGAACAAAAACCTTAAATACCTTATTAAATATTTACAAAGATTTTATACTCCGGGTAATAATATTGATATATGTATGTATATATGCCTGTATAAATAACTTATAATGCAGGATTTCGGCCCCAATTTAAGATCACACCAAATTAGAATGCAACCCTCGAAGTTTTAAGTGTGCCGGATTTAGAATTAGATCTGAGGTCAAGGTAAGGTTTCACACAGTTTTGAAGACAGCCTTAGCCTATATTTGACTCGTCTTAATTGTGAATATATTTCTTATATAAATGTACTAGCTGTCCCCCGCGGTTTTACCCTCGTTCCTGTGGGATGTCACATGTATTATACATAAAAACGTTCCTCTTCGATCTATTAAAAGAAACTGCATCATCATCCGTTGCGTAGTTTTAAAGATTTAAGCATACAGGGATATAGGGACAGAGAAAGCGACTTTGTTTTATACTATGTAGTGATTATCATCCTAACAGTTTACTTAGTAATAATACAGAATATGAGCACTAGCGGCCCAGTGAAATTGTCGGAATCCATAAATGTAGCAATTGTTTATTACATTAAATTAATTACCTTATCCCTAAAACCTGTGGGGAATCCGTACACCTTATAGTTACAAAGTCAAAGGACTGAGTCAACACACAGGCTCATGATCTTGAGGGGCGTCCATTTCCCCTTATTCAAACCTACTCAGTTGCCTTTCCGTTCGGTTGGAACATTTTTGTTGTATGTAATGTATGCTCATGCTGAAAGACCCCATTCCATATGGAAGTTAGAAATAACAAAATAGAAGCTTGAGAGTGGTAAATATTTTTAAACCAAGAGCACAACAGATTCAAAATTATAAGTGGTAAGAATTTCCCCTTGTTGACAGCCTATATTTTTTTATTACATTATTATTGGCGACAAATATATAGGATTAAAAAGCATATAGGCTTTTATGTTTCGAAATGATATCGTTTCAAGGAACAGTAGCTATTTCGTATTCGTATCAGTAACTTCTCCGTTGTGTAATCACGTGTTTCGTTCGAGAACACTCAAGTCATACACTCGATCATTATTTGTCTCGTAGGAAATTCTCAGCTTCACATCTTATTTCGAATTAAATTTACATTACAGTTTGTTTCTTATTGTTTGTACTCTAATAAAGCTGAATTATTACAGAGACAATCAATTTGAAATCGATAGGAATGAAAAACAATTTCCCCGATTTATTTGAAGCTTCTCAGATTCGTATAATTTTATTTATATTCATTTTAAACCAAATTTTGCCACAATGTGAATAAAAACTCCATTATCAAATTCTATTATCTGTTAAACCCTAAAATCCATTGAATACACACGAAACAACCCTCGGTGTTTGTAATAAATGGAGCGATACCATTATTAACTCGTGGTAAATTGTCATACAGTATTTTAACAAAATAAAACAAAATCGTCGGCTGCGGCTGGCTTTGTTCCAAAATGTGCGGCTTTCGTGGGCCTCGACCCAATTCTCTTTGCTTTATTCGTCGGCGACGCTCACGCGACATTTCCTATTGCACTTACTGGAGCTTGTACGGAAAATCAAATCCCACATACGAGCTGTTAAGCCGCATTGCCAATATACGGACGAAACGCGCCGCTCGATAAATTGACGGTGCCTAATAGAATTCCTCTACCGTTTTATGGCACATATGCTTTGTTAGATTCCGCTCAACGGCTGAATTGCTTTTCCAAGAAAGTGCAAATGTTAAGGAGCCAGAGGGTTCCGTGACTATGTGTAATTAATTTATTTATTTTCATAATTTGTCCAATTACGCAGTTTTACTGTTTCCGATTACTAATCCACATATTATATTTCTACTGTGATTTTGAAATGTAATTATTGTGGTGGTAACTAACGTTACTTATAGCTACTAAAGGTACGAAAAAAAAATGTTGATTCTGAATTTAAATTTAATAATCTAATTTTAAATAATAAGTTCTTTTGTTAGATTTCATATCGCGCAATTTAGAAGTTAGATACGTTATAAATACAACGAACCCTCTTTACACAAGATTGGTACGTTACAGGTGAGGATTCTCGTACCCTTTTTTGTACGGATTCATGTAACACAATGCGTAATAAAATCGAGAAGATTTTCAATGTGCAATTTCGGGTTACAATTGAAATGTATTTAGGATCTCATTTGTAACCCTAATTTGAGTCATTAGGGGTGCGGAAGGGTTGGTTAGGTCCAATCTTTTTTACATCAAGCCGAGATAAAAAGGAACCCGTATTATTTGCATCGAAGGAATCCTATTGCATTTTAATAGTGAGATATAGAGCTGATTTCTATTGGAGTAAGAATGTTGGTGATATTTTCCAATATATCGTTTTTAAAGTGTCATTTAGTAACATTGTAAAGGTACCTTAACCGCCGGGATGTGCTTAACGTCGCGTGCTACCGACAAATAGAGACTTCGTCGCGTTTGCCCAATTTTTACGGTAACCGTGTCGAGAAGTTATGGTTGTGTTTTGTGGCCAAGTTTTTACCGAAAATTGTTTAACATGGGTATTACAATGTTATTTATTACACTATGTAAAAGTACATGATGATTTAGTGAGAGCTTTATAAACACGTCACACCCTCGTTGCGGTTGAGTTAGTTTATTTGCGAAGTGTGACTGTCTTTGAGCTTGGTATCGACATCACTACATAGTATAAAACAAACTCGCTTTCTCTGTCCCTATATCCCTATGTCTCTATGTATGCTTAAATCTTTGAAACTACGCAACGGATTTTGATGCGGTTTTTTTTAATAGATAGAGTAATGAAGAGGAAGGTTTTTATGTATTATACATGTGACATCCCACGGGAACGCGGGTAAAACCGCGGGGGACAGCTAGTAGTTAATAAATTGTATAAAAAAGGAATGAGAAGAAATTTAATATTTAATCAAAAACATCAATTGATTAAATCATTCAAAATTCAAAATTCAAAACCATTTATTCAGTTTAGGCCCTCAGAAGGCACTTATGAAGGTCAAATTTAAAGTTACTGAAGCTACTACCGGTTCGGAAGTCAGCCTTCAACTGAGAAGAACCGGCAAGAAACTCAGCAAGGTTACATTCTTTTTTATTTTATTAAATTCTTTTTTATCTATTCTGACTTTTTGGCTATTTTATAATATCAATTTTACATATTTTTATATTTAACAATTACAAAATACTTAATAAAGCTAACATTCAAAAACAAAAAAAAAAAAAAACAAAAAAAGAAATAACAAGACTACAAAATAGAAAATGACAATAATTACTTACAACTTAAACAAGAAAATTAGAGGTGCACTGTGCAGAGAGCAGCTATTTCCATACATTTTTATCTTCAATAGTCATTAGTCCCGTTAGACTGTTAGATTTCTTCTCAACGAAAGTAGTTGAAAAAAACACTAGATACTTTTTTTTTAAATTACAAGAGAAACAAATGAAAGAATGAACCAAGGGAATTGTCAGAAAACTGATTGGTTTTCTTTAACTACCGCTGAATTTTTTTACGGTTCTCTTGTAGCAATCGCTAATAATATTGAACCCAGCAGACTGCTGATATTTTCATTATTTATGAAACATTGTAGTCTTTATACGTTTCGTCACCCATATGACATCGAGATCGCAATGTATTACTAATAAGCGACTACTTGTTACTAATTTAAAAGATGAAAAGGACAGACAGACGAACAGTCGGAGTAGGCTTAGTAATAGGGCTCATTATTGCTGGTATCATATTTGGACTTATCGGTACTTAGCCTAGATTTTCAATCGAGGTATATCTTTATATAAAATGATCCTGTATATAAATAATGTCAAAATATTATATAATCTTGTACATTTTTTATAAATTTAATAAGAACACAATTCCAAATTCGCTACTTTTGAAATCTTGGATATAAATATTTCGTACGTATCTTACAAAAGGAAAATGTCTCGACATTTTACAAAAATACTGAAAAGGAATCTGCCATTCTGTGTGGAGACTTTTATAAGCCATAAATTCCAATTAAGATTAAACTTTGAGAAGGAACGGAATCGAGAAAAATCCGAGTGTGCTCGTGACCTGAAATGTCGACTGTTTGTTTTTTATTATATAAGACACAATGATTGCCCGCTTTTATATAACTTAAGTGTTATGGCACTATGTCCTTCCAAGTTTTTGCTTTTAAAAATATTTTTTCCTCTGTGGGAGACGCTTTGCAAAATTCGAATAGAACGAATGACACGATTAGAAATTCCACGTCGCTTAAAATATTTAAATTTTAAACGCTCTCTATACAAGAATTTGAAATACCTTTACAGCCGAAATGCAAAATTGTGAATCCTGCGGTAGTTGCGGTACCTATTTCACAACCATGCCATCTCAGATAGTGAATAATTTATTGAAATAGTTCAAATATCACAAGAAATTCATGGCGTACATACAAACTATAAATTAAATTTATGGCCCTTAATAACAGTCTAGTGCGAGACGAAGGCGACTAATTAATAAAGTTATTTACCTATACATTTTGTAAAAGGACGACGTCGCTGCGATGATACTAGACACATTAATTAAAAATTAACTTATTACCTAAAATGGCTTTTTCATCAACTTTGTATAATGTGTCGCTTTTGTAAAGGTCTATGTCAATAAACTTATAACTTTAAAAAAATAATATTTTAATTTAAAATTGGCTTTAGATATTACTTACATATGAAGTCATTATATTATAATATTTAATGGGACTGACGAACTACCAAACGACCAAAGACTGTTTGGTTTTAGCCAATTTTGTTATAAGTTTATTCATAAAATAATAAACATTTTATTGCCTACTTCAGGACATTATTTTGATGGAAATGAATAGATTGGATATTTATTTGCTTATAGAGCGAGGGGGGGGGGGGGGATATGTTCTACCATGAAATACACTACAAAACAAAATATTCTTTATTGTAGATAAAACTATTTGCATGAGCCTGAATAGAAAACATCTATTGTTTTCTTTAAATCATCTTATGTTTGTTCTTCCTATCAGTATCAGCTCCCAAAGTAAGATTGGCAAATGCTCGGGGCTGAAACAAAAACTGGTAGATGTTTTGAATAATGAAAATATTTTTTCTTCCTGCAAGAAAATCTAATATCGAGTTTTGCTTTAGTTTTCTTCTAAAATATTTACATTGTAAATAAATCAGGGTGGTGTAGTGATCCGTAGTCAAAGTGAACAATTATTCAGATTTTTAGTTAGTCTTAGTTTTAGTTGTTAACATAATTAATAGACATCTAGCTAAACAGTGAAAGTGACTAATGGTTAAAAAATGCGAACATTTGATTATATCTGAAACCTCAAATTATATAGAGAAGTAACTACTGATAACTACCGTCTGTTTGTTAGTTTGGTAATAACTACCATCGTGGAAATATGTACAATTAGAGATGTAAAATCTATATACAACGGACCTATGTACCTACTTACAAATCAACCATTTTTTGGGTTCTATACCCAAATGGTGCCAACTAGACCCAATTACCAAAGCTGTGCTGTCCGTCCATCCGTCTGTCACAGAGCCGTATCTTTTGAACCGTAATAGGTAAACACTTAAAATTTTCACAAAAATAAAGTATAATTAGGAACTTTGTCGGCGTTTTGTTAAACTTAGGTAGTACCTTCGTATCAATTGAAATGCGAGTCCAATTCCTAGGTGATCGCTTTTTATTTGTGTGTTCACATCTAGATTCTTTAATTAACACTGATTACACAATAAGTTTTCTAGTATCTAATTTAATAAAGCTTCGAGTCAAATTTACGACGGATCACCTAACAAAAACAAAGTTTCATTAGAAAAATTATAAAAATCGCATCAAAATCAATCTGTATTTTTTTATAAAACAACCTATTTAATAATAATTCCGCACCTACTTCAAATCCTACGAAATCTGGATCCGTTCATGGTTCAGTGAGATATTTCAACCTAAATTGGATAGTGCGTGAGATTGAGGCTCAATTTTCTGAGACGGTAACCCTATAAGGTATACTTGACTAAATTATGTAACCTTAAGAAAAAGGGTCAACTACGCACCTCCGGTGTTAGAATGCGAAATTGTGGATGTTTATGACTGTAGAAGAGGTATTTTGTGCAAATTGGGTTCCATTCGGATATAAAGCTGGTCCGTTTTTCTTTGTGATGCTGGTGGTATACCATTAAATAAATGCTAATTTAAACAACATAAAAGACTCTAATTGTAAAGTTAGGATATAGGCGAACCGAAACATGCTTGATCGACTGGAAACAGTGCAGTTAATAAATATATTTATAGCCATTTCAAACGGGAATCTAGATTGAATATAATACAAAAAGTTGCCTGGTGTTATTCAGTTAATACAAACTCGGCTTACCTCTCACGCGATTTCCTAGTTAACGAAAGAGACAGAGCACAGAGGCCGCGACAAAACACCTTCGAGCTAGTGTTATTTTTCTTATAGAATCAAAACCCTGGATTGAAGAATATACGAAGAGTTTTCTGAGGACTTGGATTTGTACAGGTTATCCAATAGGCTAATATTACCTGCTTTCTAAGGACATTACCCACGACCTAAACTCGATATTCTATCTATAATTGTATGTTATATTAAATATCTGTGTAGTTAATTTTATTAAATAGCTTGTTAAAAAAAATATTTACACGAACTCAATTCACAGGTTTAATACCTGCCGGTCTATATGGTTAAGTTATTTCTTTTTAAGTGTTGAACGGATACAGATAATGAAGAGTTTACGGTTTGGTATTAGTTTAACGGTTATTCGGAACTGTTAAGTGTGTTCATAACATTTATGTTACCCACTACAAAACAGCTTTAGAGCATAAACCTTAGAAACATTTGATATAAAGTTCAAGGACGAGGTACCAAGTTAGCTTTGATCTCAATTTAATATGTAAGTAAGTATTTAAGATACTGTCTCTGTTATGAAGAATTCCCACACTTCATAATAAATGGAGTATATTAATGATTTTTTTAACATAAATTAAAAAGAAAATTTAATTAATTTTGATCGAACTCATCTATATCTCATCTTGTACCAAATGGTAAAAAAAAGGATTTCAAAAATGGGTTAAAAAGTTCTTGATTCAAACTTGGCGTAAGGCGCATTAAATGAACAATAATTATATTGCAACCGCGTTCAAATGATTGAGCACAAGGCAGGCAAGTGACGATCGATTTATTGATGAAATATTTTCATTGAATGATATTTTGACAAAAAAATTACACACATGAATACACCTTTTATTTGCCCTGATGCAGCAAAAAATATATGCTACGAGCAATGTAATGTGGAACCCCTATTTGACAGTTACCATCTCAGTTTATAGTTACTTGTTAGGGATGCTAGTATTATGCCTACCCTTACGGCTCCTCGGGGAGGCTGTTGCGAGTTTATGTCCTGTTACGTATAAAAATATTCATGTATTCCGTTTACGTAATATTGGGTAGTAACGCAGACTTGATGTTGGTATTTTTGCGCAACCGGAACAATTGCCGCGATCGTATTTATTTTATTTATCATATACGGACATGTACAAAATGTCATTAATTTTGATATTCATGATTTTTTTAACAGATTCGAATGTGTATTTTGTTTTAATGTAGTCTGTTTGAGTAACTCTGGGAAACGATAAGCGTTATCCGCTAGTGGAGAGTAGCTATGTCCTGATATAGTTATAATTTTATTATTTTCATATTCCTCCATGTTTTACTATGACCATGTAAGAAGAAAGGCTAGAGTGAATTGGCTCTAAATAAACTAGTGCGCCTCAAAATCAAAGATTGCATCACTGCTTGCCATCAGGTGGGATCGCAAATTTATATTATTTAAGCGATCGAGATAATCGAGTAGTAGAGCTCTTAGTGCAGAGTTCGTCCGGGGAAGTACTACCACCTTACCCATTTCTGCCGTGAAGCAGTAGTGCACTTGTGTTACTGTGTTTCGGTTAGAAAGGTAAGGGGGCCGGTGAAATTACAGGCACATGAGACTTAACAACTTCACGTCTCAGGGTCGACAACGCATTGGTGATGCCCTTAGTGTTGCAAATGTCCATAGGCAACGGTAATCACTTACCATCAGGTGGACCGTTCGCTTGTTTGTCGGCCCATGTGGTATAAAAAAAAAATAAAAGAAAAATTTTATATGAACTATTCAAACTCACAGTTCAACACTTAGGTACCTTTGAGCATAGCCCGCATACCGCACGGCTCGACCGCGGTAACATGTGCCTCAATATCCCAAAAACACCCCCACACCGATCAAGGACTTGCCACGACGAGCCTATTGAGCCGGTGTGAACGCAGTAGGATCTGACTACGGCCTTAATCCTTCTCGAGGTTAAAGGCTTTACTATAAGCATTCAAACGTTTTATGAACTATGTATTTGTTCGTTTGAGTTCAACAGTATGAAAAAGGTAGGTTGTAATTCACATCAACTATATGTCTTTGTATCTTTTCTTGTGTATGTGATTGAACTCTTCTCAAACGGTTGGACCAATTTTGAGGTTTTTTGGTGTATAAATGGATTGGAGAATGGTTTTGATTCACAATTGGAACCGGTAGCTGGGGCTCCGATCGAGTTCTAGATAATTTTTTGCTCGAATTGATCCTATGATCATTATTATTATTTATAAGATTTGTGCTGTTGGTTTTCCGAAATAAATAAAATAAAAACGGTTTCTAGGGAACATAAATTAGATGTATAAATACGATGATATATAAGACGGATAAATTTAATATTAAGGAAGAAATCAAAGTGCTTATTTCTATGGGATATTTATATGAACAAATTTGGATAGGACAAAGTCGGTGGGATAAGCTAGTGTGGTTATAAAACTGCATCATTTGGCTTTATTCCGCGTAACAAGGCAGAAACGTCATGGGCGTATAATTTTACGAGATTAGTATGTAAATTGAGAGTTAATTTGGATATAAACAGAAATTCGGGAGGCCCGGTGTTATCATTGTGTTTGCTTGCGCTTGTTGTGTACCTACTATAGGTAGCATATATGTAGATATGTGCCTACTTATAGTTTGACTTGGTTTTAGTTAGGTATTTTCTTACTTAATTAAAAACTATACTTAGATTTCTAAATGATTAAACTCTGACAGATAAAAATGATTACTAATTATGGTTTTTGAAATGTCACATTATCTTCACTACTTACTATAAAACAAAGTCGCTTTCTCCGTCCCTATATCCATATGTATGCTTAAATCTTTAAAACTACGCAACGGTTTTTTTTAATAGATAGAGTGATTGAAGAGGGAGGTTTTTATGTATAATACATGTGACATCCCGCGGTAACGCAGGTAAAACCGCGGGGGACAGCTAGTTAGATATATAATTCTTCTGTACGTTTGTTGACCGCGAACTCCTCCGATTTGAATGAATTTTGTATGCGTTTACGTGGCACCCTGGATGGTTTAGATTAACAATTGGACCCGGTAGGTGGCGCTGCGAGCGAATTCCTGCATTTTTGTATGGACTTATTTCGACAAAACGACGTCAGTCCGGGCAGCTGTATTCAGAAAACGTTGGCTTGGTTCTTAGAAGCCCAGACCCCCACGCCACAGGTCGTGGGCTTGATTCCCACCCACGACAAATATTTTGTGTGGATGAACATGTCTGCATGTAAATATATATACCTATATAAGTATGTATTTAGAAACAAAGAGTCATATATGTCGTTTATCACTTTTCTATGGGTTTCCATAACACAAGGTCTGCTTGTTTTGGATCAGGCCGTGTGTAAAGAATTTCCCAGGATGTTTATTTATTTTTATCATTCATTTAATTTAATGAAAATTTTACATATCTTTTTCTACACTTATGTTATAAAAAGGTAGAGTATGTAAATTTGGGTGTTAGATTATATAACTGTAACGTAATAAATAAAAAAGTGGCTTTCGTTGAAAAAAAATTTTTTTTATATATTTTTTTTTATACCACGTGGGCCGACAAACTAGCGGACGGTCCACCTGATAGTTAGTGGTCACCGCCGCCTATGGACATTTGCAACACTAGGGGCATCGCGAATGCGTTGTCGACCCTGAGACGTGAAGTTGTTAAGTCTCATGTGCCTGTAATTACACCGGCCCCTTACCTTTGTAATATAATGTTTTTAGGTCATCATATAAATTTCGGTCTATAAATAGATGTCAACTATTATTTAATCAGAAAATTTTCCAGAGTAATTTGATAGGTATCTTTTTTATATGGATATCCAGTAATACAGTAATATCAGACCGCCAGAATCACGTAACCTCATTACCCCATTTAAGTAATTTTGGTGTTCTACCTGTTCTAATTCTTTTTAATTGGGATAACAAAAGGCTTAACTTCGTCTGCTATAATTACATTATTTTTAGGTTACCCATGCCATTATTTAACAACAAAAATATCTCAACTAGTATTTAATTTTATTAACGAAAAGTTTTTAGGTTAATAAAGAGTAACCAAAAACTTTTGGTAACCGTAAACAGGCCAACCATACGACTGTTAACGCTAGCGGCTGTATCTCGTTATTGAGTGATTTCAAACATTGATATCCTAAATTGATTCGTGTTTTCTTAAAGATAATTAATTATCAGGGGATGTGTTGTGTGTGTGTGAGTGTGTCTGTATGTGTGTATGCGTAAAAGTGATTAGCAGTAAACTTTATTGTCCGCGTAAGAGTGTAAGAGCCATCAGAGGCTCCAAAAAGAAAATAAAAAACGCAGACCACTTTAAAAGATAGTAGGTACTGTAAGGAAGGTCTATGCTAGCCGTTATTACTATTGCTGGCTGACGATAATTTGAATAAATTAGTTAATATTCGTTTTTCAAAAATGAAATAGAATGACAGTGTGCGAGCACGGACAAAGATGTTTTTCATTATAAAAATTTTATGGACTAAAATATTAAAATAAATAATTAATATTTGATTAGTTTCTTTGTCATTACGCCCCCGTTCACTACAGTACTTACATATGTTAATCTTTATAAACATAACTTGAATTTTTCAGATATCACACATTAACTTGATTCAAAGTAGACAGTACAAAATGTTAGCACAAATTTATAAAAAAAAATTTGTACTGAAATTTTTTCTTCTTGGGTACGTAAAGTAATGTCTTGACAAAATCAAATAAGACATTTTTGCTGACAGGAAAAGGTCAAGTATATTAGGTAGGTAGTCTAGTGGGTGGATCGTATTACATGAAAAGCCTATTTTTACACAAAAATGTACCTTTCTCTTCGTCATTATTCGTTACTTTAATTTTTTTCTCTGCGATAGTGTACTTGATTCGATAATCAAGAACCTAAACGTTTTGCTTTAAATTACTATAAATCAAATATTTGCAGAATCCCTTCTAATATTATAACGTTTGTTTGTTACGCTTTCATGCGGTAACTACATAACCGATCATCATGAAACTGTGTACCCATATTCTTGGAGGTATTAGAAGTAACATAGGATACTTTTTGTGCCGGGAAAATGTTACATTCCTCGGGAACGCGGATGAAACCACGGCTGATTAAAGATATAAATTCATTCATTGATTTGTTTTGGAGGCTGTTTTATATTTTTCTTTGCGATGATTCATTTAGTTAATAATCACTTTAAGTATGTCGAATATAATATTATAATATGTTTTCGAAAACCTAGTTAAACTTCGGCCATTTCTACCTGAACAACTAGGGCAAATCGACGAACGATAATGACAGATAGATTCCTATATCCCAGTGGAGCGCAAAAAATACCACCATTTTTCATCGAAATGAATGGCTTTCCTTATCAGAACATTCCTCAAAAAGTTCGCTTCATACAGTACGTTTGGTGCTTTCGTTCTATAAAGTAAGGTAATTACTTACGGCCACAATGCTACACCACAAAAAATAAGATTAATTCGTTTAAAAAGTCATGTACTTACTCAACAGCATCTGCTGATGTCAGAAGCTTTAATTCTTATGAAAGTACTTATAATATAATTAATTCAAACTGTTTTCGCTTCGTTACTATGTTACTTAGGTACCGAATTTTCTTGAAGTAATGATTCTGAATATATTATTATCGTATGTATCCAACAGATACTTTTAAAACTTGAGTATTCGAATCATAGAAAGTTTGTATGTTTTCTATAATTAACGAAAATATTACAGTTGCCATAACGAAGTTGTACTACAAGTCCATACTTATAAGTTAAAAGCTGAATCTTATATCAAATTACATGAAAATTCAAACAGCAACATAACATAAGTTGCTGAACAGAACCAAGATTACAAGACAACTGTATACTGCATCTATTCATACTATGAAAAAGTAATTGAGAGTTTGGTTAATATATATTTTTTTCCACCATGGGTTACATAATTGGAGTTTTAGTAAGGATCCCAATTTTTTTGGAAAATATAATATAGCCTATGTCACCCGGTGATTGTGTAGGATCCCAACGGTGAAAGAGTTTCTCAAATCGGTCTATTTGTTTTGGAGCCTATTAAATCCAAACAAACAATCAAATATTTCCTCTTTGTATATTTGTATAGAAACTTTAGATATAGATAAGTCTGCAAAAAACGCTATACTATTTTTTATATTATAGATACATTTTATTGATTTATTTATTTAGGATACACAATACAAATTACAACAAAAGGTAACCACATAATAAGTAATAATACATATAGAGCTGGGTTGTAACTCAAAACATATGTATACAGAAAAACAAAACTAGAAATGAATACCAAGACAAATGCGATGAAAGTGCAGATGAGCACTCCCAAATGACAATATAGTTAAAAATCTTATTATTTAGAAACTATTAATAAATATTATTTATTTAGACTTAATTTATCTGCTGGGTTAATTAATTAATTAGAGTTGGTTGACTTAATTAGAGTTCAGGTATTTTGTTATTTCGGACCTGTTAAGCTATGTTGCTGAACGTACTTACGTCTCGTGAAATGAAGACAAATAAAATAAACTATGATACATACCGCTCTATCAGAAAGGCTCCGCACACGGCAATGTAGGTAAGCCGGTTGGCCAACAGCAGCAGTGTACTCTCGTTTCGTCTCGTTGTCGAAGAACGGCTGCCCCATATTCTCAGTGACTGTGCTATTGTTGATGTCGGTGGTGGTGGTGGTGGTGTCATCTTCCATGGTATCCCCACCACCCCCCGCTGTTATCCCTGTGAAATAAATGTCATATAAAAAACAAGGCTTTTTGAATTAAACTTTTGAGTGAAAGCCTTGAAATTCTGAACCTTTTTGTCTGACGAAATATGTATAAATGAATGATAAACACAAATGCTATTCAAAAGTGATTGATGAATAATAATAATGTTTCCCTGTAATACAAGACTTCACTTCTATCGAGTCTTTAAGACACACTCTGTTTTTATTTTTTGTCGTGGTTTTATTTTCTCCAACCTTCTGATATTTAAGACAACATTCCGTGCGGCGGGTTTTCCCGCGCTCTCGAGGGATCACATGTATCCCGGGACATTCGCCTATTACCATTCGGAATAATGCCTCGGAAACGCGGGCGAAACCGCAAGTAGCAACTAGTATATCATAAATGTCAAATAAAAATCCCTATATTTTCTGCATATGTACGAATTTTGCGATAAAACTTTTACCTACGTCAAACGTTAATCACAAAACCCACGCTTGCAATTTGCCATCACATTCAGTCACTAGACATAGGATATAGCGCCAAACTGACAGGTCACACAGGATTTCAAGTTTTTGGAAAACTGATTGATCTAATTTTACAACATCAAATTCAGGCATTATTTATTTGAATGAAATTAACGCTATAATCAATGTCGATGAAATTGGAACCGAGTAAGCCCTCTGGCTGTACACCCAACTATGGTATGATAATAAATGTATTATGTACTTATTATCTAAGCTGCGTGTAAGTTATTGTTTAATTTTCACTTCTACTTAAATAGAATCTCACATTATCGCCAAAGGCAACTACGAAACTAAGATGCCAAATACCTTTCGTATATATAAAGTTTCGGTTTCGTTGTTCTTTGGCTATTAGCTTTCTATATTAAGTAATTGTTTTCTACAAATTTTTTACACGTCTGATTTATTTTACTGTTTCACATCTCTTCTCTCGTGATTGGAAGTTCAACAAAACGGATGTTACGCCATTATTTTATCAATTCACGCACGCTTCAGTGGTTTCTCTTGTCATGTCATAATAAATCCAAAACGGTACGCCTGATAAACGTCAATTTTCCCTTGACACCGTGACAAGTTTTCTTCTATAATATCCCCATAGTTGGAAATATTGAAATTGACGAGGGTTTTGCTATAAAAATAGATTCGACATTAACTTTCTATAAGTTTACGGACTTGTCGTAGGTATGATTCCCTATTTAGGACTTGGTGATGCCACTAAGTTCATAAAAAAATGTTGTAAAGCGTTTGTTTGGTATCATTGAGTTTTTGAACATTTTTATTTCCTATTAGTTTGGAAGACCTTGTCTACTATTGACATGATTTTATCAGGGACCTAATTTGAAATGCTTATGGATTTAATACATTTTATCCTAAATTTATAACGTATTATAATTGCTTATAGCAATCCTTTGTTACGGTGCCACAGTTCTCGTTTTTATTTTAACCGTAATAGGTGACAAATTCTGTATTAAGAACCCAGGTGTAACCACGGACCAACCGCTAGTAAGTAACTTAGCATTTAGAAAATGATTTCAATAAAGTCTAAGTTTGTTACTCTTTCCAGCCGAAACAACGAAACGGATTTAGATGCAACTTCGCACATAGATAGAGCATATCCTGGAATAACATATGACTAAATTTTATCCCGGGAACACGTGACATCCCTCGGGTACGCGGGTAAAACTGCAGGGGACAGCTAGTTAATCTTAAATCTGAAAGTATGTAGCTATCTTGAGTTCAAAATAAACTCAAAAATAGCTATGAAAAATATCCGTATGAGCACTCTTTTATTCGAATATACGGATGGTGAATCACATAATATTGAGATCGTTCCCACGTAGATATGAGTTGAGAAAACAGACAACTGACAATCGATGGCACTTTATCAGGGGGAATCACATCGACAAATACATGTATACCCAGATAAACTAAGTTTGTGTCTCACGTACATATCCAAACGTGATCGAGAGAAGAGAATTTCACCTTGAACTTTCAAGTCAAATCTTTTACTGTTTTATTTTACTTTTTTATAATAAAGAGAATAATATTGATAGTTTTTAGGGATTTACTGTTTAACCATAGATAAAATGAAGACCTTTTAAAAAACAATTACGGGCTTTTTTCATTTAAAAGTTTTTTATACAGTTTAATAATATTTACTGGAAATATGTGCATATCGCAGGAATTTCAATAGAAAATATTGGAAAATTGCAGTTCCTACGTATTTGCAGATTCTGGGAAATCCTCCATATTACCCTGATATATAATATGAAGTGTGACACAACATGTCAATGGGGTTGAAAGAATTCACAGTGAAACTATTTACTATTCAATTGAAGAAGTCAATTTGTTATTTCCAGTAGACCTACTTGTGGCTGGCAATGACCTCTTTTGAATAGGCTCCATTAAATATTGATTCCGAAGGCGAGCTCTCGGCTGGACGTCATTCATCATTTTGACAGCTGCCAATAACACTAACCTCTTCTTTTCGCACGTTGAAAATTATATTAAAATGAAATGTCAATTTATTATACGTTAGATTGCAAAAAACTTTATTACGAATCATGCTGGTATTTAATCTTTACGAGGTCGCTTTTCAAAGTTCTAAATTTTTGAGCGCTATCTATTTGTACTTAGACTTGAAATTGAGGTCAGGCAGCGATGACGGCCTAAACATTTGAATGTTATCAGAGGTAGCGCTATCAAAAAGATGGGTAACTGACAGGGCGTTCTAGTCAGCAAATTTTCCTTTAATTAAGTTAGTGATACCAGTAGTCTTATTCTGTAATTTATTGTCAAATTATACCCTAAAGATACATAATTATGCAATTGGATTCTATAGAAATAACACATGTATATTACACAAATATATTAATTTAATCTTATAAACAGTGGAAAGTTTTTATATAATAATTAATATCTCTGTTCGTAAAGCAATGCCGAACAGCTAACGAGGATAAAAAAGCGTCCCATAATGTAACTACATAGATGATATTAAACTGTAAGCTGACAGAGCATTCGAATAAAAACGGTTGATCATAGAAATTCTACTGTGCGTCAGGTTTGCAATCACATACGGTTTCGCAAATGAACGTTCGAAGAGTTTCTATAACTATCGTTTCAATTTCAAATATGTGTGTTCCATAAAATCGAAGTCCAGAAAATATTGAATATTTTCACATCTATAACGAGGTTTAAGATAGATAGAGATCATTATCTAGATATTAAATAAAAAGTCAGTTAAATATAAAAGCAACTTCAGAAAGTCGTTTGCAGATCAAAGCCACGATACCAAAGAATATCGGCTCATTAAAAATCGATACAATTGGCTCCATAAGTCAGTATCAGAGTGGATAAGGCATTCTAATGAGGGCTAAAGTCCGTTAAAACCCCTGTTAACGGCGATACGTATACACTTGGGCTAAGCGAGGACTTTGAAAGCTCCTTGTAATTCGCTTAAACGCTTACTTGCTCGAGGGATCGCTCAATTAAGGCCCGTGAAAGGTACTAACTAGTATCGTGAAAACAACAATTTCAGCACATGTATTAAGTGCCTTGGAATCGTGGCGTGATTTCAATTAGGCTTTAAGGGTAGATAAGATTAGCTGGCTGAGTAGTTGTATGACAAAAGGTGGCTCGTTAGATTTAAATAGGGCTGAGTTAATTGGACTCTATTGGTTGACAGCGCTTCCGTGGGGACGCGCTGAAAATGTTTAACATATTTTTAAATTTCGTGTAGGTTTTATTTTTATATTGTATTATTCTTGTAGCTGTTGACTGAAAATCTACTCTAATAATCAAATCTATTTAATTATATAATTATTACTTGAGTAGTAGAACTTTTAGTGCAAAATTCGTCCGGAGAAGTACCTTACTCATTTCCGCCGTGAAGCAGTAGTGCACTTGTATTACTGTGTTTCCTTTAGAAAAGGGGGCCGGTGAAATTACAGGCATATGAGACTTAACAACTTCACATCTCAGGGTCGACAACGCATTGACGACGTCCATGGTGTTACAAATGTCCATAGGCGGCGGTGACCACTTACTATCAGGTGTATGCTTGTGTGTCGGCCCAAGTAACAAAAAAAAAATATTTCTAATATAGAGAGTATAATAAATTGAGACAAGATATTTTAGTTGATAAATTTAAGGCACGCTTCATAGTACAAACGTTAATACAATTTGATCCAAGCCATTTTTATAAGCCAAGTTAGGCCGCTAATGTCGAGACTTAAAGCGTAAGATCGTTAGTCTATAGAGATTAAATATATCTGACTGGCGTAATTAAGGCCCAGATTCAACCTAAGCCGGCATTTCAACTTTGTGAACGTATCTTCAAAGTATTGTTACTTCACTGAGAAGGATATAAATTAGCTAATTAACTTTGCTTTACATACCAGGTACTTAGATAATATATTATATATTGTTTTAAAAGGTTTACTAAGAGCACAGGTATTAAACATATTATAAAATATAAGACAAATGTAGCAATCTTATTCTCATGCTTAAAATACAGCTTTTATAGTGGTAGTCACCACTCAGAAATCTTAAAGATACAACATAAAAGGGAAAGACGAAATAAACTATTATAAATATCAAATTTAAAGGAAAAATAAAATCGTTTATATTTCAATGTTGCTTCCTCTAAGGAGATAGGTCTGATATTATGTAAATTAGATTAGCTGTTTATTATAATTAATATAAGAAGTTTGTTATAACAATATATCCCTACTAATATTATAAATGTGAATGTAAGTTTGTTTGTTATGACATGTTCATGCACCGAAATATTTGTCGTGAGAATCGAACCCGCGATCTTTGGGTTGGCAGTCAGAGTCGCTAACCACCAAGCCAACTGGCCTGTCAATATTTTTATTATTATTTAAATGAATAAATAAGTTGGCTATAAGAGTAATTTCTATTTTTACTGAATGGTGGGAGGATATTACTTATCATGACTAAATCAATTTGGATTTATTATCTCTATAATTAAAATCACATATCGGTCCTGCTCACACGTTGGTCCATATTCTTTCATGCATGTTGTATACATTAACATTATGATAACATACTGCTCTGACATAGTTTTGGTCAAAGTTTACTCAAATAATATTAGCATTTTCAATGTGAGAGTCCGAGTTCAAACTATTCTCGGAAGTGAATTTATCTTTCATTATTAGGTAGGCGAATGATTCGAAATCCGTGTCCCATTTTTTAAATACCTTGTTGATAACACACGTGCCTTTTTTATCGTTAATGGCGCCCAAACCCTCGCAAAAATAATGGCCAGACTCGAACACTGACTCATTCCATCACGAATTTAGGCGTAGACTTCACCTCCGTGAATTATTGGAACGTTATTGGATTCCATTACCAATCCAAGACTTCTTTGTGCTCAAACCGTTTAATATGCACCATATCATGTTCCCAAGGTTTAAGATTCTTTGAGCTATGGGAACCAAAATACGTGATGAAGATCTACACTAATAAAATCACAAGCTGTTCCCCGCGGTTTCACCCGCGTTTATCAATATAATTTATAGCTTATATTCACATACGTAAAATTCCGCGTCGAATGGTATCAGTTTCATCCCGATATGCTTAGTAGTTTTCTGGTGATGGTACGTCAAAGGAACCCTATTTTGCTTATTTATATGTGTAGGTAGATAGAAGATAAAGATCATGAATAATTTGATTTTTTTTGACATATTGTGTGTATGGAAACATGTGTATGAAAGGAGTGGACGGAAATGACAGCTGCAAGGGAGAAATATAAGAAGAAAACTTGTCGCACTTAACAAGATAAAGGGCAGGAAGATAATGGTTCACGTTTGTCAGTTACAATGTATTTCTTTTCATTTGAAATATCCGAGCCATTTCAATATAAGTACACTCTATCTAATAACATATCGTATTCAAAAAGTTGCATGTTAACCACAAGGGTTTGCGGTCAGTCCCGACCTTTGCCGGTGTAACACGAACACGAGCGAAAGAGATTTTACGACAAGGAGATTATCATGTCCAGTCCTCTTTTGAACTTTTCATCTTGTTACGAGGCTGCCGTCATACTTAGCCGCACAAAATTTTACATGCGGCTTTTAAAGTTTATGTTTAATCTTACATCGTGTGGTCAGCATTATCTATGGTTTTATTTATTTTGGAAAGATACTCGAGCAGTATATATGGTGTGGTTTCCATGCAGGTATTAATAAATGTTCATATTAATAGATTCTAGTCGTTCTGAGATATAAGCCTAGAATTGTCTGGAATTGTTTGCGCTATATGCTGTTACTATGTAACTTAGCAACAAAGTGTGGCGACATCTATGTACACGCCTACAATCCTTCAACGCCCGCACAGTGATGCGGTGACATCTATCAACGAGTAGAAACACGCGAGTATCCCACATCGCGATATCAAGATTCTCTCTGGATTTTGACATACGTATCTCGTATATAAGCATCCAACATCAACAGTTGGACCGCAGTCCCCAGGCATGATCACCTAGGCTGGCGGAAGATCTTCCCTTTTAAATGGAGGAGTCTCATACCTCGCTCCTCCATAGTAGTGATGTGTACATATTTATATTGTATATATATTTTAATTATAACATATTAGAATAAAAGCATCTACTTTATTATCAGTTACCTGACAAGCTTGTAATTTATCTAAAACTGAAATTCAATCAACAAACAAATCAACCAGTTTTATTTCAACATTTATTGAGTAACGAACGTATTCTCTGTCATATAATTCTGTTTTCTCATATACGTCGCAATACGTAGGGAATAATATATATCCCGACGAAAACACGACCGTACCATTTTTCCCGGAGTATTTATTCTCGTTTACCAATATTTATAATGCAATAAAAGGAAACCACAGTAAAAATATGTTGTTTCCTAATAATGGCCACCATAAAACGACTTTATCGGCTTTGATGAACGAACTGGCGTCGAGTAATTTGGCTTACAGCTAATTATGATTTATTTGTTGTATAAATAAGAATTAGGCTCCTCATTGAGGCTAATGGAGGTTGTCGGCAATAAATATGACGCTTTATTATCATCAATGTGTTTACTTTGCCGCTGATCAAGTAAATAAAACTTATTATATCTAGAACATAATTTTCTCAATATTAATCACAGAACAAAGAGATGTTTGTTCCGTGGTTTATATCGTCATATTATTTAAGAATAACAAAGAGGTTATACTATAAAAGTACGTAAGTGAAATGATGTTATCCACTTGTAAAAAAAAATCAATAATAAAATGTTAAATGGGGCTAAAATAATATCGAAGTGTAAAAGCGTTAAGCGGTCTCTCTATCGAATACGGGACGTCTATTGACAGAAAAGTTCTAAGAATTTTATAATTGCAAGCTTCTTTATTTTATATCGCTAACTCTTACTCATTACTTGTGATAAAATTTAGTTGTTATTTATTACATAAATGCTATTTTTTAAAACATGACCCGTATTATATTTCCTTTTTAATGAAAAGCTGAAACTTTCAATTAATTCAAAAACAAGGCAATAATACCTTAATTAAAATGTGATTTAGGAAGGTAGTCGAAATTAAATGTAGGCCTACTTACAAGTAGGGTTTCATATTTTATCGTCTATTAAACGTCCTATTACGTAGCTAGTCAAATTATGTTAAAGCGTAGGCGTGTGCAATTTACGTCTCATATTTCATAAGGTAGGAAAAATGTTTATCATAATTACGACAAATTTTTCAAATGACTAATTTCGTTGTATTTTTTCGAAACTCACGTTGTTGAAACGTATATTTATAACTGACTAAATGAGGAACCCTGTTATCTCACTTTGACGAGTAATTTTGCCATATTGTTCAAACAAAAGCTGAAATACTTGAACATCGTTTTATCTACAACCGACACATTGTTGCATTGGATATAAAAGCCTTTTGTATCCCTCGATTTTTATCACAGAACGCCAACAAAATGATTAACAATAGACAGATGGTAATAATTGGCGGCAGTGTCAAGAGTTTCAAGTGGATTTTGTTCCCTCACATCCAGAGTACAACACTTTATGTTTTCATCAGTTAACATTGGCAAAGTGTTTCATATTCAGTCAGTATGTTGACAGCTGAATATAGATCTATCAGGTGGATCAAGTTTTATTTGTCCACTTTTTGTCATAAAATAGTAACAGGCCAGGTGTGCATTACAAATATTCATTACCGCAACATCACCTATTTGTACTTTTGTGATTATCTTGAAATCTTGTTAAATGTTGTAAAAAGTTGTTAAATGAAGCTACTCATGATACTTAGTTACTAACCCCTTATTATTAACAAATAACATTGATTTATTTCTATATTATGCAAAATTAATTATACATAACATATACAACGTGTTATTAAATACCCCGTAAAAATATAATTAATTATCAAAGCCAACAACCCTAGTAAGCTATCATGTCAGGAAACCAGATTATTTAACAGAATGGCCTCCATACCTATTTTACCTATCATCATCTACTTTAATAATTTTTCTATAAAAAAATAGAAAAAATATTTTTATTTTTATTCATAATTTTTTTTTTTTTTTGGCGTATACAGCGTTCTAAAATATTGTGAGTGGACTCGTTATAAGGCCCCATTTAACCTCCTTTCGGCTCTGTATATCAAAAAAAAACTAACATTTAACTTTGAACAACTTTGAGCTACTCTACGTCATTCGGTGAGCTTGTATACCACGGAACCTCAGATTGTAGTTGTACTATACCGACAAACGCCGTAGGCTGCTCATTGTCCTAACCTTAATAATCTCAAACGGGATTCTAATTATGAGAAGGCTTTGATAACATCACATTGAGGCTATTACGGAGAGAAGAATCTGATTCATGCATTATTCTGATATTAAAAGGAAGTGGTCAAAGCTTTGAAATTAACGGCCTCACTTAGAAACGTTAACAAGAATAATAAATAAATATCCTGGGAAATTTTATAAATGGGATAGCAATCACGGTCAATCTAGTAGCAAATCCGCCTCAACTCCGATTCCGTTAGCATTACATAATCACCTAGCTGATCCTAAACTAAGCAGTGCTTCTACTATGGAAACCAGATTACTGATATACTACATAATTTTTTTTAATAAATACCTACTTATCTATATATATAAAAATTTATCCCTATTTCCCTTGGTCACGGCATCACGCAGAGACGGCTGGACCGATTTCGCAATTATTTTTTTGTAGTGTTTGTTATTGTCAGGAAATGGTTCTTATGAACGAAAAAATTAAGAAAGTTACGCGGAACATTAAAAAATTTAAGAAAACATAACGACCATATTAACTTTTCTTTTGTAACCTTACCACTTTTGACAATATAAACTCTTTCCTATAATGTAACCTATGGTGTTTAACATAAATGTCAGTCGTTTGACAATATCGTTTGGAACAGAAGTATGGGTCGGAATTAACATAACATATTAGTTATCTGGTTTGCAGAGTACAAGCTCTGCTTAGTTTGGGATCAGATGGCCGTGTGTAAAGAATGTCCCTGGATATTAATTTATTTATTTATTACATTTTTTAATTTAATCTGATTTCTCTATTCATTTTCGTGAGGATTAATTTAATAAAGATTTTAATTAAAGAGCCTGCGACTATAGAATCAAGCTGAGTAAATATTTTTTTTAGAATACTTTCTTTTAATGCACACTCTCTTTACAAACACCACAACCTTACCTTTGTAAGTAAAGTGGCCGTAACTGGTTATCATGTGGTGATACTAATAGATAATTTGTGACATAGTAACTTGAGTTAATCTCTAGGTCATCAATGTACTTCAAAATGCTACTATACTATGGTGAACTAAAATGTATTAATTTAAACTCAGTGTATGATTCAATATGGCATTATTTCTCTTGGCATGTGTCTCGCTAGCTGGGCTATAAACGCCTTTAACGTCTATTGAGATTTTTTAAAGATAATGTTTCAACTACAAGAGCGCTAAAGTATTTAATTATGTTACTTTCTGTTGAGAAACAAGGTGCTTTATTAAATAAACACAGCAAGAGATTGAAGATAAACATGTCTAGCTCTATTTTCTAATGAAGAGAATCTAGAATTTATTACTTGTGCTTGTTTTCCAATAGCTCAAATTGGCTGTATACACTTTAATTCGCTAAAAACTCTTCGTCATTTATTTAATAAACATATTAATATACCAGTGGCCATGTTGGCGTACCAAACAAGATTTCCGCTCAGTATTTTTACAGGCTTTCATCAAATATTACTCTGAAAGCTTTGCGTGAATGCGTAGTGCAGGTATCTGAATATATAAACATTTTTGTAAGCTCTCGTGCGGAAAGCTGAATTCTATGCGTTTTCCGAGCAAACCATTTAAAACTCGTGTAGTGTAACAATTCTAGTTTTTTTTACTGATGTATAATTTAATACTGAGAAGTTGAGGATTTTGATGACAAATGTATGAATAAAAAACTGATTTCATTTTCTTTATATTTAGGTAGGTAAGTACATATATGATATTTTAATAAACTCACTGCACTGAAATCATTCGAAGTAAATGTTATAATAGAATTTACTTGAAAATAGTGCTAAATAAAAAATAACAATTTATGAAATATCCGTTATTACTTTTACAATAAAAGTTACAATATTTAAAACTATATTAACCTTTAACTATGGACGTGGAGTCTCACAGGCTACTCGAAGTATTCGTATTCTGAGTTTTACCTAATTCCCCTCACTCCACGCGATTGAGCGGCTCAGTAGCTTTTGTTTTAGTTATAAAACATCCATCGAGAGAGGAGGTTGCGACTTCCGATGAATATCACGTAAGTAATGACAATCAAAATATTGACCGGAGCCTGCCAGGCTACACGTCCAGGTTTGCGCTATGATATATTTTATAAGAGCGATTAGGTTTCTTTTAAATTTTGTAGTACAAAATGTCTAAAAACAATAAAGGCGGTAGTTCTAAATCAAAACGACCATCTACGAGTTCTGTTCAGGGCCCTGTGAGAAAAACTTGTTGTGCAGGAGATCCATCTTTTGAAGAAGAAGTAAGTGAGTTGTTGTTAGCTTCGGTACTCCAAGTATCAGTCTGACAATGAAGAGAATATTGAAGATTTTTTTTATATTAGAGTCCGAACTTTAACAAAATCATGAATGTGATAATTTTGAAGATCAGGACCAAGATCAGGACCAGGACCTTGGAGAAGAATCAGACAGTGATAGTTCGGACAATATTCTACTATCGGAGTTAGTGACAACTAACTATGTATTACTAGTCCTAGACTTGAGTGCCATGCATGCGTACATTTTAAATAACATGCACCAAAAGCTGCGGAGAGAGATTTCCTAAAAAAAATTGCACGTGTGCTTGTGGTGCCTCATGTGGAAAGACATGTTATAAATACGTGGTTACCAAGAGAGCTGAGGTTGACCATGATTCGAGTTTTAGGTAATGATATGGTTACAGAAGATGTCCAGGATCAAGAAACCAGTCAACGAACCAGAAGAGCATGTTGAATGTGTCCCGCGAAAAAAAATAGGATGACTACCCATGTTTGTGTTGGGTGCAACAAACTACTGACTGCCAATAAATTTACGTTACTAGACTGCTGTCAAAATTTTTAATGTTTGTTACCTGAAGTAGGTGTTTCGTATTTTTGGTTTGTTATCTATTATATTTTGAGAAAAAAAGACTCATTTTGTCATAGGAATAAGTTTAGCTGTTTTTAATACCTAAAAATGTGGCCTAAGTTGATTTAGACTGAAAAGTGCCCTGATTTTTTATTTTTAAAATTTCTTAAAATTTTAAAATAAATGTTGATTATATAAGCACGGTATTTAATTGCTAAATCCCATAAGTTTAATATTCAATCAGTTTTAAAGCGATATTATATCAAATTCCCCAAAAAAATGTGTGTGCATATAGGAGCCTGTGAGACTACACGTCCACAGTAGTGCTAAGAAAAAGTCACGTCCATACTTAAAGGTTAAGAAATACACTTAACCTAAATCCTTTGTGAGACGCGTGAACATTGTTTTTCCATATATTATTATGTTAAAATAGTATAATTAATGACCCCTTCTTGAAGTCAGCTAAAGATTTAGCAAGTATAACGTTTGTTCTATAGAGAAGCAAAAGACGTCTGACAACTGACTTATTATTATACCAATAAGTCAGTTACTGCTTACACTATTAATTAGTAACACTAGTTACTAGCTCACGTAGGTTTTTATATGTCCATTTATATTTGTAACACCAGGGGCATCGCCAATGCTCTGTCGACCCTGAGACGTGAAATTGTTAAGCCTCACGTGCCGGCCCTCTTATCTTTCTAACCGAATCGTAGCTATACAAGTGTAATACAGCTTCACGGGGAATGGTTCCAAACTGGAAACTTCCCCAGGTGAACTCCACTGCTAAGAGATATCAAAGACAAGGAGGTGGTCGAAAAACGTGTAACCCTGAGGACATATACAGCGATTAGTGGCTGTACATACATTATAAGCAATGTCAAAGCGATTTCCATTCAGATATCGAGTTCATAAAGATGGATTTTATTAAGTTTTATGAATAAATACAAAATGTTTGCTTTCTACTACAGGTTCTATGAAAATTGGGTGGTAGTGTGAGTGTTCCTTATCTACAATATAGTATACTGTAGTCTAGACATTGTTTTTCCACTTATGATTCTGTAAGTAAAATTCTAGCTCAACGATATTTCGTGGCGGCCTATATGCTCTGTCTCTTTTGCTAACTACGCAATCAAGTGAGAGGAAAGCTCATCGAGCCTTGTTGCTGGCTTGCCGACGAAGTTTGTATTAATATTTACAAGCTACGATCAAATTGAATAAACAACATTCTCAAGCCACCATATTTCGTGCTCTCCTTTGAAAATGGATGGCCCATTATAAAGTAAGACAGCTAATCTATCTATCTTATTCTTGGCTTATCGCAAAACCCTTTGACGTTTTGTTAGTCCGCTAGGTCGATAGTATTAAAAAATCCTTTGTAAAATCTGACAATCGAGTTAAATATCAAAAGAAATATTTAATCTATTCTTAAACTTAACTATATTAATATTATAAAGAGGTATGTAAGTTTGTTACCTTATATAAATTTTAATGTAGAAGGTGATCTCTGAAACTGTTCATCCAATTTGACACTATTCCCAAGTGAGTCAGGCTATTTATAGTCCGGGATAAATTAGATCGCAGGAAGGAT